>CM053153.1:67285000-67885000 GCA_028571685.1 Heterohyrax brucei
TGGATATAACTGACATGCAATATCTCAGCCTGAATGCTCCTTCCACTCCATACTCTACTGCAAAGTCTCCACAGTGGCAGAAAGCTTAGAAGAAAACAAAGCTCTGGGCCCACCACTAACACTAGGCATTTTAGAAATTCCTTTTGGAAGCTCTTAAAGATGCAAGACATCACTGAAGGTCACCGGCACATTAACTATGAAGACTAGCTTCTTAATCCTCTCTTAACTATAATCACATCTAATCTTGTCAGCTAAATCAGAGAGGAAGTGATCAGTTTAGAATATATCAAAAGATCTGCACAGATTGAAAATGAAATCAAAATTCATTTTGGTATCCGAGATGGTTAAAGCGACATTCTAAATTGCTCACAAATCAAACAGCCCAAAGCTTAGTGTGTAATTTTAATCATTGACAAACTCCAGGTTAATTACCCTCATGGCATGCATGCAGCTTTTAAAACCCTCTGATAACCATAAGCATGAAAACCTAATCATTTTCTAATTATTCCAGAAACACTAATGTTTACCTTTGCATTCACCAATTCTGCACAAACAAGTACATACTGATGGCAGCCAAAATTGCCTAAAATATAGTCCCTGCTGGACTGTAGGAAAAGAAGAAGGCAGAAGAGACTAGGGATTTGGTGAGGAAGCAAGGTGGTAAATAACACTGGATCAGTGATCCTAACTTCAATGTAAAATTCCAGAACCAGAGTAGACCCTTTCACCACCACTGAAGATAACTCACCAGGCATGATGCATACGTCTGAGATGTGGGAGAAGGTTCACATCACTTACAAAGAGTTAGAAAAACTCTCAGATATTTTGCAACTTTTAAAAAGAGCTTTTGAGCTTTTTACTATTATTTTTTGAATTCCATTTTGGCTATATCCTTATAGCAGTTCTCAGCCCACAAAACCCTTTCTAGGATTATCACCCGCATGATGAAGTCAATTCAAATGAGTTGTATGCAGTTAATAATTTTGGCCAGATGCTGCATGAACTCTGCAATCTATCATCTCAATATTCTTCTACATAGAGTAGACCATGCCTTTATTTTCCTTAATAGAACAGAAGGAACAGACCATTATTACTGTGTAAAAAAAAAAAAAAATACATAAGAACATTTAAGAATCTATCACACAGCTCAAGGCAATTTGCTAAGCTATGTATTGTTGCAACACTCACACAAAGCATTATGATTTCTTCTTAATAAGCTACACATTAATTACATAGTACTCCAAACACACGTCTTTCCTGCAATCAAGTTTACATTTCATTCCAAAACCATGTGCATTGATATAGCTAGTAATATATCATCTGATTTTTTAATTCTTATACTCTAATTTGGGCTATAACCATGGCAGTGCTTATCAGTATATTTTGATGGAATCATTTCAGTTTGTGCAGTTAAAAAGTTAGTTAGATCATAATGTACAGTGACACTGAATATGATGCTAAGTGATTTCACTGTCAGCAGTGTCAGACAAGATCTTTCTTTAATCAAGTGACTCATTTAGGCAAACTTAAGCTAAAGTTTTCTAAGTCCCAGTAAAAAGACTACAAAGACTACCATTTAACTTAAACCACAGAATTCATGCCAAAATGACTGCATAGCAAGTTAACTCACTATAAAAGTTGCTTCACCATTTAAGCTGATTTCTACTCTTCACTGCCATTTTATTGTTTTAAAAATCACCAAAAGCCCTCCAAAAATTTTCGGAGGCAAAATCTAATATACATTTAATGCTAGATTCAGAGCAATACATACCTGCTGGTCTGCTTAGAATACGTTGTGTACTCATTTTAGGGTATTCTCGGTAATTCACAAGATCAGTGACTTTGATCATGCAAATCCCTTTTTCGGAAATAATGAAAGATATGCAGAAAATAACTTTTATTGCTCTCTCTGCTTTCCTTTCGTCCTGCAGCGGCGGTTGCCTAAACTCTACTCTTCTAAGTGACCAAACCCACCTACAAGGAGCCTGGCTAATGAAAGGGGGTGCTTTCTGAACAATAGAAGAATTCCTTTGCATTCAGAAAGCAGAGTTCCCATTAGAACCCAAAATCAGAGAGGCCAGTTTCACCTCTGTATTTTAATTGAGATTGTCCCAGCCCTCCTCTACGGTCCAGTGAGATGGTGTTTGAGAAATGATTTAAAAAGAACGTGATCTGATGAAGAGGACAGAATAATGGGAAAGGAATGCTAGGTTAGCCACTCCACTAAGTGCTGGGAAGGGAGTCCAGTGTGCTCCTTAGCTCATTGTTTTTCATTCTCATCTGCTCTTCAGCTACCTCACACCACTTGGAGTCTTTATTTACTCCAATTTAAATGGGTTAAAAGTTGTCCATTGGCAAGAGAATTTGCTAACAAATTCCAAATTCTAAGGAAAAAAGATAGAAAATAAATAAAAATCCTTGCATTATATCAAGTTTCCAAAAGGTCATCACTGTCTCTGCTGTGGCCTTTTCCCCATTCCAAATCCTCTATCAATATGTCATAGTGAGTTAGGCAAAGACAAAAGAGAGGCTCAGTGTGAAAACGGCACATATATCTAATCCTGACAAAGCAATGAATAGACCTTCACAAGTATAATTATACTTGTTTATTTGTTGCCACGTACAGAGGACTGATGAAAAAAATCCATCAAAGTGGTATTATGCAGACACCAAGAGCTTCTTTTCTTTGGTTGCTAAAGCCACATTGAGGCTTAAATTCCTTATTGTTAAATTCCAAAGAAGGAGGGGGGGTGGGATTTTGGCTGGACTTTTTTTATTTTTTTTGCATCAGTTGCTGACAGATCTTTTGTGTGCAATGCTGTATTAGCACACACTGCTGCCTCATTTTTAGCCATGTTGGAATTCATAATTACAAACTACCACACAGAAGCTTTTAAAAGGGTGTGGTGTGCTGACCAAGGGAAGAACTAGTGAACTGCTCTCTTCTCACAGGCTCTCTTTTGATATATGAAAACACAGGTAAAGTACCTGTGTGGAAGAACCGGTGACGTCAGAACATATGTCGGATCTCAGTCTTTGAAGTTAGCACTAGTGGTTGTAAGTCAGCTGTCTCTGCAATTTGCTTATTTGAGTAGATCTTTAATACTTCAGAAAAGATTGCATAACACCTTTCCCAATGTAATACTTCAGAATCTTAGCAAAGAGGAAAGCAAATACAAGTATGTCAGAGAATTGAAAACATGAAGTAAAAAGGATGCAAACTCAACCATTAAGGGGCCATTATCTTTCAATAGATAAGGAATCAAATAACTTAACAAAATCACATTTTTGAGAATTGGGTGGGGAGACAAACAGGCTTTTTTTTTCTTGCAGGATAGACATATATCAAAGTAAAAGCAATCTGCATAGTTAATGCCTGTGAGCTTTACAATTTAAAACAGAAAAGCTGTAATTTTTCTTTGCTGGCAATCTGGAAACACTCTGGAGTTAATTACAGCTGATTTGGAGTGAACCACATAAACAAAGACCAGTCTATGTCCAGACAATTATACTGCATTAACCAGCTTAGAGCTTCCTGCTGATGTTTCAGAGCTCTTCTGTTACACCCTTCTACCTTCCCAGCACGAGAGAAAATGCTTCTGCAAGAAGGAATTAATGAAGAGAACTGCAGAAGAATGTGTGACGACCTCTCCTGACACGGCAAAAACTTTCCACCCATGTCACGACAAAGGGGAGAAGGTAATTAAGTTTGAATAGAATGATGTAACCAAATACTGAAGCACTTAAAACAGCCAAATTTTTTTACAGAGGGCAAGTCACAAAGTATGCTAGTCACCTAAGTCACTGTCCCTAATTTTTCTCGTTAAAATCAAAATGAACTATTCAAGGCAGATTTGTTTGCTTCTCTATAAATGTCCCTTGTGATTGATGCATACTCATCTTCTCCTTCTTTTACTCTTTTTTTTTCCTCTCCCTCTCCTCCCATCCCTATTTTCTCTCCTTCTCTCTCACCTCTCTAAACCAATGTGGACTTTATATGATAGTTACATATAACTAAGTATATGTGTGAGAGAAGCAAAGAGACAAAGTACACTTTGCCAAAAAGTCCAATAGTTCTTAATTTGATTACAGTTGTGAGAAATAAGAGTTTTACTCTATTTTCTTCACAACTATAATCAAACTCCAGCTACTTTCCTTAGAGAAGAATCAATAGGCTGTCCTTAACCAAATTACACTATTATATGACTCATTTTATTTGTTTGCTTCAGGAAAATTTCATAATCAGGGTACAAGATGGACCCATTACTTTAGTTACTCTCTGTAAACAAACTTTGGTACTTTTAACCAATCTACTTGCTTTCTAACTTTCTTATTCATTCTAATTGAAAATGAATAGTTTGCATTGGTGTGAGACAAGGACATGTGCTGCAATTACGTGCAGTGCCTCTGATTCTTTGATACTGTTTTGTTAGTATTCCAGCTGACATTGGGGCCTTGTTGTGATTGCTTCATTAAAGGGTAAGGATGTCCTAATCAGCTAAAGTATTACTAGAAAGCTGCTGTTTGCCAATACTGTGAGAAAATACAGGCTTTTTATTTTTGCTTCTCTTTTCACAAGAAAAAGGTACTTCTGCATGCCAATGATCTAGCCCTACTTAAGTTATTAATCGTCTAGGTTTTGTCTCATCTATGCAAAGTAGATTAAATGATGTCTGTATGATCCTTTGTATTTCTTTATCCCTAAATAAATACCAGTCTACAAATCAATCAGGTATTATATCAAAATACATATAAACATAGTCTACCACCATCACAACTGCCATCAAGTCAGGTCTGACTCACAGAGACCCTACAGGTCAGAGTAGAATTGCCCTGTAGAGTTTCCAAAGAGCACCTGGTGGATTTGAACTGCCGACCTTTCGGTTAGCAGACGGAATACTTAACGCACTATGCCACCAGGGTTTCCAAACATGGTCTAGAGATATTAACTATACAAAATTTCACAAGCATCTAAACAACGGACAGAATTATTGATTTCCCCTCTCAGCGCTCCACCCCCAAGCCCCTACTATATACTCAAAAGTTCAAGGGAAAAACGTAACTAGATATAAAGTTTAAACACAGAACCTTTTAGTTTTCCTTGGAGGAAGAAAGGACTACATGTATCATTTTTTTTTTAATGTATAACTTGTATTTATCACAGTTTTTGTATGTTCATATTCCCAGTTTTTTTCAAATGTAACCAACTAATCTTTCTGCAGTTGATTGATACAATTTATTAGTGTTTACTTGATAAAATAAACATTTAGAAAATAAACCTTAATTGGTTTTACTAAGTGGTATGTAACTACAGAATTTGGGCTTCAAAAAGAGATTTTCCAAGCCAGTCTAACATGAACATGTATTTTTTCTTCTTTCCTTATCCATATACAAAAAGTCACCATTAAACTAGAGAAAAATTGGACATTTAAAGGGAAAAATAACTCTGTAGTTATTTGTATTTACTATGCCCACCAATACAATCTCATAACCAATATAACACACAGTAAATGTCAGAGTATAAGTACACTGTTTCAAAGGTCATCCCTCACAGGCTAAAACTACCATAATTATCTTAATAAAATTAATCACAGGTCAGGTATTGCAGCAAACATTCCTATTCCTTGAGCAATGGTTTCAGTGACTTCCCGTGATTGCAAAATAATCCTGATGAAGAAAGTTGCAGGCGTAATCTTAAAAATCACTACCAAGTGCCTCTTACTATACAATACTCTCAGAGTCCACCAAATACAAGTCTCTTTTTATATCCTGTGTAAGCATTTTCTGTCATTTGATATCAAAAGTCACATTAGGACTAACATAGTGGAATGCCAAGTTTTCTTCTGGGTGAAATACTGGCAAATTTGTTTGGTCACTAAGATTAGCTGGTTAATTTTTTTCCACTGTGAAGAGACTTTGGTTTTGAGTTCTCTTTTGTGTTTGGGTTTTCTATCTTTCTTTCTTTTTGGCCTGAAAGTTAATTTGCTTGCTGTCCATAAGTGAAGTGAGCAATTCAGTAATTAACTTTTTTGTTTTAAAATGTACGGACTTTAATTATATTTCATTATAAACAAACAAATGTCAGCCATAATTATAAGCTCCTCGGTTTACCCACATATTATCCCTTTTCAAACAAACTTGATGTCAGACAAATTAAAATCAAGCAGCCAGCAATTTTGAGTTGAATTTTACATGATCTACTGGTAACCTGATTACTTTAACTTCAATATCATTACAGGAAAAGTATTTCAGGAAAAATAATTACAAGAATTCCAACAGGAGACAAGCTTAATTGTATTGATTCAAAAGATGCATGTTCAGAGGAACCATGTTGAAGGAATAATGTTATCTCAAATCTACAGTTTCTATTAAGATGAAATTGTCCGGCATGAAAGAGGCAATTTAAGATTAGTGTCTGTGGAACTAGAGATACTAAACTAACTAAATAATTATCTGGGCCCAATTATCTTATACTTTGAGGAGCAAAACAGCAGTGTGGAGCAACTTCAAGGCATGAAGGTTTGCAGGTTTATTTACTGACTGGTGTATCTATTAAGACTGAGAACAAGTGGAGCTGTCAGGACATAATGAAGGTAAATGATTAGTTAGCACCAAGCCTGAACTCTTCTTCAATGCAATAAGAGTTAATTAAAGTTTACCACCAAACATCAACCAAAGGAGGATGTTGATCAGGTTTCAGCATTAAGTGCAAACAGACAATAGTTGGCAGCAATTAGTGCAGCTATCAAATGACATGCAATGATAATTATACATTTAAAACAGCTAAAGAGCTGGGGGGGGGGAACTAATCAGCCTCTTTGACGACAAATGCTCAAAGGGCAGGAAACAGGTATCAGATTATTTCACGTTAACACTGTAAATCAACAGAATTAAACAAGAAAAGGTTGTATGGGTACATTTCTAGGAGAAACCTGTTTGCTGGATCCAAAATGAAACAAATCTGTGAGTCCTGGTCTAGCAAAGATAAGACCTTCTGTAGTTAAAGAAAAGCAGTTACTTTTCAACTAAAGTTTCAGAATAAAGTCTGCATAAAGAAAGTTTAGCTCCTTGGTTTTGTGTGAGCTCAACAATGCAACAAGTATTTCACTCTTGTTGTTATTTAAATTAACTTCCACTTTACTAGACTATCCAAAGTACTTTATGCCTGAATGTTATCCTTGTGTACCCAAATATTAACTCCCTGAAATGGTTTTAGAATTTTGAGACTGAAATTCTTTGAACATAGCTAAATTGAAAACATAAGCCTTAGACACACATTTAGTTTAACTTAAGCAGGTTTTCCCTTGATACTACTCTGTTCTACTAACTTCAACCTTGCTGAAGTCAATCAGCTCATCTCTCAGAGTAATTGTAATAAATCTAATGCTTTTCCATAGTTCCCAGCCTACAGTATGTCTCTGAGAAATGTGCTCAACCCATGACCTCCTCGGCCACCCCCATTTTTCCCAACTAACTCTGTTATGCTAAGGATTTGTGCATAGTGTTGGCTAATCCTAATATTGCCCTGGAGCTAAATTTAAGCCATGCCCGACTCTCAGCACAAAAAATGTCTCCCTCCAAAAGCCCCTTCGCCCCCTTCAGCATTCATAGCTCATTGGTCCTGACATTTTCACTTCAGCCATGACAAATGAGCTGATGGCTCTGATGTGATTGCACGAGAGGATGGCTTTATCTAAAGATGTATCATTAACTCTCATCACCATCTCCTAATATGGCTCTTCTGGGTTAATGTGTTGTGAAAATTGGAGGAATTTTTTTTTTTTTTTTTTTTTGTAAATATCTGCACCTTAAGTAGTAAGAAACTAACTCCATCAACATGAGAAAAGGGAAGACTGGGTGGACAGAATCGGGGAAAGGAGAGAAAAAAAAATGACTAGCAAACTCAATGTCGCTCTAGAGATTTAAGCAACTCTACTGACTCACCCTCTGCCCCAGTGCAAACCAGCCAGCTGACTGTCTCTAAAAGCCCCCTCCCTTCAACATGGGCAGCTGGAGCTGAGCATAATTTGTAAAGTGGCACAAATAAAGCTCAGATAAACATTGCTAATCAATCGGCAAGCCCATTTCTTTGTTTCTCCACAGTGTGGGATGTATTTTACACTTGCAACCTTCATTTCCTATGTTATTAAATCTCTCTAAATTCACTTTGGTGGAGGCAGGGACTGTCACAACCAATTTTAGTCTGAGATCATTGTATTCCTCAATTAGAAAGAAGCAATGTTTTTCCACCTATTATTAAATGTGTGGCTCTTCAAGCTATTTGAAAAGGGGAGCCCTTCCATTCACCACAACCTTTAGGTTAAATTAGAACCCAAGTTCCTGTTAGACAGTTCTTGTTATGTACACTATGGAGTTGACAGAGTGGATACTTGTTGTAACCTCTTCTAGCAATTCATCTGAGGACATGCAGCAATCAGAGTCAACTGTAGCATAACAGACCTCAGGAAAGGAGGTCAAGCTTTGAGGTAAAGTGCTATTCACCCTTGGACCATGCAAGGGGCTCTTTATTCCTGTTCTTACTGGCATCAGTCCCCCTTAGTAGAGCAAGAACAAAGCCAAGTGCTCGTGTGAGGTTTATGAATAAATCAGAGGTGAGCCACTTTAAGTGCTGCCCATGATTTCCTTGTTGACAGTGAGCACTTAAACAGGCTTCTATGACCAGCAACTTCTGGCAAACCATAATGACTCCTAATCTGCACCGTGCTTCATTTCAAGGACTGAATGACCCACCTCCTTTTTCCTGCAAGTTTTCAGACAATTCTTATCCTATCTCTTCCAGCTTAGCTTTATAGTCCCATAGCAGGTAGCCTGTCCCTACTGCCATCTAGAAATTGTACCAACTGAAAAACTTCCTTGACTTTGAAAATATCCACAAATAAGAAAACCTCCACCATCGTGGAAATTGTTCTCTCCTATTATTATTATAGAGTCTATGGATATGGGAGGTGTTAAGCTAAGCTTTAACCAAGGTTAAAAAATGTTAAGTGATTCACTGAAGGAGGCACACACACACAATCAGCTGTGCTGTCTACTGATATGATGTTTCCCAGGAATTTCTATGAGCTTTAGTTTCCTTATCGGTTAAACAAGGGGATTGTGCTATATCCCTTCTGTCTGCAACAATCTATGGTTCTAATATAAAAACCCATTTAGATTGCACTGAAAGATAGTTTTCTCTGTGGAATTTTCCAAGACAGACGTAGCTGCTTTTATGGTTATATATTCTTTTCTAGTACTTAGATTTTAACAGCAAAGGCAACTCCAGCTGTAAACTAAATTTTTCTGTTTATATTTTAATTGTCATTCATTTATTCATTCATGCAACAGATATCGAGCTCTAAGAACTTCACAATACATCAGTTACTGTAGATACAGTGGAGCCCTGGTGACACAGTGTATCCACAGTGCATATGACCAGAACATAGGCTATGCAAACACTTTTATTTAAAAAAAAAAGTATGTCCATATACATGTGGCTGGAGTTGATGGCTCTCTTGAAGCATTTACTTGAAACTGAGTATTTACTGAATATTGATCAGGGTAAGCAGACATTTCATTGAAAGAAAACAATTTTAACATTCTGGCATTTTTCATCGCGGTTGCTTTAAGTGTTTCCTTAAACCAATTGTAGCCTTGGTGAAGGCAGCATGCATGCCTGTTTAATTACTGAATCCACTCAAACAAATACATTGCTGCTAAGTGTATTCTGACTCATAGCAACCCTGTATGACTGAGTAGAACTGCTCCGCAGAGTTTCCAAAGGAACCCTGGTGGCATCGTGGTTAAGTGCTGCAGCCACTAACCAAAAGGCTGGCAGTTCAAATCCACCTTGGAAACTCTATGGGGCAGTTCTACTCTGTGCAATCACTATGAGTCAATCCACTCAACAGCAGTGGGCTTGATTTTGTTTTTTTGTTTTTGGTTTCGTCTTGAGAAAGCAGACTGCCACATCTTTTCTCTCAGAGAATGTGGATTCACATCACCTAGCTTTTGGCTAATTTTTTTCTCTAGATTGGTACAAATTTTGATCAACAGAGTGACATGTAACAGTATCTCTACTTTTTTCATTGTATATCAAAATATCATAATGCATTTATATAATGGTGTCTGTATGGCATCTAATTCAGTTTGGGAAATCCTCTAATTCAAAGGGTTTCAAGCAGACTGGGTCAACTTCAAGACTGAAATACGGGTTGTGGTCATTTCTACTGTGGTGTGTAATGGACAGTCTGAGATACTGAGTTCACTATGTCAGTAGACTGAGGTCTGAATTATGTAAAAACTGATTCTGTTTAATTTGGTTCTTAGAAAAATGAAGAACCAGAAATGGATTAAACGTCTGGAAATCCCTTAAAAACACACACCAACTTGTGACAACAGAATGGCAGATAAAGAGGTGTGTGGCAGTACCCATCTATGTACCTAAATTTCATCTTGGCATCTGTCAGTGAAAAAATATGAGGGAAAGGATATTACCCCTTTCCCTACCTCCAGGCACACCCATTTAGCCTAATTGCTATCTTGTTTCCTGGGATGGGGGGGGGGGCATGGACTTAAAATATCCACAGAGATTTGTCTGATCAGATGCTATGTATGCAGACTTCACATTAAAGCCAGCTATTAATGTAAACAATAAACAAAAAGATAACACAGATTATCAGGTTCTGCCACATTCATTTATTTCAATATTCTCAACACTAGAGTGTTATTAAGCTCTACAATGATCTTGAGATACAGATGACAAAACTAAGGTGTGGTAAGATTCTGCAAATATCTACACTGATGATGGCACTCAGAGCAGGAATTTAACCCTAGTGCCTGGTAATTCAAATATGATTCCCCTGGTCATCAGGCTGTTCTAGAAATGGTGCTGGTTTTCAAAGATCTGAAACTTAAATTATGATACATAAAAACATTTAAAATGAATTCCAAGTAAGCTTAAGCAAAAGAACGTCTGGCCTTAACTAATCGTCATTCTTTCTGTACACCATGCTGCCACTAAAACATCACAGCACTGTCTTCATTTACTTTAACACAGAACAGAAACCTTGTTCTTGTTCACACCATGTTCATAATTATTAAGAATGCATTTTAAGTCAATGAGATCATCAGTATTTTTATGAATCATAGACTCTGGCCATTCGAAGCACCTAGTGTAATCTCTTACCAAATACAAAATTATAAAGTTTAAAGTCACAGCGACTTGGAGCAATACAGATTCTACTTCAGTGACAACAGAACTCTCTCAAGGGCAAAAATACCACTGCTAGAGTAATAGGGCAGTTTTCTTTCCTTATCTTCTTCATTTGCGTCACCTTCATATTCATTCACACAACAAAACCATTTTCCAAGCAGCCAGTATAGTTGAGGGGTTATTAGTTCTAGAGTTTGAAAATTTGCATTCCTGTCCTGACACTTTCTGACTTTGCTAGGTGACTCAACTACAGCTCCTTTTGAATTCCATATACCATGTTCCAAAATTCCGTTTTCTCTGCCTTAGAATAACTCTAAGGCAGGTCGCAGGTGCTAACATTTTGCAAGTTTTCAGCCACTTTACCATCCCACATAAACTTTTCTGTTGAGATCTTTTTACCAGTTCTTTAAAAATGAAAGAAATTGAGTCTGTGGAGGCACTTTTCACAGTATACCCCTATGAATGTACGCAAAAAGGAAACAGAGGCACTGATATGGAGAGAGAGAGACGGAGCAGATGTGTTTGTATCTGTATACATATTCCTAGTGAACAGAGTTGTTGGGAAGATGAAAAACAGGTGTGTCTACTAAACCAAAAGCAACGACTCATTCTCAATTCACTAGTGAGCCCAGTAAATTTTAAGTATTAATTGCATTATCCCTAAATACATGTTAAAAATCACTAAAAACTGTATTTTAGAGAATCTAGGCTTTTGCTTTAATTAAGATTCCTTGGGAAATACATTAAGTGCTATGTCTGCTAACCAAAAAGGTCAGCAGTTCATATCTGCCAGGCACTTCTTGGAAACTCTATGGGGCAGTTCTACTGTGACCCCTAGGTTGCTATGAGTCGGACCTGACTCGATGGCAGTGGGTTTGGAATTTGTTTTTTGGGGGAAATGTAAATCTAACAATGATTAGGTTTTTTCAACATATTCTTCCAGCAGGCAAATTGTAAGATTCTCCATGAACTTCCCTTTTATAAAGTTTTGGTTTGCTTTCTTCTGTTTTATTTTTGTTTTGCTTTCAATAGTACAGTCAGGTGGCATAAGCCAGTTCATATGTTTTTATATTCTAACATTGCTAAAGCTATGGATTTCCTTTCTTCTTTACAGTGAAAGAGACAAATTTTTTGGACAGTTGTAAAATGTATATTTTAACCCAAAAGTCAATTTTCCCTGATTAAAGTAATTTCAATCTAAGCAAATATTTGCAGAATACTTTGTTTCTTTAATAGCCAGAACCAAATGCAACCTATAAATGTTGTACTTAGAGTTATATGCCATGATGTGTAGCATTCAATAATTATCACACGCACCCTGTTGCATGTCCTGGACATGCAAACATGAGAAATGATCTACCATCTGAGTATATGATGCTGGTGGGTGAACTGCTAACCTACATGACTAAAACACCTACCCAGGACTTGTCTTGAACCATCAGGACACTGTGACATGTTAACCACATAGGTCTGCCCAAATTCTTAGTTTTATGTGCTTTTTTTTTTAATCTCTTGGATGTTAAGAGTGGCTAATTACATTATTAGAGATAAGCTGCTTGCCAAATAGGACTTTAGTGTCAAAGCCATTTTTAAAACTGCATGCATACAATCAAAGTGCCTCTAAATGGTAAATATTTTATTTCACTCATAAACGTTTAAAAGAGTTGGGGAGTGGAGGCCAGCCATTCCTGGACTGAGGATAATATGTCAAACGTGAAACCATATCAAACTTTCAAGCCAACTGGTGAACTTCTGTAACTAGGGAATTAATAGAATATCAAATCCAGTAAGATCACAAGGGGTACAATCTTTATGCAAGACAATAATGCCACTGAGCCCTCATTAGAAGACCATTTTGTCCTTAGCCATCAAAGACTGTGAGTGCACTAAGATCTTGGTTATATCATCAGGGGTAACTAAAACATGTGCCGAGAAAAACTGTGAACTTTTAGTTCTCACATGTGTCCATCTGTTCACGTATAAACATATATTCTGCTTTCTGTCTGATTCCCTAAAATCTTGATATCAGAATACCCTGGGCTTTTGCCCATTTCCTAAGAATGCAGACATCACATAAGCTACTATTAACCCATGTGTGATCCACATCAATGGTGGCTGGAAAACTGCCAGTTACAACACATGGTGCTCGGTTAACAATGTCTTAAAATACACATGAATTTATTTTTTAAATTAACACATTTTTCTTATGGAAATGCCTTAATAACCCCTTCTGTATGTAAAAGAACAGCCTCCACTCGGATTTTTTGTTGTCATTGTTGTTGCTGTTTAAGACTTGTTTTCAAGTATATCATAAAGTCAACCATAAAAGTTTTTGAGACAACCCAGAATTTCTTGACAAATTTTTAAAAGAACTCTGGTAAAAAATTTCAGTGGCTTTATATAACAAAGATCAAACACTGCTAGTTTACAATATTCTGTATGCAAGAGGCAACCATTATACTTTTATTTATATGAAAACACTTTTGATTTCCCAAGTTTCCATCTAACTACTTTAATAGTACCTCAGCAACTGAACCACAAAAGTGATTAGGCAATGGTAGTTTTACAATTTAGCAGCCAACACCTGAAGTTAATATCTGGTGGAAACTTTCAACTCTGATCTGTGGCAGCCTTCAATGGATCATTTGTGCTGACCTCAAACCGGAAAGAACTTGTTTAAAATGCATACATAGAAATAATTATCCACACTGCATTTGATTTACATATGTACAAAAGAACCAATTCCCACCTTCCAAAGTGTCTTAACACTTACTGTACTTTAACTCCCCTAATTGTGGTTGAAGAAACATCATTAAGAGCCTCATCACATTGTCAACTGATAACCAGTTACAGCCTAAACTAGTGACAAGGAAACCCTACTGACCAGTGTTTCAAAGACTTAACACAGTACTTAAACATTCTGAAAGACTTATCTCTAAACTTTAATGCACAGTGCACCTGCAAAGCAACAGGAAGACTTCATTCAGAATTTTTTGTGAATTGAATTCTAACAACTCTGTTTCCCTTTGACCATTTCCTCTCAGCCACAAAATCTGAAAGACCACTTACAATGTTTAACATTGTCAAAAGTCAGAATACACAACTCTGCCCCAAGTGAAGTGTTCCACCAACCCAAACAGCTATGTATAGCTGATAGGAAAAAGAAATACACCACATAGTCCATCATTAACTGAATTAAACATCTACACCATACTATTGGCTTCTTCTGAAATAATTGTTTTTGCCAGGAAAGTGCTGAGAATTCTTGATACCCAATAGTCAATATTTGGCTAACCCAGCATGTTTCTGAAACTCTTCTATATGCAAACCTCTGTTTACCATCCTCTAGTGACACTATTATCATACATATAACTTCCCAATGATGATGGAAACTCAGGGCATCTTATAAAGTTGCTGAAATCTGAGCCCCTGCTTGTTTTCTCAAGTCTTGGACAAACATAACTTTAGGGAGAGCAGAGACCAGGCATAAAAGAAAGAAGAGCCTGCATTTTCATCTTCCTTTCATCTTAGTCATTCAGTCAGCCATTCAAGACCCTATTCAACAGAGCTTTTCATTATGCAAAAAAATGCTAATCCTTTTCCGATGCTTTCACACTTGTATAAACCCCCATTCCTTCAACTGAAAAGCAATTATATCAGTTTACCTTTCTGTCAAAAACAGGATTAATATTCCAATAACAGAATCTCCTTTCTTTTCCTATCTTTTTTGCTTTAGGAAACTAGAGATTATTAGTAGAGCCATTCTTAGAACAAGAATACATTATTTTAAATATGATTATGTTAACCAATGGGTGCAAGAGGAGAAGAAGAAGAAAAAGTCCTTCAGTCACTGCAGAAACTCTTTTCTGTGACAGAACTGACCTTCCCTTTGTAGGCACCCGAAGAGAATGGGACTCACTCTGGTCTATTAATCAGAAACAAATTATGAAAGAATGTAGCTGGACTGGTTGACACTATCCGGTCTTGGGAGACTCAGTAACAGCCTAGTAACAATGTCCTCTTCATGGGTAATGAACAGCCATGACAAATGGGACAGAGAAACTATTTATTTGCATATGCAAATTCTCACACAAGGGAAACATGTACAAACAAGTGTCATTGTAAGGTGGATTAGGCAAACAACGCTTTCTTTTTAGTACATTCTGCAGCCCAGAACATTAGTCAGCACAATTAAACCAGTCTCCATGGAGACTAATGAAATTTCACCATGGTATGAGTTAAATTAGATAGCTAGTTATGTGTTTCCACAATCCAACCTGAAATCCATTATTGTTTCAGAACAATACAGCAATTGTGGATAGCTGATCTTTGCCAGCTCAACAAGCTCCTAAGTTGACAATTTGCATATGTTAATATAATTAAGCACTAATTACATGAAACTTGTACATATTCACATGCACTTTCCCTGGGCGCTTTTCAGTTTGAACCTTGGCCAAGTCTTTAACCCTTAGAATGGTTTAGAAGGGGGAAAAATCCTGCCTTGTGGATACAGCCTCAAGACAGACACAGAGAGCTTCCTCATTTATAAACACAAAGCTTAACCTGGCTTCTCACACTTCTAGCAACAATGACAGAAAATACTTTGTGAGTGTGCTAGGAACAAGGGATAAGGGGAAAGGGAAAGGGAAAGGATGGATTTGTCTTTAAGGACTCAGGACTGGTATCTTCCCATAGGAAAGCAGTAACATTCATCTGAGGAAAATGTTCAGAAAGAATCTGCTCTCACTGACATTGTCGAATCTTGGGAGATGAAAATGGTCTGACAACTGCAAAAACAGCAAGTAGAAAAGGGAAAAGGAGCCAGCAGCACCTAATGAGCTTTACATAAATATATGCAGAAGCAATTAAGCAATGTTAATTACTATGACAGCAGTTAATTGAATATAATTAGATATTTTAAGCCACTGAATAATGCATAGTTAAGATTAATTTTATTGAGATTAATTGTAAATAAGGATAGATTAACTCTGTTTTGACAGACATAAAATGTAGTTCTGTAAATTAGGCAGAAGCCTAGCCACCAGTTCAAAAATCATATATTATTTTAATGTCACACCTCAGAATCATCTCCTCAATAAACATGACTTTTCAAACCCAAACAGACAGGAATCTTAAAGAAAAACAAACAGCTTGCAGAGATTAAAGAGCCTTTTGTCCTTTTTCATGTGCATTTCTTCTAACAGACTAAATTAAGCGATTCTGGTGTAAGTTTTTTTAGGAAAGAACATTTCACACTGAATGGAAAAAATGTTCTATCACATATGAAATTCATGCAGCTGTGCAGAACTTGGTCCAGATGGTTTGAGACTATAAAACACCACCAAATGATAGACAGTAGGCCTTCCCAAGATTATGTGATAAAGTCACAACCTTATATTCTGACCCTCTCTAAATTGCTGCTTTGTATTATTTCCAGTCAATTCACATATTTTCCTGTATGTTCTTGTCTTCTCCAAGAGTGTAAAAGTAAACACTGCCCTACTAAGTTCCACAAAAGAGATGTCAAAGAATTGAAGAAGGCCTTGTTTAACAGACATCAGCTAAAGCTCTCATCTACAATACGCAGTTGATAGTGAGGACAGCAGTGTACACAGATGACAACACTTGTTTCTACAGACATTTCTTAGGAAAAGATTGCTAAATGAAAATGTCCCCAAACACTTTTACATTGTGCTACCTCATGCATATTCTTTCACAAAATTAACACAGTCCTCGAGAATGCTGAACAAATCACTAATAAGAAAGGAGCTTCAATTGATTTTGAAATAAATCAATAGGTGATTAACATAATATTTTTAAAGCAGCAGAATGTATATATATTACATAAACATATATATTATATTTTCAATACCTTTTAGCTCTTAATCGAACAAGGACTTTACACTATTGAGCCTGGCTCTACACTGCTTCACAACTTCTTTAGGATGCCTTTAGTCTTTTATAATGAAAACCCTAAAATGGTCTGTGAAACAAGACTACGACAAGCCATTCTGCAGTGAAAGATTTTAAATCATCCAGCCTCTTCTAATAGACTTGAGACTTATTGAGGTAGAAACCATAAAAAATGAAGAAGGGAAATTTAATCCCTGAAATATTGATTTGCACATTAATATCATATAGGCAGAGGGCAATTTGGCTTCATGGAAATGACACATTGTCGACCCTTGGTGAAGTCAGAGCCAATCTAACTGCTGAACATGTCTGAATCTCAAGAGTTATTAAGGGCTTCCCTTCTTGCCTTTATGACTTTTCTTCAGCCTACCAATGCAATCTTAAATGTATTATCTTTAAGAAATAATTGTAAAACCTCAGGGGTTTTCCAGTTAATGGAAGGGAGGCTAAACCACATCAGATTCTGAAATGCAACATTAAACCTTTGCAATCAACAAAACCTCCTCAATTCTCATCCATCCAGTGCAGGATCTAATATTGTTATTAGAGATAATCTAATTTCATTGTGTAAATTTAGGCTCATGGTCAGAATGGAAGCAGTAAATTCTGCAATATTAAACAGTGATTTTCTCAGCCTCTTTTATGTTTTCCTTTGCTGGTACAGCATCTTTTAAAATAATCCAACTAGCGCAAAATTAATGAACACATTTGGTCTCATCTGCTACAAACTGAAAAGGAAGAGAATAGAGCTGAGCGTGTTTGCTTCATTTTTAACTTAAGTGGCAACTTCATCTCACAGACTCAGAGCCCGCTGTCCCTGGTCTCTGGTGAACCCACAGTTGCTGCCATTGCTGTGACTTTTACACAGCTGGTTTACCTGACCTTTCTTTGTTCCTTGTGTATGTTTCACTTTTCTAGATTTATGGTATTTCCCCCATATTTCATTGACCCTATCTTCACTGCCATAAAAATGAAAACACTTGAATATGTGCCTATTTTTTTAAAACCAAAAGCAACCAGATATTGAATGAATACACAGTGAAGCTTTCCCTAATTTACGCCATAAATATTAAAACTATTTAAAAAAAATAAATGTAAAAACCTTACAAGCCCCACACTGAAGCCAGGTGCAAGAGGTTAAAACAGCTGGCTAGCCATCTTTTATTTTTGTGTGCCTTCCTGCTGACTGAAACCGCAAACCTTGAAAACTATCAGATATTCCCTTAAGGATTTTTTTTTCCTAAAGAATAAGAAAGAAAAAAAGAAAACCTTCATTTTCTTTCATAAGCTTCTCAGTGGAGAAGAAAAACTCTAAATCACAACCTTTCAGAGAAGTAGTGAAAGAATCCTTAATATTTTCTTTCTGTTTTATTTAAACCATCCTTTCGAGCAACTTCCAAACACAGTTGTTTATTTATTCTTCAATTAGAAAAGAGGAAAGAGAAAGAAAGAAAGAAAGTCTGAGCTCACTCTGTTGCTTTTGCCAGTAAATACAAAGTAAAACAAGTGTTGATGGCACCGAGAGTGTTACATACCCGGGCTGTGTTTTTGCATGGCTCTCAATGGAAGCGATCGATGCCCGTGTCACTGTCGTGTCCCAATCGCAGCCAAGTCTCAGCCTTAATCTAAGCAACACCCGAGCAGGCAGCGGCAGCCGCAGCCTTTCCCTCACTCTTCCATCCATCCACCCAACCAAAAATATAATACTACATATGAGCTTTAACCACTCCACGTTTATAGGGATCAAGCCACTGAAAATCCAGGAGAACACAATAAAAAAAAAAAAAAAAAAAGCTTCCTTCTATCTCTTGTCTCCCCTTCCTCTCTTCCTCTCTGCTCTCTCTCTCTGTCTGTCTCTCCTTTGCCATCTACATGATCCTTGATTAAACATGGAACAGAGTTAATAAAAAAAAAGGGGGGGGGGAGGAAGGACTCAAGGAGAGGAAATGCAACTGTCAGAAAACGGGACGACCAGATTTCCTGGTGAACCTGCCTCTGAGTCAGTGTCAATCCACCATCTTCCGCCAGTGAACTTGTCTTTTGGTTTTGTTTGGATGGGGGGGCTCTTGTTGTGTATCTGTGTGCGTGCGTGCGTGCGTGCGTGTGTGTGTGTGTGTGTGTGTGTGTGTGTGTGTGTGTGCTTGTTTGGGGAGGGGGGAGGGGTAAAGGCAAGGTGGGGGCAGGCGGTGGGGGAGATTGGGAGAACGTACGTGTGTGTATGTGTGTGTGTGTAAGGGTCGCGCGGGGTGGGGGTGTCCATGTTTGCGATCTGAACCTTTGGTACCTACAAGGAGGGTATCTCAGCGAACGGTAGCTAAAACCTCACCAGAACCGCGCGGAAGTGAGGAGTCTCGGCCAAAGGCGTCCGCCAGAGCCTTCTCTCTGGGCCGTACTCCAGTCCAAGCATTCGAAAGGAGCCCCCCGCCCGGACCACAGGTAACAAAAGAAATACAAACCAGCTCACTGTCTTCTGGAGGGGAGCGGGGACGGGAAAGGGCACCTTTTGCAACTTGGGCAACGGCAGGGAAACTTTGTACAATTCCATGAGAAATTTTATTATGATTCTTTTTCTCCCCCCCCCCCATTGAAAAGAGTAGAAAGAATAGGGGTAGGGGCGAAGCAGAAGGAAGACCAGACCCGGCGCATTCCAGCCCCTGTCCCTTAGCCGCTCCCGGCCTGAAGGCGCACTTGATGTCGGGAGAGGCGGAGGAGGTGAAGTTCATTTGCAGACACAGAATCCTTTTGGGGAGGTGAGGGGGAAGCTGGGGTGATTCAGTTCTCACGGCCACCCCGATCCCCCCAGTTCTCCCTCTGTCTCTCACAGACGCACACACACACACAGAGACTCCTTGCTCTTTGCCCAAAAGAAAAGACTGCCGAGCCTCGGCTCAAAGCCTTGACCCCAGCCGCGGGCGCCTGTCCTCGGGTACACAGCACCCACACCCAGCGGCGAACGCGCCCCGAGCTAGCTGCCGCCGCCTCCCGGGTCCCGGCCCGTGGCCGGGCGATCCCGCCTCCTAACGGACCTGCTCTGGCTTCCCGGCGCAGCCTGTGGAGGTGCCGTCGCCGCCCGCTCTGGGCGGCCGGGGGTGTACCTGTAGCCCCCGTCCCCGCGCTCCCCCAGCCTCCCGGAACCCTCTGCCCAGTGCCGCACATACCCCGGGGCCTCTGCCAGCCCCAAGCTCTAAGCGCCCTTCGGGGAATTTGAGAAGGGGAAGAGGGAGGGGGGGTAGGAGGAGGCAGAGAAACAAGGCTGAATGGGGCGGGAGGGGGAGGGTGAAGCAGGGAGAGAAGGGCTCCAAGCCCCGCCGACTAACGTCCAAACTTTCGGAGGATGGGTGCAGAGGCAGATTCATCCCGCCCGAGGCGCTGGGGGCTCGGGGGCGCGGGGTGGCGCTAGGCGAGCGGGGACCCTTGGCAGTGGCCGCGCTGTGGCGGAGCTGACAGCTTCTCGGCGCCAACAGAAAGCCCCAGGCTCGCCGTGGAGGCAGAACCCGAAAAGACAGGGAAAAAGGAGCGAAAACTGCTCGGCCCAACGTGGATAATCCGCCACTTAATCCAGAAGTTAGATCCCGGAAAACGCAGCCCCTCAACGAAAGTGGAAAATCAGGTCCCTCAGTGCCCCTTCCCTCCCTCAGCGGAGCAAATCCTGCAGCCAAAAAAAGGGGGGAAAGAGGTTAAAAAAGGGGGGGGGAGCAGAGCGGAAGAGATGGTCGGGATGAAGGGATGTGTGCGAGAGCGAGCGAGAGCGAACCAGCTAGGGGCGAGAGGGAGAGAGGCGGAGAGGGAGAGGGAGAGAGAGGGAGCGAAATATCAAAGATTGTGCAAGATCAGGCTGGAAAGATAATCGATACTCGACCTAAATTTAACACAAACTACTCAATAAAAGTTAAAGAAAAAACTTACTTTCCATTTCCCCTGCAGTTCCTACTCGATCTTCGCCTCTTTTTTGTTTTGCTTTTATTTTACTTACAGCTGATCACATCCAAGTAAAACGAGAGGGTTCATTTAAAAAAATAAAAATAAAATAAAAAAATAATCCTCGAACTTTATTGGGTGAAAATAAAAACGCTGGAGCAGAAAGTAGGGGGCATGGAGCGGTCCTCGGGGGTCCGGGAGGAGTTAAAGCATGTGCCGACCGCGGTCTCGCTGTTTGGTTGTGAAGGGGTAGGGAAAAGGAGGAAAGGAAATGAAAATCCGATATGTCTTTATTCTGCTAATTATTATCGTTTTAGCCCTGTTTAAAAAAATGGCTGATTAAGTTGAGTGCGCATGTCTTTGTGTGTCTATTCCCGATATGCACTCTGGGAATGAGAGAGGAGAGCGAGCGAGAGGGAGAGGGAGAGGGGGGAGAGAGAGGTGTAATTAGTGAGGTGATCAACATTCCCCAGACTGCAAATGACGCGCAGCCGGGACTCAGAGCAGCCCGGGAGCCTCGCAGCTTCCAAGGCTCCGAGCGCTGCAGCGGGAGCCCGGGACGCGGCAGCCGGGCAAAGGGCAGGGGCAGGGGACCTCCGGGGCTCGCACCCCACGCGCCCCCGCGCACTACTCCAAAACTTCATTACACACACACACACGCACACGCACGCGCACATACACACACACACACACACACACACACACACACCCCAACAAGGAGGAGGAGAAATAAAACACAAATACCGCCAAAGCAATGCCCTTTAAGCATTGCTGATATTTATTTTTATTTTAATAAGGCAAACTCATTATTATGGGACCAGAGACTTGTTTACTAGGGAGCTTTAAGCACAAATATGAATTAAGGGTAATGAAGAGCTTTTCTCTGCCTACTTTATTCTACAACGCACATGAACGCACTTTAATACCGAAATGCAGAGGCCTGAGCAAATATGCAGATGTATGTAAATAAAGGGCGTCTGGCTGTGTGCAAACATCGCTCTGCCCAGTCTATTTCAAAGAAGGAATTGCACTCGGGATCCGCAGACACTTTATTTAAACACTTATCTTTCGCTTGCACACGCGGTAGAGAAAACCCAGGGAACGTTAGTCAACTTTCCAATGAGAGTGACTATTGCAAGGGTAGTAGTGAGATACAATTTAACCTTTCTGTGTTATTATTATTATTTACTATTTTATCAGAATTGCTTAAGTTCAGTGTAATAGCTTTAAGAAGACTTAAGCAAAAAAACCTTTCATCTTTCTTGTCGGTTAAATTATCTTTTTAGAAGTACATTATGATGAATTTTAAAATCCCACTACAGATCTCATTAGAATGAAATATACGTGGTATTTTCTGGTGCAAAATTTAAGGTGGCTGATTCTCATTTGAAAATCTAATTATCTCTTTCTAATATTACAGATGTGAATATGAGTGACACTTTCATTAAAAGATAATTAACTAAAACTAGGAATAGACATACTTTTAAATACCCCCTACTGAATGTGGAGAATACATGTATGTGTGTGTATATATATATATGTACATGTCTGCATATATATTCCACATTTTACATGTAGATATATATAAAATCTCCATTGCTACTCAACACACTCATTCTTAGTAGACTGCTATACCACAGGACACAGACAGACACCAGATATGGAACATTTCAAAACCTGGAATTCTAGAGTGAAGGTGAAACTAACAAATCAAGGGAGTTAAAAACAGGAAATATTCCAGTGTCCAGCTTCCTGGACAGGTGAAGCGCTAGCTCCTTTGGAGCTGACAGGTCTTTGAACATGCGCTTGCCAGGGTCTGCTTCAAAATCTTGTCTTAGGCCTTAAGCACCAGATCTACCAAATACCAACAGAAAGGTTGATCGCACAAGCCCTGAGAACAACAGAGGCTGCAAACACTATCTTTCTGGGCCTGAAACCTTGAGTTACAGGGGAACATTTGGAAAACCCTAGGACTGATGCGAATAGGATTACAAACCAAACAAAACACCTGGGAGGATAAAAGGGTGGTTCTCAAGAATAGGGCTAGGCCCAAATCATGAAGGCTGGTTGCCTACAGCAGCTGGCTAAGGTTACAATGCAAGTCCCGGGGTTAAGAGTGGAGAGTAAAACCCAGATATGGTCTTTATTAAAAAGAAAAAGGCAAGTCCTCCAGTTTAGGAGTCTGGACTCATTGCATGTACTGATGTGTTAGAAACCAGGGCTAATAAATGTTAACAGAAAGAAAATAATCTACCTCTCCCAACATTCCATTCCATTTCAAACTTCTTTGGGAAGAAACCGCTCAAAGTGGACTGCTTTCAAAGATTGCAAGTTACTTTGTTTACAGTCCCCTTCTACTTAGCAACTGTTTCACCAGAGCCTAGCAGTGTCTGGTTGCACCCCTGTGGGGTTTATCCATGTGCCTTTACCAAGTATATATGGGCTCTGGGGTAGAATTTAAATTCTCTGTATCTTGCAAGTGAAAAAAGGTGTTTATGTAGCGTTACTGTTTATCTAAAAACACCCCAGAGAGCAAAAATTCTGGCTTTAAGAAACTATTTGGGGTGTATGCCTATGGGTTGGGGGAAGCTTCTAAAGAGGCTGGGAGTTGGGGGTGTCGGGAATGAAGGCAGGAAAACTTTCAGATTCAAATCAGAAAAGATCAAACCCTTTTCGAGAGAGGGCTCCATGTACAAGCTCACTAATGGAAAAACCATTTCCTGTGATTTGAGAGGAGTAAATGCGTATGATGAAGGAAACACCTGAGAACAGTAAGTCTGTTTCAGGCTCAGGTGAAGAAAGGGATCTATTTGGGGCGTGGAAGAATAGGGAACTGATGGTCATTTCGTTTTCAAGTTCTTCTTTCTTTCTTTCGCCTTCTTATCCCTGAGACATCATCAATAACATTCATGTCATTAATGTCAAAACACCAAACGTCAAATCAGGGCAATCATTTAAAAAAAAATTGGTGGCTTATTTCTCCTCTATGCTTCCATCCCCTTCCTTGGAAAATTCATGGGGAGGGGGCGGTTATTGAACTCTAAGTAAGAAAACAAAAGGAAGGAAGATTTGTGAGGGGGCCCCCACTTTTGCGATCCCTTCTGCTGGCTGGCAAGTATTCCCTTTCTAATGTACTTTTTTTTTTTTTTTTAATCCTCCGTTTCTTGTTCCCTCCTCTTCCAAAGAGAAGCTGGAGGTGAGCGTCTGGGGTTAATGGGCCGAGGGGAAGGGGCAGAGAGGGACTAGCACCGAGTCAAGAGTTCCTCCGGGCTGGCCTTGGAGCGCGGCACGCGAGGCGGGTCGCACCGGGGCCGCGGCGGCAGGTCGGCTGGGCGGGCCGGGTGCGCGGAGCGCGGTGCCGCGGGCAGGGGCGCGGCGAGGCGGGCGAGCCCGAGCCCCGCCGGCGGGCTGCTCCGGGGCGCGCAGCGGTCCGCGCCGCTCGGCCCGGCTGCGCCGGTGCGCCTCGGGCTCCCCGTCTCGACGCTGAACGCCAGGACACCCAGTCCCTCCTCTCGGGTCTCCGAGGACCTCGTGCCGTCCACCTTTGACCCTCCCACAGCCCCCCCAACAGCCCCCAGCCGTGCGGCGATCCCTAAACTCTGCGCGAACCCGCCGCTGCAGCGGCTCTTGCGGATCGTTTGACTACTTTTTTATTTCAAAGTGAAAGGAGCGTTCCCTGTCGCAGCCCCAAGAACTTTTCCTAGATCCTCTTCTGTACTTTCCAGGGCTACTCCAGCCGAACCAAGGCAGTAATAAGTATTCGGACCGTGACACTGACCGCCACATTGGGGAGAATCAAAAGGAGATACCAGGAGGTTAGGTGTTGAATGTTGGAGCCAACGAGTAATTCACCTTGAGCCAAAAGACGTCAACTTCCAGACTTTTTCCTCCGCACGTTTTATTTCCCAGATCTGCTCCGCGGACACTCTGGGCTTGACTATCAGTTTAATTAGAGTGTTGAGCGGTCGGCTCTCCCATCCCCCGCCCTACCCTCACGGGTTCACTAATAAATGTCCCACCTCCCTTTCCTCCCACGTCCCTCCGGCAGCTCAAGGCCAGCCCCTGCCCAAGGGGAAAGATTCCTAGTTCTTTCTGACTGCGCTTCTGGAGTCTATAGATGAGCTCAGTTTGAAACGAGGTATTACAAGATTTCAGCGTTAGGAACCCTTTATCTCACTACAGACACTTTCAGATCCTCAGCCGCCCTCCTCCTTCCTTCTTTTTGTTGGGTCCTCTGTGCCTGGGGGCTATTTAACAAAGGCGATGGGTTAACTAACATTTTTGTTTAACTCAGCAACTTCTTTTCAAAGCTCACTTAAACCTAATACCAATATCTGTCGGGGTTGGGGGGGGGACGGGGAGAAGATGGGGGGAGGTTGATGCAGTGTAGGTGTGTGAGGGGAGACGTGAAGTTGACAGCTTATTTGGGAAGATGTCACAAACACATTATATTTACAGGGAAACAATTCAAGAAATACTGAGGTGGGGGAGTCAAACCTCATTACTATGAGAAAAATACTTTTTCTTCAGAACAGAGAAAGAAAGCGGGCAAAAATGTAATTTAAAACGTGACCTAATATCCATAATGGACACTCTCTTTGATGGTGAGAGTGGGCTACATAAAATCAATTTCAAAATTCAAAAGCGAAAAAAGAATTTTGAGTGTATATATATATATATATGTATGCAGGTAGTATTTAAGGGTAGTTAAATCGTTGGTTAACTGCTCCCCTCAGCACACACTCGGGCTCACTCTTATCTCCTTTGTGGTCTTTTTCAGTCATAAAATCCAACCCCCCACCTCCACCCCAGCTTTCTATCTTTACAACTTCAAATCGCTGTACGTTTTATTCTACCTATGCTAAGGTTCAGTTTTGGCTTTTACTCCAGAGTAAATCCATTTTAGCTAAGCTTTTTTCCTTTTTTCTTTCTTTCCTGGAAGTTCTGAGGTGGTATTCGCCCCCTCCCCCCCGGGGGTTTAGTGTCATTAGACAAAGTTATTCACAGGTAAAGATGGTCGTGCGGGAGTGGAGGAGGGGTTATAGAGAGTCTGAGGAAGAAAGAATTAGGAAGAAGGAAGGGAAAGGAGGTAGAGAGAAGAGTCAGACGCCCCCTGGCCTCTTAGAGGTCAGAGCTCAGACACTGCTGTGACCTCCTTTCCCTCCAGGCAACCAGTCCAGTGTTTATAAACAAAATCAGGCAGCACTCTTCCCAGACAATACCAGTTCTCTAACTTTACAAGCAGTTCCACAGCTCTCATGCAAATCAGCAAGGACCCCTATCACACCCCCCCCACTTACACACACCACCCAAATACAGAATCAAATGCACACCCTCCTCAAATATACATGGAGATATTTCCAGCAGCAGTAGTCAACCAAAATTTTACATTCCGTCTGGGGAAGAGCTCTAAGAGGCAAAGATCCAGAAGGGAAAAGACAGACAAGTGGGGAAAAAAAGAAAGAATATCTGTGATTTCATTGAACAAAAGATAAAGTTGTGATTTTTTTTAACCTAAAGAGCATTTATAACTAGTCATTGAAATGCTGTGTATACAGTACACTAAACTCCTATCACCAAATATAATTGTTTCAAAACAGGATATTATATTCATCCACAAATCAACATTTCCAAGACAAAAGTGCAGATAGCTATAGTTGAAGAAAAGCCACCCTCCATGTAATGTCCTTAAATATTAGACACAAAAGCACAGTTAAATCCTACAGCAAACAAACAGCCCATCTGATCTAAGTTACAAAATATATAATTAAATCCATCTTTAATTACGAAAGGCAGCTAGCAGAAACCAGATGAATCAAAGATTTTGAGAAAAAAAAATGTTTGGCAAGGTACAGAAATGATAGCTTTACATCAAATTACAACTGAAACTCTATTTCAAGAATTAATTACAAAATAGAGAAAAAGAAAAGGTGAAAACAAGGAAGAAGAATTAAGTGATTTTCAAACTTTTGCTTTAAAATCATTATCAATGAAAGCCTAAGAGAAAAAAGGTAAAAGAATATATACCTCATAGCAAAAAGATCATCTCCTTTTCTTCTTTGTCTATCAGTCCCCTGTTAAAGCATATGGAAAATGTTTTCAAAATGCCCAGATTTGGCACATTGTCATTGCAAAGAGAGGAGCGCAGTGATGCTGTTAGAGAAAATGGGAAATAAATTCAGGATTGGGTGCTGCCTCCTTCAATGCGGATTTATCTAAGTTTAATTTAATATTCTGCAATCACTGAATGATCACATATAATTCACCGAGATTTTAAAGGGCTTTATTTAAATACCTTGAGCAAAAAGAGAATGAAATTTAAACCATTTCAGCCATTGCTTATATTTTTTGTTTGTTTTCCTATTAGAAGAACTTTAAGTGGCAATTTCTAACAATAAAACGGAAAACGATGAAGATTTAGATTTTTGAAAGGAAGAATGTTCAAGGAAAGCATTAGCTTTATTAAAATCATTCTGAACATAAAATCAAAAAGCACAAAATGGTTGTTTGTAAAACACTAAACCTTTAATCGATTTTATTGGCATTCCGATCGATTAGATAAACGGAAATCCATAGCAAACATCAAAGCATTTTAAACATTTTCTCTATCTCATTTATAAACAAAACTTTTCTTTTCAGCAGAAAAAAATGATTATCAAACGACTAACAGGAAATTCTTCAGATATCAAATTACGATAATAAAATTATTTCCACATGGAAAGGGATAATGACAATGATGATAGTAATTACAATAATGAATAATTCAACAACCCTTTGACATGTATGGAAGAACCTCTTGCAGAAACCGCTCATGAAGGGGGGCTACTTTAAAATAAATTTTCTTTTTTCTTAAGGAATAGTTTTAGACAATGTGGGGGGGGGCTGGGTATGGCCACAGAATGTGTTAATTTCTCTGCACTTGCAAACCTGTGAATTTCTTTGCCTGCGTTTTCTTCCAATTGAGTTATTCTTATGAGAGAGAGAAAAAATTACTATGCAAATAAACAGAGCCCTAGTGGGTTTACGAACTTGTGTCTTGACCTGTCTTCTACTGATTCTAAAAAGTGATTCCATGATAACAGAGGAGGACGAGGGCTGGCCACTCTAAACCCGAGTGGGAGCACGTATTTGATCTTTTAAAAGAAGGAGAAAAATTTATCTGGACATATGCAAACTGCTGTCTGCAGAAAGGCAGCCACCAGAGCTTATAACAGTCTAGCTACGGCAAGAGGAAGTGTTGCTGTAACGAGTATTATGTTTATTTGTTAAAGAAAATCAATGAAAGTGGCTGTAAAGTAGTTAGGCGTCTGTTTGGGACTGGCGGTGAATCGCGACTCGGCCAGGCTGGTGGCACAGTTCTCCCGGTGTGCAGGCACCTGAGTTCCAGCTTGCCAGTCCTGCCCCGCGGTGCTGTCCCTGCAATCTTTCGCCCTCGGTCCTCACGGTGGCTGTTCGACCCCGGGAACCTCCAGCTGACTGTGACTGCTTTTCTTACGCCCTTTACAGCAGCCCACACCTTTCCCCTGTTTTCTCTGACTGGCTCTAATCTCCTCCCTCCTTTACGCGACATATCTGAACTTCTTTCCTTCTTTTCTTTCTGCTGGAATCTCACACCCTGAATCCCCAAACCCCTTCGGAGAATCGCAGCCTATTCCTTTCTTTCCCCGCCCTTCTCCCCCCAACCCCCACCCCTTCTCTCTCCTGCAACCTCTGTAGCAGCCGGATCTTCCTACCCTTGCACTTCCATCCTCTCCTCCAGACATTCCAGAGGGTTCTCATCACACCAGAATGCACTTTTTCTCCTCCTCCTACTCCCCTTGGATTTGAGAGTGAGGGGGGATTTCGGCTTGAACTCCCTGGGGTTTTATTCTATTCTTTTAACAGCTTTACTTTCCCTTTTCTTCTTTGGGTAACCTTCACCTACCTACTAATTTATAACAGAAGCAGTTTCTTTCTCTTTCATTTCCTAGTTTACAATTTCCGTCTGGGGTTGTGCATTGCACAGGCACACTCTCTGACCACTCTCCTCCCCGCCTCTCCGCCCCACCCCTCGGCCGCACTCCTAGGCAACTATTTCATTTACTTGGTTGCGGTCTAATTGCACTTTCTGCTCTCTTGAAATAAGTTAGTTTTCATGATTGGAAGTTCTCTGTATAGGGTCTCTTCACGTGCCGAAATAACTTCGTTGCCCCCAGTAAAGGGCGTTGCGGGGAGTGGAGTGTATCACCCGCCTAGGTCCCTTTTCACACCTTGTAATTCCCAGACTCATCGCCCATCCTTGTAAACAAAGTCTTGTGTGAACAATAACGAATTCTGGAAAATTTTCCCCCTCAGCGAGCTCAGGTTGCTTGTGAGTCATTTCAGAGCGGGTCCCAGTCCCCTCACTCGGATCTTCTGGCTTCTAGCGGTCACCGTTTCAAGCTTCCACTCTCTCATCTCCTTCCCTCCCACGCTGCGGGAAAGGAGCGCAGTCTAAAGACTTCGTCCCAGTTCTCTGGCCTCTTGTTTCTAGCTGCTGCAGCTGCCACTGAAATTCACTGTGGTCGCTGCTCCTTCCCGCTTTAATCCCAGACCTCCAGTCATTGGGCAGCTCCTTAGAGGCAAGAAGTCAACACCATGGCAACCCGACAAGCCTATCAAATCACCGGCTGGCGTGACAGCAGCAACGCTGCAGACAGGAGTGGGCTGGGCGGAAGAGCAGAGTGGCCACAGCGCTCAGGTACACACAGTCCGGGAGTGCCCAGCAGCTGCCTGACCTCCACCCCCTAGCTACACATCTGTGCACCACCCAGTTCATACCCCCACCCTATGTCCTTTAGTAGGCTCTTGGAGGAAGGGGAGGAGGAGGAGGAAGACGAGAAGGAGGGGAGATGTATACAGCATCGAAAGAGCTGTGGCAGGCAGTTCCAACCTAGAAGGAAATCCAAGACTTAGATGTTTTAAACTTAAGATGCCTTGTGCTTTAGCAGTCAATGAAACCAAGTCACAGTAGCCTCAGAACTCCATTTAAGGGGATTTCACAAAGATGTGGCTGTTTTCTTTGCCAGTTCTATCACTTTCTTGAAAAACATTTCATTGGACACGATTTTTACGTTTCAAAACAGGATCAAGGAAAGTGTTGCATTTTTAACCTCTTTATGGTCTGCCAGTGTTGGTTTCTGCAAAACATGGCTCACCCTGAAAACTGCCTTTGCTTTATTTAACTTGCAGAAAATAATTGTATTTAGTATGGAGCATGTGCTCTAGATCTTGATTCTGTAGAAGGAAGAAGCAGAGGAGACTAGAAAATGTGTTAACTAGGAAACGTGTATCTGCCTCTTGGGCCTGCTCTGCCTTTATATTTCCTCAATTTCCTTAAGGAAATCCACATTAGGCAGATGGAGGAAGACAGGAGTTGCACTGCAGTTTTAGAACTTCCATGTTAATCAACATGAGGCAGATTGGTTCTGCATTTTTCTTTTGTGGATTTTTTAAAAGTAAACAATGTTTCTGAGAAACTCACTTTTTGTTTTTGTGTTTTTTTACTAACACGTAATTTCATTGTGAAACATTTGGCTAATATTTGTAAGAGGATGTAGAGTGCTACAGTTGACCACATTTCTCCCTTTTTTACTTATATCATCGCTGATGCCGAAAATTTGGAATACAAGTTTGCCTATTAAAGTTATATAGAACATAAAAAGGAATCCAATTAATGAAGTTAACGTGTCATATTGAGAAAATCATGTGTAAATTCTAAAATCTGCTCTTAAGTCCACTCCATATAAACACAATTCATTAAATAAATAATTTTTTTATTGATCTAATATTTTTTATGAAGAGACTCAGTGTGTGTGAGTATGGGAATTATACTTGGCATGCATAACACACTCGAGAACTTGGAAAGGCTTCTTAAAAGCAGCTATTGCAATGTTCAGCAAAGTAGGATAGGGAGCCAATTTTTGTGGCTCTACATAGAAATTCAATGAAATCTTGGACTTCATTTTCTTATTTTCTCTGTTTCATTGTTGATGGATTTTAAAATATTAGAACAGTGCAAAATATAATTTACTACGGATCCAAAACAGGTATAATAACTGACACTGGAGAAATAGGTCATGCTATACTAGAGAAAACTTTTGGACACCATACGGCTTTTCCTGCACTGAAATTCTAATAACATTCTAGTAACATTTTCTTACTCTGTACTGCTCTGCAGAATTGCTGAGTGAAGAGTCATCAAGCACAAGGGACTGAAATTTGTTTATACTTTACATAATTACTTCAGTGCCAAGTTATTGATATCCTTAAATGTTTTGGGGTAATTCACATAACTTATGACCTGTGCTGAGTGTTTGTAGTTGGAAATATAAGAAGAACCATAATACCACAAGTTTAAATTAAAATTCATATGTTTAATCTTTTATCTCTCATAACCAAACTTGTAAATTCTAAGCTTTTTTTTAAAGAGAGAACTTAAATGACGTGTACAAGAATTTTTCCAGTACATTTTGGATTTTATGAAGATAAATAAACACAAGAAACACGATAGCATTTCACATTTTATTTTTGCATTTGATGGTATAGCCTCAGTTACTGGAAAAGTTTAAACAATTTTTAACCTATAATAATATTTGAGCACGTATTACATCTATGCAAGTTAAAGACATGCACAGAGACTACACCTCAAGTGTTTATTTACATGTAATATTTCTATTTAAAAAATTCAATTTATATGAAATTCAATAAATGCATTACATTTAAACCAAAAGTATAAAGTGTCTGGCAATTTTAACAGTAACTGAATTCTAAAGAACTTATTATAAACTTTTATTTACCATCAACTTGCCATTTACAGGTGATTGAAAATTAAAACAATATTTTTGCACAAGCAATACAGATATTTATTTTCTAACCATAAATTAATTTTGGTGTTTACTTTTAAAAATACTCTCACAAATTATATACTGTATATGGCTACTGTTTAAATATAGGTGTATGTAAATGCCACACACATGTTGCTAGATAGTTCTACTTTCAAATCTTTACGCTGAAAGCTAGTTCCTATAATTGTAGTATTTTCAGTGTGAATGCTGTTAGAAAGAGAGAATTTCTTCTTAATAAAAATGAATAGGACAGTGGGATTAAATATAGTTTTAGTATAAAAATGTCTTGTTTATTTTCAACAGGATGAATACTGCCTTCATAGAGTTCATTCCTGACCTTACTTGAGTAAGTACTTGAAGCTAAAGTATGAGATACACCTAGAGGGGTAATACATTGAGCTTAATAGGAAGACAGTTAATAACCTTTTTTCATCCTCGTGCGCTATCAATCATGGCTGTCACCAGTCTGCTGAATCAAAGCAAAAGTGTTCTTCACAGATGACTGATTAGAAACGCAAAATCACAAGATCCATCTTCATGGTCACTTTTATTATAGTCATTTTTAAACTGACAGCAACCTGCTCAGTTTCAGCACACTGGGCATCACAAATAGTGTCACTCAGTGCAGCTAAGCATGAGAAGAGGTTGGTTGGATTATACTTAAAAATAATTAGGCCTTCAACCCTTTGTAGAACCAGGGAAAAGGTATTTCACACCACGCCTTCCAACTAGCTTTGATTCCATTGTATCATTAGTTTGCCATTTTGAAGGGAGGACAGGCAGGGTATAGTAGTATCCTGATTAATCAATCATCTAGGAATTAGAGAAGAAATAGATCTACTTGAGAAGTTACAGGTAACTGTCTACTACTTTTTGTCAACTTCCTGGTAAACAGCTTTACTACCTTATGATTTAAATAGGGTTCTTTTTATAAAGAACTATTTTTTATACTAAAGATTTCAGGAATCCAGGTAGTCGGGTATTAGTAAATTATACTCAATGTTAAGTGATCTTTTCTGTGAAAGACATTTAATAAGATTGCTTTCATCTTGTAGCGTTAATATGACAGGTTATACCTATTTAAGTGTAAAATCTTAAAGCTGGTGGCTGGTATTAATCACTATGTAGGTATGAAAATTCTTGCTATACAACCCTATTTCATTTCCTTTTTCACCCAGGAATATTGTATGACTGCAAATTTTGAAAAATCCAAAAGTAGATAAACACGTAAAAACAATTAAACTAGGAAGTTTGAAACAATTGTGTCTGAATCAAATGATAACGGAATTTGTCTTTATGTAGACCTTTGATCTTTATGCTGCCACAATGAACTCTTCAGGTGTAATTTAATAATATTTTCATGTATGCTTTTAGAATATTTTCTAATATTATAGGACTACTAACGATAGAAGTAAATATTTACGTGAAAACGATTTTAATAGAAAGTCTTCAAAATATATTGTGAATTCGTGCTTATTTTTATAGCCCCCTTAGCTCAGATTTCAGGATGGAAAACCCGTTCAGATTTACATTTTAACGTAGTTAGTAATTTTAACCCAAATTTGAAAAATCTTTATACACCTATCTTTTCCTGTTATTCTAAATGTTCAGTTTTTGTGAGGGAGCGCATGCACACACAAACACATGCAGAGAGTAAGAGAAAGACAGAGAGAGGAAAAGGGAGAGATGGATTACCAGCGGTATTTCTTCATACAATAACGTAATTTTTCAATACTTACTGCAAACATGGTAATAGCCTACTTTTAATACTTCTCTTTAGAGCTATTGCTCCTTTACTTCTTTTACACACACACATCTTTATTCTAAATTATGAGAACATGTTGCACAAAACACAGTCATCAGCCTGTACTGTTCATGTATATATGTATGCTATATCCATATTTCCCTAAAATGGCAATACATGCATAAATACATTCTCCACATATTCAAATGCAAATATTAATTCCCTTAATATGTTTACACACTTTTTCTATAAATATATTAACATCAAATAACTGCATCATACAATAAATCTCGTTAGCTACCTAATTTAATTTAATATTTATAGTTAAATGAAATTGTCTTAGAATTTGGAGAAATGTGTGTCAGTTGCTTTTTAAAAATATTACCACTTTATAAAAGTGAATAATGGCAATAATTTTTGATATAATTATGGAAAAGTAGGAATAAACAAAATGTTTGCATATTTTAATAGGAACATAGATACTTGGATGACAATGTAATAACCACTATATGTGCTTGTTTTCTGTACCCTTTAATGATAAAAATGTAATTTCTTCTTGCAAAATGTTTCTTTCGTGTGTGTGTGTGTGTGTGTGTGTGTGTGTGTGTGTGTGTTTAGTCTGGATACATTGTGTTTACATTTTTTGAAAGGTCAGTACTTCATAGAACTTAATATTACTGCTTTTAAAGTTAATACTTGGTGCTGTTTTCTTTCTGACTAGGAGAAGAGATTTATTTGAAATTTCTGGACTTAGTGTATCATCTTTTTGTGGCTATTAAAATGAATTCAGCAAAATAATACATGCTTCATCATATTGCCTTAGTAATCTAGTCATCAGTCAGTATACATCCTTAATATGCAGGATAAATGCAATCACCAATGATATTTGTAAGACTTATAGGTCTAGAATCATATTTTCCTCTCTAGGTGGATTGTAATAGACTGAAAGAACAAATTTTTTCTTTGTATTTTAGAAATTTAATCGAAATGAAATATTTCTTTAAAAATTAGTTTTAAAGTATTTCTGAACATGATTGAGAGTTTCATACTTTCATGAAATTTGAGACAAACATTCACTTACTTTTAAGGAATTAAAGTTAATTTGGAAAGATTTTTTGGGAAAAAAATACTAGCATCTTTTTTCCTGAAATGTTTATCAACTTTGCTGCTCTTAGTTTTAAAAATCTATCTTAATTTGCTTGATTGTTTGTGTTTAGATTTGGTTGCTGAGAATGTTATGTTTCAATGACTACGTAAAGAACAGAGTGTTATTTAGTATAAGAATTTTGTATGACATGTGGATTAGCAAGTGAAACTCTTGCAATTTAGTATATAAATACCTTATAAATTTAATATAAAGATTGAATACTAATCAAACTGAATATTAATCAAACTGAAAAAGCCAATGGTTTATTAGACTAAGAAAAGCTAATAATGGCCAGGCACTTCATGTAATGACCTGGAACTTATATTTGTGCATTACATGTAATGTGTGCATGTATGGTGCACATGCCTAGTTCTACCTAAATGATGCTGAATTTAGATCATTGACCTGTTTTAAATGGTAAAATGCTGTCGTGTACAAGTAACAATTATTGTCGTGACACCCACATTTATGCAGTCTGAATAGGCGTATATAGCATTTCTCTGTTTAATGGGGTATGTTTTTCCCATCCTACCTGACTAGTTCTTTGTTTAATCTTTGTGGTTTAACAACAACAACAACAAAACCTGTTATATGAGTGTCAGTTTACAATAAATGTGTGAGAAGATGTATGGTCAGGATAGCCTCACCATATTTTAGTGTGTCTTTGCTACCCGAGCTTTAGAGCCCCAGTTGCCGGCTAGTGATATTTAAAGAGAAAATAAAAGGAAGCAAAAGTCATATAAAAATTACCTTAACATTTTATAATAAAAAAGGTAAAATCTTGAGGTATTCGAAATAACTTGCTGCATAATTTTGTTTTTAATTGCTTTCCAAGATTGATTTTCATGATGTTGCTGTTATTTACCATCATTCCTCATTGAAAATTATGATTGCATTTGACGCGTACTAATTACACAACATGTGAGCTATACAATAGGCCTTAAAAACCTCATCATTATGTGTACCATTCGTATTTCCCAAATCTTTCTGCCACTTAGCCACTGAAACAAGAGGATGCCTTGTGTAACAAATACACTGTTCTGATCTGTATGTTTTATTCTTACTTGTTTTAGTCGACAAAGAAATATTCAAACCGATTTAATGACAGCCTTTCAAAATACATTCTAAGATGTTAGTGTTGTTTTTAAGTAAAGAAAACCAGGATAATATGATATGAAGATCCCTTTTTTGATAGCAAAAGTTTTTATACGTAAGCCTTCGCTTATGTATTACACAACCACTGAAGAATTTTAATGTATTGCAGTTCATTTTGCTATATTTGCACAAACATTCAGAGTAGTATTATGTTGCTTAGTTATTTTATTATATTACATTTCACATTTAGATTTTCATTTGAATTTCCCGTTTTCAACATTTGGATATCATCTAATTAACTACCATAAACCAGTAGTTTAAGGAGAGGCAATTCTGAAATGTAAACAGTCTGTCTAGAATTTTACAGCATGTTCATGGAACAGAAAGAGGGGACTAGCGTTTCTCCCACCCCCCTCAAAAATATTTCCCTGTTATGATTATAAGAAAGGATCAGATGCTGTGGCAATTTTTTTCATATGTGATCTTTCCTTAGAATTATTTTCAAAGTCAACTGTTCTTAGACCGTATTTTCATCTCCAAAAGGCATTAAGTTTTGCTTCTTTGTAAAATATTTACTCATAACATATCTTAGCCTAATTCACTTTTAGCAAAAGAAACACCCAAGCTCAATCTGGAGACCTCCTTCCAACATAATTTAGCTGGACCTTTTCTTAGTAAAGGTTTTCTGGTTTTCATTTTCACTTCATATTCTCAAATAAAAGATCCTTTGTTGTCTACCATTTGATTGGACTTAATGAAAAACACTCCATTTTAACTTAACAGTATTTCCTTTTGAATTTATTATATTTAAGAACACTGTCAAAAATCAAACATTTAATCTCAGGTTTTTATGTTTCAAAATATATTACTATCACATGGCTCAGTGAGGTGATGTAAAGTGTGTACTGAAAGGATTTCAAAAAGAAAAGAAAAGTGAAAAATAAAAAAAAAGCCAAAAAAAGCACTTCATTTTAATATGAAACTAAATACTATGGCTGATGTGCAGAATGGGGACGGCAGCTGACTGTGAAGAGTAGCTTGTGTCAGGGTGCCAACAGTGGAATTGTGCAGTACTGAGTAAATGAGGTTCACTGATTTGTATTGAGGCTAATATCTTCTTTAAACAATTCCGTGTAAATTGTGCGTATAAAGTCATTGGAAGCTATTTCTCAGGACAGCCTCGCTGGCTAGCTACCTGCTGGAGTGAGGAAGATAATCAATAGGAAGAAATAGAGCTGAGCATGAGCCTGGGAAGCTTCAGAGCAGTTAATGCTGATAAAAGGAGATGATGTCAATATTTGGGAATAGCACAATTCTAGGATAATAGACAAAAGAGAAGTGCATATGTTGCAGTGTGTTCAAACAGGGGCAAAATTAATGCTTAAGTAGCAGATGATGCCCTGGGCTGCAAAAGACATTATTTATTGCAGGTATTGTTACATTTATCCAGAAATCCAAATACAGAGCAAGATGTTATAAGAAAAACGTACCTAACTTCTAACAGAAGCTTAAACGCCCATTTCCATTTCAATGGATAGTATGTTTCTGATGATGATTAAGACAGGAGAGACTGTCCTCAAAATAGCTGGTGGATATATATTTAAATGTGTAAAACCACCTCTCATTAATAAATTACTTTCTAAAATTTATAAGATATTAAATACAATGAGAAGATTAAAACAAACACACAAAAAACAGGCTGCCAACAAAAGGTGATACCAAAGATAGGAACAAGTCTTAACTGTGTTGCATATACTAGTGATTATAGTGGGCACCTTACTACTTAATGATAGTAGTCTTATTGGGAGGGAGATAACAGCATATTTTTACTAATTTAACACTGAAATCAGTTTTCTTCTTTTTGTCAGGTGATAAGATTTTGCTCTTCAGTGCTGATCTCTCTGTTGATATATTATGACATAGTCTGTCAACATGAGCAGATCTGTGAAAGGAGGCTGGGTGACTGAGAAGTACAACTGGATAGAGCACTTCTTGAATTTGAAGCGTGTAGTCATGTTTGAGTATAACAAGTAAGATTTTACTAGCTTTAAAATATTGCTTTTTAAAATATAATTTAAGTCTAGCAAAACAGGTGGACTATGACAAGGCTGTAAAGTTGAATGGGTAAGCTGAATCAAAACATTTATTTCCAAGTACATTTTAAAAGCTCTTTCACATCGGAACTCAAGATCCTAAAAAATAAACCCTATCATTTTCAAAATATCCAAGTTTCTAGACAAAGAGGAGTAATCCATTCATGCACATGTGATTATTAAACATAACCATTTTCTCCCAAATTAAACAATTCCGCAACTGTTACATGCTTTTATTGTCACAGATGTTTTTATTGTTTGGTGTTAGATATCTGGATTATATCAAGCACATGATTCTGAGGTTAAATAAAACAGACAAGCCTGATAGGGTTTTTTTTTTTGTTTTTCTGTTTTTTTTTTTTAATTTGAAACCAAACTAAGAAATGCTATTAGAAAGATGTGTATATTTATCTAGAACCTTATATTTTAAACATTAATTTTACCCAGAAGCAACATAGAAATAAATAAATTGTAACCCCACTTTTCATTTTGAGGATAAGTGTTTTGGAAAAAAATAGTTTTCATCTTTAAAAAGCCACACATTGGGATTATTCATCCAAATCATTAGACGACAATTAGAATTATTTCTTACTGCAAATATAGATGTTACAAGCTTTCCTACAAACAACAAAAAAAATGCTACTATGTTGTCATACATCGCATCTTTTCATCTTAAAGACGAAAAACAAAAGATCCTTAATCCTTGCATTCTAAAGAAGGCTTCATTTCAAATAAAGTATGATTTTTGATTTAGAGACACAGAAAAAAAAATCTTTTGAGATCTATACTTTAACTAATTTGTTAATCTTGTGCCACTTTCAGCATTTGTCACACATATAGACCAGGAAATTGGCTCCATCTATTCTAGCTCTGTATTGAATTAAAAACCTCTACTGCAAAGAAGAGCATGATGTGGGGAAAGAATAAATTTAGTTCTTTCTTTAGTAATGCACATATATTTCCATACATTTCACATCCTGAGGGAGCCTGTGAATGCATTCAATAAATACAAAACTATAAAGTATAATTCCAGAAAGGGATAAGGGTTGTTATATTTATTTTTTTCAATTTTCTGGTTTTAATACACCATTTCAGGTTGGAAGGCTAAAGTTAAAGATTTTACACACTTTATTATTAAAACAAAGACAACTTCCCACCTACTACCGTAGCAATAAGTTTAAAATAATGAATCTTTGTTTATCCTTCCACCTAGATAATGTTAGTAGTAAGTTTAGATCAAAACAAATGGAATATCAGAAGTAGCAATTGGACATAAATGTTTACATGTTATTTACACCTAGGTTTGCATTCGATTCATCAAAGTCCACCCTGGTAAATATAGTAGTCGTTGTATGCAAACCACACATGTGTGTATGTTAAAAATGAATGTAAATTCTTATTTCAAATTTCTGGACCAACCAAAAAGGTGGCTTTCAATAAAGTATGATAATAAAGGGTTAGCTTTTAAGTGTGATTGTACGAAAATGAAATATGCCCCACAGGTGAGGGAGATTACTGACTATGACTAGGAAGGTAGACTTGCTCTAGGTAAAGCTCACCATACCTTCAAGTATTTGAATCTGTGACTGCAGTCTGGAGAGACAGTGCAGTCAGGGAGATTTATGATGGCCCCACAGAAACAGAGCTAGCAAAGATTATGGCATACTTGTTTAGAAAAACGGTGAGCTGAAGGTTCCTGATTTACACTGACATATATCTAGATGAAACCATAGTTTGCAAATTGCCTGGAGGAGCCATCTTCTATTAAGTGTTTGATAGGTACTGAAATATGCATATCTGTTTTAAAACATGCAAGAAGGGGATATTCCGTTTGCAAGGATTTTTGTTTCACAGTTTAAGGTTAAAGATTATTTTTACTTACCTATTTATGTTCTCCAAATATCTTAAAAATTAAGTTAAAAGAATCATGACAGTTAAGAAGTACATGTCATAGTATTTCAAAACTAATGGGTTAAATGGTCAAACAATATTGAAGAATTTTGAAATATGTCACAGTAAATGATATAAAGGTAAGAGATTTAAAATTTTCAAGGATTTTTTCAAACTTATATTTGTGTTTAAATATGAATGGATAAATCTTAAAACTCTGCCGTGAAACCTGTCAATTGAAAGGCTATTGCTCTCCTGACTTCTTTCTTTTTTAGGAGTTAATCACTATGGTCTTCTTTTGAAGGACATAGCTGTTTTTCCATATTTTGAAAGATCAGTGAAAGCACTGCCTGATTAAATTCAGAATTGAAATTGTGAGCAAATGAACCTATAAACTTTTTCCTATGGGAAGTCTTATTTGTGTATATTACTAGGACTAGCAGAATGCCTAGCACAAACTGGAGTTGATTCTGCTAGGTATTTCTGATTCCTGTGGCTACCATTCCTTACTGACCCTTTTTAATTTTTATAATTGTTCATAACATCACCATTCATACTTCACAGAACCACAGATTGCTTCTCAAGTCCCGCAAGCTAGTCTATGTATTTCCTCATAGTTTAAGAATTTAATGTTTGGGATAACACCAGGGTGTTATGTAAATGACCTGGCTTCCAAGTGGCTGAAATGGCACTCTTCAGATCCTCACTGTGTGCTTCTGTTGTCCTCACATTTTATGGGTTAGGAGTCTGGATGCTGAGTGCTAGTGTTCTGTAAAATGGGAATTCCTGGAAGTCACACTTGTGAATTATTATTATGCACCCCAATTGCTTTAGGGCATAAAATTTCTCTAACAGACAGCAGCTGACTGATTGGGAGAATCTGTCTCAGAGTGTCGGATAACTTATAACTCTAACCTAAGTTTTGAGAACAACTTTTAGTTCTCTTAAGAATTTAGTGAAAACAAATGGAATGTAGATGAAATGCATCTGCTCGCTGTTGGTCTCACCTCTTCATCACAGCCCAAGACACCGTTCAGTGTTCAGTCATTATGTTCCCTTTCCATGGGGGATCACATCCAAGTGGCCCATTTGGAAAGTTTAGCACTAAATGAAATAGCTCATTTGCTAGAAGTTTTTGAGGAAAATTCATTGCAGTAAAGAAAACTAATTCTTACAGGAAACAAGGACAGTGAAGCTTTCAGCCATGATTTTGGTCATTATTAACTGTTGGGAAGCAAAGTGAATGTTAACTGACTGTTCACTGGGTGCCAGGGATGGAGATAGGTGTTTATTTATCTTGTAACTTTCATCCTCATAGGTCCTCTCAAAAGGGCTTCATTGTTGTTGTTTGGTGCTGCCGAGTCAGTTCTCACTCATGGTGACCCTGTGCACAACAGAATGAAACACCATCTGGTCTTGGCCAAGTCCACGGTCATTTTTATGTTTAAGCTCATTGCTGCAGGTCTTCACTTTTTTTTTTCACTGACCACTCTACCAAGCAGGATGTCCTTCTCCAGGGACTGATCCTTCCTGATAACATGTCCAAAGTATTTAAGAGGCAGTTTTGCCATCTTTGCTTCAAAGGGATATTTTGATTGTACTTTTTCCAGAACCCCTTTTCCTAACCTTCTGAGGTAGGTACTATTATTATCCCCACCATACAAATGATGACTCAGTGGCACTGAGTTTGGAAATTGAGGCACACATTATTTGTCTAATGTTATAGAACAGCTAAGTATATATATATACTTATATATACTCATATATAGTTTATAGGTTCATATATAGAACAGCTAAGACAGGATTCAGCCTTCTGTCTGAGTGCTGTCATGGTACTTCTATAACAGTCATTTACAAAACAAATGTTAGTTTCTTTGGATCTAAGAGGGTAAAAATATGCTCCATATCAACAGAGGAAAAATGGCCCTCTCTTCTCATCTCCTAGCTAACAGAGAAAGAGAAAATAAATTTGACCGGAGTCTGTTGCAGTTGGTTTTAAAGAATGGTACAAGTATCTGGAGTACTGGGGTAAAAATTTCGGAATGTTGGATGTGGCAGATTTAATCTTTGAGGTTCCTTTTTGGTGGTACAGTGACTAGACTCCCAGCATCCTCAGTGACATGGATCTGCTAACAGGTTTGTACAAGACACACACATTTAGTACAATCCAGGTATTTCATGTGCAAATACCTATTTTAGACTACATGTTACCATAGTAGTAATAGAAGTTATTGATAGTGTGCTCTTTTACAAGACTGGATGGTTTAGTTGTGGCTCTTGCATTCACAGACCATTGCATGAGATCAAGTATAAATCTATGATACTGCCTGAGAATTTATTGTTTTTGTTTTTACTCCATGGCTAGGATTCAATGCATAATTTTCTATACTCTTATCAATGATTGTTTCTAGTATGTCTCTCTTGGATTCACATTTATTCAAAAAGACTTTCTCTAAGAACTGTTGTTTTTATTTGTTACAGATCATGTGGAAATTGGCCACAAGCATGAAGCCAAATCCCCCTATGTATTCTGTTGTGGTAATATAAATATTTTGCTTTTTTAAAAACAGTATGGAATTTGCTTGGGTGTAGAGTGCTTTACAAATGGTAGTGCCTAATAAATATCAATCAAATAAATAAATATCCACCTTGATTCAAATCAGATTTAGAGGGGCCATAGATCTTTAAATCCAACATTAGTCATTCATATTTAAGTTAAAAGTAACTTTTTCTTCCTCTCTTTATTTCTCTCTATGTATATATGTTCCTTTTCTTCAGGCTTCCATGAAGTTGAGGGTAGGCAAACGTGCTTTGCCAGCACCTATAATGGAGAAAACGGGTCAGAGAGGCATGCAATTATTATTCGGTAAACAAAAGAACAAAGTACCTAAGAGTCGAAGAATTGGAGTCAGTGAAATGAGGGGTGGAATTGCAGCTCCAGTTAATACAGTGTTGTGACCTGTACCAATTATTAACCTCTTAGTTCTGCTTTTCCTTTTCTATAAAGTATCAGGGAGCCACTTAGGTCAAGAGATGGCTTTTGCATATCCTGGGAAACGACACTATGCCTACCTGTCACTATGTAAGTACTTAATAGATATCACCTATCATCATTAGTTTACAGAGGATTTTGATGGCTCTAACAGTGGGGAGAGAACTTGGCTACTAACTGAAAAAATAGGCAGTTTCCAGCTGCTCCTTGGAAACCATAGGGAGCAATTCTATTCTGTCCTACAAGAACGCAACGGGATGGCAATAGGTTTGCTTTTTAAAGTGTATATTGGCTTGCTCTTTGCAAAGTTCTATTTTGGCAGGTTACACTAGTGAATGGTATTTTCAAATCAGAAGATACTTTGAGTATTTTCTTACAGAGTAGATTTGTGAGGGAAACATTTAACAACAGAGACAGACTTCAGAATATTTGGATTATATCAACATATTGAGTTTATGAATACTAAAACTTGAACAATCTTGTCTTGATATGTGGAAGAAGAAATGACATATGAACAAAAGTTGAGATGAAATATTTTCTTTTTGTAATTAGCATTGGTTTCAAATTTTTAAACTGTATGTTGTGGATGAGATAGCATCTCTACCTTTAGGGAAGTTCGGGTGCAGTAGACGATTTAGTGACCAAATTTGTGATGTAAAAGCATAAAAGGAAAATTAATTCCCTAATACTGTTTTAGGAATGTAAAGCTAGCAACATTTAATTTATGTTGCAGACTACTGAGAATGCCATGCTTTTTTTCAAATCTTTTTAGGTTCTGCGTTTGTCACTATTGTGTGTGTGTGTGTGTGTGTGTGTGTGTGCGCACGTGCGTGCACGTGCTCAAGAACTGAAAAAAAATAACAAAAAAGTCTTCTTTTCTTCCAGATCACAAGGCTTTGTTTGTAGGAAGAGAGAGTGTTTTTCTCTCTTACCCTTAAGAGAAGATATCATTTCCCCTAAGGAACAATTACGTGCATGCATAAACTGACATATAAGAATTGTATAACATAGTCATGTAAACAGTGACATAGTTTATAAACAGCAAAATGTATTCCACAGACAAAGTACTATTTATGATAAATTTTCTGCCTTCTTTCGTTTTTTAAGTTTCCTGCTTTCTTTCAGAGTTGGCTGGGTAGTGTGATCCATAATTTTAGGGGAAGAAAGGAAAGACTTTCCCCTCTTTAATACTGACAGGGATAAAACAAATAGTCCATCCTTTCATTGTCCTTTGGCTTGGATGGCTTGTACCCTCGTGTGTGACCACAAGGAACCCTTTCTGTTGACAGTTACAAACAAGGTATAGATGCTTTGATGGACCTGTGCATAGTCCGAATAAGCTGGGATGCTCAAAATGATTTGGGTGGCAGAAGGGTAGCAGTACAGGGCATAGTCTAGCTATGCTGCTGGGCATTTGGGTGAAAAAGACAAAAGGAGAGAGAATGAGCACTCCTGAATCTTCTAACATATTTCACTCACGAATGCAATTAATTACATAAAAAGTACATTTAGGCTTTCTGTCCAACTTTACCTTTTCTATCATCATTACTTAGGGGTTTCTCTCTGACAAAGACAAATGCATTTTCATTATTAGTGTTGTTGAAATTAAACCAAATTTTCAGTCAATAAGCTCTATTTAACACATTTTCTTTGTCTTCAGGAGAGGTTTCAGTCATTATTTTCTGCTGTCACTTGGTAATAATGATGAAAGCTTGCCTGACTGCTGTCTGTTTTCACAGGTGTCATCTCGTGGACATGCTGGGTCTTGAGCCTAACTCTGACGCTCTGTATGCCAAGGCAAATAGGGACTGAATAAATACATAGCACCGGACATGCTCACACTGAGCTGTTGCTCTCTGAATATAATCTCATGATAGAATTAAGGTGGTATATTTTCCAAATCTTTTGAAAACCGTTTGTTCCTAACTCACAAAGCCCAAGATGAAAGTATGCCTGCACGATACTATCAAGAGATGGTGAACATGAACAATGCTTTGTTAATCTTATTTAGTCTTTTCGTTAGCAGGTTTTACTCAGTCATATAATTCACATATCCTGGGTGCCTACAGGGTGCCTGAAAAAGATTGGAAATGCAGAACTAGAGGCACAGGGCTTGCAGAAGCCTGGAAATCATGTATATTAAATGGCAGTGAGGTGAATATCTTCTTAATGTAGAGTATCAGGCATAATTTTTTAGAAGAGCTAAACCCTTAGCTGGAATTTCATGGATAGACATTGTATCATAAGCATATTTCCATCATTGTGCAGAGTTTTCATTAATTTTTATGGCTGAATGTATTCTATTTGAACCATTTATACTAGTAGATTGTTTCTGAACATTTTCTATTATATAAGGAGTTCATTATTATTTATATAGTGAAAAGTTGGAGATTACCTCAAAGTTCGATAATAAATAGTGAAGTCATGGCATGGATCACGTAACGTTAACTTTTTGTTTTTTTTTTTTTTTTGGCCAGGAGTTTTTAACGATTTCAAAATGTTCAGGATAGTGCTAAATGAAAAGATAAAACAAAAATCGTATACACGCACACACACAAGTACATATTTAGGAATTATGAGCTAAAAAATATAAATTTTGTATAGTTAGGGAAAATATCAAAGGAGAAAGTACTATTAAAATTCTATCTCTAGTTATTTCTAGATGGTGTGATTATGGATGATCACTAATTTCTTTTGTTTTTTCCTCTCCTTAAGAAATTGTTTTAAAAAGATCGTCTTTTTTCAGAATCACATAAACAGAAGTTTCTTTTTATTCCTTTTTGTTAATTGAGTCTTTTTTTCTTTTTAAGTAATTGAGTAGATGAATATATTATATACCTATCCAAATCCACTACTGTCGAGTCGTTTCTGACTTGTGGTGATCCTGTAGGACCGAATAGAACTGCCTTGTCAGTTTCTAAGGACTGTCTGGTGGATTCAAACTGCAGACCTTTTGATTAGCAACCACAGCTCTTAACCACTATACCTGCGGGATTTCAATTATATGCCTGTTTAAAAACAAAACAAGACAAAACAAAACCGTTGCTGTTGACTCGATTCCAACTCACAACAACTCTATGAGATAAACTAGAACTGCTCCATAGTTTCCAAGGAGCGCCTGGCAGTTTTGAACTGCCAATCACTTGGTTAGCAGACGTAGCATTTAACCACTACACACGGGGTACGCCTACAGCTTCCAGAAATTTGATTTTGGGTATAAGAGAATAAGCAGTTTTATAGTTCGAAAAGATAGTTCTAGTTTTCTAATTTTCCTTTATTTTTTTAATGATTAAAAAAGCCAAGTGCCATCAGGTCGGACCTCACTCATGATTAAAACAGGACTCAAATACACTAGTAAAGCAAATACTGAATGTAAATAAAAGAAGAAATTTATTTGCCTAATTTAATAAAACTTGCTGCTGACTCATAGTGACCCTATCAGTTTACAAACATGCCTTGTGGTTATTTTAATTTTCATTACTTTGAATAGTAGATAGTGAGACATTTTTCTTAGTTTTCTAATTATATTTTCTTTTGAGTTATGTGCAATGTCTTTTTTCTATGTTTTTTCTTAATTTCTTTTGCTTAATAAGAATACTTTATATACTATTTGTTGCAAATAGTCTCCATTTTCTGTATTTTTTTATTTTACTTAGTTTACTTTTCGGCAATTTTTAGTGGCTTACCTTTATTAATGTTTTTCCTTACGAGTGTTATCTGCAATTTTAAAAACTTATAGCCCTCCAGGGTTTGATAAATATGAAATAAGTTTGGTGGTTTTGCAACTGTTTTGGCTAGTTGGCTGCAGTTTTCAACTGGACCCTTTAAATTAGCATGCATAGAGAATCTTGTATTGACATATTTTTTCACATGCTATAAATGGTTCTAATAGCATTTATTCACATGTTTTATGACATGTGAATGTCTATCCTACACGTGTATAAACGTATGCATACATATGTACACAAATAAATGCATATATATGTATTCAACCATGTTTATACACACAAACATATCTACACATATACACAGACAAAAATGCATATGTTCAGTCATGTTTATACACACATACACAAACATATATGCATATAAACTCTATGATGGTGATTATTCTTGAATTTATTATTTAACTCTTAGTCTGTTCATCTGTCTAGAAGTCAGTACCACATTGTTTTAATCAGCTTTGCTTTAATCAAGAGGAATTATAATATTTTATGTCAATATGTACTCAATTATTATTTTTTATACATTTTTAGTATTTGGGGCTCCTTTGTTTTCTAGATTAATCTTATTACCAAGTGTTATGCTCTATGAAAAAAAAATCCAGTTGGCATTATGGTAAACTGAGACTAATATTAAGTTTTCAGATTAATGTAGAACAAATTGTATATTGTATATAATTTTGAATAAATTAATTTTTTAATTCTACTGATTTTTCTGACTTCAACCAAGAAAGGTGAAAACCCCTGCAGAAGAATGAATGGAAATGTAACCTCCAAACTCTCAAATCTTTTTTTCTCTCACTAGACTCTTGAAAGCAACAGCCCTCCACAGATACACCAAAATTTACTTTCCCTGAGTCACTGATGCTTCTAAATGTTTCACTACATGGGAATAATCCCTCCAAATAATAAAAGGTTTAAACAATTACAGATTATAGAGGTTGGCAAACATTTTGAGGAAAGGATGGTAAACAGCAAAGTCATTCTCACCTAACGACAAATTATGACTTAACAGGTTTCCCAACACCCGAGATTTCCTAGTGAGAGTGTTGATTGGGAGTGAGAAGGTTGACAGGAATGGTTAATTCTAGGTCACAGGTCAACTGTAGGAAAAAATGAATGCAGTAAATGTCATAAATTTAGGACTTTGAATAGTCAGAGGAAAATAGGTTGTCTGTGGAACCAGGCTGTGGAAGATTTTTTGGCAGGTATCCTTTCCCTGTGGCAATTCTGTGAGTTCCTATGTCTTAGTTTATTATGGCTACCATAACAAAATAGCATGAAGTGGGTGGCTTTAAAGAATAGATATTTATTGTCTCACAATTCTGGAGGCTGAAAGTTCAAATCAAGATTTTGGCTATGTTGATTCCTACTGAAAGCTCTGTGAGAGAACTGTTCCAAAAATATTGTCCTAGCTTGTGGTGATCTCAGCAATCCTTGGTATTTTTTTTTTTTTTTTTTTTTTTTTTTACTAAATAGAATAAATATTTCCAGAGAAATATCAGAGAAAATTACTAACAAGAAGACTAATGTAATACAATAATAATATAGTATAATATAATATGGTATAATAGGGGCTGAGGAAGGGAGGAAAGAAATATAGTTCATACTGAAGAAAAGACCTGATCAATGTTTTCTGTCTCCTGATTAGCTAAATGAAGTCACAAACTTTTCACTAAGAAAGAAATATTGTCAGCAGAATTTTTGGTTAAAGAAAAGCTATGATATTAAGTTTCATCTTTTCTGTGTAGGTTCAAATATTTCAACTAAACTGAGCCAAATGAAGTTTACCTGAAGGCTTCCTAGTAGGGGAAATAATCTGATCTGGAGGTCAATGTGAATATGTTATGAATTCAGTGAACTTCCAGGTATATTTTGATATGTTTAATATATGAAGAGAAATGTAAAAAAATTCATGCTCTGATATGATTCCTCAAGTATTTCTTTCTTTCTTTTTTTTTTTTTTTTGTAACTATGGTTAGGTGTTCCATAACTAACCCTTAAACTCACTCAGATGTGCACGGAAAACAGGTCTGTTGATCTTTCTGAAAAGTTATAGTCTTAAAAACCCTATAAAATACAGTTCTACTCTGCATGCACAGGATTACCATGAACTGGAGTTATCTTAGAAACCCTGCTGGTGTACTGGTTAAGTGCTACAGCTGCTAACATAAACGACAGCAGTTCGAATCCACTAGGCGCTTCTTGGAAACTCTATGGGGCAGTTCTGCTCTGTCCTTTAGGGTGGCTATGAGTCAGAATTGACTCTATAGCAGTAGGTTTGGGTTTGCTTGGATTTTCTTGTTTTATCTAAGGGCGAAGGTGATTATACTCAGAGTGATTTCACTGATTGTTTTAACAGCTGAAAGGCTGTGATTAAACTGTAAGTAAGCACTCTCTTCCTTTCCTTACTGAATTTTTCCTGTTTTCCCAGTACCACTTATTTCTAGTGTGTGGTGGTGGTTGAGAGTGGGTGGGCTGGGTGTTTTTCCCCCACCAGGAAAGTGGTTGCTTGCCTCTTTTTGATAGCATATCTGACATGGATGATGGGGAAAATTGTAGGACAGATGGACACGAACAAATGTTTCCATAATTGTGCATTCAGCTCGTACTCTCAGAATTTTCCCAGCTTTTGTGTTTCTAGTCATACGAAATAACATTAGAAAGGAACTGTAGAGAAATCGGTGGTTAACATGCTGTCTGAAGAGTTTCAACTTGTATAGATATTTTGAGAGAAAGAGATGGTTAGTGTAACTGAGAAAGAAATTTTCTATAAACTCATGAGAGTAATGGAAAACTTGGTGGTTAAGAGCTACAGCTGCTAACCAGCAGGCTGACAGTCAAATCCTCCAGGTGTTCCTTGGAAATCCTATAGAGCAATTCTACTCTGTCTTATAGGGTCTCTGTGAGTCACATTTGACTCCATGGCAGTAGTTCTTTTGTTTGTTTGATGAGAGTGATAAAACTGGGACATAGGACAAAGAGCCAAGCAAGTGATGACAGCACCATCAACCCAATTTGGACAAATGCAACAGAATGAAGAGAAAGAGAATATGAAACTTAAAAAAAAAGTCTTTATTAACTTTAAAGATGGTAATGAATATGCCTGGTTTATAAGTATAATTTACATTAGATCAAAATTTGATTTCTTAAAGTTTATGTGTTTTTTTGTAATGAAATAATATTTACAGTTCACTTAAAGATAAACCAAATGAAGATACTGTTTTGTCTTGTGTCCTTTTGACCTTATTCACATCAACCAAACTACCGTCATTGGTGTGTGACTCACATGCAAACTAAATGCGTTCATCTGTGGGATCTACTGATGGGAAATAGAATCAAATATTTCACTTCTAACTCAATAAAAAAAGAGAAAAATCAGTTGAAATTCCAAGAGGAGTTGATAAGGAAATATTTGTTTTATAATTTCAGAAAGGATGATCAATAACATACTGTAAAAAATGTCAAACACTAGACCATATTCTTCTTTTTAATAAAACCAAAATGGGCACATGAAAAAATACATGCATATTTGAGAAAGATGGATTAGCATGAATATTTAAATATTCTTCGGTGTATATAAAACAATAGGTATAATTGAAAAATAATCACTTCTTACACTTTGAGCTCTGTCAAATTCTTGAAGACTGAAATGATACTTTGTCTTACATCTTTACATGCTTTTTTGAATTTACTTCACCATGTGAGCAAAGAAGGTAGGTCTTATTTTTACATACAGTCACAACTGCTCCCCTCCTTGGGGATGGGGGTGGGGAGCAAAAACTCAAACCAATTGCTGTGGAGTCAATTCTGACTCACAGTGACACTATAGGACAGAGTAGAACTGCTCCACAGGGTTTCCAAGAAAAGGCTAGAGGATTCAAACTGCTGACCTTTTAGTGAACGGCTGAGTTCTTAACCACTGCAGTATCAGGGTTTTGTATACAGAAACAGCCTTAATGTTTTTAATGCAGTGTTTCACTCCATTTTGCATAGAGTCACCATGAGTTGGGGGCAGACTAGGGGTAGCTAACAACAGCAACATGTTTATTTTAGTTTCTAAGTTCCCAAACAACAATTTTATAATCTGAAAGTATATGTCAGTTTGAGGGGATTATTCTTCACTATTCTTTTTTATTTCTGTTCTCAGGCTTGTTTTCTTGGTACTCAAGTCCTGGTACTGGTGACAAGATGTCATTAAATAGTTGTATGTGTGAGTTTAATCATCACAATTGTTTGCTCAAATGTTTGATTTGAGCATTGGTCAGTAGCATTGAGAAAAAGTCACCCACAAAGAGTTTTAGATTAAAATTGATTTAGAAGACAAGTGCTTCTTCATTTGCTACCCTCACGTTTCTAAATTGTTGTAAGTTACACTTTGTAGATAAAGCCTCTAATATAGCTTCACAAAAACTACCTTGGATGACAAATCCAGAGACTCAGCGATACTGAATATAAGCAGAAAGGCACATACATACAATACTGTTTAGAATGTCTGCATTTAATTTAAGAAAGCTTACAGAGTTTGTGGACTAGTAATTAAACTTATTAACTTAGAGGTTTTTTACATTTATCTTGGGCACAGAGTTTTTTGTAAACTGATTTTCAAGAAAAAGTTTGAATCTAAAAGAGGAGACACAAAATAGTTTTTTTAGTATGCATGTTTTACATGCAGATTTATTGATATGGTCTGCCTTTTATAAGATGAACACTATAACAAATGACTAAGAAGAGATTGCACATCACTATCTCTGTTCTATCTATGTACTGCCAGTGGGCAAAGATTTCTCATTTCATACATCATTTACAACTTCCTACAGTAATTTTACACAGTTTGTATCCTTGGTACAAGGCATAGCAATTATCTATGCACATATATGTATGCAGGCATGCTGACTATGAAAATCATGCCGTTCTGTAAAGACTTCCAAAGTTCACACATTCTAGCCAATGAAAGTCAGTAAGCTATCGAATTGAAAAACTTTTCTCTTTTTAACTGATACCCATAGCGTAACTTTGAAAGAGATTGTTTCAAGAGGTCTTCTTTTAGAGCAGTGTTGTAATAGTAAAATATTATTTTCAGGTTTTCCAATTGCTTTGTCTTTATTTCAAAGCTTATATTAAGTGGGGAAGACAAAAGGAAGTCATATTCCTTTCTTATCCACTTTTACTCTTTTACTTGAAAAGTACAGTGGCATTTCTGGATCAGCAAGAAGATAAAACACATTTTGCATTTTGAAAGTAAATAGAAATTGATGTTTAATAGAATCTGGTGATTTTGAAGTTTCTGAAATTGATTAATCTGTTGTTCCATAGTGTTCCTACTTTTTTAGTCAACAGAATAGATAATATTTAGATTGTGAATTCATGATTTCCAGGAATAAACTCTACATGACTTCATATGCTACTAAAAATGTAATTACATTTCAATTTTGATTATTTAAAATTTTAGTATTTTGTAATTTTGGCTTTTATAATACGCAGTTGGAAAAATGAACAGTAACTAGCTCCATTCAAAAGTGCAAGGAGCAATGTTTCCATCTCAGTGAACACTTAATTACTCTTATTGGTTGTTTATTAATGAATTAATGTCCTGACTCTTTAAAAAAGTGATTGGATGTAGTGACCTGATACACTCATGTTTCTCAACAACTATGATTTTTCCTTTCTTTTGGGAGATTATTGCTTTGAACTTCCTTTGATTAACCTTTCCTTGGTAACTATGATGCATCAGGCAACATAAAATATATAGAACTTGTTGGGTGCTGGTGAGTTGATTCTGACTCATAGCAACCCTATGTACAAAAAAACAGAATACTGCCTGGTCTTATGCCATGTCTACAATCACTTTTATTGCTTAAGCCCATTTTTGCAGCCACTATCAATCTGTTTTGTCGAGGGTCTTCCTTTTTTTTGCTAACCCTCCACTCTAGCAGGCATGATATCCTTTTCCAGGGACTGATCCTGACAACATGTCCAACACACTTAAGATGCAGTCTTGTCGTCTTTGCTTCCAAGGAACACTCTGGTTGTACTTCTTCCAGAGCAGACCTGTTTGTTCTTTTCGCAGTCCATCGTACATTCAACATTCTTTTCCAATACCACAGTTCAGGGCATCAATTCTCCTTCTGTCTTCTTTGTTTGTTGTCCAGCTTTTCAATGCATATGATGTGATTGAGAATACCATGGCTTGGGTCATACACAGTTTAGTCTTCAAAGCGATATCTTTACTTTTCAATACTTTAAAGAGATCCTTTGCAGCAGATTTTCCCAATGGAGTATGTCTTTTGATTGCTTGACTGCTGCTTCCTTGGGCATTGATTATGGACCCAAGTAAAATGAAATCCTTGACAACCTGAATCCTTTCTCCATTTATGACAGCATTGCTTGCTGGTTCAGTTGTGAGGATTTTTGTTTTCTTGATATTGAGATGTAATCCATACTGATCTTCACCAGTCTTTCAAATCTTCTTCACTTCCAGCAAGTAAAGTGATGTCATCTGTGTAAAACAGGTTGTTAATGAGTCGTCCTCCAATCTGATGCCTCATTCTTTTTTGTATAATCCAGCTTCTTGGATTACTTGCTCAGAATACAGATTGAAAAGGTATAGTCAAAGGATATAACCCTGACACATACTTTTCCTGACTTTAAACCCTTGTTCTGTTTGCATGACTGCCTCTTGATCCATATACAGATTCCTTAAGAGCACAATTAACTGTTCCGGAATTCTCGTTTTACACAATGTTAGCCATAATTTGTTATGATTCACAGAGTGAATGCCTTTGCAGAGTCAGTAAAACACAGTATTTTAGTCTTCTAGTGCTGCTGTAACAAATACCACAAAGTGGATGGCTTTGACAAAAGACAGTTTATTCTTACACAGTCCAGTAGGCTACAAGTCCAAAATTCAGGATGTGTGCTCCAGGGGAAGGCTTTCTGCCTTGTTAGCTCTGAAGGAATGTCCTTATGTTGCATCAGTCTTTGTTCAGGGAGCATCCTGGCACAGGAACCTCAGGTCTGAAGGGCACGGTCTTCTCCCAATGCAGCTTTCTTGATGGTGTGAGGTTCCCAATTCTCTACTTGTTTCCTTTCCTTTTGTCTCTTGTAGGATGAAAGGATAAAGGGTGGTGCAAGCCATACTCCAGGGAAACTCCCTTTGCAGTGGAGCAGGGAGGTGACCTTATGAAGGGATTTACAATTTCACTCTACTCTAACATGAGCATGGGAAAAATAACAAAATGTAGCCACATGGCTACACACATTTTGGTGGGACACAGTTCAATGCATGACACACAGGTAAAGATGTTTCTGGTATTCTCTGTTTTCAGTCGAGATCCATCTGACATGCCCAGTGATATCCCTGGCTCTGTGTCCGCCTCTGAATCCAGCTTAAATTTCTGGCAGTTCCTTGTCAGTATACTGTTGCTGTTGCTTTTGAATGATATATAGAAGTTATGGGCCCTCAAATATACATCTTTGTATTCTGAGATGAAATCCACAGCTGATGCAAATCATGAGCATTCTGAATGCTAATGGAAAGACTGGCAATTTGAGTCCACCCAGATGAAACTAAAAAGGAAAGTTTGGTGGTATAGTTCTGAAATATGAGTCATTGAAAACCCTGTGGAACAGAGTTCTGCTCGGACATACATGGGATGGCCATGAGTCAGATCAATGGTGACTTGTCGTATATTCTGAATTAAGACAGGAGCAAATACTTAGCCAGTTCTCCCTCTATGACTCCTTCAGTTAATAAGAGTTGATAAAAGCACAAGATTTTAGAATCCCATGCTTGTTAGCTGAATTAAGGAGTAGTGAATGGCTGCACTATTCTGTCACTGACCACATTTTTAGCTCTAAGTCTGTCTCTGTTTCAACATCTTCGTCTATAAAACTAAGCAAACAGACTGGATTTAACATTTTCTTAATGCTGATAAGATCGGTTTTATTAACCATGGCACCAGAGATGGTATCTATGTGGAAATCAAACCACTTGACAAATTTATTTTGAGAGTACAAAATTAAGGCGCTACTTTTAAAAATGATCAAGATTTTCTTTACTGGCTACTGTATTTAATCTCATCTATCATTTAGGTACAGTCACAGTCAATGACAAAAGGTAGCTTTAAAAGAAGTTTTTTTACATCTTAATTTTATGGATAGTTTCATTAAAAAACAGTATTTTTATTGATCACTCAAATCCACATATAATATTTTTATAGCTAGCTTGTTTTTGAAAACATTCAGGTAGACCACGTAGAATGTCTGAATAACATAGGAATAAAGTAAATGTGTATGCATATACATATGCATATATAACCTGTTCATTCCAGGATGACTTAGAGTTCTCAAAATGAAGAATACAATGAAAATTGGTTGTTTCAACAAGTTTAAACATGAAACATGGAAATGACCATGGAAAGCTTTACTGTGGATTCTTCAGGCCATAGACTGAAGTCACAGAATTATAACAGTATCTTACATAACTCATATGCAGAAGAGTCACGAGCAAATTTCTAGAGATTAAATCATTTCTGATGTTGTGATTCAGACCAAAACCACACAGACATTACAGAATGAGTGTTACCAGGCATAAAAATTTAACTAAAGAAATTACAATAACACCCAGGATACATTCTACAAAATAGGATTTCTGTGAGATGTGATTTGGACATTGTGTGAAAATGCTTAAATCTTGAGCATTAACATTCACTGATTTTCCACCTTCCTGTTGATTAACAACCTTTTGTTTCACTTCAAAATCCATACTTCTCCTTTGCCTGATGTTTCTGCTATCATTAGCACTAGTTTTGTTGCCTTTAGGGGTCACGATGCACTTCATAGTAGTATTTTCAAAAGCGAATTAAACACAGAGATAATGCTATGGCACTCAAGAGAGGCACCATACAAAAGATTAGACTCTATTGTCTACGAGTAGGAGTGTACACTGTTACATTGTCTACTTCTTATCTGTGAGTAGAGAAAGTTCGCATTAAGTTAATACAGTGCACATGCCAGTAACATAAATGTTCATTAAGACTGTAAAGATGTGCATTATAGGTTATGTGTGTGTCCTTATATGCTTGGCATTATAATTGCTTTGTATACAGGAGATATGAGATATACATGTAGCATAGGTGAACTGTGTAAACTGTCTGGTTGCTTCTGCTCTGTCCCTTCTCCAGTCAGGATTTCTGAACTCTATTACAACTTCATGGGACCATGAACTTATGTTCGATCACAAATGGCTTGAAGGAATGTTATGCATTACATGACTATACTATTAATACCATAAGTATCTCTCACTTCTTTCTTTCTCTATTTTTTTATTTGATATGACTGAGTGAAAATGTACATTCCCGTATAAATTTACATGCCCACCTATATGCGGCTTCCACTGCTCTCCCTGTCCGGTGACAGCACACTATTCCTCTCTGCTCCATACATGTCTCATCCTCCTAACAGTCTCCTTTTAGTAGATATTTATTTGAGCTCTAGTGTTGCATAACGAGCCCTGGTAGTGCAGTGGTTAAGCATTTGGCTGCTAATCATAAATTTGGCAGTTAAACCCACCAGCCGCTCCACAGGAGAAAGATGAGGCAGTCTGCTTCGATAAACAGTGCATCCTAGAAAACCCTATGGGCAGTTCTACTGCATCCTATAAGGTTGTTAGTTGTCAACTAAGTTAGTTGTCAACTAAGCACAATGGTTTGGTTTTCAATGTCTAAAAAGTAACTCAATCTTAACCGCCTCATCTTACTTAGCTTGGCAAAAATTAAATTTAGAGCCAGATTCTTTCCGCTAAGAATCTAAGTGCTGATCACATGTATTAATTTTCCACTGCAGTGTAACAAATTACCATAACCTTAGTGACTTAGTAACTGATAAATTTTGTGAGTCAGGAGGGCGGTCATGGAATTCAGTACAGCCTAGCTGGGTTGTCTATCTGTAAGGTGGCAATTGAGACACTGGCTTGGGCTGAGGTCTCATCTGAATGCTTACATGGAAAAAGATCCACTCTCAAAGTCATTAAGTTACTGCCAGAATTCATTTCTTTGCAAGTGGGGGACTGAAGGTTTCATTTTCTTGCTGGCTGTCAGCTGGAGGCTTTTGTAGGCTGTTGGTTAGAATCTCGGCTGCTTTCCTAGAAGCCATCTTCCAGTCCCTGTTCCATGATCCCTCCAGTGACAGAAAGAAACAGAAAAAGAAGAGGCAGAAGAGGGAGAAACAGAAATAGTCAGAAGGCGACTAACGGAATAAAGTATGAGTCAGACAATTAAATCTGTGACCTTAATCGTTCTAAGTGCTGCATACCTCATTGCTGAATATCACCGTGGTCACCTTGGAAGTATTCCGCTTGAGAAGCTATACACTGACGCCGGTGCCTAGTCTACCCTTCAGAGCAATTTTAGAACTCTTTATGGAATGGCTATTACACACACCGGCACGGTGGCAAGGTCGCGAACTTAGTTGTATAATTGTCTATGAGGGAGTTTTAGCCTGTAAACAAATAATTGCGTTAGAACACCCTCACTGACCACCTGATCTGCCCCCACCAAGACTTATTTACCTGAAGATATAGGGAATTTTGAAATGAAGGTCTTTTAATGACATTCAGGACATCAAGAGTCATACACCCACAGCTCTGAAGGTGATTCCGGGAAGAGTTCCAAGATTGCTTTCAAATGTGGACTGGGCACTGGTGTCGATGCACAGCTTCCCAAGGGAATGCTTTGAAGGCGACTGTAGTGATGCTCAGCAGTGAAGTACCCAGTACTGTTTCTAGGATGAGTTCATGAATTTAATTGGCAGCCTCGTAGAGTGATTCCAGCGACATTGCATAATTACATAAACACACACATTGCATCACCTTTGCCATATTCTATCGGTTATAACTGACTCACAGGTCCTACCCACATTCAGGAAAAGGGAATCATACAGCACATGAACATCAGGAGGTGGGGGTTAAGAGAAACACCTTAAGAGTCAGTTTGTCAAATACCCAAAGCTAAAAATCCAGGTATGGGCATTTCTCTCACGAATATGTAGAGAAAACTAAAAATACTAGGGTGAAGGTAAAGTATTTTTTGTAGATATTAAGATATTCATCTTTGCTATTAGCAAGATTTATGCCACTCAGCAATCTAGATACTCTCTCTAGACTCAGTTTCCATGTTGGAAACGGGGAACTGGACTGGAATCATTTCTAAAGTCCTTTCAGCGGTAGACTTCTGGAAGTCTTAAACTATTTGCAGTGGATAAATTTACCCAGGTGATGTAATGCTTTACTTTTTTACCTCAGACATTTATTCAGAAGCTTAAATCTTAATGACTTAAACAAAAAAAGGTTAACCTAGCAATATTTCAATTGAATATGTGAACCTGTATTTCAATATTTTCTCTAAACAAGATAACAGAAAGTAGGAGAGTCAATGAGTAAGAAGGTGAGTTCCAGAGTCAGTTGCCTGAATTAAAATCCCATCTCTTCCCTTCGCCAGCTGAATGACTTTGGGTAATAAGTATACTTAAAAGATTTTCATTGGTGAAATGCTGTAATAATAGTGCCTTACAAAACATCGAAGACTGTTAAAAGATTAAACAACATAGTGCGAAGTGTTTAGCACCATTTCTTACAATGTTAATTATTTCATAATTGTCAGCAATTATAATTTTTTTCTCATCATTGCAATATAAAGTGACATTATGTTCAGCAATGGAAATACAAGATGAATAATAAAGTTCATCTGCCTTCAAGGAGCTAACAAAACTGGTACTTTATTGAAATAGTTTCTCTTTGGGTAGAATATGTTATTACAAAAAAAAATGTTTTATTTCTCTTTAGATTTATCAACCACTAACTTATAGGGTCACTATGAATCAGAACCAAATTGATGGCCACATTTTTTTTTTTAGGTAGAGATGAAATTCTTATTTAATTTGACAAATGTAATTTTATTAATAAGTTGAATAATTTCTGTTGGATTGTATCCAATATTCTCAGAAGGCATTAACTGGGGCAAGTTTTTTTTTTAATGTAAAAGAAATCATATCTGCCTAATGAAAATATTTACTTTAATTCTGTATGTTCTGATCTTTTGAGAGGAGGTTCACAGGTACATTTGATAATTATTAATAAATGGGTAATTCATAAATCATTCAGTAAGGAAAAAAATGAAAAACAAATGCACTGGGCATCCCTTCTCCTTGTCAGAGGAAACAGCTTTACTGACATTAAAGACACGATCATCAGTATGACTTCATAGAACTACAGACAGTCAGAGATTACCATACTAACTCATCTTTCAACCTCTTTTTTTGTGCTCTACACAGAAAACTCTCACAAAATTAAAACTAACAACTGAGAAGCAACCATTGTGCTCTGGAGTAAAATATTTACTCACCGGTCCTTCAGTTTTCAATCTTTGAGCTTCTTTGACATGGAAAATAACTCAGAAAACCCCAACTGCACAAGTCAGAGAGTGGGAAAACTCCAGTGAAACTGGGCATCTTTGTCAACTGACAAATGCGAAGCAGAAGTGTGATGGAACATGGAAAACATTCATGTGTTTCATGAGTATGTGGGTGTCTTGTCAGATAATTTTACAAGAGGGACGGAAGATACATAAATGCCTACTTTTAACTTCATGGAAAAAAAGAGGACTATCAAAGGAGTTGAGGAGAAAAATAATATCAAACAGCTGTATCCTGAGTTGGTAAAACTGCACTAGATCCTTTTTTAGTATATAACATAATCTGGAATTGTCTTTCCTCTTTGTTGTTTCATTGTGGGTTGCTTCTCCCCCAGGAGAATACTAGATTCAAGACGGCTGGAATCTTGCACACTTCATTTACTGCTTTATCTCCATTTCTTAAAATTCTGTTAAGACCACTGTATGTGCACAGTAAATAATTGCTTAATGAATGAATAAGAATTGAAGAGATTCAGATTCCATTGATCCTTGCAGCTAAGTAGCTTGCTGCTAACTGAAAGGTTGAAAGTTCAAGCCCATCAGCGGGCTTGTGGGAGAAAGAGTACATAAAGGTTACAGCATAGAAAACTTCATAGGGCAGTCTAACTTAGTCACTTGGGATCACTATGATTTGGAAACGGGCTTGATGGCACTTAACAACAAGCAGATGGGAAACCTTAAGTTATATCTCTTAACATCGTGAAGGTTCAGCTTCTTAACTTTTAAACTGATGGAGTAGACTAGATAATAAATGTTGCTTTTGGTACAATCATTCATTGATAAGTATACACATTTCAAGCGTTCACCCAATAATGGACTAACGCTTTTGCAGGAAATTTCACTTGTGTAACAGATTGCACTTAATCTTTTTTTAAAAACTTTTTTTTTCCTTTGGTGATGGAGTCACTTATGATGGTAATTATTGATATCCTTATTATTGTTTGCTTCTTACTCTTGATCAAATCATGTGTTGCTTTGTTTGATAAGGCCAGTTGGTTATTTAGATGCCCAAATAAAGTAAAATGGAAGATTCTTACACACTTACACTGCCAGCATATTTTTAATCTAAAAGTTAATTTTTAGATGGTAACTTGCTGGGAAATTCTAAAAGTAAATATTAATGGATGAGAGACTTGAGACATACCCAGTTGTTTCCAAATATATTAGTGACAGAAAATCTTCAATGAGTTGAAATTAGAATATTAATTTAATGTTTTTTTTTAGGAGTATTAATATTATACTAAACACTTTTGAATGAATTTGCTTAACTGATGGTCGCTTCCCTGCATTGACAAGTATTTGAATTCACAGTTCTGGGAAGGCAGTACTGATAATGGAAAAGAACATTTAGGTTCCTTTTGTGGCTTTTCAGACTCAGTTTTCTATGTGTTTCTCAACAGTGTTTAAGGATGATACATAATATTTTCATAAGACCAGTTTACAGAATTCTAAGCACATTTTATTTCAAATATAAAGATCTATAGTAATAGAAAGATACTGAAGTTCAGCAACTGCTAAATTTAAAGTATTTTTAAAGTCTGATTTTCCCATATGCAACTGCATTTACACAATGCTATCTGAATAAGCACTAAAGAGTAAAGACTACTACAGTACTCGCATTTAAAAAAAATGTACCTTAGTTGAATTTACTTGCTAATTGGATCTCAAATACTATAAACATAGCAGATTTCTAACTTCTGGGAAAATGTATGAAAACAAGAGCTTTAAAACTTGGAAAACATTTATGTTAATCACTTTTATTGATACCTTCTTTCTCTGAGCTATTAGGAAGTAAGATAGTCAAAACTAAAGGTCCTAAGAGAAAGTAAAGACAGAAAGAGAAAAAGAGAGAGAGAGAGAACTAGTAAGCTCCACTGACACTCACTTCCTAGGAATTTCAGCATACAATTTGCCCATACAGGTTCCATTAAAGTTAATGGGAGTCGTGTGACTAATTCTCCCTGTAGGGCACTAAAAATGTACCCTGCAGTATTAAAAAGTCTGAACCTAATTTTTACTTTCTCTTAACCTTGATTATGTTACACTAAAGATAGATCTTTTTATTATCACACATGTACATAGTAAATTTTATATAAAGATTTGAAAAACTATTTGAAGAGAGGCTGCTTTTATACAGGTTAGGGAAGAATTTTAATTAGTGTTGCAAATATGAGTACTACTTTCATTATAATGATAAAACAAGCATGGGTATCTGTAATTTACCTTCTAGCTATACAAACGAGAACTTAAACCTCAATGAATTCAATAAATGAAACATTTTCAGAACACTTATTTAAAATCAGGTCAACTTTTTAATCAGTCATGTTTTAAGTGAATGCTTATTAATAGACCATTAATAAAACATGCGTATGAAATGAAGTTTCAAGAAAGAGGTGAGATGAATAAAATACAAAGAAAGTGAAAAGTCTAATGGATAATTTTTAGTTTTGTTTTAAATAATTTACTTCCTAGCAAGGTGTGTATTTATTTCGAATTAAAAATAAATTTAAATTGTCTTGGCTGTCTACAAAGATAAAAACACTACAACTAATATTGCCTGTGAATTTCTGACAGTTTTATACTGTCCAAGTCTCAGTTTTGGCACTCAGACTGAAATATTAATCTCATTTTTTTTGATAAATAATTTTCCCTGCCTTCTATCACTACCCGGGGGAATACAGTTATAAGATTTTATTTTTAAAGAGTGCAAAAAGAAAAGCTATACACATGAATAAATATCCTACCATCTATTTGTCACTGAAAACATTAGCAATGCTGCAAGAAAGAAAAAAAAAAGTCAGGAGAGACATACACAGAATATTTCCCAAGCACAAAGAACACCAGAAAAAGACAAGCAATACTGAAGAATAATAAACAAAGCAGAACACTCTCCAAGGATCCAGAATTTGGTTTGGGTAACCTTCCAGAAGGCAGAATTCTTACTCAATACCAACATAAACTGCAATTAGGACTTTAAAAAAAAAAAAAATTACGTTGTACATTTTTCTTCTTTGGATTTCTGTTATGAGATTCTCTGTGTCCAAATTACAATACAATCCCATGAGTTTGGGAGGAGGCACAATTAGAAATAAATTCATACTTTCCAACTTATTGAAGCAGATGTCAGACACTTACTTGGTTGCTGAACTTCATCAGATTTCCAGAGTACCCCCAGCTCGAGGTCCCACTACTTAGAATTTTCTTTGGAGCTTGCAACCTTTTTAGTTTCATGCTACATCTTGCTTCCCTGCTATGTAGCTTTGCCACTTCCCTGATTTGTTAACCATGAGTTGCTTTGTGGACCCACTGGATTTGAGCTTTCTAGGCTGATCTGAAGGATTCCTGCTGGTGCAGTAGTTAAGCGCCTGGCTGCTAACCAGAAAGTTGGTAGTCTCAACCTACCAGTGCTTCTGCAGAATATAGACGCAGCAGTCCACTGCCGTAACGACCGCAGCCTTGGACGCTGTAGGTGTCACTTCTGCTCTGAGTCTGAATATACACAACAGCAACAGATTTGGCTTGGGTTTGGTTAGTTGTAAGTTGTGCTTAAATAAAAATGAAAACTTTACGAAGTGCTTCTTGAAGATGTATTTGGTAGTCCGGGCTATGCTAATAGCTAACCAGACCACCAAGTTCTCACGTTTGGTGTTAATTCCAGTCTGAGTTATTGTGACGCTTAAGCTACCTTGATAAGGCATCAGTGTCTCTCTACTTTTGAGGACGTAACAAAGCATACTTTGGATTAAAAATAGTTCCCCCATACATATATGTTCTTATTTTAGTTTGGGGAAAAAAAAAGAAAATCTTGTCTAGGATTTTGCATATAAATCCTTTGAAATGAATACAAGAACTCTGTGAGGCCAGAACTGCATGCCACTGCTTTAAATAAAATAGTATGGAGGCTCTTGTACTATGCGGCTTTCTAAGAAGAAAACAGGATGAATTAAAAAGAATGTAGCTCCGATTCTGAATTTTGTATAACCTATACAAAGAACATGGAGCACTCTGAAGTGATGCACCTGTACAGAGTGGGCTGGTGTTTAACAGAACGGTAAAACAGGATTATGAAATAAAATTTCAAGAAAGAGGTGAAAAAAACAAAAGCAAAAACAACGCAAAACCCGTTGCTGCCCAGTCAATTCCAACTTACAGTGACCCTATGGGGCAGAGTAGAGCTGACCTTCAGAGTTCCAGGGAGCACCTAGTGGATTTGAACTGTCAGCCTTTTGATTAAAGCAGCCAAACTTAACCACTGAAGAGGTGAGATGAAATAAATATAAAGAAAGTGAAAAACACCTTCCCATTAGGATAGAGGACTCTTCTGTGACTCACATTCTGTGACTTCTCTTTCTTATTCTGATTCACATCCATGTGGGTTTGCTTTGGTTCATGCCTATTTGGTTCTTCTGTTGTGTCAGGCTTGAAAAGCTTTCTCCTACAGCACCCAAATTATTTTTTTTTAAGGAACAGATCACCAAATCTTTTGTCCCGAGTAGTGGCTGGTAGGTTTGAACCACCAGCCTTTGGGTTAGCGATGGGGTGCTTAACCACTGTCACCAAACTTTGAGTTCTGCTTCTCAACTGGTAGGATACATGTTTCCAGAAAATTCTCTGCAATTGCTACACACTGAATCTTTAGTTTTCATCTGCATTACAACCACTACTGTCAACGATATTTCTTCATTGTAGCTCCTTTTGCCCACTTAGCAAATTTGCTCTTTTGCAGTTTGGTTCTATGTTTCAATGTGAGATTCCAGTTAGGCCCCATTTCATGAAAATAGGTTCTATTAAGAGTTCTGCAAAACATGTCCTATAAGACGCCTGCTCCCAGGAAAGATCTCTGAACTCCCCCAACCCTTGATTCATGTTCCAAGATTGTTATGGGTGGGGAAGCCAGAGACCCTGGCACAAAGAGCTGCCTTTGCAGCCTTCCCCTATAGCAGGGATGGCTAAGTCTGTATTAGCATGTGTTCTGTGATGATTCAGTTCACCCCAATTTGCCCTTTGGGAACTGCTGTGAAAACTTCTATTGTACAGTAAATCACAGCAGCATTTGGCCTCCATTTGAGGTGAATGCATGGTTTCTATATTAAAGCCATTTCTGTTTTCTCCCTTTAGAAATACCATGTGGCATCAATTTGTTTGTAAGCACAAATCCAATGGCAGTTTGGGACCCTCCAGATGATGCAGAATATGCTGTGTGAAGTCTTCAAAGGTTATCAGAGTGATGGAAAGATAGCATTGCAAAAAATTAGGAAACCACTTGGACCCCCAAGAGTATATCCAAATACCCGCTGAGATCTTCAGGCTTTAGTTTTAGCAAATTTACTCTGACAATTTTTAAATTGCTGAGGCATTAACATTCCAGGTCAAGAATTAATAGACTATTTACAGACTGGCTCTTTTCCACATATGTATATCTGCAGAACTGAAATTTGGTTATTTCACCAAGTCAGCAGACTTCTGCATTAATGGGCTTTTGCCACAGTTGAGTTTAGGGTATAGGACAAGAAACAGTGGCAATGTCATGGCTTTGACCCTTTAAACATGTCATGCGTGGGCAAGTTTGGTGTTCCCTAGAGGAACTACTCATTGCTCTGCTTCTAGCCTCCCAAGGAGCATTCTAGCCTCTGCACTCCGGGTTTCCAAATTTATCTCCCCAGCCATACTTGTGGCTCTTGTGGTTGGTCTGTGGACTGAAGTTGAACTTGTCCAGCAATTCTGAGTCCCAAAATAGTTTCAGGAAGTGTTTGACCATGTTTGGCTTATTCTAAAGGGGCTGCCATATATTTAATGAGGTTGTGAACATACCCTAAGATTTGTATATGGCTCATCAAATAAAATACATCTTCAGCCCTCTTTTCACTTCAGTAGATGGTTTGTAGTGTGCTACTTTACATGCACATGTGTTTGTCATATGATTTTATTTGGGGACAAACATGACTTATTACATTTGGGATACAGCTTTTGAGTAGCAGAATCGTCTGCTTTACTCCTCCCTATTTAAGAATATAAATGTTAAGCTGGTGAATTCTTTTCTTCTATCCTTAGAAGGGCTGTCTGCGTACAAAAGCACCATATTTCATTAAAATGTGCTCTACTATTGTCTAAAGACCCTCTTCACTCAGAAAGTCACCTAACCAATGTCTTTCTAACAGCAAAGAGGAGTAGAGGACCTCTTACCAATATACGGAAACTCTGGTGGTATAGTGGTTAAGAGCTACTACTGCTAGCCAAAAGATAAGTGGTTCCAGTCCATCCAGCACTCCTTGGAAACCACATGGTACAGTTCTACAAGATCGCTATGAGTTGGAATTGACTCAATGGCAATGGGTTTTTTTTTTGTCTGTTTGTTTTGGTTATCAATTACATGTATTTATGACAGCAATCTTTTCCACTGGTTTGTGCTCCAAATGAGGATTCAGGAGACCTACATCTTCCTCTATTGCTCAAGCACCCCATGGCATTAGGCAAACCATTTAGCTCTTAAGTCACTGATTTCATTTATTTTTCTACTAGATATCTGTCCATAGCACAGCAAAAGGGGGTATTGTGACTAATACTGTTAATGGCTATAAGATACATTTTCTTCCCTAAGTCTCTAATATATCATTGAGAGCAACAGTGGTCATCCTTTACTAAACATACCTTGGTGAGTGGTTAAATGACTCACCCAATATCTTCCAGTTTACTATATAATGTAATAAGCCACATTCTATGAATAAGCCAGATGGTCTTTCACTTGATGATTCACAACCAACATGATGAAGCAGAATATTCCATGGAGTCTACTTCCTGTAATTGCAGGAGATAAAAAATGATTTTCCTTTTTTTCCCCTTCAGCATTTGCTGCAGCTACTGCTTGTGAGAGAAGACTAGAAATAGAATTTGTCATGAAATTTGAAACTTCACAAACCTCATAGTGCTTCTTCAGAAAAAAACAATGTCTGTGTGAAGTTATAATATGGAATCTTTCCTTAGAACTTTACAAAGAAAGGGGAAATGTCTGAAATGAAGATAGCACAACTTTGTCTTGCAGTAGAAGATTCAACTAGAACATATCTGGAAATTCCTGATATTCCTCAATAAAATTCAAATGATATGTAAAAAGTTAACATGGTCTCTTTTGCTTCCCCCTAGTCTGGGTCAAGGGTAGGATCAGTGCAGTCAGGGTGTTCAGTGGGACAGGGGTCATGGGTTAGAATGGCACAGCTACTATGATTGGCATGGGTTAGGGGGAGATTGGTGATTTACATGGAAGTGAGCAAATAATAAATATATTGAAGATAATAAGAGCTATTTGAAACTAAAGAGCGAAAACACACACACACGGGCGCACATGCACACATGTGGCACACGCACAGGTACACACTCTCGCACACTCACACACATACATCAAAAAATCTAATGTGACCTCAAATTATAATTTTACCAGAATAGTTTACTTTGTATTTTTCTCATGTAGAACATTATACATCCATAGTACTACTATACATTACCTTTAAGTATTGTGTATGTGAATACATTATAGATATCTTCTTATGGCTCCTGTTTCTCTGAGATTCTGGTGCATTTCAGAGCAAAAGAAATCTGTTTGGTAAAACGTAGACAAGAAGAATTTGAATCAGCAATAGTTCAAATCTTAATAGTTATAATGTGTTGGTCAAAATGAACCAATATGTAATGATGGAAATGTGTACCAAATTAGGACTGAGTGAGAAGTATATTTAAATGGGAAGAACTAGCCTGTTATGATTTTTAAAATGTCATTCAATTAAATCTTTTGCTAATAAAGATGAGTGAAGGTTGCCTGAGGGAAAGTCTGATTTGTTTCCTGGCTATTAATAAATGCTTTCTGTGACTGTGTGCTGCTCCATGAAATAAAGAAGCTTCTTACAGCACCCCTAACAGTGATGCTAATATTATTTTTTTCTTTTTCTTTCTTTCCTGATAGGCTTAATAATGTATGTATTGCATTCCTCTTGTAAATGATCAGAAACAGAATTTTATAATTTTCTAGAAAATGTACTTTAATTCTCATTTCCCAAATAAGTTAATTTCATTTATTCAGAAACTGTAATTTATCATTAAAGTGCTGAAGCTAAGCTATTTTTTTCTGCTTAAAATGAGGTATTAAGCAAGTTACTCAGCACTTCACATGTTGCCTGAAATGACTTGTGATATACTACACTCTTCAGCTGGCCGCAAAAATATAAGGTCCTTGAGATGAAGTGGCACCCTCCTCAAGCCGATGTACACTGGACAAGCTAGCTTGAAAGACAGTATTTCCCCACTGGCCACAGGTGCTATTTTGAAAAGGGGAGTTTTGAATGAAGGATGTTTATATTTTTTAAATATGTGAATGATTCACAAAAACAGTACAACTTTTCTTTTTTTGCTAGCTGTTTAAGAGTTGAGCAGGAGCACTGCATGAAAGCTGTCCTCATTAGTCGGCAAAGAAAGGACCTTCTGCAAAAGAGATAAAGCACTCATGTATATTGTGAAGTTGAGAGTCTTTAAGGTGCAGTGTTTAAGGGGACTGTGTGCCCCTGACAGATAATTAATGAAATGGTGAACATAGTCTTCTCATGAAATATTCACTCCAAAAAATTCACAGTACTATGGCTTTGTTGCAATAGCAACTCTTTAGGCAATAAAAACCTTAGGAAACTCACTCTTCCCCCTTAAACCTCATCTTCAATTACAATGTAGTTACTGCAAAATCAAGGGCTGTTATCTTCTCAACAGTGTTGAGCTGCTGATGAGAACCCAACCTGATAGTCCATCAAGGCCTGACAAAGTCACTGGAGTCAACGGAAGGGAAAGGTGAGAACAGTGCCATAAAACTAATTGGCAACAAGCATATTTTTAATCTGAAGACCAAGCGGATTCTTTAGTTTGAATGTTGAGCTGCTTTGCTTTTGCTTTTATATTTCAAATAAACTATCAGGATATTGTCACAGTAAAACCACTTTTATTCCACTGGTTACATACTCGCTTTGTCTTTTTTTTAAACTTTCAGAGGCTGAATCTTTGAATTCCTTTATATTTATTAGAAATTCCTTCTTCCAGGTACTCTGTCTGTGGTAGTTTCATATAAACATAAGGCATACACACAAACTGCAATTAATGGATACATTTGTGCTACAAATAAAAAATACAGTGTTTTATTACAAGATCCTGTATTAACAGATAGAGATTCAATGAACTTTCTCGTAAACACACTCTCAAACACTACTATTTTGAGTTCATGGTATTTTCTATTTAGACAAAGACTACTGTTTTCCTATGCAAGACCTTTACTTTGCAAATATTTTAAAAGGTGGCTCAAGGGGCTTTTAAGACCAGGAGGTTTCACTCAGGTTCTTTATAAAACTGTTCTTCTGGAGGCCTCAAGGGATTTAGACTTTGTTATCATTTTTGGTTACTTAAATCCCTAGTAAGAATAGGCATTGGCTTGCCTATTGTAGAAAATGCCATTATAGTTAGATGATCACTTACTCAGGAATTTCTGGAGGAAATCACATAGGATTGCTGTCAGGTTGGATTTCCTTACACTAAGCTTGGTCATTCAGCTGAGAAGTTAGAGTTTAACACTTATGGATAGGGAAATGGGAAAGGATGAAGAAAAGTTTAGCTGGGATTTTCTTCAACAATGCAGGACCAGGGAAGCACACAAATAGTCAGCAAGCTTGTAAACTACAGCAGAGGTCTCATAATTAGGGGGATCCAACATTGGTGGCTCGAGAAGCAGGTGAGAAGAAGATGACTACACCAGGTAGTGTTGAGAATGTGTAAGCCAGACTGATCTATAGAGATAGTTTCCATAGACCCACCAATCCCTAGATGGTGTACTGTGAAAAGATATACAAATAAGTGGAGAAGCAATCATTTTCCTTGATGAACCTACATGCAGCTAATATTTCAAGGCACTAAAAATCAAGTTAGCAACTAGGCAAATGTATACGAGGAACCTGGGGTGGAAAGGAACAGAGTGCTGACATGGTGCAAGGATGGCAACCAACATCACAAAACAATTTGTGTGTGAATTTTTAAATAAGAGTCTAATCTACAATGAAACTTTTATTTACAACACAATAAAATAAAATAAATAAGCGACCCAATAATTATAGCTAGCCTGGAAAAATTCTGTTAAAAATAGGTGATGGGTAGGGAAGTTGGTTGCTTGATCAGGTGGAGATTAGGAAAGGTGTGGAGCTACGTTGGAAAAGTTACACTCAATGTTGACATGTTAATGAAATGCAGAACACCATTCAAACTTGTATTGCATTTGAAAATGTTTTTTTCTCTAATAACTTTTTTTTTTCCAGAGGAGAACCAAGTGTTTGGGAAATCTAACTAGTAAAAAAATGTGCTATATGTTGAATACTGAGAGATGGAGTGTGGAGGAAGAAAATAACAAGAATAAACTAAATTTCAATTTGCTGAGTATTTACTGCATGTCAGGCATAGTACATATTTTATATGCAGTCATAACAAACATTTACTGAGTACTTACTGTATGTCAGGAACCCTTATAAGCACTTGTTTAGTGCTCACTTTATCCCTGTACTACACCAAAAGGTCAGCAGTTCAAGTCAACTATGTCTTTCTTGGAATCTCTATGGGGTGTTTCTGCTCTGACCTATGGGGTCACTATGAGTCGGAATCAACCCAATGGCATGGGCTTTGACTGTGTTTTTTTTGTATCCTTATGAAGCTTGTGTTATTATTATCCCCTAAGTAAAGCATGAGAAAAGAAGGCTCAAGGAAGTACAGTAAAGTGCCCTTACAGCAAGTGAAAAATGTAGGCAACATGATTTTAATATATAAAGAAAGAAAGGTGTGTTTGCAACTAACTATAGCACAAAGTGTTGAATTCAGTACTAACATTATGAACAAAACGTCAAGTTCTTCATTTAACTGATGAGGGTTGTCACAAGAAAAGATGATGGTGGATGGCCACACATCTATTAGCTAATGATACATGACCCACTAGAAGATGAGATGTAGTAACAAAAATTTCCTCACTGCTTCTTGAAACAAGTTCCCAGGAGAATTTTTAGGCCTCAACCTGATCAGGCTTCTATTAGCATTCAATCTCTAAAGCAAACCAAGATTTATAAAGAAAACAACTAAAGTTCATTGTTGTTGTCTGAAAGAACTGGACTATAGTCAAAATAAGTATTGCCTGAATACGTGAAAATGATTGGATGCTTTTTTCAAATGTTGACTCCTAATACAAAGACTGTAAGGATTCAGTCCACTGGATCAGATGTTGTTTTTAGAAATGATCTGCTTTATCTGTTCATTCACATCCAATTCAAGAAAAAGGAAATTATTCTAGATTCCTTTTTCTCATTATAGTCTTGATTCGAAATTTATTTCATGGTTGCTGACTATCCTGAAAACACAATGGATGGTTGCAAGTACATATTCCTCTCTGATGATTTTACTGCAACTGCTCAAATAACAAATGATACCAAGTTTCAGATGGTTATGTTATTATTTTGCTTCCCTTAATGTTGAGTTTACTCAGTGTTTACAGCAGGAATTAAAGTTTAGAATATACAAATAGCATTTAAAATTCTATAAAGCTTGGGTAATTTAGAAATATAAATACAATTAAAAACATAAATATAGTTTGAATGTATAATACTCAAATAAAACATGAACCTTATAATACTTTTCTACTTTTTTAAAATCTTTCTTTCATGGTTTCTTTAATTACTTGGGTTAGGCAGAAATAAACTAACTACCCTTAAACTATAATTTTTCTTTGGCCAAGGCCCAGTAGAAAATAATATTTGAGCAGGAAACAGAATATTTCCACTTTAAATCCTTTTCAGCTAGGCAAACCCAAAGCCACTGCCATCAAGCTGATTCTGATTCATAGTGACACTGCAGACAGAGTAGAACTGCGCCACAGAGTTTCCAAGGAGCACCTGGAGGATTTGAACTGCCGATCTTTGGGTTAGCAGCTGTAGCATTTAACTGCTACACCACCAGGATTTCCTTTAGACTAGAAGGCAACTACAATTAATTATCAGAATAACATTCATCAATCAAAGCCATTCCAAAAGTAAAGCTAAGTTTTTTTTTTTTTAACTTAGCATTTCTTTTGAAATTTGACAAGTGTTTTATAACTTACTTTTCCTGGTAAAGATTTTTATCGGATGGCAACAATTGTAAGTCTGTAGTTCTTCATACCTAAAATTCTTCAAAGAAGATTTTTTAAAAATTCTAATTCTAAATGTTAGAAAACCAAAAGAGAGAAAAATACCTGGCAGTTCTCAAGTTGAAAGAACTGAAGAAAAAATCCAAGTCTCAAGTTGTGATTCTGAAGGATTCTGTGGCCAAGATATTGAATGATGCAGAAAGCATCAAAGAAGACAGAGGAATGCCGAGTCACCGTACCATGATGCCCACCTTTTTTAGGAGATAGGGTATGATCAAGAACTTATGGTGTTAAAGGAAGAAGTCCAAGCTGCACTGACAGGATTTGTGAGAAAACAAAGCTCCAGGAAAGGAACTGATAGAATACCAATCAAGACGTTTCAACAAATGGAGCAACATCAGAGACTCACTTGTGTATGCCAAGAAATTTGGAAAACAGCTACATCGTCAACAGACTTGAAGAGGTCCATATTTGTATCCATTGTGGAATGTGTAACCTAGTGAACACTATGACAAATGTCACAGACTTGTCTTAGAAGACGTACAGTGAGAATGTTCCATAGATGCAAGGATGTTGAGGCTTTGTGTCACATACTTCAGACATATTACCAGGTGAGACCAGGTGAGTCCCTAGAGGAAGACATCATGCTTAGTAGAGGGTCAACAAAAGAAAGGAAGACCTTGAATAAGATGGAGTGACATGGTGACTGTAACAATGTGCTCAAGCATAAGAATGATTATGATAGTGACACGGGACCAGAAAGTGTTTCATTCTGTTGTAGACAGGTCACTAAGAGTTGGGATCCACTCAATGGCACCTAACAACAGCACAACATCACTACTATCACACACAGGTAAACTTTTGTTGAAGATAATTAGAAAATGATTGGACCAATGCAGACCGGGAATTGTCGGAAATTCAAGCTTGATTGACAGGAGGACATGAAATGAAGGGTGTCAGATGAATGCTAGTTAACTGGATGGAACACTAGAAGCATGCTTACCTGTGTTTTATTGACTATGCAAAGGCTTCCGACTATGTAGATCCTATCAAATTATGAGTAATATTGTAAAGATTGGGAATTCCAGAATACTTAACTATGGTTATGTAGAACTTGCACATAGACTCAACGGCAGTCATTCAAACAGAACAAGGGAGATGGTGCATGATTTAAAACCAGGAAAGGTATACATCAAGCTTGTATCATTTCACCGTGCTTATTCAAACTGTATGCTGAGCAGATAATTTGAGAAGCTGGGCTATGTGAAGAAGAATGTGGCATCAAAATTGGAGGAAGATTCAGTGAAAAACTGTAATACTCAAGTAACACACCTTGCTAAAAGCAAAGAAAACCTGAGGTGGTCATGCACAAAAATCAGACTACAGCAGTAAGTATGAATTTTGTCTCAACATAAAGAAAACAAATAGCAACATCATGATAAGTGGAGAAAATATTGAAGTTGTGAAGGATTTCGTTTTACTTGGATATACAGTACATGGAAGCAGCAGGCAAAACATCACATAACACGTTACACTGGGCTAACCCGTTGAAAATGACCTCTTTAAAGGGTTGAAAATCAAAGACATCACCTTGAGGGCTAAAATACACCTGGCCCAAGACATATTGTTAATCACCTCGTATGAAAGTGAAAACCAGATAACAAGAAAGACTAAAGAGGAAATGATGACTGTGGACTATGGTTTTGGCAAAGAATATTCAATACGCTGTGAACTACCAGAAGAACAAACAGGTTTTTGAAGAAGTACAACCGAAGTTCTTCAAAGTGAGGATGACAAGACTGTCTTACTTACTTCTAACGTGAAGTCAGAAGGAACCAATTCCTGGAGAAGGACATCATATTTTGCAAGGTATAAAACCAAAAAGAAAGAAAGTAAGATGCAGAAGAATAAAACCCAAACCTGTTGCCATTTAAGTTGATCCAGACTCATAGAGACTGTGCAGGACAGAGTAGACCCGCCTCACAGAGTTTCTAGGGAGCACCTGGTAGATTTGAACTGCTGACGTTTGGTTAACGGCTGAAGCTTTTAACCACTAGGTGACCAGGGTTTGGTGAAAAAGAGAAAGACCCTCAGTGAGATACAGCGACAATAATGATTGCAAATAGCAACTACTGTGAAGATGGTACAAACAGAACTGAGCAGTGTTTTATTTTGCTGTGCAGAGAAGTACTGCGAGTCAGAATGAATTCAATGGCATCTGATATAACATAACTTTAGGACATAATTTTAATTTTTATTGAAATAAACATACTGCCAAAATAATTTATGTTAAGCCTGTTTAACATTGTCCTGAGTCTAGAGAACAGAGATAAAATCAGTTAGATACTTGAGGAATACTTTACACAAGGTTTCAAACAAAATAATAAGTGCATGCTCTTTGATAAATAGACATATTTTCAAACTCATGGCAAGCTAATTGCTCTTTGTATAGAACATAATTGAATATTAGCAGTTATTTAATAATGTATGGCTTAAATTCCTTAGGAAAATAAAAGACGCAGGCTGGCCGACAGTAAGAAGTTGAAATACAAGGTGTATCCAATCCTTCTGATGACAGTCTCTGGTGGCTGCAGAGCTCTCACCTTCTGCTGGGCTCGTTCAATGGAAACATCATAATAAAACCAAGCACACTGCTTTCAAGTCAGTTTCAACTCATAGCAACCCTATAGTTCAGAGTTTATCTGTCCCACTGAGTTTCCAAGGAGTGCTCGGCACATTTGAACTACGGACTTTTTGGTTAGCAGGTGTAGCACTTAACAACAATGCCACCAGGGTTTCCTCACTGAAAACAGTGGAGGCTTATCTCTCAGATTTACAGATGATCCCAGATAGAAAGGTGGGGATCAGTGGGCAAGCTAATATGTTAGAAGACAGAATTAGAATTGTAAGGTACTCAATATAAATATTTTCTGGCCTAAATATAAAGGCCTGACTGCAGGCTTGAAAGCATACATTGAGAAAGCTGTAGTACATGTACACACAAGAACTTTACGTAAAAAAGCATTAATGTTTACTTGACAAAAAGGATATTGACAGTTCAGAATTCTTACCTTCCATGTGGGAGATCTGAGTTTCGTTTCTGGCCAATGAACCTAATGTACAGCCATTATCCCTCTGTCATTGGAGGCTTGTGTGTTGCTACGATGCTGGAAAGATTTCAGTGGAGCTTCTAGACTCATCTGGACTGGGAAGAAAGATCTGGCAAGTCTACTTCCAAAATCCAGTCAACGAAAACCCAAAGGCTCTCAAAGGTTGCCTGGGAAACTGGTCAGGGAGAGGCCGCAGGAGTGAGCCATATTTCCTTCCATTGCTCGTGATGCTGTCATGAGTCACGGACTGATTCCACAGTGCCTAACAACCAACTGGCACAAAATTTAAAAAATCAGCTATCAAATAAGGGGGTACAATTGTTTTGTTAATGTGATATTAATAGGTACAACATTCCTACATAAAGGGAGGTGGTATTCTGTGAAAACCACATTCAGTGCGTTAGTCGTTGAATTGTGCCTCCACCAAAGTATATTTTGATGTCTTAACCCCTGTACCTGTGAATGTGACCTTATTTGGAAATAGCATCTTTACAGACATAGTTATATTAACATGAGGTTGTGCAGGAAAAACTGGGTCCTATTCCAATATTGCTGGTGTCTTCTTAAGAGAAGAAGGGACAGAGAGTTGCAGAGGAAAGAACGCCACATGAAGATGGACGCAGAGATTTGAGTTTTGCTGCCACAAGCCAAGGAACACCTGGGCCACCAGAAGCTGGAACAGATAAAGAATCATCTTACCCAAGAGCCTTTGGAGAGATCATGGCTCTGCCAACTTCCTCCATTATGACTTCCAGCCTCTCAAACTCAAGTTTTAAGTCACTCTGTGGTACTTTGTTATAGTGGAAAGAAAACAAAACAAAACAATGCAACTGTACTGTATTTAGCTCTTGTCAGCACCTGTTTAGAGCAAGAAGCATAAACTGCGGTGTGTCAAGGAGAGGCAAGCAGTGTGAGGAGGATTCTGCAATCAATATCCTGCCAGTAAAAGAGGTGAGACTGTCTTGTCTACAAAAGTGAAGGGTAAGAATATAATAACTGCCTCCAAATATGTAAGGAATTCTTTATGGACAAGAGATTAGATATATTTCCTGTAGTACTCTGACGAAGCAACAGTTGTAGGGAAGATACATTTTGGCACCACTCGAGATAGTGGTTTAATAAACCTAGTCATTATTATTTAACAATAGTTGGTCTTCAAGGGTACAAGTGTTGCATTACTAAAATATTAAATACCACCTTTATAATATAGCTTCTTAAAAAAAAACAAACAAAGGAACCCTCACTCTAAAAAGATGAAGTCTGAAAATAAGAGAGTCATGTAATATGGCCAAAATAGGAGCAAGGAGCGGTATTCCATGATGCTGCTCTTCTTTTTTTTTAAACTAGATTTTATTGTGGTTTAAGTGAAAGTATACAGTCCATACCAATTTACTACATAACATCTGGAATTTACACCACTTTTCTACTCTAATTACTCTCCCCTCCCTTCCCCATTCTCCTGTGAGAGCACACCCCTTTCCCCTTATTATCCAGAAGTTCTCATGCCGATTTGATCAAGACCTGTTCCTCCCTTCCCTCACTATCCTCTCTCCTGCAGCAGTGAGCTTCTTCAACAGCCCCTGTGTATCTATTTAAGTCCAAAAGTGTGCTTGGCATCAGGATAACTGCATGTGTTATCTATTCCAGTTCAGTCTTTGTCTGGGGAGCTGGTGTGGGTGCTGGATGCAGTTTGGGGTTACAAAGTCTGGGGGCCATGTTGCCAGGGGACCCTTTAGACTAACAGACCATCCGTTCCGGTCATTTGGTAGAGCTATAATTCTGCACTCTTATGTTTCTCTTGCTGCTTCAGGCCCTCTATATTGTGCACCCTGTCCTGGCAGTCATGGGTGGTGGCCAGGCACAATTTGATTCTTCTGGTCCCATGTTAGTCTCTGTATTATATGGCGCCTTTCATCAGCTGGGCTTATATCTTTCTCCTGTCATTGATGTCCTCGGTTCAGCTATGGTCTACATGGACTGGGACCAAATGTTGCCACTTAGATGGCAGCTTGTTAGCTTTCAAGAGCCCAGACGCCACTTATCCAAGTGGTATGCTTAACATTTTCATGCTCTCTCTCTCTGGGCAATCATTGGTGATGGCCAGGTGCCATCTAGTTCTTCAGGTCATATACCGAGGCAGACTCTGGTTTCTATGGCTCCTTCCACCTGGTGGGTTCCTATTTTCTTCCTGCCTTGATGTGCACTGTTTAATTCTGGTCCAGGTGTGATGTTCTCAGATGGCAGCTTGTTAGCTTTTAAGACCCCAGACACCACTCACCAAAGTGGTATGCAACACTACTGTTATTTAGATCATTTTGATGTGCCATTACTTAAGAAGGGAGAAATAGTGCCATGGTCTTTTCTCAGGGAAGTGTCAGCATCATGCAGTGCCTGAGGGGGCAGTCCTTGCTTTAGCTATATTGTATAAGGTATAATAAACACAGAGATGCTCCAACTCAGATGCTGCGCTAAGTAACATGCACTCACTTAAGGCCACATGTCATACATTCCCAATTGAACTGTCCAGTCTAAGCATATGACATTGACATTCTCTCCATGTTGTTATTGGTTGTGTTTTTGGTTTTGGTTGTATTTTACAAGGTTGGTGCTTTTACTCCCTTTCAGTGATAAAACAGTTTTTTCAAGCTCTCAAGAAAGTAATAATTTATAATTACAGATCTGCAAAGGACACCTTTGTCACTGGATTATCTAACTGATTAGTCCACCACTCCTCACTTTGTATTAGCCTGATGACTATATTCTGATTCTTTAACGCACTGTGTAAATCTAAGTCGGAAACGCGGTTTCTAGTCTTACCGGATACCATGTACATTAGGTTAAATAGCACTAGAAATTTCATTAAAACTGTGTCATGCCCAATGATGACCTACTCAGCCCCAGTGAACATCATTCAGCTACTCATTTCAGCACTGATTTTTCTTACGCTTTTCTTCACGGCGTTTAAACAGCTCCGTATCTCTTCTCTTATTGGGTGATGTTGTGTAATAGCAGAGATGCTTTGCTTCCCAGATTCATAATGCTAGACTTCGCTTCAAATTTTTTGGGAAACAAATTGGAGTATCAATACATAGCTAATGCCACATTTATTTTTTAATTGAAATCACTGCCTTCATAGAAATGGTATATTGCAATAATTTGCACTGAAACATATTTTAAACACGATTATAAAAACAAGTAGTAATTTACAAGAGTACTAATTTACTCAGAGAAACTTTTCTGTAAAATTAGAGTTCTTAATGTGAAAAACCATAAATATACACAACGTCAAGATCTGCTCTCAAAAATGGAAATAATGTGTCTGCTTGGGAAAATACATCTTATACATTGTTTCTGAGCATTGTTTTGATTTTTTCCCCCAGCTAAAATTAAATCCATGCATTTACAACAAAGAGAGCATCTTTTAAGTTACAGGTTAATCTTTAGAAATTTTTTTTTAAACTTACTTTTTTTATGAGCACATTTGTTTTGTTTTCCTTTCTGTAGCACATCTGCAGTTTATATGAGAGTGCTTCTTAATGTTTTCTGCTTAGTATTTGCAAACTTGCACAAACAAAACTTAAAAAATTATATTGACCCATATAACTGTACCCCACCAGTTATAAGGAATGACACAAAGAGCTGTTACTATGAAAAAAATCTTTAATATTTAACTTACTGGATTTGGTTTCATAAATACTCATAATTCTTTAAAAAAAATTTAAGAACACTTATTCCACCTCCTTTGTAATATATTTTTTCCTTTTAAACCAGGCTTTCTATAATCTCATTTTTAATGTCTCAGCTGAAGGAGTTTTCACAAACCCTTGAAAGACATCCTGATTTGAATTGCTCTTGCACAGAAAATTATTTCTGATGTATAACTTAAATTCTCATTTATTCAATTGTAACTCTTCAGACTATCTTAGATAACTAATTTCTCTTATAACTTCCTCCTTAAATCATTGTAGGTAATCTCAATATTTCATCATTTTTAAGCACATACAGTGCTATTTAACTTTCCATAAAATCTAAAGATGGCTAAGATTATCTTAACTTTTCACTTTTGATAAATGGTGCTGATATTCTTATTTAAGGATTGTATCTTAATCCCATAGAAATAAAGAAAAGAAAGTCTCATAGGACATTTAAATTTTTATAAGTTTTCCTGATCATTTGATATTTCTATCTGATGTCAAAAGCATATTTAAAATGATTGTTCTCAAAATGGAGCTGTTTCCCTTCCCCAAGTTTGACTCCAAGGCAGAAACCTTAACCTTCCTTTTCACCTCTCCCCGCCATACGTTTAACCTAACATCTAGCGTGGTGTTCGTATTTCCAAAATGTAATCTGAATGCGTTCGTGTATATATTTTTTTATCTCTGTTGATAGTACTCTTGTGGAGGTTACCATCATTTCTTGCCTGGGCTTTTACAATAGTCTCTTATTAACTTTTCTGTGGTTCTATTGTTGCACACTGGAAGGTTTATTTTTCACAAAGCATCCAGACTGATCTATTTAATATGCGAGTCAGATCATGTCACTACTCACCTTAAATTTTAGTAAGGCTTTCCTATTGCTCTTAGAAGAAAATCCAAATGTGTTAGCAGCTCCTGACTGTCTTTCCAGCCTCATCCAATGGTACACGCCCGTTCTCTTCAGCCATCCCCACCGCTTCCACCGACGTTACACAGCACTAGGCTCCAGCGACAGCGGCTTCCTCTCCTGGAGAAAACCCAACCCTTTCTACATCAGGGTCCTTTTGCTTTCAGTTTTGAATGCCTAGAATTCTGTTCTCCATCTGTTCACATTGATGACCATTTTTTTCCTTCCATTTCTTGAGTCTGAACTTAATTGATACTTATTCAGTGAGTTCTTCTCTATAGGCCATGATAAGAGCTGGCTGCCTTCGCTTATTCCTCATCATACCATCCTTCCTTTTTTTTCATTACAGCACCACTCAAAATCTTTAATTATCTTGTGCAATTTAATTCTTCTTCATTTTTATTTCCTGGTCCCAGTAGAATGAAGTCCCGCCTCTGGAAACAGTCCTTTTTTTCAAGGATCTCTGGTTCCTTTTACAGGAAAAGGTTTTTTTAGAAACCAGTATCTGAGTGTTATATGTACACATTGCTTTTGGGATGTTATCATTTCCAGTGTTTCTCAGTGGACTGAGCAGAAAACACAGACACAAGTACACACACACACTCAAACATATATTTGTTTATACTCATATGTATCTATTTTTATTAAAACAAAATGCACCGATCTTATACATTGAATAAAGAACGAGGAAACATTCCAGATTAAAAGAGTTTAAAAAGAGCAAGACTTGTACCTAAAAGTGATGTGCCGCCCTGGATTAGATCCCAGTCTGGCAAGGTTTATAACTGTAAAGTGAATTATTTGCATAAGTAACTATGAATATGTCCTGTGGTTTAGATGGTAATATTGTAAATGCTAAAAGGCTGGATTTTGATCATTATGCTGTGATTTGGCATTGAAATGTCCTTGTTCTTGGGAAATACACAGGCAGCCCCTGGATTATGAATGAGTTCCATTCTTAAATCTGTCTGGAAATTGAATTTGTAAGTAAGGCAGAAGAGTTAGGTACGACTCTATCGAATACCCGTTAGTAAGATGTTTGCCCTAGTATGTAGTGTAGCTTTCCATGCATAAAAAGTTAAATAAGCATCTTTAACATAAAGATACTGCAATAATAATATTTGATAAGCATCTCCAATTAGTACCTTTTTTTCATTATGAACCGCTGTACATTATACCTCTCGTTTTTAATATAATAGGCTTTACGGGAGAGGGTTTGTAAATAGGGGCATGTGTGAGTCAGGTGTCCCTAATGTGGTGATTCCCTGTACACTGAAATATTAGGAATAAAAGGAAATCATATTTGCTGCTCACTTTGAAATCATTAAAAAAAGAAAAAGCACACATCTCTGCCTCTCTGTCTCCTTATGATTTGTCAAGAGAGTATAAATTATAAGTAAACAGGACAAATTGACCAACTGTAAATAACTGATAGATTTGGGTAAAGGGCATAGTGAATGAAAGGTCTGTGTTTTGTAATTTTTTCCATAGGTTTGAAATTATATAAAAATATGAAAAAATTAAAAATCTGTAATGTGGTGTTTAGTGATGGTGCTTTGACTAATTGAAGATTGAAACAGCATCTTCTTCCTTAACCAATCACAAAGTAAACTAAATATCTTGAAATAAACTGTAGAATATATAATGCGCAAAACTGACTTTTTCACAAAGGACAAATGAACACAAGATTTACTAATGCCATTTTTTGTTAAGTCAGTGGATTTTATAATTGTTTTAACCAGTGCTCTCAAGTTGATGCCAACTGATACCCTGACACTACAGGAAACCATAGGGTTTCCAAGGAGCTCCTGGCAGATTTGAACTGCCAGTCTTTCATTAGTAGACACAGTACTTAACTACTATACCACCAGGGTTTCCTAAGATTGATTTACTCAACTACTATTAATTCATTAGGTAAAAACCAAATAGGAGAATATTATTAAATCTTTTTCTGTACAAAAAGAAAATTTTCTAAACACTTCATACTTGCCTAAAGCAATTTCAAGATGACCTACTGTTCCCAAGTGATTACTCTTGAGATGTTATCTTTCTTGTTCAAACCCTTTTTATAACTTTTCTCCAATTACTCCAGGCATATAATTGCTAAGCTAAGATTCCTATAGACTATCTATATCACAGGATCAGGACAGAGAATGATAAAGCTCTTAACAAAAACTTAATTGTGATTCATTTCCCAGATTAAGGTATCTTAGCAACCTGTGAAACATTTTATCTGCTGATGGTATCATTTTGAGCATTTTGTTGAACCCTTGAACTGACCTTATACCTGTGTGTTTCCTATCTTGTTGGTTTAGTTGGTCCCGGTTATATAAAATGAGATTGGAAAACATAAAGCAACAGGATCACACGTCTCAATTTATTTCATCTTAAACAATACAACTGATGATTTATAAACTTGTGAACTAGAATCTTCTTATCTATGCTTTGTTTCCTAGAAACTACATGACTAACTCTGCTACAAGGGTAGCAGTGATAAGAAATATGAATTTAGTCTTAGATAATGCAGAGTATAAGATGCAGGAAGGATCAAGCTAAAGAAAGTCAAAGCTGCTCCAGGAAGAAGACTGAACAGTGAGGCTCACACTGATGTCTAATTCTCAAGAGAATGTTTCTGGTTGCACTACTCCAAGGTAAGTGACTCATCCTAACAGAGAGCCTAACTTGTCTGAACAAGTTGAAATATTTTGGCTTTGCATCCTAGAAATACTAGGAATTACTGTTAATGACTCTGAGAACTTGTGTACGACACATGCACCATTTGTAACACCTTCTTTATCTTACCTTCTGCCTCAGTGGCCCTCTCTGAGCCGTGGTCACTGGGTTGTCCTCATCTTGCTGACCTTTTGGGAGCATTGCATGGCTCAGTTTTTTTTCATTTTCTTTGTTTCCGTACTTGTTTTCATCCCCTAGGTAACTGCGTCCACTCTTGTGGCCTTAAAGCTTTCAATATCATCTGTTCTCTGAATGTAAACCCTGGTGGTGTAGTGGTTAAGCGATACAACTGCTAACTAAAAGATCAGCAGTTTGACTCCAGAGGGTGCTCCTTGGAAACTCTATGCAGAAATTCTACTCTGTCCTATAGTAGGGTCACTATGAGTTGGAACTGACATGACAGCAGGTTTTCTTTCTTTCTTTCTTTTTTTAATTCTCCAGATGCTTCCCCCTAGTTGGGAGAGGGTGGAGAATTCTTTTGTGTAGAACAGACTTCTTCCTAGGATTCCAGATTCATATTTTAAAAAAATAAAAATAAAAAACAGGAGTCAACTTTGATTCCTGGTGACTCCTTGTAGGTCAGAGTAGGACTGTGCCCCTTAACTTTTTTTAATAGCTGATTTTCAAGAAATAAGATTGACAACATTTTCTTCTATTTATTCAACTACCAACTCATAATTTCCAGCTGGACATGTATCATGAACCCAAAACTTAACATGTTCAAAACAAGACTCACAACTTGAACTCCTAAAACCAGTGATTCCTCTCAAAATCTCTCAAATTCAGTAAAGAGCAGTTTCTTTCTATTAGTTGGTCAGAGTAATTCTCAACCATCCTCTTTCCCTGATACTCTACATGCAGTATCATCAGAAAATTGAGTCTTTAGGTTCAAAATATCCCAAATGCAGATCAGTTTTGCTACCCTCATCATTATCACTCTAGTTTAAATTCTATTATGTCTTATCTGAATTACTGTGATAGCTACATACTGATCTCCTTTATTCTATGGTGTCTCTGTGTCACACTTGACTAGACAGTAACAGATGTAGTTTTTTAGGTTTGACCTCCCTTATTCCAGCCTTGCTTTTCATACTCCACATGACCTGCTGTCATGTCAGTTCCAACTCATAGTGACCCTACTATAGGACAGAGTAGAATTTCTGCATAGAGTTTCCAAGGAGCACCCTCTGGAGTCAAACTGCTGATCTTTTAGTTAGCAGTTGTATCGCTTAACCACTACACCACCAGGGTTTACATTCGGCCAACCACTCCATCTAAGAAATATCACCTGAGTCACCCTCTGTCCATCATTCTTATTTTATTTTTTCTTAGTGTATATAGTAACTTTGATATTTTTATTTGTTTTTGTTTTTCAATTTCTCCATAATTTTTAGGAGAAGGCAAATGTTTGCTTGCTGTTCCGCTTTCTGCTTAGGTCAGAGTCAGGCGTATGCAGATACTCAATAAGTATCTGCTGAATGAAATTAATTAAATATTTCAACATGAATGAAGAAGATATAATAAACTATAGACCTTTTAATGTTCTAAATGATTCTCTAAAATGGATAAGTGAAGTGAAGATTTGTGATTATTTAGAAAGAGAAGTGAATCACTTATTGTTTGTATGTCTTTTTGAAGCTCATCTCTAAAATAGAACTGATTATATCTCCCCAGATTACTACAAAGGATTGATGTGAGCATCACATTACTGTAATTTTTAAGTAAATAATGTGTGCCTTCTATATCTGCTTGCCAACTATGTCATCCTCCCATGAGGTATTTTTATAAGCATTCTGTACTAATTTTTTACAACATATAAGGGAATATTGGCATAGTTATGTTTGTAAAAATGTCTTGAGGAATCGGTTAGCAAACAAACATACAAGGCATGTATCATTTGTGTAAAAATACAGTATTTAGTATCTAGGAGAATTTAAATGCTGCCCAATATTACAACTATCCAGTCTTCATTTGATTATGATGTGTATGAGAAGATCTTCTGGATGTTTTATTTTTCCTGTATTATTCTAGTTAGTAAAAACACTGGTTAATATCAACTTGGAAGGAGGTTTTTTGTTTTTTTAATTAGAAAGCATTACTATTGCCCTTTCTTATTCATTGTAATCAAACATGTAGTCTGGATGCCTCAATAATTAGTGGTGAATAGAATGCAAAGGTTGGAAAGAAAGAAGAAGGATCAAAAGTTGGAAAATATGGCTTTGCTGATAGAAATGATGCCATAGATTACATGATAGAATTTTACAAGACCAACAGCATCTTCATTGCAAATACCTTTTTCACCAACAAAAAATTATACCTATAAAATAGACCCCACCAAGTGGTGTACACAGAATCAAATTAACTGTATCTGTGGAAAAGATCAATATTATCAGTCAAAACAAGACCAGGTGCCAGTTGTGGTACTGACCATCAATTTCTCATATACGCAAGTTTAAACTGAAACTAAATAAAATTAGACAAATCCATGAGAGCCAAAGTATGACCTAGAGTATATCCCACCTGAGTTTAGAGACCATCTCAAAAATGGATTTGATGCATTGAACACTAATGACAGATGACCTGAAGAGCTGTGGAATGACACCAAAGACATCATCCATGAAGAAAGTAAGAGGTTATTAAACAGACAGGAAGAAAGAAGAGAGGAAATTGGATGTCAGAAGAGACTCCAAATCTTGTTCTTGAACACTGAGTAGCTAAAGCAAAAGAATTGAACAGAAGATTTCAAAGGGCAGCTTGAGAAGACAAAGTAAATCATTATAAAGTCATGTGCAAAGAGTTACAGAAAGAAAGTCAGGAAGGAAGAATATGCTCTATATTTCTCAAGCTGAAAAAACTGCAGAAAAAATTAATGTCTCAATTGCAATAGTGAAAAATCTTACAAGGAAAAAATTAAAAGACTCAAAAAGCATCAAAAGAAGATGAAAGCAATACACAGTCAATATACCAAAAATAATTGGTTGATGTTCAACTATTTCAAGAGGTAGCATGAAATCGAGAACTGATAGTTACTAAAGGAAGAAGTCAAAGCAGCACTGAAAGCACCGGTGAAAACCAAGGCTCCAGGAATTGATGGAATACAATGAGATGGTTCAACACATGGTTGCAGTGCTGGAAATGCTCACCTGTTTACGCTAATAAATTTAGAGGACAGTTACCTGGCCAACTGACAAGCGGAAAGCCGTATTTATGCCTATTCCCAAGAAAGGTGATCCAACTGAATGTGGAAATTATCGAACAATATTATTAATGCCACACGCAAGTGAGATTTTGCTAAAGACAATTCAAAAGCAAGTGCAGCAGTACATTGACAGGGAATTGCCAGAAATTCAGTCTACTTTCAGAAGACGTGGAAACAAAGATATCATTGCAGATGTTGGATGGATCTTGGCTGAAAGCAGAAAATACCAGAAAGATATTTACTTGTGTTTTATAGACTAAGCAAAGGCGTTCAACTGTGTGGATTGTAACAAATTATGGATAACATTGTGAAGGATGGGAATTCCAGAATACTTAATTGTGCTCCTAGGGAATCTTCACATGGATCAAGTAGCAATTCTTTGAACAGAACAAAGAAAGAATGCATGGTTTAAAGTCAGAGAAGGTGCACATCAGGGTTGTATCCTTTCACCATACCTACTCAATTTGCATGTGGAGGAAATAATCTGAGAAGCTGGACTATGTGGAGAAGAATGAGATTGAAACCAGTCCCATCAACAATCTGCATTATGCTGATGACAGAAACCTTGCTTGCTGAAAGTGAAGAGGACTTGGAACACCTACCGGTTAAAAAATCAAAGTCCACAGCTTTCATTATGGATTATATCTCACCATCAAGAAAACAAAAATCCTCACAACTGGGCAAATAAGCAACATTGTAGTAAATGGAGAAAAGATTGAGATTGTCAAGGATTTCACTTCACTTGGACCCACAATCAACACCCATGGAAACAGCAGTCAAGAAATCAAAAGATGCCTTGCACTGGACAAGTATGATGCAAAAGTATTCTTTAAAATGCTGAAAAGCAAAGACATCACTTTAAGATCTTGCAACATACACATATGAAAGCTGGATGATGAATAAGGAAAACCAAAGAAGAACTGATGCCTTTAAATTGTGGTGTTGGAGAAGAAGATTGAATATGCCATGGACTGCCAGAAGAGTTAACAGCTCCATCTTGGAAGCACAAGAAAAGTGCTCCTTTGAAGCACTCTTAGAGAATCAGTGATGGCAAGACTGTGTCACACATGCTTTGGAAGTGTTGTCAGGTGGGATTGATCCCTGGAGAGGGACATCATGCTTGGTAAAGTAGGTCATTAAAAAAGAGGAAGACCCTTAATGAGGTGGACAGACACAGTGGCTGCAAAAAGGGGCTCAAGCATACCGATGATTATGAGCATGGTGCAGGACTCAGAGTGTTTCTTTTTGTTGTACGCAGGTTTGGTAAGAATCAGAACAGAGTTGATGGTACCTAACAACAACAACAATTCAGTATAATTCTCAATAATTTTGATAAAAATTTTGAAAGTTTATATTAAAATACATAGATACTAAAATTCTGAAAGAAATGGTTAACTCACAAGATAACAAAATCCATGTAGAAAAATGTTGATGAGCCAGAATATGGGTCAAGAGAGCATGCTGCACGCAACGGAAGAGATTTATACTTTTGATATCGTATACGTATGTTTACACATACTATTCCACTTAATATGACAAGAAAATAAACAACTAGGTTGTAAAACTGAGTTTCAGAAGGGTTAAGTAACTTTCCAAAAGACACAGAGCTAATGAGATTTAGATCGAATGTGAATAGAAAACTAACTTTGAAGTGCATATTCTTTCCACTATACTACTAAGGTCTTGTGTACTGTGTTTTGGAATCTAGTGCTGCTATAACAGAAATATCACAAATAAGTAGCTGTAACAAACAGAATTTTATTTTCTCATAATTTTGGAGGCTAGAAGTCCAAATTCATCACACCAGTTTATCATGGACTGAACTGTGTCCTCCCAGAATGTGAGCCATAATTTTGCTAGGCCATGATTCTCAGTATTGTGTGCTTGTCCTCCCTTCATTTCATAATTTGCCTATGGTGTAAATCCTAATCTCTGCCTGTGGTTAACAGAGTGAGATTGTTTTGTGTTAAAGAAGATTAGGGTGGGATTGTAGCACCTTTAACTGGATCACTTCCCTGATCCAATGTAAAGATGGTTTCCTGGGGGTATGATTTCACCACATTTTATCCCGCAAGAGATGGAGGGGAAGGAAAATGAGCACAGAGTTGGGAAAGTCATACCATCAAGAAAACAGCAGCAGGAGCAGAGCATGTCCTGCAGAACCGAGATTCTTGCCCTGACATATTTCCAGGCCAAAGGAAGACTGATGCAGCACAAGGACCTTCCTGCAGAGTCGACAGAGAAGAAAAGCTTATCTCTGGTGCTGGCAGCCTGAATTTGATCTTGTTGCCTAATTAATTGTGTGGCAGAATAAAGTTCTCTTTGTGAAAGCCATCCACTTGTTTCTGTTAAAGCAACACTAGATGACCAATACACAGCTCTAGGGAAAGGCTTTTTCTCTCTGTTGGCTCTAGGTGAATGTCCTTGTCTCTTCAGTGTCTATCCCTGGGTTCCTTGATGAGAATCATGCAGCCTGGCACCTCTCCTGTCTCCCATACCCCTGCTTCTTTAATTGCCTGTTTAATCTCTTTTATGTCTCAAAAGAGACTGACTTAAAACACACCCTATACTAATACTGGAAATCCTGGTGGTGTAGTGGTGAAGTGCTACTGCTGCTAACAGAAGGTTGGCAGTTCAAATCCACCAGGGTCTCCTTGCAAACTCTTTAGGGCAGTTCTATTCTGTCCTATAGGGTCACTATGAGTTGGAGTCCACTGGACAGCAGTGGGTTTGGTTTTGATTAATGTTAATACTGCCTCATTAACATGACAGGGAAAGCTCTTTCCCAAGTGGATTATAACTACAGGTATAGCGGTTGATATTTAGAACACGAATTTTTGGAGGACACAGTTCAATCCACAACAGAGTGCAAAAAAGTAACACTCCATTTCAAAATGGAGGTTAAGCAGCAACACAGATAAGAAGTGACATTACCCTTAAGCCATTTGACGTGACCATCAAAGATTGACTAAAGTAAATATTAGGCTGTGTTACTAAGATGATGTATTCGGAGAGATGGAGGCGATAACCGAGCTTTACGCTGAGATGGTCTGCTCCTCCTTGGAACTATGTTCATGTCTGTGTGTCATACTTTACAAGCTATACATAATGTAAAAATATCCCAGGCAGACTAACCAGGGTGTCAAAAATCCTTACAAAGTATCCCGCAGAAACAGATGATGGATTTGAGGATGTGAAACCCCGGTGGTGTAGTCAGTTAAGTGCTACGTCTGCTAACAAAAAGGTCAGCAGTTCAAATCCACCAGGCGTTCCTTGGAAACTCCACGGGGCAGTTCTACTCTGATCTCTAGGGTCGCTATCAGTTGAACCTGACTCGAGGGCAGCGGGTTTGGTTTGGGGTGGGAGAAGGAAAGAGTCAGATATTAGTGGGAGTCACATAGGCCAGTCACAGAGACCTGAAGTTTTACCCATTCAACATGGTTCCAGAAAATAAAACTATGACTAGTGGAAAGCAGCTAAATTTTATAGATGAAATGTGGTGCTTCAGGAGTTGTTGACTTTTCTGTTACTGGAAGAATCTGAGGAGAGAAAAAAAGAAAACAAAAACTTAATGAGTATATGTAGGGAAATGTCAAAGGGATGCAAGGATCAAAGTGGAAATTTAACTAGATAACCTTTAGGTCCCTTCTGGCTCTTGGATTTCATGCTTTCTTGGAAAAGACTGGCATTCTGTATCCACCCTTTAGAAGGTTTAGTGTCAGCAATTAGGCAGCATTTTTATCCTATTTATAAGGATAAACATACATTTAAAGTATCATTCATATCACAGCTGAGGTCTTCCTGCTCCTTAAGACAGCTCGGTCAAAAAGAAATGAACTCCGAATTATATCCCTTGAGGAAATTCAAGACACTCTAAGGTTATTGCTGAAGGAGGTTAGTGGGGGAAAGAGGTTTGCATTCTTTAGGTTCTCACATTTCTGTTTTTGATAGCCTAGAAGTGAAACTAAGCTTTCTCTTTGTTCCCCAAAACAAAATAAAACCAGCCCTCTCCAAATCCAAAGCTATAGTAACAACAAAAATCGAAGCAACAGACTCACAAGAACACTAGAAAATTTAGTAAAATAGTAAAAGTTTAAACCCATTGTTGTTCAGTCGGTTTCAACTCACAGTGAATTTATTGAACGGATAGAACTGCTCCACACGCTTTCCAAGGAGCATCTGGTGGATTTGAGATGCTGACTTTTTGATTATCAGCTGCACTCTTCACTATAGTGCCACCAGGGGTCCAAAAGTTTAAAGGTAAGTGGAAAAAAGGTAAAGGGACCTGAGTGGCACAAGTGGTTTGTGATCCACTGCCGGTCAAAAGGCTTGGGTCTGGGTTTACCCAGCATCTGTGCAGAAGAACGGCATTTGTAAAAATTACAAAAAAAAAAAAAAAAAAACTACGGAAGACTTACGTTATTTAACCCCGGGGGTCTCTATGCTTTGAACTCGACTACATGGTGACAGATATTTTTTTGTTTGTCTGGAAAAGAGACAGAGTTTATATTACAACAGTGTAATTGGACACCAGGTACACACGTTTGTAAAGTGTGTCTGGGTGACCCCACGACCGAGAAACACCATCAAGCTACGTTAGCTTCATGTTCTCACAAACTGAAGGACTCTTCTCCTTTCCTTCCACACCAATCCCATCTCTCTTCTGCATTTCCAACCTCAGGATTGCCCTCAGAAACTCCAGCTTCTTATCACTGGAGAAGGTCAGCATTCCCAGCTGTCTCAAATCTAATTCATAACCGTCATCAATACCCAAACTTTCAAAGATGCTCAGCAGAGCTAAGAGCTTCCTTGGTGTAGGAAACCACTGTCTTTAAAAGGAAGCATTGGTGCTAAAGAAGAATTACAATTCTTGTTTGCATTTTAGTTTTTAGATTGCTATGCAGTACAATGGACTTTGAAAATCTTAAGCATCTCACAACATTCTTGGCCAAACCCCATAGTTTCAAGACTGAATAGAAAGAGATGACTCAGCATAGTATTCTGGAGGCTAACAGACCTTGCAGATTTCGACTTGGCTTGCATCTCCACCACTTCTCTAGAGCCAATGTTGAAAAGTCACTAAAATATTTTATCTTGCCAAGTTCAGTGGACTACTGGCTTCTCATTTTTCTGACCTCTCCTAACATTTGACACAATTGTTACATTGTGTTATTCTTCAGTCACTTGGCTCCAAAAGTGTATTTTGCAGGGAGATAATGAAACTAAGTCTTCAGCTCCCTTCACTTGCATGAATGCATTCTGAAGCTTGCAAATAATAATGCACTTGCAACTTATGATTCTGTTCTTCAAAAGAGCTCCCCAAATTGTGTTAGCTTCAGGCCTCACATGGTTTTGCATCTGTCTGACTCCTGCTTTCCCCTCTCCTGGTTTTCAGTGAAAGACAGTGGATAAGGGCACACATGCTAGAATTAAACTATTAGAGCTAAAAGTCTTTTATATATTTAAAAAATATTTTTGAATTGTTTCATATTTAAAAATAAAATTATTTAACTTTTTGTGTAGTAATACTCTTTTATTTTAAGTAAAAAAGGACATGTTCTAAAAAACACACAAATGGTTGCTTTCTTGTAAAACAAATTAACAAAATGGACTTAATTATAGGCATAAAGTTTACTGAAGAGTAAACAGTGGAAAAATTACTAACATAATCAAAGACATCGTTTTCAGCACCTCTTTCTCAGAAAATAAACACACACAAACTCTCTTTCTCCTTCTTACTCAACAGGCCCAGATGGTCATATATGTCAATATGATCAAATCTTTAAAGAACAAATCATTACCATGTGATTTAAACTCATCCTGAAAATAAAACAGAGATATCATTAAAATTCATTCACTGAGAACAACATAACTCTAATGTGAAAAGTAGAAGATGTATAGTAAAATTGAATGTACAAAAACAAAGCAAAATAAACAAATCAAAGTACTAAGACATCAGTCTGATTTATCAGGGCATATAGCATTTCTGAATTAAGTGTTAGCAGATCAGACACAGTAGTGTATTGAAAATGTGCGACTTTACAACCTAATGTGAATTATTTTAAGAATGTAACTATGGTGCTACACTAAGAAATCTATCAGTGTAATTTGCTCATTAATTCACAAGGAGAAAATAAATACAATCATTTCAGAAGATCTTGAGGAATATTTTCAATAATATTCATCCCTAATTTAGGTAAGCTAGATGTGGAAGGAAAAATAACTTGATGAACGATATGTATCAGAAACCAAAGATAATGATCAAAGTTACTGATAAAAGTAAATATTACAGTTTTCTTATTTAAGGATGTCTTCTTTCACAAATATTATTCAACATTTTTCTGTAGGTCTTGACCAATACAATATGATAGTAATAAGGAATAGCCCTATGCACTGGAAAAGAAGGGACAAACTGATTATAGAAAACTGAAACAAGAGACATTAGTAAGAAGGCTGGTTATAGGATAAGCACACATATAATGACATACAAAATAATAATCTTTCTATAATCTAGCAGTAACCTATAACTAATAATAACCAATCCAAATTACAGTAGGAAAAATAAAAATATAAAACATGTATCAAATAAATTATGTCATTACTTAAGGATAGAAAGGAAAGCCTCATTTCTTTAAATATATAGTCATAACAAGTTTATGGAAAGTCAGACATCATATTGTACAGATGTTAATTTTTCTGCATACTAATCTATAAATTCTAACTAAGGAGTTCACTCTGAGCTTATCTAGAAGAGACTTGTCTTGAAAAAGAATAGAACATTTCTGCAACTGGTTGAATTAGGTGGGAGGAACACAAGATATAGGATGGAGGAGAAAATAGGGAATATAACTAACTTTGTAATTAACATATTCTGATATTTGGATTGTGCATGGGCAAGAAAATATATCTGAAGCAATAATTACCAAATAATTAAACATAGTCACCTCTGAGTAATGGGATTGGTAATAGAGAAGGCACTTTCACTCTTTGTAATAATTAAAATATTTATAATGCTTTGAAACCCAGGTGGTGTAGTGGGTTAAGTGCTACCACTGCTAACCAAAAGGTCGGCGGTTCAAATCCACCAGGCGCTCCTTGAATGCTCTACAGGGCAGTTCTACTTTGGCCTCTAGGGTCTCTGTGAGTTGGATCTGACTTGACGGCACTGGGTTTTTTCCCCCTTCTTTTACGGATTATGAAAAATATTAAATCAAGAAGAAACAGACTAAACCAAAGAAGAATTTCTGTAAAAATACAATTTATGATTATTAGGATTATAACTAAAATAAGGCAATTTTGTAGACTCATTACGATACTATGCCCACCCAGCTGATAGCCACATAGAGGGAAAGCCTGGAAGTCTATTTAAAACAAGTTTCAAAAATTATTACCACTTGAAAAATAAAACTGCATTATTAAAAAAAAGAAGTAAAATGTGCTTCTAAGTCACAGCATCAGGTTAGCATATATTTTCTGGAGGATCTGAACACCTTTGTCTGAAACTCAGGCAAAGATTGTTTTCCCTTGACAGAGGCAAAAAATTTTTTCATATGTTTGGGTACATTGAGAAATGCATTGAGCTACTGACATTAAGTTTATTAGACTATTAAAAACTATTAGAAACTATTAGACTATTAGAAACACAACAGATAGAATTTTGACAAGCTAGTTGCTACTTACTTTAGAACAGTTTATTCATGTACAGAATAAAAATTTGAAATCCAGGCAGAAGGACCCAGATTCACCTACTGATCCCAGAGTTCTGTGTTCTAGAAATAGGAAAGGTGAAGAGCCAAATAACCAGAGATGTTTAGAAGAAAACATTCAATTGCTTCAACTGAAGAGTATGAAATTTATGCTTCCTAAGCCAAGAACCTGTATAATACAGCTGAGTCAGAATCAATCGGATGGCGTGAACTTGGTTAAAAACAAAACAAAATGAAACAAGACAAGACAAAACAAAATAACCTAGAGGTCCAACCAGTGCACAGGTCCTAGAACATAAAGATTTAATACAGGAGAAGGTGTTTATTTCTTAAACTAATGTAAGATCATGAGATTTAGCTAGAACATGAAAGGTAAAAACAAAAATCAAACAAAAAAACCCAACAAAAAAGAAACAGCAGCCCCAACTGATGGTAGCTGAGCAAAATAGGTTCCCTCACAAAAAACAAACAACGAAAAAAACCAACTGTCATGGGAATATTAGTCAAGTCCCGTGAACTAATTACTACATCATTAAAATCAAATCAGAAATTTCAAAAGAAGCTACATAAAATACAAAGCAGTAGTACTAACAAAATGCTGTTGAATTCTTGATTTCCTAAAAGCCCCATTTATACTGTCTAAATTGAGAACAGAGGAAACTTTTTGAGTTTAGTTTCTGCCTCTCTCTCTGACGTTTTCCCTAACACAATCACCCCTGTTCCCCTGGGCTCTGCCCCAGCCACCGTTCATCACTTTGTTGTTAGTGAACAAGTCTATCAAGTGCTTCTTTAAAAACAACAACAAAATTTAAACGTAGACTGGATGATATTTGATGCCAGTGATTGTTGTAGTCATCTGGTACTGCTCTAATTGAAATATTACAAGTGGTTGGCTTTAAAAACAGAAATTTTATTTGTCACAGTCCAGTAAGCTAAAAGTCTAAATTCAGGGTGTCAGCTCCAAGGGGAGGCTTTCTCTGCTGTCTCTGGATGAAGGTCCTTGTTGTGAACCTCACCTAAACTGTAAATTTCTTAAGAGAAGAGATTCCAGTCCTTTCCAAAGGATGCATTTCACTCTCAGCACTTCTTTCTTTCTTAACAGTATGTGGTCCCCAAATCTTTCTGCTGACTTCTTTCCTTTCTACTTCAAAAGACTGCCTCAAGGCACAAACCAATCTTCCACACTGAGTCCTGTCCTGCCCTGCCAATACAACTGCGGCCTGTCCACACTGTTAACATCATAGAGGGAGGATTTACAACATATAGGAACATCACACAATACCAGGAATCACTGGCCAGCCAAACTCCCACACTTTAGGGTAAAAATATTTCAATCGATGACATTGTATGGAAATTCAGTTCAGATTTTAAAAAGACAATTTTTTAATTCTTAGCATCAGCAACTAACATAAACTAAGCCTATTGCTGTGGCAAATCCTTTGTCTTTCAATATTCCGCAAAGGAGGTATGATTTCTATACCCGTATTACAGGTGATAAAACTTAGGTAAATTAAGAAGCTATCAGGACCGAGAGTAAAACTCTCAGTCTTCTTAATCAGAATAGTAATTTCTCTGAGGTTGTGTATATGATCTGGGCTCATGTGGATACAAATGAAGATTTACAGATTAAAAACTATTTAAAGAATTTTCTTGCTCCAAGGAGCACTCTTGCTGTCCTTCCACAACAGATTGGTTTGTTCTTTTGCAGTTTGTGATACGTTCAATATTCTTCTCAAACACTGCAGTTCAAGGCTGTCATTTCTTCTGTCTTCCTTGTTCATTGTCCAGCTTTCACATTCATATGTTGCAATGGAAAATAGCATGGCTTGGGTATGGTGCACCTTGTTGTTCCAAATGACAGCTTCATTTTTCATACTTTAAAGAGATCCTTTGCAGTAGATTTTCTCAGCGCAATATGCCTTTTTATTTCTTGACTGCTGCTTCGATGAGCATTGATTGTGGAACCAAGTAAAATGAAATCCTTAACAACCTCAGGCTTTTTTCCATTTATCGTGATGTTGCTTACTGGTCCAGTGGTGAGGATTTTTGTCTTCTTGACGTGGAGGTGCAGTCCATACTGAAGGCTGTGGTCCTTGATCTTCATCAGTGTTTCAAATCTTTTTAACTTTCAGCAAGCAGAATTGTTTCATCTGCATAATTTAAGTTGTCAATATAAGTTTTCCTCCAATCCTAATGCCTCCTTATTCTTCATATACTCCTGTTTTTTGGATTATTTGCTTGGCATATAGATTGAAAAGGTATGGTAGCAGACTACAACCCTGATGCACACCTCTTCTGACTTCAAACCACGTAGTGTCCCCTTGTTCTGTTTACATGACTGCCTCTTGATCCATATACAGGTTCCTCATGAGTGCAATTAAACGTTCTGAGATTCCCATTCTCTGCACTGTTATCCACAATTTGTTATAGTCCACACAGACGAATGTCTTTGCATAGTCAATTAAGCACAGGTAAACCTCTTTCTGTTCTTCTCTACTTTCAGCCAAGATCCATCTGATATTATGAGTGATATCCCTGGTTTCAGGTCCTCTTCTGAATCTCACTTAAATTTATGACAGTTCTCTGTCAATATACTGTCATAGTTGCTTTTGAATGATCTTGAGAAAATTTTACTTGCATGTGATATCAATGATTTTGTTTGATAATTTCCACATTCTGCTAGATCACCTTTCTTGAAAATTGGACTGGTAGCTGTCTTCTAAATTTCTTGGCTTAGATGAGTCAGCCCTTAAATGATGTATCTGTTTGTTGAAACATCTTAATTGATATTCCATGAATTGCTAGATTCCTGTTTTTCACCAATACCTTCAAAGCAGCTTCAACTTCTTTCTTCAGTACCATCAGTTCCTGATCTTATGCTACCTCCTAAAATGTCTGAACATCAACTAGTTTTTTCCAGCATAATGAGTTTTTGTATTCCTTCCCTCTTTTTTTGATGCTTCCTAAGTCATTTAATATATTTTTTTCTGTAGAATCTTTCATTATTGCAACTCGAGGCTTGAATTTTTTCTTCAGTTCTTTCAGCTTGAGAAATGTAGAGTATGTTCTTCCCTTTTGGTTTTCTATCTCCAGCTCTTTACATATCATTGTAATAATTTGCTTTGTCTTCTCGAGCTGCTCTTTGAAATCTTCTTTTCAGTTCTTTGACTTCATCATTTCTTCCTTTTGCTTTAGCTACTTGATGTTCAAAAGCAAGCTTCATAGTCTCTTCTGACATCCAATTTGATCTTTTCTTTCTTTCCTGTCTTTTTAATGACCTCTTACTTTCTTCATGGATGATGTCTTTAATATCATTCTTCACTTCCTCTGGTCTTCAATCATTAGTGTTCAAAGCATCAGATCTATTTTTGAGACGGTCTCTAAACTCAGGTGGGACATACTCAAGGTTGTACTTTGTTTCAACTTTCTTCAGTTTCGATTTAAACTTGCACATGAGCAACTGATGGCCCATGCTGCAGTCAGCACTTGGTATTGTTCTAACTGCTGATATGGAGATTTTCCAGAGATGTAGTCAGTTAGATTCCCATGTATTCCATCTGGTGAGATCTATATTTATAGCTGCTATTTACGCTGGCAAAAAAAATAAAAGATACTTGCAGTGAAGAAGTCACTGGTCTTGCAAAATTCTGTCATTTGCTCTCCAGCATCGTTTCTGTTACCAAGGCTGCATTTTTCCACTACTGATCCTTCTTCTTGGTTTCCAACTTTCACATTCCAATCAATGATTCCAATCAGTACTAATTGCATGTTTGATCAATTTTTGACCACAGAAGCTGGTACAGATCTTCAGTTTCTTCATTTTTGGCCTTAGCAGTTCGTGCATAAATTTGAAAAATTGTCCTATTAACCGGTTGTCCTGTAGGCATATGGATATTATTCTATCCCTGACAGCATGCATTTCAGGATGGATCTTGAAATATTCTTTTTGACAATGAATGCAGCACCATACCTCCTCAAGTTTTCATTGCCTGCATAGTAGACTATAATATTATCCGATTTGAAATGGCCAATACTGGTTCATTTCAGTTAACTAATAACTAGGATATTGATATTTGTGTGTTTCATTGCGTTGTTGATTTTCAATTTTTCTAGGTTCATTCTTTGCACATTCCATGTTCCAATTATTAGTGGATGTTTGTAGCTGTTTCTTCTCATGTTGAGTCACATCAACAAAGGAAGATCCTGAAAGCTTAAGTCCATCCACGTCATAAGGTTGATTCTACTTTGAGGAGGCGACTCTTCTAACTTGTGGGCTCATTTTCTAGGCTTATATCTGACAATATTTTACTGCCATGCATAAGATTTTCACTAGCTAATTCTTTTCAAAGGTAAACTGCTGGGTCCTTCTTCCTAGTCCGTCTTAATCTGCAAGGTCTGCTGAAATCTGGCCACCATGGGTGATCAGGCTAGTATCTGAATACCAATGACATAACTGTGACCACCACAGCAACATGTGAGCCCCCCATAGTACATAAAACCAACAGACAAGTGGGGGACACAAAGTATTATTCAATCACAAAATAAAAATAAAATAATTGTTTGTCAAAGAACAGAAAGACACACCAGGGCGCTATCCATATTTTGTTCCTAAAGCTGTAGCTGTGGCTTACCTAATCTGAAAGTTTGCCTATTTTGTAAAAGGATAGTCAGCTTCGCATCTTATGAAATCCTATATAGTTTTTTATCTGTCCTGCCCTGCAGTATCTCTTACCAATAAATTGTACCTAGGAATCATATTGTGAGGGGAAAATAAAGTGACACCAATATGTGGAAACCAAGCATCTGGAAACTCAGTGAAAATATTAATAAACACAGTGAAAAATTCAGTCAAATTTTTTGATATTATGTAGAATAAATGGTTAGCTGAGTTGAATAGATATTTTGGTACTGTTCAAAAATAAAATGACTTAAAATGGCCTAACTATTGTTTCCAGGTTATTCTTTGTGAACATAGCCATTTGATTTTGATTTTAAGTCTGTTTACAAATAGCTGAGTGTCTTAGTTATCTAATTCTGCTATAACAGAAATACCACAAATGGGTGGCTTCAACAACAGAAATTTATTTCCTCACAGTTTAGGGGCCTACAAGTCCAAATTTATGGTGCTGTCTCTATGGAAAGATATTTTCTCTCTTTAGGCTCTGGAGGAAGATCCTGGTCTCTTTTGATCTTCTGCTTCTGGATAAATCTTCATGTGGCTTAACATCTCCTCTCATTTCTGCTTGTTGCATTGTTTAATCCCTTTTATGTCTCAAAAGAAATTAATTTAAGACAGAATGTACATGGATCCTGCATAACAAAGACTACCCATTTCCAAAAAGAATTACAACCACAGGAGTATACTACATCCATACCCATAGGCATCGAGTCAATTCCCACTCATGGTGACCCTGTAGGACAGATTAGAACTGTTCCATAGGGTATCTAAGGCATGTCTGGCAGATCTGAACTGCCACCTGTTTGGTTAGCAGTCATAGCACTTAGCCACTACACCCCAGGGTTACCACAGGAATAGAGGTTAGCATTTATAACACCACATAATCCAATCCATAACATTGTTGTATAAACAAGTGTTGATGTTTATAAACAGTGGATTTTGTTCCATCAATCAACAATTAGCTATATAATTAGGAACAATAAATTAGCTATATATTGCAAAGGTGTTTATTTCTTGAAGTATACTGTAGAATATTAATTGGAAATGATGCAATTTTAGCAAGATATTTGTTCATGGTGGCAAACAACTCATATCTCATCATCAAATTAAGCCAGCCTATTCTTCTAAAGATATTCTCTTCTACTCCTAAAGCTAAAATAAAAACAGCACAGCAAATTATTGCCATGTGGCTTGAAGTTAATAAAGATGGTCAAGGAAAGGAAAATCTGAGAGATGGATCCTGAGGATGGGAACTGAGAGCAGAAGTAACTGTATGGAGGTGATATGTCAGAGAGTGTCTGGAGGATTCTGTGGATAGGCAGTCAAGATTCAGATAGAAAAGAAAGACAGTTGCCTCCATTCTTATTTTATTTTTAAATTTTTATAAAAATACACATACAGAGTGGTAAACCGATCATAAATGCACAGCTTAATGACTTGTCAATAAGCAAATGCACCTAGGAAACCAGGAGGCAGATCAATAAAAAGAATGTTATCAGCACTGCAATGCCCCCCTGCCTTGCACTCCCTATCCTTTCCTAAGCACGACCATTGTCCTGAATTTTTAACTTCATACATCTGTTTTATCTAATTTTGAACTTTATGTGGGAGGTCTGCAAATGAAGTTCACAAACTCATCGTAGAAAATGTGCTATGCACCTCATTGCAGAATATCACTGCAGTCACCTTTGAAGCACTCTGTTTGGGAAGCTATGCACTGATGCTACTGCCTAGTCCACCCTTCAAAGCAATTTTGGAACTGTTTTTCTGGAATGACCATTAGAGTTGTTATTGTATTACACTTGGTGTCCTGAATGTCATCAGAATGCCTTTCAATGTTTTCTTTATCTTTGGGTAAAGAAACAAGTCACTGGGGGCCAGATCAGGTGAGTAGGGAGGGTGTTCCAATACAGTTATTTGTTTATTGGCTAAGAACTTCTTACAGACAGTACTGTGTGATCTGATATCCATCGTTGTGATGAAGAGCCTTGAATTGTTGGTGAAAAGTTCAGAATCTTTTCATCTAACCTCATTTTCACTCTTAATTTGGACTGAAAGAACATTTTTGGTAGCGGAGAACTGACTAGCTGCCATTGTCCACTTGGATGCGTTAGTTCAGGGTCGTGATGGCACACCCATGTTTCGTAATCAGTGATAACATGGCCTAAAACATTGCCTTGCCTCTCCGAAAGGTCTTAGCAAACTTCAACTCTCCCTTGCTTTTGTTCATTGGTGAGCTCCTCTGGGACCATTTTATATACAACCATTCTCATGCCAAGTGTTTTCAGTTAAGATTTTCCTAATTGTTTCTCCAGTTGATGTTTACTTTGTCTTCTGTGCATCTCACAGTCAGTTGATGATTCTGAAGCACAATTTGATTAATTTTTGCAATATTTTCATCAGTTTCATTTGCTACTAGACTCCCTGACCTCTCTTATCAGTGGTGCTTTCTCTCCTTTAAGAAAAACATTTAATCTGTTCGTACACTGCTGTTTTCTTCACGGTGTGATCCCCATAGACTTGGACTAATGTGTCCCTGATTTCACTTCCACTCTTACCAAGTTTAACAAGAAATTTAATGTTTGTTCATTTCTCTAATTAGAGTGCCCACTTTCTTGTGGCGACACACAAAAACTCAAGACAACAATACGAGGACAGACAAGTTCATGAACTTACCCTAGAAAAAGTGCTGCATGCCTCACTGCCAAATATCACTGAACTCACCTTTGAAAGTACTGCCCTTAGGAAGCTGTGAACCAACACCAGTGCCTGGTCTACCCTTCAAAGCAGTTTTGGAACTATTTCTCTGAAATGTCCATCAGAGCTGTCATTAGATGAGATCTGACAGTTAAGTTCACGAACTCATCCTAGAAAAAGTGCTTTGAAGGGTGGACTGGGAGCTGGCATCAGTGCATTGCTTCCTAAGAGGAGTACTTCAAAGGTGACCATAGTGAAGTTTCCATTATTGATGGGAGTTGTGCTTTCATTCTTAATTTCTTTTTATTCTGATGTAAAACACGGATGACTGAGGATATTTGGAGTGGGTTTACAGTGGTGTGGACCCTATGGATCCATAGATCCTATGGATCCCGCCACTTCTACTTCTCTGAACTGCAAGAGATGCAATTAATTAGGCAACTATAAATGTTGTCTTGGAAAAGAAATCATCGTTTTAGAACATTTTACAACTTGATCTGCTGTTACTGCCATTCAGCCTGGGCTTCTTGACAACTTGAGGAATTCTCTTCTTTTCTTTTACTCTTCCCTTAGGAGTACTTATCTAGGCAATCTGGCAATTTATCTTTTCCCTTCAATATCAAAGGCTGGTCTAATTTCAGTCATTCTATAGTTTAATGTGCACGTAGTTTAGAGGCCTTCCCACCAAAGCTTCCCCAGGAATTGAGGTATTGTTAGCAGGGTAGGAGTGGTATCCAGCATGAGCTTCTTCCATCACAGTCAAAGGATTTATGACTAGTGGTATATTCAGGGCTCCCTTTTGACAAAATTATCTCTCCAAACCTCTCCCTGGATCTTCAGATTCCGGGATGAGTCACCTCTCCCCCACACAATCATTCTCAGAGATATTCTAGCCCACTATCCTCACTTCCTCACACCCACCCCCTCTCACTCAGTTAAAAAACCAAAAAATAAATTATTGCCATGGAGTCAATTTTGATTCATACTGACCTTAGAGACACATGATTGAAGTGCCTGACTACTAACTGAAAGGCTGACAGACGAAACTCACCAGCCTCTCCAAGGGAGGGAGATGTGGCATAGAGATTTATAGCCCTGGAAACCCAGTGAGGCAGCTGTATTCTGTATTACAGGGTCACTATGAGACTCTTACCCAGTATCCACTCCTAAATCCACTAACAATCGTGAAAAGCCAGCTGATGGCTTGCAAAGATCCAGACTGCTCTGTCTTTGTCCCTTAGAACTCTTTCTTTTGAATGGGTAACACGTGACATAGGTCCACTGCTTATTCTACGAACAGTTATTTCAAATGTTGAATGATCAGGAAGCTCCAGAGATACTGACTGCTCTGACTGTGATCATAAGAGAGGTGCCCAGACAGAATGGGAGAAAAATGTTGAACCAAAAAATTAAAATCATTAAAAAAAAGAGGCCAGACTTACTGTTCTGATAGAGACTGGAGGAACCCTGAAGTCTATGTCCCTAAGATACCCATCCGACCTGGAACTGCAGACATTTCTGGAAACTACCTTCTAAAGAATCAATATTGTTGTTGTTAGGTGCTGTAGAGTTGGTTCTGACTCATAGCTGTGCTATGCACACCAGAATGAAAACAGCCTATGTGGAACACAACAAAACACTGCCTAGTCCTGTGCCATGTCTACTATTGTTTCTATGATGAAGCCCATTGTTGAGGCCACTGCGTCGATCAATCTCTTCAAGGATCTTCCTCTTTCTCCCTGACTATCCAGTCTACCAAGCGTGATGTCCTTCTCCAGGGACTGATCCTTCCTGTCAACATGCCCAAAGTATGCAAGAGTCTGTCTTGCCATCCTTGCTTCCAAGGAGCACTCTGATTGTACTTCTACTAGAGTAGAGCTGTTTGTTTGTTTGGTGGTTCATGGTACGTTCAACATTCTTCTCCAGCATCACAAGTCAAAGGCATCAATTCTTCTTCTGTCATTTTTGTTCACTGTCCATTTTTTGCATGCATATGATGTGACTGAAAATACCATGGTTTGGGTCAGAAGCACTTGAATCTTCAAGGTGACATCTTTACATTTCAATACTTTAAAGAGATCCTTTGCAGTAAATTTTTCCAATGCAGTGCATCTTTCTATTTCTTGACTGCTGCTTCCACGGGCATTGAATGTGAAGCCAAGTATAATGAAACTCTTGATAACCTCAATCCTGTCTCCATTTATGATGATGTTCCTTACTGGTCCAGTTGTGAGGATTTTCTTTTTCTTGATGTGGAGGTGCAATCTGTACTGAAGGCTACAGTCCTTTATCTTCATCAGTAAGTGTTTCATATCTTCATCACTTCCAGCGAGTAAGATGGTGTAGTCTTCATAATCTGATGCCTCTTTCTTCTTCATATAATTCAGCTTCTCAGAGTATTTGCTCAGCATACAGATTGTAAGGATATGATGAAAGGATACAACCCTGATGCACACTTTGCCTGACTTTAAACTGTGCAGTGTCCCCTTGTTCTGTTCACATGACTACCTCTTGATTCATGTACAGATTTCTTAAGAGCACAATTAAAATGTTCTGAAATTCCCATTATATGCAACGTTAGCCATAATTTGTTATGATCCAAGCAGTTGATTGGCATTGAGTAGTCAATGAAACACAGGTAACCATCTTTCTGGTATTCTCTGCTTTTCGCCAAGATCCATCTGACATCAGCAACAAAATCCTTGGTTCCGTGTTCTCTTCTGCATCCAGCTTGAATTTCTGAGCCTTCCTTGTCAACATGCTGTTGCAGTCACTTTTGAATGATCCTGAGCAAAATTTTACTTGCTTGTGATATTAATGATATTATTTGGTTATTTCCACATTCAGCTGGATCACCTTTCTTTGGAAGGGGCATAAATACGGGTCTCTTCCAGTCAGTTGGCCAAGTAGCTGTCCTCCAAATTTCTTGGCATAGACAAATGAGCACTTCCAACACTGCATCTGTTTGTTGAAATATCTCCATTTATATTCCAGTAATTCTTGTTTTTCACCAACGCCTTTAAGGTAGCTTTGGCTTCTTCCTTCAGTATCATCAGTTTCTGATCATATGCTATCTCTTCCAATGGCTGAGCACTCACCAGTTTTTTCTGGTATAAAAGCTGTGTGTACTTCTTCAATCTTCTTTTGTTATTTAATATTTTCCTTGTAGAAGAGAAGCAATAGACAGGATTATCAAATAAATAACAACACCCAGAAAGAACTTGCTGCCTAGAACAGTTATAAGAAATCCCAAATTTCAACATTTTCTCAAAAGTAAAGATGAGAAGTCATGAAACGATAGGAAAGCCAGATGAAAGGAAATGAGAAACTCAGGGTAGAAGCGGGAAGAGTGCTGACCCAGCATGCAAGCTGCAGTCAACATCATGGAGCACTTAGTGTATGTACAACTTGCTGAATAAGAAACTAGTTTGTTCTGTAAACCTTGCTCTAAAACACAATAAAATATTAAAAAAAGAAATTCTACTGACAGAGTATGGAGTGAAGGAGGAATGGTTCAAGACTTCAAGTTTTTGGGTCAGTTGTGTTGAAAACAGTGGCCCTTGCTCATGTTGGTTCATCTTGTGTTGATGCCATTGAGATTCAGTGTACGGAATGTTGGTCTTGCAGCTGGACTTCTGTTTCTTTGAATTAGTCACTTATGATCTTTGAGTTCTCTGTTTTCTAATTTGTAAATTTCCAATAATAAAACTTAATTCCATCCACATTGCTGAGAGGATCAATAAGATAACTTATTCCAAGTGCTCAGTACACTGACCAATGTGGAGAAATTTCTTAAAATGTTCCTTCCTTTCTCCTTGTGTGCGTTGATTCTTATTATCTGAACATGACAACACAATGTAAAAGAGACATGGACCATTTGTACTTTTCAATCAGAAATAATAATAATAGGTAGAAATTATTGGGTACTGTTTTAGTTGCCTGATACTGCTCTATCAGAAATATTACGAGTGAATGACTTTAACAACGAAAAGTTTAGTCTTACATAGTTCAGTAGGTTACAATTCCAAATTCAGCATGTCCACTACAGGGGAACTGTCCTTTGTGTTGGCTCAGGAGGAGGGTTCTTCTGTTGCATCACTCTTTAGTCAAGTGCTTCTTGGTGCAGGAACCTTAGGTCTGAAGGATGTTCTCTGCTGGTGCTGCTTTCTTGATGGTGTGAGGTTTCCAACTCGCTATCAGCTTCTCCTTCCTTTTATCTCTTGTAGGATCAAAGGATAAAAGGTTGTACAAGCCACACTCCAGGATATCCCCTTTACATTGGAGATGGGAGGTGGTCTTACAAGGGGTGTTTTTACAGCCCAACCCTAATCCTCTCTAACACAATCCCCTCTATTAATAACTGGCAGAGATTAGTATTTACAGAATCAGAGAAATCATAAAATAGAGAGCAATCACACAACAATGGGAATCATAGCCCAGCCAAACTGCTGTAAATATTTTTGGAGGGACATAATTCAATCCATGACATTTCACCCTTCGTCTCCCCAAAATTACATCCTTGAAACCTACAACACAGGTACCTGTTAGGAGTATCTACTACGAATCAAAAGAAATGCTGATGGTAGTACATTTAAGTGATCTGCTCTTAACTAGTAGGCTAGCAGTTTAAACCCACTTATTGGCTTTGTGGGAGAAGGAGCTCGTACCGTGCTTCTGTAAAGCTTAAAGCCTAGAAAACACTATAAGGCTGTTCTACTCTGTCATGCGAGATCACTGCGAGTTGAAATCTGATGAAGTACAGCCAGGATTCTCCTTAGAAGCCAGGATGATATAATTTCATTTCATGTACTTCGGGCATATTATCAGGGAAACCAGTTCTTGGAGAAGACCATCATGCTTGGACAGTAGAGGGTCAATGAAAAAGAGGATGATCTCAACAGGAGGGACTGACACGGTGGGTGCAACAGTAGATTCAAAACATGGAATGACTGGGAGGCTGGCTCAGGACTGGTTAGTGTTTCCTTTCATTGAACATAGTGTCCTTGGAAGTTGGCTCATGCACCATCTCCATGATCACTGGCATGTTTGAGTCCTCTGTTGTGTTCTTATGTCAACCCACTTCACTGAGGGTTTTCTTTGTTTCACTGACCTTAAGCTTTATCAAACATTTAGTCATTTTCTAGTAACTGATCTTGCCCAATGAATGTCCAAAGTAAGCAAACAAAAATCTCACTTGTAGCGGACATGCATTCTGGTTGTATTTTTCCTATGACTGACTTTTTCAATCTTCTGGTGATTTACAGTTTGTTCAATATTATTTGCCGGTGCCACAACTTAAATGTATTAGTTCTTCTTCTCTTTCTTTTCAGTTATTTCAATTTAAAAAAAAATTATTTACTGTGATTAAGTGAAAGTGTGCAATCCAGTTTAAATTCACGTGCCCACCTATGTGCAGCTCCTACTCCTCTCCTTGCCTGGTGACAGCACACTCCTCCTTTCTGTTCTGTATGTCTCAGATCCTCTTAACAATCTCCTGTCTCTTCTTCTCCACCCTCTCCACTCCTCTCTAGTAAGAGGCCAGTAGGATGACATCCTATAGATGCACAGAACCATAAAGTGTACAGAGGATCAATGCAGTTATAGGCTACAGGATTGTCTGCCAAAGTATATGTGTTTTAGAAAGCCCTTCTTATATGTCTTCCTCCTTGAGATAATATTTCTTTAGAGAAAGCGCTGTGCTCTGTTTGTCTCTGAATATCTAAAGATGAAATGTTGGTGGTTCAAAACTCCCAGAGGAGCCTCAGAGGAAAAGTCTGGCAATCTGCTTCTGAAAGATCATAGCTTTCAGAACCCTATGAAGTTCTACTCTGCAACACAAGGGATCACCCTGAGTCATGGCAACTGGTTTGTTTTTTTATTTTAGCATGACGTTGTCTCACAACATATGTTTGTTGAATAAACTAGTGAAACAAAGGAAGAATGAAGGAATACTATTAAACACATCGTGATATTCACTTTTAGATCACTATGACAGCAGGGGATTGGGCTTAAAAAATGCCGAGAGTGTAGTCTGAGATACCAGCTGGGAGAGGGTTATATGGCAAAGGCCTGGTTGATAAGATAGTGGAAAGCCATTCAAGAAAGAAAATGTGATTAATTTCAGAATGCTGGTAAGGGGGAGATGAGGCAAAGTGGAGGCAGAGACAAGCATATTGCAAGAGAATTCAGTAAACTTTTGGACATAGTGAGTTTGAAGTAACTGGAACCTGTAGGCTGAGATCTCTGGTGATTAGTTGATTTTGGAAATGAGAGCTAGGGACTGGAGTGCTAAAACTGAGACAGCGCATGTTACCCTGAGTTGGAGTATGCAGAGTGAGACTTGGGAAAGGAAAAATGTTTTCAGGAGTTTTGTGCATGTTATAGAATTTCATTTGTTTTTCAAAGATAAAGAAAGAAATTTTAGAATATGGCTTACGAGGATGACGAGATGAGATGGATCTTGCGTAATGAAGTCTAAAGAAAATTCCAGGAGGTATGTGTTCAACAGGATTAAATGCTGCAGAGAGGAGTAAATTTATCACTTTATTTGCTTTGTGTCTTTGACAGTAAATTTATTGGGGTAAATTATATGATGTCTATGGAATTAATTTTAAAACAGTTTTAAAGATTTGCCTTGTTTGGTGCTATATTTTGTTTCCTTTGAGTCGGATACATTTTATATTCAGCATTAGAAAGTGAGCATTTTAAGGAAATATGTCATACTCACAAATGGCATTTTTATGAAAAAAAATGAAGAATGTTAATATAGAATAATGCCAAGAGGATACAGGGAATGCAAATGCTTGCCCAAGCCGTCATTAAGTAAACTATGGATAGATGTGCACACATGAGAGAGACAGAGAGAGAAAAGAGAGAGAGACCCAAATGGAAATTTTAGAGCAACTACTGTGCTGCCTCTGGTGGAGGCCAGAGCTCTTGAGGATAACTATGGGAATGTAATCTTTTCAAGTACTTGAGGATAGTCTTGAATAGAATGGAATTATAACAAATAGAAGCATAATACAAGACTCCACACTAGAGATGTTTTCATCGTTGTGAAATTTAAAAAAAATTAAGAATTTAAATTATAGATTTTAAATATTTGTTTATACTAAGGAGTATGTATAGCTATGTAAAATCTGTACGGCACTTGGCTTGGCTGGCTTGGCATGCAAAGGAAAATATTGTATAACACTTTGAAAATGTACTGCAGTGAGACAGGTATTACAAACCATTTGCCGTATTAACCATTTAAATTTTTAAACACTGCTTTTAACTCAAGTTTAAAATCCATGAGAAAAGTGCACGTGTTATTGAGTAGCACGATCTCTTTTTAAGAAACTAAACACAGCCGTGAAACCTGTAACTAGACCAAAAAACGTTAGCAGTACCTGAGATGTCTTTGGTGAGATCTATCAGTTCCTAAGAGTAAGCACCATCTCTCTCTTCTGATCATCACATCTAAATCCTTACACTCAAGGCTTCATCTGATTTTCTGCTCCTTAAAAGTATAACAGTTCACTGAAGATGATGCATTGTTTATGTCCCTTATTCAGGGACATAATAACCTCACAGCAGGGGTTATTATGGTTTATTTTGTCCATCTTTGGACAACAACACTTTGTACAGAGCCTGGAGCATAGCAGACATTCAATAATTAAATGGACTAATGAAAATGGAAAGTAATGGGGAGAGGAAAACTAGAGAAAATTAGAGCCAGGAATTATTCTTCGTGGTGAACATGTTCTGGTTTTGGTGATAGTGAAGTGTCAATACATGCCTGGAACATTCGAATCCTGAACATGGCCTAGAGCAAGAGAGAGACAGAAGAGTTAGTCTCTGAGGCTGGCTTTCCAGGTCTTCTGCGATAGGATACGAGAGAGGAGGACTGATAACTATAGTAATTTCTGATTCCATTTTCACAGTAGAGTGATTTTCTAATACAATCTGACAAAAAATCTGCTATAGTGAAGAATGTGGACAGTTTCTTTTTTTTCTTTTCATTTATAAAGGAGATTCAAATAATCAATTATCAAAGGCCACAAGGAGCTTAGAGTCAAAGCAAGTAAATTTCACTGGTGACATTTTATATTGCCTCAGTCTGTATGTTTTAGTTTTCTCTTAATCAGTTACTGATAAATATTAGATACTCACAAAATTGGAAACCCTGATGGTGTTGTGGTTAACTGTGACACCTGCTAACCTCAAAGCTGGCAGTTCAAATCCATCAGGCACTCCTTAGAAACTCAATGGGGCAGTTATACTTCAAGCTATAGGGTCATTAAGAGTTGAAATTGACCCAAAGGCAGTGGCTTTGGCTTTTTTGGCTTTATCACATAAAATTTACATGAAAAGAATCAACAGAATAGTTTGCTGTATTTGATCACCTAAATATTGTTAATAACCTTGTTTTTTGAATTTTTCATTGTATTTATAACATTAAATTCAATTTTTAGTAATAATTAAAATTAAATAAATTCTTACTATTGAGCATCCTTGTAATTCACATAATTCGTTACAGTCACAAGAATTATACCTCAAGTTAGACAGATCCTTATTTTAAGGAAATGAAACTTAGAGCACTTCAGTTATCAGGGAAAGCCCAAAATTAAGTGGACTCCGGAATATGGATCCAAACCCTGGTTTGCTGTCTTCTGAATCTGGTCTTCTAGCCACTGTGAACTATTCGATATTGTTTACTTAAGTTTCTTTTCTTTTAAATTTCATTGCCAAACACATAACATTTTAGCTAGAAAAAACAGCAGCCTTTGAGTTTCTTGTGCCCCAATTCTAATGTGTGGAGACCCTTGTGGCCTAGTGGTTACATGCTATGGCTGGAACAAAAAGTCAACGGTTAGAATCCTCCAGGCACTCCTTGGAAACTCTGTGGAGCAGTTCTACTCTGTCCTATAAGGTTACTGGAGTAGAATCGACTCACCAGCAGTGAGTTTGGTTTTTGGTTTAATTCTAATGTGTAGCCATAATTTCCAGAGCAATTTCCATATCACAAGAAGAAGATTGGTTGTGAATACAATAGGGAGCTGGAAGATGAACGTAACAAATATTACACTCTACTTAAAATGGTATTTTCTTACTATTCTAAACATAGGTATTGCCCTGGAAATTCTCATCAATTTAGCCACTTCTCCAGGAATAACAAGTCGCTCCTGGAAGTTGCAGTTAAAAAGAAAAGGTTATGTTAGTTTCCGTTACTACTTTAGCATGAATTAAATAAACATTGCAAGAAACTGAAATATCCTGGCAAAATGACACCTTTCAGATACGTGTCCTCAGAAATGCAGGGTAACATCAGATCAAAAACACTGAACTTGTTGCCATTGAATTGGATTGCTGATGACCCGTGTGTTACAGAATAGAACTGCTCTAAAGGAATTTTTTTTACAATAATCTTTTCCAGAAGATCACCAAGGCTTTCCTCCAAATTACCTCTAGTTAGACTCGAACCATGAACTGTGTGAGTGCAAACTGCTTCCTTTGAGAAGAGAGGACAACAGTTTCTGAGACCCTGATTGTCTCCTCAGTGGGACTGAAAGGGCAGGAGGTGGCAGTCTTCTGTGAAACTAATGGAAACACAGTTGAAAATGGTTTCCAGTTATTCTCACAGAACAGAGTCTGGAACTACGGTCTGGAACTACGTGCAGGCTGCTCTCCTGTGTAAACCCTTCGCCAGGCTCCCAGTTCTATTTAGGTTAAGAGTCAGCCTCTTTGGCTTGGCAAACAAAGCCCTTCATGGCCTACTCTCCAGCCTTGTTTCACACCTTGATCCCCCATATTGTGCATTCTGACCTCTTTGAGTTTCTTCTAACATGCCCTATTCAAATTACGAAAACAGTAAAATATTGCATATGTATGTGTCTTTGCTACAGTGCCTATACTGCTAGAAATCCATGAAGTAGAGGTTTGAATGCTGTAAGCTACAACACTCCCACAGACGATTTTAAACACAGCAAGATACCAAATAGGTGACAGACAGGCACATAGTAATAAAAATAAAACACTGTTATTTGGGCTTTTAAAAATGAATCACATAGGTTAAGAAATAAATCTATCACTTTAAAATCTGGTAGATTATTTTATGCCATATCAAGACAGAAATGGAATGTGTTCCAATAAAAATGATTAGGAAATGTTATTTTTTTACTTTAAAATAGCTGTCACTTTAATTATTTATAATTTTTATTCTTAGTTCAAGAGTAAAAAGGCAAATTTTATGTAACAGGATAGATATTATAAAGCTAACCAGATACCACTGTCTTTCTTCTTGCTTTTATATTAAGCCCTATAGACTAAGCGCCTGACTATAAATAAAACTATTGATGTTAAAAGGTCAAGGCTGTGACCTTTCACATGTTTCTCCTCCGCTGTATCTATATACACTGTATACTTTACCCAGAGAAAAGATTATTTATTTAAGAGAGCTTAAACTGTTCAAATTTGTAATGTACTGGGGATTTTTGAATGTCTAGGGGACTTAGTGGATAAAGAACTGACCTTTCATCTCTGAACCCAGACACAGTCCAACCTCAGATAAGTGAAAAAGTTTTGTGTCAGTTGCTGGTATGATAAACTGGTACTCTCTACTATCTTCCAAGCCAATTAAGCATTACTGGCAGGTCTGGCCTCAAGAGGCACATGGAATATAGAAATGGAATGACTTCTGCTCCTGAAGAGGGTGTCTAAACCTTCAAGATAGGATTTTAAGGTTATAAATGGGAAGTATTGGCCAAAGTAACACCTACAGATAGAAATCCATAAACCCATGTGAAAGCTGTCCACTACCTTCTTCAATGACAAGTAAATCTGAGATAGTGGCATACTCTTCAGGTTTTATACTTATGGCTCTGATTCATATATCTTCAAATTCAAATCTTAAAAGCTTTTTATTCTACTACTTTACAGAGAAAAATTAAGTTGAATGCAGCAAGTAGTAGAAGCTGAGTGTCATGTAGCAGCATGCAATACAATTTAATACTTCACAGCTAACTTACTATAATGGTCAAGGAAGAGTACAGACTAGACTTCCCAATATAAGAAGTAGCATACAAACCTCTGTATTTTGTTTTAGAATATTCAGTATGAATTTTTGACAATTTTTTAGCTTTCTTATTTAGATTTTACTTAACAGCAAAATGAATTCCCTTTATACGTATGTCATCACAATTAGTTAAAGGAACAAGTCAGCTTCTTGAGAACACACTGGTTGCTCTTTACACTTGATTTTCAAACATCTAGACTGATGTCAACAACACACAATAGAAAGTCAATAACTATTTTATGATGAACGCATGGGTAATGACGGAAGGAGGTATTATTGAATGTCAAAGAGGGCTATCCAGGTTGACAAAGTTGTATGAAAATTTCCACTGCACAGAAACAATAGAGAGATTGAATAATTCAAGTACCATAAAAATGCAACAACGGAAGGTATCATGTTTTAGAAGAAACTTTTATTTTAATAGAAGGTGTCGGTAGTTTGGGATCTTTATTTCTCTTTTTGAGAGAGAAGAAAACAGCTGTTGTCATTTATTAGAATTTGAGCTTTCATTTACACGGTATCTAAGACCTTTGTAATATGTAATGCTTTATGTAAAATACAAACTTTATTTTAAAATCAAAGGAAAAATAATGTTTTATCCTGAGGGTGTATTTTTACATATGAAGTTGAAGAATAAAGTGGTAAAAACCACCAATCTAATCTGGTTAGTTGGATTATAGGTTGTTTTATTACTTCACACTTTTGTTTTTTGAAAGTATTATATAATAAACAAACTTAGTATTATTATTTTAACCAGGAAAAGCAAACTCTGCAATAAAATGCTGCACCATAAATGTTGTCACATTACAACTTTATTCTCAGCTATCCATTGACTCATATTTGGAACAACTAAGTACGGTATTCCATCTGTAAATCTGAAAATTTTAGGTCTGTTGCTCAACTGCCAACCAAAAGTCTGACAGTTTGAATCCATCAGTCACTGCTTGGAAACCCTATGGAGTTCTCCTCTGTCCTATGGAGTTGCTATAAGTGAGATTCAACTCAACTACAATAGTTTGGTTTGGGATCTTTTTATAAATTAGAGGGAGTTTAGCTGAAAAATTTTGCATTCAGTAATTTGACTTAAAAGTTTAGCAAAGTTGGTTTTTGTCAAGGTGAAGTATTCAAATTCAATAATAGAAGATAAAGAGTGATTAGAGGGTGAAAACTGTCAAAGAAGTGGTAGCGGATTGGAAATATTAGTGGGAAACTTTGTTGAGTGATATAGAAAATAAGAAAGCACGACCACTTTGATCTATGTACATCGGTGACTGGAAAATATACTTTGTATTATCAGGTTTGGCAAAATTAATTAAATGACTACTCAGTCATATTTTAGTGAAGACGTAAAATATGCATGGTAAAATATTAGCTAAATAGGAATAACAGTAAAGAACAGAAGTCAAATTCAGAGAATATGAGACGACAGTATGAAACTGCAAGGTGTGAAACACTTAAAACACTACCGAATTGGTGGTAAGGGAATGATGCTGTAATCTTCTTCAATCTTTAGATTAGGAAAGAATTGGAGTGGGATATGGGAACGAGTAAAAGTCAAAAGCTAAAATTCTGGTTTTGAGATTGAAAATTTTTGTTTTCAATATGATGTCATTTTCTCCAGAAGCCCTGTGGTACAGTGGTTAAGTGCTCAGCTGCTAACTGAAAGGTTAATGGTTCAAACCTACCAGCTGCTCCATGGAAGAAAAGATGTGATAGCTTGCTTATGTAAAGATTCAAAACCTTGGGAAGCCTACAGGGAAGTTCTACTCTCTCCTATATAGTTGTTAAGAGTCAGAATCAACTCAAAAGAAACGGGCTTGTTTTTTTGTCATTTGTTTCACTGGTTTGTTCGAGGGTTGTTACATACATTATATAAGAGCCATTTATAAATAGTTTATTCGAGAAGTACTGCCTTCTTCTACTATTTTCCCTATGCAAGAGGAGCTAAATGTAAAACCCAAAATTCTTGTACTGGTCTACGAAATTTTCAGCCTTCCCCAATCTTTGGTTTAAAGTTTTATTATTATTAATAATATTTAGTTTGCTTTTAACAACTATACAAATAGTGGTTTTGGTAATTTTATTTGGGATAAATCACTGCGTTTTCAATTACATCAAAGGTATAAAACCATGAAGATTTACAAAATCATTTTCATCTCCATTCCAAATTCCGTGGTTTTGGTACTGTAGGCTCCTGCTACCTGCCACAAAAGAGTTTCTAGAAGAAGCTCGAGATCAAGTTAAAAATCAAACACCTTTACTGGGGAGAGGTGCTGCTCAACAGGCCACCAACAGGTACATATCACTCCATAAAGCAGAAGCCCAGAGCACCTGAGAGGTCGGGACACACAAACCAATCTCTCAGTCAGTCAGAACCACCAGTTTCTGTTATTCTCTCATTTGGGCTGAATGGTGTACTTGATCTTAAAGGTTGGTGCGCCTGTCCTTAGCTCTTCCTGAAATGCCTCACACAAAATCCAACATGGTTTCTGTCGCTGAGGCTTCTGGGTGGCCAGTAGAATTTACTATGAGCTATTGCGCATGCGTCGATCTGTGGTTTGGCACCACTTAGAGAAGGGTCTTCTCTCACCTGCATGAGGATTTACCCATCAGGTAGGTGTTTCTGCGAAACAACTGTAAGAAATCAGGTAATGAGGCAGAGAAGGGGGAGGAATCTTACCCTCAGGCAAAATTCTGGCTTGTATCTGAGAAATCTGGCCTTTACTCTTCCTCAGTGTCCCGTGGAATTCCATAATCTTTTCTGTATACATCTCCTTTCCGGTACTCGTAACAATTTTAGTTTAAATAGATACTCATTTTACTAGTAATGTAATATATATGACTTGATAGGAAGGAAAGACTATTGGGTCTGACAAGTCTGTGAACTTAAATTGTTCTAAGTGCTACATACCTCATTGCTAAACAGCTTACAGTCCGTCACCTTGGAAGTATTCCCTTTGGGAAGTTGTGCTCTGCTGCCAGGGCCTAGTCTATGTTTCAAAGCAAGCTTGGAACTCTTTCTGGAACGGCCATTGCGCACGGCGGCAAGGTAGCAATTTTGCGAACTTAGTTGTATACTTGTCCGTGAGGCAGATTTTTTATCCAGTAAACAAATAACTATCTTGCAAAACCCTACTTACTCACCTTATCTGCCCCCCAGTGACTTGTTTCTTTGCCCAAAGATAAAGGAATCATTGAAAAGATGTTTTGATGACGTTCGGTACATCAAGGGTAATACGACGACAGCTCTGATGACCATTCCAGAAAAAGAGTTCCAACACTGCTTTGAAGGGTGGACTAGGCCCTGGCATTGGTGCATAGCTTCCCAAGGGGAGTAATTCAAAGGTGGCCGTAGTAATATTCAGCAATGAGGTAGGTAGCTCATTTTCTAGGATGAGTTTGCAAACTTGATTGGCAGTCTTAGTAGGTTTCCACCCTTGAACCTGTAGCTTCAGGACGTGCAGTTGCATGAAAGATTGGATAAATGAATGCAGGAAGCACTCCGGGAGCTTTCATTTTCACTCTTCACACATGTAAAACGAAATACCTGTAATTAATGGCTTTCCTTTTGCTCAGAAAATACATTTATGATTTGATCAAAAATAACACTTTGTAATTTCACTGATTTGAGTAATTTGTTGACTTGTGCTTTTCCTGAAACTGGGCTGAAAACAAATTCCACAATCACTTGTAATGAAATAAAATACCAGTTTAATTAAAAAATACTAGTCACTGGTGAATATTGGTTGACTTTTGCTTTAAAACTCCTTCCTATTTCTCATATAGACATAATTTTTTAGTGATGTAATAGCTTTCAATTTCAAACCATGTCTACTATTTCAGTGTCCTGCAGACACTCAATGCGTGTACAAAGACTACTTGCTTTAAAGATGGTAACACCTTTGAAATGTTAATAGTATAAAACTTTCTAAAGGAAAATCATTTCTTTACTGAGCAAGGAAAGAGTCAGATTGGCTTAGTCCATTTTGCACCTTTGTGCTAGGGAATCTCTGGGTTTAAATTACAGCAGCTTCAGTCTTTGCTTTTCAATCCCTTAATCCTTAAGGAGCATAGGTTTCAGTTCAAGACAACTTCACACGGAACATAAGAAAAGACTCCGTGAGCCTTCCTCAAGTGTGATGATCTTTTTTTCAGCTGTGATCTTTCCCTTGCATCCCATAGTAAAAATGACTTTGAGGCAAACCAGTGTCAAATAATTAATGCATTTTCAACAAACGACTTCTTTTTTCCACTATGGTATAATGCAATGCATGAAAAGCAATAAATGCTTTCATGTAAGCCACTTGTACCTATGGTTTTCATCACTGTTTCACTGGGATCCCTTATATTAGAGAACTTTGTGAGGTGCCTTAGCTGAAATGGAAAGAAAAGCTGGCCTGGGAGGTTTTACATCTGGTAGCCTACCCCATTACTTGAACAGACTGTACCTTAAAAGAAGAAGAAGAAGAAAAGAAACACCATACAGGTTGAATTGGGGCAATTATGTTCTGATCTGAGACATACATATTTGTCAATTATTTCCAGGTGTTTCTTAAAAACCATGTTTTCTTTATCTATAATTAATATTTCTCTAATGGAGCTCTTGCAAAATGCCACAAAACCACTCACCATTTCTTTGTGCCATAAATGATAAGAACTAATCGTAACCATATTAAGATTCTTAGGCTTTTAAGCATTATCCTAGTTTGTGTCACAACTGTTATTTAAAATTATAATATCCAGGTGCTGTATATGGTATTTGATCAAAGGGAATGGAAATGTAATGAGTTATACATTTTCTCCCTGAGGACCCAAACAGCACATAGTGGAAGAGGGTGTGATTTATTTTCTGAATCATTCTGGAAGCAGTTATGAAAACCTTTAGTTAAATGTTGGTAACAAGGGTTATTGAATCCGCTGATATTTACCACTTATATGAAGTTATGGGAGCACATTTCTTAAAGGGAAAAACAACTAAAATGTCTTCTTAAGGAAAACAGAAAAATACTTCTGTATTATCCATAGATTTTTTTTTTAAAAAAATAAGTATTTCTAGGCTTTATAAGACATATTCATGGAGTCATACACAAAAAATCAAGAGTTCAAAACTGACCTTTAGAGATAACAAAAAGTGACACTTGATTTTTTGTTTTTTTGATGGTGATAAATGCATCTTACAAACTACAGTAGAGCTATGATTTTATGGGAACATTTCTAATTTTTCTCACATTAACCTTCCATTAAGAAATCCTGACCACTTAGAAGTACAGGACGAAATCCACTTTCTCTTCTTTGCTGTCAGGGAAAAGGATTCCTCCTTCCCTTTAAACAAATGCAGTAGGGAAGCATAGCAAGGGAGCTGCACGCTTTCTTTCTTTTTCCTCTTTTTAAATTTTTTTTTTATTTTTGATCTTCCTCAAATATTGTTTGACCTTAATCACTGTCTTCCAACAAGCTTAATGTGACATCACCTTGAAACAAAAGCACACAGTTCTCGAATCTGGCTCTGGAATGAAAAAGCTCTAATTATTAGTCCTTTGTGTGATCTTTTCAGATTGCACTGATGAGATGAAGTTTAATCTCGTTTCTCTCCTCTCCAGTACCACAAACCACAGGCAGTTTAAGGCAGCCTGAAAATCTCTTACATCTGGAAGAGCAATAATTCATGGGATTTCGCTTGACAGCCGTGACAGGCAGCAGGGCAGCCAGAAACAACCGTCTCTTATGTTGTGCTATTTGCAAAAAATCAGAAGAGGAGGAGTCGGCACAGGACCACATCCTTCTTTAGCATATGTTAGTAGAGAAAACCCTTTTATTTTCTGCCAGATGCTGCATGAATAGGTCCTAAATATTACATAGACAGTAGCTATCACTTCCAAACAAAATTCCTGGGTGTCTGCTAAGCTGCAAAGCATATGAAGGCCTATTGTCTGGCAAAGAGTCATGGTTAAATTTGCACAGATTTTTTTTTTTTTAACAGATATTTCAGATTCTGCATGTGATTTATAGGCATTTGCACACCCCGCTGTGCATGAATATGATACCATCTTCTGAGTAGGATTATTTCATGAAATGTATATGGGATTTAGCTACAGTAACTTTTACTGGGCAGCTTAGAATGGCCAGCAAAGTACTAGAATTTACTGCAGCACGGCTCGGGCTGTCAGGCTCGGGGTTGGTGTTTATGATTTCTACAGAAGCAGAAATAAACAAGTTCTTCTTAATGGCCTTCTTTATGTGTAGGCAACAGTGGCCCTATCTGGTCTCACAACAGTAGCTGGTGTAGTGATCTGTCCCATATCATGTGGAACCAGTGTCTGAAAATTTGCATTTCTGTTTTTCCGAGTTTTCTGTGGCAGTAGCCAAAAGTGGGGGATAGACTGCAAATGTTTGAATGCGTAGCATTCCACTCTACTGTTTTCAGTGCTATAAATACATCATGGATAGAATGATTCAATTTTAAGACTCTGAAAGAGAAGAGGAGGAAACAGTGGGTTTGTTTTCAGATTGTACATTGTCAATAAGCCCTGTAAAAATGCTCATCAAAGAAAATGTAAATGACTTTTTTTTTTTTAAAAAAAGAGACCTATTTTCCCAAAGTATATGATTTAGTTAAGTCACCATTCAATATGCATTTCAAGGTATATTTAAGTAAGTGTTCATAATTATATGACACATAAGCACAAGCACATGAATATGCTAAACGTATTTTCATATTTAGACAACAATCAAAAATGTAATTGTCTAAAGCTTTCCTGATGTAACAACAGTTTTCAGAGTTCAAAAGAATGTCGACATACGCTGTATATAGAAGCAGGCAGAAAATACGTTTTTAAAAAACGAGACAACCGTTTCATGCCAAAGAAAAACAATTCCTTTGCCAAACTACACATTGTTAACTTAAAATGTGTTCCATGTGGAAATAGGAAGACTGATTTTAAGGAAAGGCTAGTAATCTGAAGTCAGCTGGCTCAGTGCCTGTCAACTGCACACTTTGGCTTCTAGTTTTACAGCTAGAATTGGAAATATTTATTTCCCCTATTTAAGACTAGTTCTTTTCCTTTGGCTAGTAAACCAGTGAATTTGCCTGTAAACATGCATATAGCGAAAAAGACTCCCAGACAACATGCAAGGGGCAAATACTTCAAAATCCCTTGTATGCAACGTGTCACAGGTTGGAGAGATTGTATTTTATTCTGTTCTCATTCTGTGCAGCCCTTTTGCCAGCATTTTTGTATATTCATCACATTTTCTAGAAAGAAATTAAATTACTGAAGCTTTCAGCTCTTGTGTTTGAAAGCTTAAGACCACAAGACAGATACTTATTTTGCAGGTTTCTATCCCTGCTAATGACAATATTTACCTATCATCACTGTTTAGAATTATCAACATCAACAAACCCTCATAATTGCCTTTTACTGGCTTCTTTGAAGTAGACATTGCATTGTGGCCTTATGTGAGTTACAGTTGGATGCAGAAAGGCTGCAGGAATCCAAGCAAAGCACAGTCATTGGAAAGACCTGACAAAGGAAAGATTCTTGATAACATTTTCTAAATACCCCTAATCTTCGTTTGCGAGTGACATCAAACTTACATTGGCTATCTTAATTTAGTATACCTTCTCTAGTTTTGATCTTAGTAATAAGGGATGCAGAAGAAATGAGTCATCAGAAAGTATGTCTGCATCATCTTATATGATATGAATGTCTGCATCATCTTATGTTATATGAAATAGTGGGAATTGGAACTTTTCATTACCTGTGGAGTTGTAGCATTTATTTTAGTTGCACTGTCCAAAAGACACATCTTGAGGCTTTCAGTAGCCAGATTTTGGTAAGTCTGAATGGGCAAGGGCTATCTATTGTAATTCTGAGAGTGTCTTCTTTTCACACATACCCTTTTGCAAGAGTACCCAAGTTTTATTTATGATTTTGGATTTTATTTCGCAGCATTCCAGTTTAGTTTAGCATGATGTATTTAATAACCATGTCGACGGCCTTAATTACCCTATAAAGCAGGGTTCCATTGGCATTTGACCCTCCACGGCATTCCAGAGGAACTGCGGGACCATGATAATTACCAACCGCCTGTGAGAAAATTAAACAAAAAGGCCCAACTTTTAAACCACCATTTTAAATGACCTATTACATCTCAGGAATAAATCATTGATGAAATAGCCTGCTTAACAGGAAAATAGCTATTCCATAGCAAAGAATTTCCCCTTGCATGATCATGAAGAGAATATTAAGTATTCCTCAGCTCAAAAGGTTAGATTTTATGTCTGTCCAATGCCTTTTAATGACACATTTTTGTGTAATTTTACTGTAATCAAAGCCTTTCCCACTAGAGGTTACAGACTGTGGGTATTTTGCTAGTCTTAAACATTTTGCTATCCCTAGAATGTTAAATGCACTTAAATATGGCCAGAGGGAAAAAAATCTGTTTATAATTGAAGAAAATTCAAATTAAAAGAAGATCTATGAATAGTTTTATTTCTCTTGATTAGCATAGCCATTTGCTATACATTTTGCAAAAGGTGCTAATCAATCACCCTGTGTGATAAGATTGATTTATTAATTGCTGCCATAGTCCAAAATATAGCGACCTGCTTTGAAGGTCTAAATGTCTGGATTAATTTCAGAGTGGTGCCAATATGTCATAACTAACCATGATGTATCGTTAAATTCATTTTTTGTAAATTCATTTTTTTCACTTAGTGAAAACATAAAGCTTAAATTTACCCTCAACAAATATTTGTGTTGTTAAAATGGGTACTTTCACATACGTTTCCTGTTATGATTTCCAGTGTGATATTAGATGCATACTAGATCTTTTTTTCTGATTTCACTGCAATCTAATAAAAACTACACATACGTATGTGTGCATATTTATGTATATAGATATATACACACACATGCACACCCACACATATCTCTCAAGTAAGGACATGTAAGAATTATAAGCATTTGTTCTTTTTGTGATCATTTTGGCCCTTTTCTTTGAAATAACCAGAGTAAGGTCACATTATATCTTGAGGTCATGTGAAAAGCCCCTTTCCAGGGTTTTTTTATAATGTCACTTTATTTTTTTTCCTATTGGGAAATTACCTGGGACCCAAGGAAGCTGGCCAATACATGAAACACTTGGACAAGCAAATGTAGTTGTTTTGGCAAGGATTAACGGTGGAAAAAACAGAGCATTCGCTTTGTAATCTGGCATCCCACACCGCTGCTGCTGTGTACCAGTTGTATGATCTTTAACAAATTCTTCACCTTCTCTGAGTCTCAGCTTTCTCACTTGGTAAAGTGAAAATAATCATAGCTGTTTTACAGTGTTTTGGGAAGTATTAAATGAGATGATATATGTGAAAGTCCATACTGCCTGATTCACAGTTGCTACCAAATACTTACTGGATATGATTTTTTGGCTCTGCCTCTACCCACTTTCACAGTAATCTGACTAATGCTTTGCTAAATGTTTTCTTATTGAAACCCTCTCAAAAGCTCCAAGGTTTAAAACTGAAAAAAGGTCTCCAAGTAGCAAGTGGTAGCTGGATCAAGGGGCCTTAATCTGTTTCCTGGCCCTTTTATGTTACATAAATTATTACAGCCGCCAGTGCCAGCTCGCAGTGGTAAATTGTTCATTTCTCTTCAAAAATTGTCCCAATCATAGACTAAATCTTTTCTTTTAGTTCTCTTAGCATCGCTGAAAAAGGCTAGAGTCTTAAAAATAATTTTAAGGTACTATGAACGAAAATAAAAAAGAGGATTAAGGGGGGAAGCATTGCTAGGTTCTTACAGTAGAAATTTCTAACTCTACTATGGTCAGTACTTACTAGATTCTGTCTAGCTCTAGCCTCTAACCTGGAGGAATGCATGTGCCTCTGGTCTGTGCTTTCCCATTCCTAGTCATCCACTGAATGGAGGACATCTCATCTGTCACCATCATGCCATCCACTTAGGACTTTTAACTTGAATCGAGAGTTAGATTTGAGAAACGACCTCTTCTAATAAAAGTGACTTTACCATCACTCTTCAGATGACATAGATAAGAAATACATAGGTCAATGAAGACTCTACAACACAAGTATTCACTAAATTACTGTTACTTTAATATTGATAGTAGTTGCCATCAAGTTGGCTTTGCCTCATGGGGACCCCTTGTACAGCAGAGCAAAACACTGTCTGGGCCTGCAACGCCTCGAGGTTGTAGACTGCATTCAAGTCCATTCAAGTGACTGTGCATTTTGACTGTCTTCCAACTTGTATTTTGGGTTCTACAAGCCAACTGGTTTCACCGTTGAGTAAGGTCAAGGTAGGTTTTGGAAATTACGGTAACTAACAATGGCAACAACAACAAAAAATCCTAACACAGAGAAATCTCCTGGCCTCTTTCGTGTCTGATGAGTATTATCACAAATTCCTTTCCTTGAGACAATTTTTTTGCCAGATATTTATTATTTTTGCCTGCTTTGAATCATTCTATTCTCCTTTTATAAACATATACATTTTTAGTTTGAGAAACCATCTCTTCCTCTCCTTAGTCCATTTTGTAAGATAAGAATAGCTGATCTTAAATTGCAAGGGTAGGGATGTGACTTAGTACTGAGTTACTCAGTACATTTCATAACTCTGGCCATGGTCAGCATAAGAGCCAATCAGGATCATTGGGAGTCAAGTCCAATGCTTTTGTGAAACTTAATAACAGAAATCACTTTTCCCATTGAGACTGCTGGCTACAAGGTAAAAGTGATACTGGATAGGGTAGGGCTCTCTCTCTGGAATGCTTGAGCAGAAACTTTGAAATGGACCAAATTCTCTTGACATCATTTGAGTCCCTGCGTTCTGCCATGCCAATGGTTGATGCGTATGCACTCAGCAGTCTGTCTCTAGGTTTCATAATTATTTTTATCAGCTGAAGTTAGTTTGGGAAACCGTGGTGGTATAGTGGCTAAGTGCTATGGCTGCTGACCAAAACTAAGCAGTTTGAATCTACCAGGAGTTACCTGGAAACTCTGAAGGGCAGTTCTACTCTGTCCTGTAGGGTTGCTATGACTCAGAATCAACTCAACTACAGTGGGTTTGGTTTTTAGTTTTAAGTCAGTTTGAGTTTAGTTTCTGTGTATTGCAACCAATAGAGTCTTGAATAGTATGCCTTTAGTACACCAAATCAAAAACGCAAACCCACTGTCGTCATGTTGATTTTGACTCATAGCCACCCTACAGACAGAGTAGAACTGCACCATAGAGTTTCCAAGGAGTGCTTCACAGATTTGAACTGCCAGCTTTCTGGTTAGGAGCTGTAGCATTTAACTACAAGGCCACCAGGGTTGCACTAGACCCACAGCAGGCTTACTATTCCCATTACCTTTGGTCAGTGTTTGCAAACCTATGTCTCTTCTCTGTTCTCCCAATTTTGAGTGAATAAGTTAATTAAAGAATTGGATTTCCTTGTGTTCTGTCCTGAGGCTATAATTGACCTGCTGTGTTTCTGACAGCTACTTCTTTATCTATTTACCCGTGTTTATTTTGGCTTTTTACTCACCTTTGTCTTTTCAAAGCTCATCAGCTCCCAGCATTCTGTGTTGCTGAGCTGTGTAGCACACACAAGGTTACACTCCAAACTCCAGATGGAAAATAGAAATATCAAATAGGAGAGGATGACAATGGAAACAAACTTTGAGGATACAATAGGATAAAAATGTCTAGGCTTTCACAGTCCAGGTTTCTGATTTTTTTCATAGTTTGGGTGGTCATTTGGCATCTGGAACATACATTTGAAGTATCAGCAAAGTCTTCTGAATAGTTGACACAACTTTTAAGCACTCTGATTTCCTAGTATTGGGACTGTCTTTGAAAGAAGGATGTTATCTCACAGACCATTATACAAATTATCTTGGCTTCTTCAGGGTCAAGAACGAAAGATCGTATTTTCATAAATCTTGTCTGCCCTGTTCCTTCTATAGTTCTATCTACCCTGAGAAAATTTGCTGCCTCAACTTACTATTAACAAGAAAAACTTAAGACTGAATGTACCTTTACCATGTACTTTCAGACATCCTGTATATAACCTAGGTATCCCTAGGATATGGGTACAAATTAATAAATACGAGTATTAGCGCCCAAATTGGGTGCAGTCAAAAATACAAATAAATGTTGAGTCCCTCTGAGGGGTCATACATTGTGCCAAGTGCTGGGGATATACAAGGTCTGGCAATTAAGTCTGTGAACTTAATTGTTTTAAGTGCTATGTACCTTGATGCTTAATATCACCACAGCCACCTTCAAAGTACTCCCTGTGAGAAACTATACACTGACACCAGCACCTAGTTCCACCTTTCAAAACAATTTTGGAACTCTTTCTGGAGCGGTTATTGTGTGTGGTGGCAAGGTACAAGTCAGTGAACTTAATTGTGTAGTTGTCTGTAAGGCAGTTTTTATCCGGTAAACAAATAACTGCATTAGAACATCCTCCCTGTTCATCTGATCTGACCCCCGATGGCTTTTCTCTCCACCCGAAGATAAAGGAAATACTGAAAAGAAGACATCTGGATGACATTCAGGACTACCCCCCACCCCACTGCTGTGGAGTCAGGTCCAACTCATAGCAACCCTAAAGGTCGGAATAGAACTGCCCCATAGAGTTTGCAAAGAGCACCTGGCAGATCTGAACTGCCAAGCTTTTGGTTAGCAGATGTAACTGTTAACCCACTGCATCACCAGGGTTTCCACATTCAGGATGATGATTCTGATGGCCATTCCAGAAAAAGGTGACTGTGGTGATATTCAGTCATTAGGTATGTAGCACTTCTTCTATAATGAGTTCACAAAATTAATTGCAGTCTTTGTATTAGTTGAAGGAAACAATATTGTCTGTCTGCATGTAGTCACCTGAACAGAAAGGCTGACTTGTGACTAATCATAACAAATGTATAGAATATTAAATTTTTTACAACAGGATCTAAGCTAGTCTGAGAGATTGTTGAAGACTCATCAGATGATACAACAGTGAAAAAGAAGCAAGAGAAAGTCTTCCAAAACACAATCACCAGGATATCCAAAGGGCACAGATCAAGGGACTTAAAGGTATCAGTGTGGCTGTATTCTAGAGAAGCAAGTGGGAGAGTGGCCCTTGGGGGGACCAAGGAGGTGGGCAGGAGCCAGATTTTGGAGAGCCTAGTAAGCCATATTCAGAATGGTTTTAATTAAAATAGACTTGAGGAAAACTACACAGATTTGGAACAGATGCTGTGGGAAATGGGAAATAGCTGTCGAGAGAGGAGTGAAGGGATTTCCACTGTTTGTGAAGGCCCCGGCTGAGACTGGACATCATGACAATGTAGTGAGAGAAATCAGCACAGCTATTTAATTTTCTCCAACAACACTTGGAAGCCTGGCAATAGGAATGATAAGTATAGTCAACTAGCTTACTTCAGAATTAGGGACTGGATTGGTATGTGCAGATGTACAAAAGGAAAATAAATTAAGGGTGTGGGTGTAAGCAGTGGTGCTAAGATTGACTGGAAGATCCAGGTCATGCAAGGAAAGAGCACACAGCATAACAAACAGAAGCATGACCTCCAGATGCTGACTGCTCCGTTTACCTCCAGGCTCACCACTTGCAAGCTCTGCAGCCCTAGGAAAATTACTTCAAATACCTGAGCTAAACAGAGGAGGTTGATAGTTCTAACCTCATAATTTTATGGGGGGAGGGGGGCAGAAAATGCATACCAAATCATTAGGTCAAGGTGTTATTATACAAGGAAGATGGAAAATGTAGCACCATGGAGGGCTTAAGAGATTTTCAGAATAGTTGGCAAAAAATAAGAGATCCTGGAGGAGTTGAAGACCCAGCCTATTAAGACTGAGGAGATACAATAGAGATGGAAGGATCTCAGCAAAATGTAGAGACTGACTGGCTGAAAAGCCTGGAAATGACAGCCATTCGAGCAGTAGAAATCTGGAAACCATGACAGCGGCCTGTTCTATAAGCCACCAACCAGTGACCGACCCATAGTGAAATGAAAAGGAAAAATAAAACTGAGTCAGTAACCAGTATCTTCGGTCAAAGGTACATGAACTGCCTGTTGTAAGATCATGTATTCATAGTTCACAAGAACAATTTCTGAATCTTAGAACTTAGCTGTTTTATTTATTGCTGTTTTCATCAGGGATCTCTACATTCTCCTATTCTTATGGGTCTTTCCCTGCACTGGCTCTCAGATTTCTGCTCTTGTGATAAAATTTTGGTCCTATTGTCTTTTCTGGGAGGGCTCTCATCTTTGTCCACAGCCAGATTTTTGACACATGTTCTTTAGTAACTTGCTTCTTTTCTCATTTCCCGATCACACTTTAAACTGGTAACCTTCTCAGGATATTTTGATTGAAGGTTGGATTCCTAAAATGTCTTTCTGTTCACTAACTCCTTCATGCATAACCTTGGCCTGCACTTGTTTATCCAGTAACATTTATTGCATGGGCTATTTTTCCCTAACTGTGTACTGTGCCAGGTGCTGGAATAGACTCCTTGTCTTTGTTATCTCTCCAACTTGTGTCACTGGATTTTCTTCATTTCGATGCTACTATGAATTTGTGACTCAACTTCTGATAACTGCTGACTTCTTTTGTGAGTCATTGTCCTACACCAGTTTCCCCAATGAAGACAAACCTTAATTCACTATCCATAGTTCCTTTTATTTCTCTCTACATTCTTACCTGGGAGATTTCTTCCAATTCTCTTTCATGCAGCTATCACTTCTCTGCAGGTAGTTCTCAGAGAGACATTGTATTTCTGACCTTGACCCTTAACACCTGTTCACATGGAGGGTGCCTCACAAATACTAAAAGTAAGCTAATAATAATAGTAACTGATACTTGTTCAGTGCATTGCAGTTTAAAAATTATTCTCACATAACATCTTTTAAAGACAAGATCAATTTTATTTACACTAAAATGATTCACATTTCCCTCCTTCCATCTATCTAGATGTTAGAGGAAAAGATTCTATTGCCTCTATTCTTTTAAAAGTGTTATTTCCTTTCACTTTATTTTTGGTGCAGTTCCTTTCTATGTCTCATGGGAATTTTTGCCACCAGTTATCTCCCCTTTCAGCTGTGTCTCCATCTCAACTTTTTCTTTCTTCAGCCAACAAACATACTCCACCCCCAGTCCTCAGATGACTTTCCTTCAACCTTGACTTCTGTCACAACATTGCTTCGTTTCTCTGCACTTGCTTTCCTCACTTCATCACCCGTAGTTCATTCCTTATTACCACCAGGCTTCCACATTTTCCACACTACGGAAACCTATCGTTCAGAGTCATATAATTACAATGGAGTTACCACAAACATGCCTTTAGCATATTGTAATTTAACTATGCCTTTAGATGAAAAGAGAGAAAAAGAGACAAAGAAGGAGAAAGAAATATCTCTTCAAGCCTGCACTCCAAGTCCACTTCAAAGTAGACTTTGGTCACTTGTAATTGAGAGGCAAAGATGCTACTGTCCAAATTCAAAGAAAGAATAAACAATGTGATTTGTAGCCTCTGTATTTCCAGAGTCTGAGTACCGAAGATGTGATGGCAATGTAAAAGATTTCATAGGATGATTTTGCTGATATGTTACAGTTGCAGGTCCAGACTTTAGAACTTCTCCCCGTAATGTGTTAGTCCAATGTAATTCTTAATTGTAGACACTAGTAATCTCTTTAAAGAGATTTTTATTTTATTTATGTCTCATTAGCAGTTTACACCTTTGACTCTTCTTCCTAAGGTGTTTTTCTGCTTTGGTTTATAAAACATGACTTTTTCTGTGTTTTTCCCATACTTCTCAAATTAGCCTTATTTAGTTTATTTTACTCCTTTTATGTATGACATAAAAATGATTTTTTTTTTCCCTAGAGTTTTCTCCTTTGCTTTCTTGTCATAGGACATAATCTCTCTGGGCTACCCCACCTCACCCAGGCTCCATCCCGAATCCAAGGCCTGTATATTCCACTGCTTCACAACTCTATCTGAAAATATCAGAGGCCTCTTAATCAAAATATGTCTAAATGTCAGCATCTAAAGTCTCACTTTTGTTCTTTCTCCAGTTCCAAAGTGAATTTGAGTAGTAGTTCAAAACTGAAGCAGTAGGGGGATTCTTGTGCGATGCCATCTGATACTGTCATCCTCATGCTGTCACCAGGTTAAAAAAATCTCAGAGTCACTAGGGACTCATTTATGACACCACACATCAAGTTTTTGGAAGATTTGTCTGTTCTACAACCTCAATATCTCGAAATCCTGTAGTTTTATTGTCCACAGCATCACACCCGTTTGGTCTTTTGTACTCTCCTTCCTCCCTGCCCCCAGCCAACCTATATTATTCAGCTCAGGCTAAATTACTCTATCGAGCAACTTCGAAAATCTCAGTTTATTTTCAACTCAAGTTACATGCCCATCGTTGGCGACCTTTGGCTCGTTATGCTGAAACCATTGATAATGTTGTGGAATAGCAGAAACAGAGATGACAGAACCATGTTATAAGTTTTAAAGCTTTGCATGGAAAAGATTCATGTTTTCCTCACATTTGATTGACCCAAGAAATACACAGGTAGACATTACATTAATGAGGCAAGAAGTATAATTCAACCTCAGGGACAGACCTGGTAATGAGATGTTTTCTAGGGATGGTCTAAGCAGGAAAAGGTAATAAATATTTTGACTAAACAATTCAATAGACTTTAAAAGCTAGAGAGCTTCTAATAATCCTATCTTTAATTCACTTTTTTTGTACTACTCACAGTGTTCTCACACCCATGGCTTCAGCAATCTGTTACACACTGATGACCCAAAAAACAAGCCCATTTCCACCGAGTCAATTTCGACTATAGCAACCCTGTAGGACTACCCCGTAAAGATTTTAAGGAGCACCTGGTAGATTTGAACTGCTGACCTTTTTGTTATCAGATGTAGTTCTTAACCACTATGCCACCAGGATTTCCCACATTGATAACAGTCAAATCTATATATGTAGGCCAAATAGTTCCTACAAGTCTCAGAGTTGTGTTGCAAAAAACAAAATATCTGTGTTGTAGACATTCAGCAGACAATCTAATTTCAGTATGTCCCAAACTGAATACTTGTTCTTTCCTCAAACATGGTCCTTCTCTTACATTTCTTATTTGGATCATTATCTAGTGCTGCTGTAGCAGAAATACCAAAAATAGATGGCTTTAACCAACAGAAATTTATTTCTCCATAGTCTAGGAGTTTAGAATTCTGAATTCAGGGCATCAGCTTTCTAGGAAGGGTTTCTCTCTCTGTCAGTTCTGCAGGAAGGTCCTTTTCAATCTTACCCTGGTTTAGAAACTTCTCAGTTCAGGGTTCCATGGTCCAAAGGATGTCCTCTGCTCCAGAAGTTTTTTTTTTGGGGGGGGGGAGCCCGAGGTCCCTCTTTTCTCTGCTCAGTTCTCTCTTTTGTATCTCAAAAGACATTAACCAAAAATACAACTCCATCCTGTAGACTGAGTCCTGCTTTCTTAATTGCCTCTAATTCTGCTTCCTTAACATCATAGGAAACCCTGGTGGCATAGTGGGTTAAGTACTACATCTGCTAACAAAATGTCCGCAGTTCAAATCTGCCAGATGCTCCTTGGAAACTTTATGAGTCAGTTCCACTCTGATTCCTAGGGTTGCTATGAGTTGGACCAATTTAACAGCAGTGGTTTTATCTTTTTTTTTTTTTTCCTAAGCATCTTAGCCAGCCAGCCATTAGCAGTTAGTAATTATAACATATGGGACAACCATATCAGACCATAAAACAGTGGACAACCACGCAGTACTGGAAATCATGACTTAGCCGAGTTGACACACATTTTGGGACACACAATGAAATCCATAACATTCTACTGTTTGATCCACTAAAGTGTGTGTTCTTGCCACACATAAAACACATTTCCTATCATATCATCTTGAAAGTCTTAACGTCAAGTTCAGATCCATCTTGGATCAAAATTCCTCTTCATCTGTGAAATGTAGAATACAAATAATTTAATCCCAAAGTACAATTGGGGAACAGGCACAAGATAAATGGTTTCATTATGAATGAGAGAAATTGGAGGAAAAGAAGTGATGACAGGGACCAAGCAAGTCAGTCAACTATCTTACATTAGCTTGCAAACCTTGAAAATAATCCTCAGTTATCTGAGACCATTTAGGCAAGGCCTCTGCCCTCCATACTCTGCGTGATGGCCACACTATCTTGATTCTGGGTGAAGGTCCCTTGGCACTGGGCATCATCTCTACCTCCTAGACCCACTGGAAGGGCAACTCTTCTCCCTCTTATTTAGGTTGTCCCATTCTTCATGTCTGCTGAGTAATGACTTCACCCCTTTGGCCCTGGCAGGCCCTGTTCTGCATGACATCTCCCACTTCTCAGCTCTGGGCAATGGAATTGATCCCCAAAGATGCTGTCTATTCTTAATGCTTTTTTCTTGGTGACATGAGGTCCCTCTCCTCTGCTTAATTCTCTTTTATGACACCAAAGAGATTAACTCAAGATATAACCTGCCTCACTGAGTCCTGCCTCATTAACATAACTGCCTGTAATCCTGCCTAATTAACATCACAAATTGACAACCTGTAAGATAATCACATCAAATTAGAAAACGTTGATGCTAGAAACCGCAGCCTAGCCAACTTGACACACATTTTGGGAGGACACAATTCAAATGATAACAGAGAACAAATTTCTTACTTGAAGTCACCTAGTTTGTGGTAATTTGTTACAACAGTCCTAGAAAATGAACGCATCACAGTATATGAGGTCTGATAATTAGGTATGTGAACTCATTATAGGAAAAGTGCTATATACCTCATTGGTGAATATCTCTATGGTCACCTTTGAAGTCCTCCCCTTGGGAAGCTATGTACCGATGCCAATGCCTAGTCCACCCTTTAAAGTAATTTTTGAACTTTTTCTGGAATGGTCATGAGAACTGTTGTCGTATTACCCTTGGTGTTCTGAATGCTCAATATTTCCTTTATCTTTGAGTAAAGAAAATAGTCATTGGGGGGGCAGATCAGGTGAGTAGGGAGGCTGTTCCAATACGGTTACTTTTTTACTGGCTAAAAACTGCCTCACAGATAGTGCTGTGTAAGCTGGTGCATTGTCGTGGGCTGGTGAAAAGTTCAGGTTGTTTTTGTCTAACTTTTTCACACAGCCTTTTCAGAGCTTCCAAATAGTAAAGCTGGTTAACTAATTCTCCAGTGGGTACAAATTCATAATGAACAATCCCTTTGATATCAAAAAAAGTTAGCAACATCACTTTGAATCCTGATTTGGGTTGACCGAACTTTTTTGGTCATGGAGAATTGGCTAACTTCCATTGTGGAATTTGATACTTTGTTTCAGGGTTATATTGGCACTCATGTTTTATCACTGGTGATAGCATGGCCCAAAACATCATTTTGCCTCTCCAGTCTTGGCAAATTTTGACTCTCCTTTGCTTTTATTCATCAGTAAGCAACTTGGGAACAATTTTGGAACACATGCTTCTCATGCCAAGATTTTCAGTTAAGACTTTCCTGTTTCTCTGTCAATGTTTACTTGGTCTATTACACTTCTCACAGTCAGCTGATGATTTTGATGTGCAACTTGATGAATATTTGCAATGTTTTCATAAGTTCTGCTCCTTACTTGCCTTCTTGATCTCTCTGCACCAGTGATGCTTCCTTCTCCCTGTGAAAAACATTTAGTCCATTTGTACACTGCTGTTTTCCTCATGGCATTATCACTGTAAAACTGGACTAGCATGTACCTGATTTCACTTTCACTCTTGCCAAGTTTAACAAGAAATTTGATATTTGTTCATTGCTTTAATTTGAGCTCCGTCATTCTCACAATGGCACAGAAAAACACTCAACAACAAAATGCCACCACATGTTGACACAAACACAGCTGTGAAACACTGGTATACTAAGGTTATGAAACCTTACCAAGTTGTTTATACACTGTTGCCAATGCAATCACATGGTGGCAAGTTTGCAAACTTAATTGTCAGAACTTGTATATTTTTTATTACTGTACTACTTGGCTTTCCCTTTCTGGCTTCATTCCCTACCACTTTTATCCTGTAACCCAGTTCTCAAGAAGATAGTTACAGTTTCCAGAATATTCTATTTCTCTGTATCTTCCTACATCCTTTATCTGAAATGACTTTATCTTCCCATATTTCCATTTTTCTTTTGTTTTCATTTTACATACCTTTCAAAGTCAAATAGAAAGTCATTAAAAAACTTTTTCTTGCATATTTCTCTATATAGCCTTGTCAAAATTGATTACTTCTGGTTTCCTCTTGCATTTTTGCATTTCATTATAGGGCTATATCTATTTCTAAACCTTGATATAATATCACATTTGTTTGCAGATATACCTCAATGGATTGTGCAAGTCCTGAGTTTGGAGTATTAGCTCTTATTCGTCATTGAATTTCCACTTGAGGGCTTTTTATTGGAAAGTAAACAGTGGTGTGAATGACTGAAGAGACTGGGTGTGACTAAAGCAGGGTCATCCTTTCTCTGAGCTCGCAGGAAAGAGGTATTGGAGAGGGAGGGGAAACAGGACAGAAGCTCATCTTTGGAGAAGATTGGGAGACTGGAATGAATTGGAGAAGTGATAACAATACGGGAATTCTAAAAATGACACAGTATAAAACTTGTCCCCTGCAACAAAAGCCAAACAAGCCTCCAATGAGTTTATTCTAACTCACAGTGACAAGATGCACATGTGTCAGAGCAAAACTGTGCTCTGTAGGGTTTTTAATGGCTGATTTTCTTTGAAGTAGATTGCAAGGCTTTTCTTTTGAGGTGCTTTTGCGTGAACTCGATCCTCCAACTTTTTGGTTACCAGCCAAGTGAGTTAACCATTTGCATAGCCCAAGCACTCTGTTCCCTACAAGAGGGATATACTGAAAAAACATCAATTGGTCAAGTGAAACAAGGTGGTGAGACTTCATTTCCCCTACTTGTTGAGTAGTCAGTCATTCACTGCACGTATGTACCACGTTTTCTTTATCCGTTCATCTGTTGATGTGTATTTGAGTTGTTTCCATTTTTGTCTGTTATGGAAAGTGTTGCAATAAACATTGGTATACAAATCTCTATTTGAGTCTCTACTTTTTAAGTCTTTTGTGTGTATACTTAAGAGTGAAATTTCTGAGTGAAACAATAGTTTATTCTTGGCTATTTGAGGAGCTGCCACATTATTCTCCACAATGCATTTTCGTTAGCAGTGGAAAAACATTCTCATTTTCCTACATCTACATAAACATATATTTTCTGGTTTTTTTTTTTTTAATCTTAATCATCCTAGTAGGAGTGAAATGGTATCTCATTGCATCTCTCTGATGGTTCAGATGTTGAGCTTCTTTTCATGTGTTTGGTTACTATTTGAATGTTTTCTTTGGTTAAATGTTTATCCAAGTCCTTTGCTTGTTTTATAATTTTGTTATTTGTCTTTTTCATGTGTGTGTGCTGGTTATCAGCCAGTAGAAGAAATGAAATCTTGATTCATGCTGCAATATGAATGGAACTTGAAGACATGCTGAGTGAAATAGCTCAGTCACGAAAGGGCAAATATTGTATGACTTCACTTACATGAAAAGACAAGAAAAGGCAAAAGTATACAAGTGAGAGTTTGTTAGTGATTAACAGGTACAGGAGAGAGGAGGAAAAGGGAGATTATTGCTTATGGAGTACTGAGTGTCTGTTTATGAGAGTGGAAAAATTGCATTAATTGTGTGTAGAATTGCACAGCCTTTTAGTGTAAGGGCTGTTAATAAGTTGCATACCTGTAAAAAGTTGAATTAGCAAAAGTTGTATGATACATATATTTACAAAAATAACAAAAAATGCAGCTGCTGAGGCTGTTTATGAAACCTAAATGCATCTTATATGGAATACAGCTGCTGAAGCTGCTTAGGAAACCTAAATGCGTCTTACGTGGAATGTCGTTTCCTGATTTGGAGGTGTAGAGTCAGGGTTTCATGGGGCATCACACTTAATTGGCCTAGTAACATTTGGTGCTTCTGTTCTACTTCCTAGTCTGTTGCATAGTACCTGGGGTCTTAAAACCTTGCAAATTGCCATTCAAGGCACAACATTGGTATCTATTTACCTGGATCAAGAGGAAAAAGAAATTTATGAATAGCAGAAGGAAATGGACTATGTGACTAATCGGGTCCACAAACAACTGTCTCCTCTGCCGTGAGACTAGAGTAAATAAATGGTGCTTGGCTACTATTTCTGAACATTTTGATTAAAGAATCTGTAGTAGAATTCTGATCAAAAGAGGGGAAATACAAAAACAGAACTTAAAATTTTCATAGACTCCTGACTTTCTAGAGACATGGAGGCTGAAAAACTGCCTGAACCTGTTCCCTTGTGGTAATCTTTGTCCTCAGACAAAAACATCCCCCTGAGATCTTCTTACACCCAAACAGTAGATCAGTTTAACTAGTAAAAATTGTCTTCCTTGAGCATTATGCTCTTGCAAGAGTTATCTGTATGGGATAAAATTCACAACAACAACTTGAAAAATTAAATGGGAACCTCAGGGGGCAGTGGGTTTATGTTACTGAAGAAGGAACAAGTCAGAATGGCTGTACGACTTGAAGTGTGTAATCAAAGTCACAAATTGTACATGTAGAGACTCTTGGTGTGTGATTTGTTGTGTATTTTCTCATCAACAACAAAATAAATAAAATGAAAAACAATGAGATAGTAAGAACTTATTAAGGTAGTCTTGATTACCACAGTTCTGGAAGTTTTTAAGTATGCACTTCTGCCTAAATGGAAGTTAAGAAAAGAGTTCATGGAAGTGACCTAGTTTCCAAGACCAGTGTATTACACATGATAGAAGGTCTTTAGGAAGAAACACTGCAGAGGGTCCACAAAGAGAAGGCTGAGTAGCTGAAACAGAGGCTAGGAAAGACTCAGGGTTGTTGTTAGATATCAATAAAAAAACAATAAGGAAAAACAACCCTGATATTGAGAACATAAGGTATACTCATGAATTACAGCTCCAGAGTCCCACTGCTATTTACAAGCATCCTGTTATATTTGTACATTGGGAGAATTCATTCCCTATAGAGGAATAATAGTAAGCCTCCTCCATCCTTGGTTTATCTGAGTTAAAGAAATGGATGGAAAATTTTAGAAAGAATTTTGTCTTAGAAACAAAGTTAAAAACAAACACACACAAAAAAACCTCCCAAATGCTTTGTGGATTTTTTTTTTTTTCATTTACATGTGCAGGAATTTGGACTGTATCTAGAAGTGTGAATCCTGAAATCACCAGACTTTCTGTTCTGCCCTCCCCTCCCCCTTCCACTGACTGGCATTGATTATGCTCAATGGTTGTTTATGAACTAAGTGACCAACTTAAGGAATTTCATTTTTTTAATTATTTTTCGTTCTAAATTAGATTCTAGGTTTGCTGTGTTATATCTCATGATATCATCTAATAAGCATCTTCCTTGTATTTTTCCTTGGAAATCTAGGACAGGTTTCTTTGTTTTCCTATTTAAATATTTGTATCTCATCAACTGTCTGTAAAATGACCTTCCTGCCTGGTGATCTAGCTTCTAGAAGGATCACTTTGTCACCTCTATTTCCTTCTCATGTACACTTGCACATTTATCTTCTAAGAGGTTCTTCTAATGGTGCATCAGAAGTGTAGCAAAGGAACAGATTTGAATCTAACAGTGTTTACAAAAAGCAAATAGAAAACAAAACAAACAAGAAAATAATCTGAGAATAAAACACCTTTAACAAGCCTCAGTAACATTAATGACCATCAAGTAAATACAGTGTTTCATCCCCAAAGCAAATTTTCTTCAAGTTACATTTCCTTATTGCTTGTTTATCAATATAATATCATTATGTTCATAAGTGCATCATTCATGGTTATCTGTGGCAAACATTTCCAAAATGTTTGCTATTGAAGGAAAACACTATCTCCACATAGTTAATTATTCTACCTGATACTCAAGAGGGCATTAAGAATTACTATACATAGGAACAAAATAAGGTGTTGTTCTGAAGGCCAGATGTGAGACTTTATCTATAAATCTCCCACTTTCAAGTTAATATGATGTAAATCAAACAGTTTCAGCAACTACCTACATCCATTTGTAAAACTATTATTCGTGCCCATATGCACAGCCAGCCAAGTGCTGCTGAGTCGGATCCGACTCATGGCGACCCTAGGGGGCAATGTACCTTATTTTGTGTATCTTGACATAAACATATGAGGGTGTAGAATCATACTGTTTTGATTTCCTGAGGAAAACAAATCTCCTTTGACGTTCTCTTAATTTCTGTATTGCTACAGTCATCCTTATGATACTCATTTACTGACTAATTTGAATATAAAAATTTCAGATGTTTGGCAACAATCAGAAGTAGTCAGAAAACTTAATAATGAAGATCAAGTTTTAGATTAAAAGCAATGGGAATTCCACAAATACGTTTGAGTAGCAGTTGTAATTTGAAATAGTATAAATTGGAAATTTTATTATTGGTTAATAATCAATGTATATTAAAACATGAACATGCTGAAAGTTCCCAGAGAAACACTGATACTCAGATTAAAGGCTACTGCATTAAAGACAATTATAAGAAGGAATATGGGACTTCATATAATTCTGTAACTGTAGATACGTTTTTATGTTACTTGTTCACAATCAGTACCCATGAAGCAGCAGTGAAGAAATCTAACAATGTACTGCATTGGGCCAATCTGCTGCAAAGATCCTCTTCACAGTGTTGAAAAGTAAACCTATCACCTAGAAAACTAAAGTTAGCCTGATTCAAGCCATGATATTTTCAATCCCCTCACGTATTTGTGGAAACTGAACAATGAATAAAGAAGATCAAAGAAGAGCTGAAGCAGTTGAATTATGATGATGGCAAAGGATATTGAATATACCATGGACTTCTGGAAGAACAAACAAATATGTCTTGGAAGAAAGAAGTACAGCCAGAATGCTCTTTTGGAGTCAAGAGGATGAGATTGCATCTCATGTGCTTTGGACATGTTATCAGGAAACCATTTCCTGAAGAAGGACATCACTTGGTAAAGCAGCAGAGGGTCAGCAAAAAAGAGGAAGACCCTCAATGAGGTGGATTGAAAAATGGCTGAAATGATGAGCTCAAACATATCTGTGAGGGGGATGCAGGATCAAGGAGTGTTTCCTTCATGTTGTGCATATTGTGAATTGAAACTGATTCAGTGACACCTAGCAACAGCAGGTGTGAGTACAGTGTTTGCACTAGTAGGAAACCAAACATGCTGGATGCCAGATTTCTGATGTGACACAGGTATTGGAAAACATTAAATGGAAGCAACACATCTAGAATTTAATAGGACAAATGATGAATTATTATTTGTATGCTGAATTTTTTTTTCTTTTTAAAAATTATTATATAGTGTGTGTTTGATTTTGGAAGGATTTTCATGGGAGAATTCCCTCAGAAAGTGAAGAGAAATGGAAGGGTGTGCTTATCTGAATATTTTAAGTTAGAGGATTAAAATAACGTGAGAAGTACTGGTAAACCCAAACCCAAACCAGTTTCCTTAGAGTTGAATCAGTTCAACACATGTAAAGCCCAAGTGTGCAGAGTAGAACTGTGCTCCAAGAACTGTGACCTTTTAGAAGCACACTGACAGAGTTTTCTTCTGAGATGCTTGCTCTGTGGGTTCAGACTGCCAACCTCTTGTCAGTTACTCACTTTATGATTTGCACCACCCAGGGACACCTGTAAGTGCAAATAAAATACCGTGGAGGCTGTAGTTAGTCTTTCTCAGAACTCTTTTTCTCTAAACCCTCTTTCCTCTAATCATCCCCAACCTAAAGAAAGGACGAAAATTACAGCATCAATTATTTTCATAGTAAAGTTACTATTGTATGACAGAGATAATATTTGTGGATTTTAATTGCTTATGGCAGAAATTTTGACATAACTAGGTCAGAAAAGTATTCAAGTTATGCACAGACCTTGCTCACGCATATTATGTGGGAATATCTGCTTAGGTTTACGTCAGACAAAAAATGTTTTAGCAGATTCATTTAATTATATTTTTTCTACACATTTATTCTAAAAACATTTTTTTTTTTTTAAATTAAGAGGACTTATTATGTGAAACTAAACTTTATAGTCCAGGTAAAACTTAAAGCTCATTAAAAAAAAAAAAAGAAAAAACTATGAAATCATAAAAGGGGCTATTGAACAATTTTACGTTAAAGGCATAACATAATTTTAGAAATAAAAGCAAAAATAATTCATAAATTAGTTTCTTATTTGCTGTGAGTGATATGGTAAGTTATTATGCAGGGTAAAGGCATGCTTTACATAAAAATTATGTACAACAAATCTCTAGATGCAAAAATCCTCAACAAAATTCTTGCCAATAGAATACAACAACGTATCAAGAAAATAATCCATCATGACCAAGTGGGATTCATACCAGGGATGCAAGGCTGGTTCAACATCAGAAAAACAATTAATGTGATTAACTACATAAATAACACAAAAGACAAGGATCACTTGATTTTGTCCATTGATGCCGAAAAGGCATTTGGTAAAGTCCAACACCCATTCATGCTAAAAACTCTTAGCAAAATGGGCATAGATGGCAAATTCCTCAACACAGTAAGGGTCTTTTAGACAAAGCCAATTGCTCACATCATCCTGAATGGAGAGAGACTGAAAGACTTTCCCTTGAGATCAGGAACTAGACAAGGATGCCCACTCTCACCTCTCCTGTTCAACACTGTGCTAGAAGTTTTAGCCAGAGCAATTAGACAAGACCAAGAAATAAAGGGCATCTGCATTGGCAAAGAGGAAGTTAAAAATTCCCTGTTTCAAGATGATATGATTGTATGTGAAGAGAATCCCAAGGAATCTATATGTAAACTACTCAAACTGATAGAAGAGTTCAGCAAAGTCTCAGGATACAAGATAAACATAAGTAAATCAGTAGGATTCCTTTATACCAACAACTAGACCGTTAAGGAAGAAATTATCAAATCAATACCATTTACCATAGCCCCTAAGAAGATAAAGTACCTAGGAATTAATCTAACCAGAGAAATAACAGACCTTTACAAAGAGAACTACAAGCCCTTACTGCAAGAAACTAAGAGAGACTTAGATAAATGGAAAAATCTACCCTGCTCATGAATAGGAAGACTTAACATTGTGAAAATGTCTATTTTACCCAAAGCAATCTATTTATATAATGCAATCCCAATACAAGTTCCAGTGACATTTTTTAATGAGATGGAGAAACAAATCACCAATTTTGGGTGGAAAGGGAAGAAGCCCTGGTTAAGCAAGGTACTACTAAAGAAGAACACACTGGGAGGCCTCTCATTACCTGACTTTAGAACATATTACACTGCCACAGTGGTCAAAACAGCCTGGTACTGGTATAAGAACAAACAGATCAATCAGTGGAACAGAACTGAGACCCCAGAGATGACACCATCTGCCTATGAACAACTGATATTTGACAAAGGCCCTAAAACATTAAACTGGGGTAAAAACAGTATCTTCAGCAAATGGTGCTGGCATTATTGGATATCCATCTGCAAGAAACTGAAACAAGATCCGTATCTTACACCTTATACAAAAACCAACTCCAACTGGATAAAAGACCTAAATATCAAATCTAAAACGATAAAGCTCATCCAAGAAAAGGTAGGAACAACAATGGAAGTTTTAATACACAATATGGACAGACTCCAAAATCTGTCAAACAGACCACAATCATCAGAAGAGAGAACAGATAAATGGGATCTATTAAGAATTAAACACTTTTGCTCATCTGAAGACTTTATTAATAGAATTAAAAGAACACCTACAGAATGGGAAAAAATATTTGGCAACTCTATGTCAGACTGACACCTGATTTACATAATCTATAAGATACTACAAAATACCAACAAGAAGAAGATAAATCACCCAATTAAGCGATGGGCAAAGGAGATGGACAGATATTTCAATAAAGAAGAGATCCAGGCAGCCAAAAAACACATGCGGACATGTTCATGATCTTTAGTTATTAAAGAAATTCAAATCAAGACAACAATGAGATACCATCTCACCCCAACAAGGTTGGCCGTGATCCAGAAAACACAAAACAACAAATGCTGGAGAGGCTGTGGAGAAAGTGGAACCCTCCTACACTGTTGGTGGGGTTGCAAAATGGTCCAGCCTCTTTGGAAAGCAATCTGGCGATTCCTTAAAAAAATGGATATTGATATACCATTTGACCCAGTAATTCCACTACTTGGAATTTATCCTACAGAATCAAGGCCTTTCACACCAATGGACGCATGAACCAGAATGATTATCGCAGCACAGTCCACGATAGCAAAAAGAGGGAATCAACCCAGATGACCAACAACAGAAGAATGGATAGGTAAACTATGGTATATATACTCAATGGAGCACTACGCAATGATAAAGAACAACGATGACTTCAGGAAACATCTCATGACCTGGTTTCAACTGGAAGACATTATGTTGAATGAAAGTAGTCAGGGACAAAAGGACAAATATTGTATGAGACCTCTACGATAAGATCTCAAAAACAGACTTGTGTATAGAAGAAAAGACTCTTTGACAGCTGCAAGGGAGGGGAGGGAGGGAGGGAGGGGGGAAGGTTTAGATTAGATAGTTACTAGGTATCTGACTGGGTGAAATCGGTGATAGCACACATGAGAAACAAGAACAATATTAAGTGGACTTAAACATAACTTGAGTACTCCTTCCATCTTAACCCAATATTGCAAGGATAGAGTAGCTGGGGCAGGGGGTGGGGACCATGCTCTTAGGCGAAACTCAGGCCAATTGGCACAACTAGTGTTTTGCTAAGAGGGCTCTCTGCACCCCACGTTGGTGAGTGGCGTCTGGGGTCTTAAAAGCTGCCAAGCTGCCATCCGAGGGCACAGCAAATGGTCCCAACTCAGCAGGAACGATGCTAACCAAGGACCAAAATCACATGGGGGAAAGACAACCCAGAAGACAAAGAGACCCACATCAGTGGGTGCCTACATCGACTTGGGACCGGAAGAACCAGATGGTGCCCGGCCACCACCAGTGATAGCTGCGATGGAGCTCACTAAGTTGATTCTCACTGGCAACACAAGAATAAAAAGGGGTGCACCCTGAGATCCCCACTAAAAGACCTCAATTGATGGTCCAGTGGTTTTGGGGTTCCCCTGGGATCATGGCCCCTCACCCTGATGCTGCCCTTGACCATAAATCATAACGAAGTTCCACGCTTCGGACAGGAATGGATTGGACTTGGTGATGCAGTGACCATATATTGGATGCACTTTATGGTTCTATACATCTATAGGATGTTATCCTGCTGACCTCTGGCTGGAGGAAGGAGAGTGGGTGGAGAGGAGGGAAAAAAGAGACTGTTGGGAGAATGAGACATGTATGGAGCAGAGAGGAATAGTGTGCCGTCACTGGGCAAGGAGAGCAGTGGAAGCTTCATGTAGGTGGGCATGTAAATTTACACGTGAATGTACATTTTAACTCAGTTATATTAAATAAAAAATTTAAAAAAATTATGTACAACAAATCTAATTGCATACTATTTTCCATTTTGAATTCGGCTAATGTTTTTGCTAAAGAAGACAGTCTTAGTCAGTCTTAGGAGTGAAAGAAAAGGAGCTTTATGGAGGAATAATACAGCTCGAACTAGGCAGTGCTAAGTAAAAATATAAGCACTCTAGTGTTGAAGAGCAAAGAGGAGTCTATAAACACAGAGAAGGAAGGAAAGGTAGGAGGTTAGTGATTGATTATAGAGAAGATCAACTCCAACTTGTTAGTCTTTTGAAATGTGGATGTTTGCCAAATGTTTAGGAACGAGAGAGCTACCACATAGGTAAGTGGTGCAAGCAGATTTGGTTATTTATGATTGCTGTCATGAACACATTTTTCCAAGAAACAAATTGTTTACATCTTGACACATTTTTCCCATGAATGAATGATTCACATTCTGATCATTTCCTTCTGGGAATGCATGTTGGCACAACCATTCTTGCTGGGTCAATGAGTACCTCTAGTGGGAAACTTTTCCATTTATATTTCTCCATTTTGGTCAACTCTGTGCTAGAGAGTACTGATTAACCACAATGAAGTAGTCTTTCTTTCGTAAGGACTTTATCTATTTTAGTGAGTAGCTTTACTAAGTAAAAATTGTTTTCTTTACCTTGCTGAACTATGAGTAGGTTTTATGGGGAACATCTTTACAAATAAAGCCACATTCAGCAAAATTTCTCAGACAGAATGATAGAGGTCAAGATGAAAAATACCCAGGAAGAAAAAAGGGAGATGATTAAACAATACGATCATTGACAAAAGCCCAAAAGAAATCATTGTAACTAAATGAAGTCTTACAATCCAAGTAAATTTGGCATACAAAACCCTGCCTGAACACATGCCTCTATGCCACTGTGTCTGCTCTCTGAACCCTGTAACAGTACACTACTCTTTTCTGCTCTGTGCTGCTGGTATTTATTCAACCAACACCTCTCTCCTACTCATCACTCTGTCTTCTCACCTGTAGAGAGGAGCTGGTCAGACAACCTCATGTATGCATATTAAAGCCAAGAAGTACACACTCCACCAGCATCACTCCATGTCTTACATTGAAGTTCAATCTTTGTATGAAGAGTTGTCTTCAGTACTGGTTTCAGCTCTGGGCTAGGAGCAATTCCAAGGGCCAGGCTCTTGGGGGACACTCCAGGTTGTTGGATCATCATCAAGTCTTGTCTTTTAATAGAGTTCTAGATCTTCATTCCCTATTTTCTTCTGCTACATTAGGGACTCTACATTGTGTTTCCTGTCAGGGCATGCATTGGTGGTGGCTAGACACCATCTAGTTCTTCTGTTTTCGTGTTAATGTAGACTCACAATTGTATGGTGCTCTGCTTCTTGGGCTCATGTCTTTTGTGTTCGTGGTTTTCATCTGCTACAGGTTGAGTGGGGCAAATTGATATTCCTTAGATGGTGGCTTGCTGACTTTTAAGAGCCCAGGAACATTCACTAATATGGGATGTAGAACATTTTCTTAGGAAAAAAACTAGTTATGCCAGTTGATTTGACTGTCCCATGAAACCATAGCTTCCAGACCTTTGTCTCTGATACTTTGTCCTTTAAAATATGAGGTTGCATTTAAAAAACCTTTTAGTTTACAGTGTAGTCCAGTTGTGCTGACCTCCCTTCTACTGTGTGCTTTCACTCCCTTCACCTAATCAAATGCCTGTTGACTATCCAATCTATGAGAACCTTTCTTCCCCCATTCCTACCCTTGTCACCGTCAAATATTATTTTCTTCGGTGCATAAACCTTTTCTTAAGTCATTATAATAGTGATCTTATACAATATTTTCCTTTTGCAGCTGACTGATTTCATCCACCATAATGTCTTCTGGGTGATTCAAGGTCATGAGATGTTTCCTAAAACTATCTTTGTTCTTTATCATTGCATAGTATTCTTTTGTGTAAATACACAATAGTTTGCTTATCCATACATCTGTTGATGGGCACCTAGGTTGATTCCATCTTTTTGCTTTTGTGGACAATGCTACAATAAACATTTATGTGTGTGCATCTGTTCATGACAGCCCTGTGTCTCTAGGATATATTTCAACCAGTGGGATTGCTGGATCATATGGCATTTTTATTTCTAGCTTTTTAAGAAAGCAACAAGTTGCTTTCCAAGAGGTTGTACCATTTTACGTTCCCCCCAGCAGTGTAGAAGAGTTCCAGTCTCTCCACAGTCTCTGCAACATTTGTTATTTTGTATTTTTTGGTTTAATGCCAGCCTTGTTGGGGTGAGATGGTATCTCACTGTAGTTCTGATTTGGATTTCTCTAATGACTAAAGATTGTGAGCATTTCCTCATGTGTCTTTTGGCTGCCTGGATGTCTTCTTTGGTGAAGAGTCTGTCCGTATCATCTGCTCATTGTTTAATTGTATAATTTGTCATTTTCTTGTTGAGATTTTGCAGTATCTTCTGGATTATGGTGAGTAAATGCAGATGAGATATATGGTTGCCAAATATATTTTTACAGTCTGTAGGTGGTCTTTTTACTCTTCTGATGAAGTCTTTAGAAGGGCATAAGTGTTTGATTTTTCTAGTCTCCATTTACCTGTTTTTCTCTTTTGCTGTTTGTGCATGGATACTAATATTTTATGTTCTGTTTATGCGGTATATTAAGGCTCCCAATGTTGCCCCTATTCTTTCTTCCATAATCTTTATCATTTTAGATTTGATGTTTAGGTCCTTGATCCATTTTGAGTTAATTTTTCTGCAAGGTGTGAGATACAGGTTTTCTTCCTTTTTTCTGCAAATAGATATCTGGTTTTGCAAATACCATTTGTTAAAGAGATTCTTTTTTCTCAGTTCAAGGCCTTTGGACCTTTGTCAAATATCAATTGCTCATAGGTAGATGGTGTTATTTCTGTATTTTCTATTCTGTTCCATTGGTCTACATGTCTATTTTTGTACCAATACCAGAGTGTTTTGACTGCTTTGGCAGTGTAATAAGTTCTAAGGTTAGGTAGTGTGAGCCCTTGTACTTTGCTCTTCTTCTTTAGTAATGCTTTGCTTATCCAGGTCTTCCCTTTCCAAATGAAGTTGGTGATTTGTTTCTCCATCTTATTAAAAAATGATATTGCTATTTATATTTGGATTGCATTGTATCACTTTAGATAGAGTAGAAGTTTTCGCAATATTAGTCTTCCTATCCCTGAGCGAGGTAGGTTTCTCCACTTACATAAGTCTCATTTGGTTTCTCACAGTAGGTTCTTGTAGTTTTCTTTGAATTGGTCTCTTAAATCTCTGGCTAGATTTATTCCCAGGTATTTTGCCTTCTTGGGGGATATTGTAAATGGTATTGATTTGGTGATTTCCTCCTTGATGATCTCTTTGGTGGTGTAAAAAGAAGTCAACTGACTTACTTATGCTTATCTTATATCCAGATACTTTGCTGAACTGTTAGTTCCAAGAGTTTTTTTGTGGATTGTTTAGGGCTTTCAGCAAGTAAGATTGTATCATTTGCAAATGGAGATATTACTACTTCTTTTCTACCATTGCAGATGCCTTTTATTTCTATATTTCATCTAATTGTGGCTAGAACGTCCAGCACAATGATGAAGAAAAGTGGTGACAATAGGCATCCTTGTCTGGATCATGTTCAAGTGGAATTCTTTTCAGTCTCTTTCAACTCAGGATGATCTTGGCTGTTGGCTTTGCATGGACACTTCTATTTTATTGAAGAATTTCCCTTCTGTTTGTATTTTGCTGAGAGTTTTTAATGTGAATGGGTGTTGGACTTTGTCAAATACCTTTTCTGCATCAGTTGATACAATCAAGGGCTTCTTATCTTTCATTTGTGTTGCTGGCTACATTATTTGTTCTTCTAATGTAGACCTATCCCTGCATCCCTGGTATGAATTCTGCTTGGTCATAGTGAATTATTTTTTGATATTCTGTTGAATTTTATGGGCTAGAATTTTGTTGAGAATTTTTGTATCTGAGTTCATGAGAGATATTGGTATGTAATTTTCCTTTTTTGTGCTATCTTTGCTGTTTCGGAATCAACGTTATGCTGGCTTCATAGCATGAGTTTAGAAGTTTTCAGTTGTTTCATGTGCTTTGAAATACTTTTAGTATTATTGGTATTAACTCCTCTTTAAAAGTTTGAAGAAATCCTCTGGTGAAGCCATCTTGGCCAGGACTTTTTTTGGCTGGTAGTTTTTGGATTGCTTTTTCAGTCTCTTCTTTTGTGATAAGTTTATTAAGTTATTTTACTTCTGTTTGTGTTAGCTTTGGTAGGTAATGATGATTCTAGAAATTTGTTCTCTAGGTTTTCAAATCTATTGAAGTATGATTTTTCATAATATTCTGTTATGATTCTTCTAGTTTGGGTTGGGTCTTTTATGATATTGCTCATTTCATTTCTTATTCAGGTTATTTGCTTCCTCACCTGTTTTTCTTTTGTGAATTTGGCCAATGGCTTATCAATTTTGTTGATCTTTTCAAAAAAACAACTTTTGGTTTTGTTTTACTATTCTCTAATTCACTTAGTTTTGCTTCAGTTTTTATTATCCCTTTTCTTCTGTTGCCCAAGGAGTTCTTTTGTTCTTTTCTTCCTACTTGTCTGAGTTGTAGGGTTACTGCTTTGACTTAGGCACCTTCTTCTTCATTTTGAATGTATGCATTTATTGAGATAAATTGACCTCTAGGCACTGCTTTTACTGTATCCTGTAGGTTCTGGTAAGATATGTTTTCATTCTCTTTTTTTATTCCATAAATTTCTTTAATCCATCCTTGCTTTTGTCTATAACCCAGCAGTTTTTGAGCAAAGTGGTGTTCATTTTCCATGAGTTTGAGTTTCTAACTGTGCTTTTTCTGCTATTGATTTTAATTTTTATGGCTCTCAGCAAATGCTTTGAAATATTACAATGCTTTGGATTTTGTTAAGACTTGCTTTATGGCCTAATATATGGTTTTTCTGCATAATGTTTTGTGATCACTGGATAAGAAGATATACTTGTCTGTTGTTGGGTGGAGAGTTCTTTATATGTCTGTGAGATTGAGTTCGTTAACTATTGCATTGAGATTTTCTGTATCTTAAGGACCATCTTTCTGGATGTTCTGTTACCAAAAGTGGTATGTTGAAGTTTCCTACTATTACTGTGGAGTAGTGTATCATACTTATCAGTGCTGTTAACATTTGTTTGATGTATTTAGAAGTGCTGCTGTTGGGTATGTAAATGTTGAGTATTTTTATATCATCCTTACGTGTTTACCCTTTAAGCAATAAATAGTGGCCTTTCTATTGCATAATGATGGATTTTATTTTAAAGTCTATTTTATCTGAGATTAATATTGCCACTCCTGCTCTTTTTTGCATGTTGTTGGCCTGGTATATATATTTTCATCCTTTAAGTTTTGGTTTGTTTGTATTTATGAGTCTAAGGTGTGTTTCTTTTAAGGAGCATATAGACAGATTGTGCTTTCTTATCCATCCTCTTACTCGTTGTCTCTTTATTGATACATTTAATCTATTTAAATTCAATGTAATTATTGATCATATGAATATAATGCTGTGATTTTGATCCATTTTGTGTGTGTGTGTTGCTGACAATTTCTTTGTTCCAGTTAGTTTTCTGTCCTGGGTCATTTTTTTTTATAGGTTTTCTTTTCATCCTTTTCAATGTTTATTTTATATCTCTTGAGACTTCTAGAATTTTTTCATATTTTCCTGTATAGTGTTGTTAGTTTGCTTTGTGGTTACCTCGGTCTTCTCCCCTAATGTTTGAAGTTTAAGCCAGTCTTTAAATTATTTTATCACCTTGAGTTCCTCTCTATCTGAAAGGTCTGTGAATACATAAATTTGTCTTTCTTTTTAGTATAATGTTATAATTCACACACTGAAATCTTTTGCCCTATTTTTAGTATTTTAACTTTGAGCTTTGTGGATTCTCTAATCTAAGTTGGACTCTGGATGCTATGTCTTGAATTGTATCCTGATGTTATTAGTTTTCTAATAGAAAAACTTCCTTCTGTGTGTCATGTAATTTTGGTTTGGTTTGCAGATTCTCTAAACTTCTGTTTATCTGGAATATCCTAATACCAGCATTATAATTGAGAGACAGTTTTGTAGAATATGTAATTCTTGTTTGGAAGTACTTTCTTTCAAGACTTTTTGTATGTCATCTCATTGCCCTCTTGCCAATATGGTTTCTGCTGAGTAATTAAAGTTCAGTCTTGATGATTCTGCATGTTAAGTTAGTTTTTATTTGAGCCTAGCTGCCTTTAAGACAAAACTTTTCAGTTTTTTTAAGTTTGGTTATAATGTGTTTTGGTGTCTTTCTTTTAGGGTCTAACTTTTATGGAGTTCAGGGAGCATCTGTGATAGATATCCTCTTGTCTTTCATGTCAGGGAAGCTTTCTGTCAGCAAATCCTTAACAGTTCTCCCTGCATTTTCTGTTATCCCTCTCTCTCTCTGGTACTCCAAACACTTGTAAATTATTTCTCTTGATACAGTCCTGTGTAACTCTTATAGATTCTTCATTTTTTTAATTTTTTAATGTGATTTTTCCTCATAAATGCTGGTGTCAGTTGCTTTATCTTCAGTCTCACTAATCCTGCATCCCATTGCTCAGTCTTGCTCCTTTGACTTTCTATTGAATTGTCTACCTCTGTGACTTTATTGTTAAACTGCTGAGTTTCAGATTGTTGTTGCTCTAGCAATTCTTGTAGCTTATTTAATTTTTCCTTTTGTTCTGCTGCACTTTGTCTAATCTCATTCCTGATTTCTTGAAGGACTGTGTACATAACTCTTTTGTATTCTACCTCTGCTAATTGCAAGAAGGCTTCTTCATCTGGAAAAATTTTATTCTTTTTGGGAGGATGAGTTTTGTGAAGCTGTGGTGGACTACTTCTTTACATGATTAGAAACTGAGTATTGTGTCTGAGCCATCAGAACACTATTGCAATTTAATCATTAGGTTATTGTAATTTAACTTTTGTATACATATTAATTGGTTTTGACTGTCATTTGATCTAGAGTGGTTATTGGAGCCTTAATAATTTGATATCCTGTAACCTCTACCCTGGCCTCTAGGGTCACCATGAGTTGGATCCAACTCGACAGCACTTGACTTGGCTAGTCACCACATAGTTGGAACTGTAACTGTACTGGGAAAAGTAGGAGGAATTACTAGCTTAGGGGAGCTGGTTGGACTATTCTTCCATCCTTCCCTTTGTCTCCCTCTCCAAGTCCAGGAGAAAAGCTAGGGGTGTGTGTGTAAAATGTCCCACTTATGACCTGGGTAGTGTGCCAGAATTTAGCATTCAGTGTATAGCAAAGAATGAAGAGGGGAAGAGAATTCAATGCATAGGAAAGGCTTGAGCCATGAGAATTAATAAGCAATTAGCTTGTGACTCTCTGGTGAAATTCTTATGCAGCTCTTTAGTGCAGCAATTTGCAGCTCAGGGGAGCCAGCAGAAATTTTTTCCATGAGTTGGATCTGACTCAACTGCACTTGGCTGGCTGGCCCTTTCTTTTTCCCTCTCTGAGTCTGGGAGGAAAACTCAAGGCACGTGTGCAAAATGTCCCACTTCCAGCATAGGTAGTGTGTCAGAATTTAGCATCCAGGTAGATCAATGAAACACTGATTGAGAGCACTGAGCTCTTAATATGGGTACATTAGCTGTTAAAAGTATTCAGTTAAAATGCACCCTTGAAATCATCTCACGCCCAGTGTGTATTTTCCAGTTCAGTTTGGTGAAATCTAGGGTCAAATGTTGGCACCAGTTAGCCAAAAGATATTGTTAGGGGCTAACAAATAGATACCTGAGTGTCATAGGCAGTTGGTGGGGAACAAATTAGCAGCTTGTAAAATTATAACTGATGAATTTTCAGACATTGGAAGCCATCTTATAGATCTGGTTATGGCTGGGTTATCCATATAGGTGTAATTAGGTTACTATTAGCAAAGGAAAACATCTTGACTTAGCCTCCCTGCTTGGGGAGCTAACCAGATTAATCTGTCCCACGGTTGTTAATATAGGTGTACAATATGAATAGTATTGTTTCTGGTTTTGGAAGATGCTTTGGCTAGCTCTTCTGAAGCAACTTTGTTTAGGAAATTAAGGGTTGTGCTAAGGCTAAACGTCAAGTTATGGCCTCGGTTTCATTCAGATTTGAAAAGATACCATATATTAATGGAAAATCTAGTATTACTAATTTTACATAATAAGGAGCTATTTCTCCATCACTCTTGTATCCATAGATCAAGAACAACCGAATCAGATTTCTGTAGGGTAGAGACCCAAGAGAGAAAGTCATATGACTTGAGGTTGGGAGGGCACTAGACATCCAACAATTAAACCTTTTGGAATTGTGAACATAATTATCTGCTCTGTCTAGGAAAATATTTGTAGACACATGGTTGTAACAAAGATGAAAAGAACAAAAAACAGATAGTGAGATGCATTTTTAAGGCTCAGTTCAGAGTCTTAGGTCAGTCGTCATTCTTAGATGCTGTGTGCTTCTGGCCTCAAGTGTGTTTAAATGTAACTCTTGATTTTTCTATGGGTTGAATAGCCCAAAGGGAAACCTTAACCTTTTTTGACTGTGACAAATGGATCGAAGGTTTTATTCTCTCTAATTTGTCTGTACACAGGATCGGTGGTGAAGATTAAGTATAGTTCCTTCTAGTGTACTCCAAAGAGTCTTTTGTTTGGTGTCTCTTACAACATAACATATTCTCTTGGGATGATGTTAGGCAGACTTTGGGAGTCTAATTTCTTTTTCTGTAACTTGTGAAAGTTACTCTTTAGAATATTGGATAAAAGACTGCTGATAATCCAGTAACACAGCTTGAACAATTTTAGGGTCAGTGCAGGCAATACAAGGGCTATTAGTCTGCCAGTAATTACTTCATAAACTCATAAAACCTTTTGCTACTGAGATGACTCTGACTCATAGTAACCCTATAAGACAGACTAGAGCTACTCCATAGGGTTTCCCAGGAGTGGCTGATAGATTCAAACTGACAGCTTTTTTTATATTGTGATTAAGTGAAAGCATACAATCCAAATCAATTTTACATACTTGTCTATCTGTAGCTCCTTTTGCTCTCTTTGCCCCATGACAGCATGCCCCATGACTCCTCTTTTTAGTTCTGTACTTGTTGTATCCTCTTAACAAGCTCCTGTCCCCCCCTCTCATCTAGAAAGAAATAAGTAGGACAGCACCCTATAAATGCAAAGAACCATAAAGTACACATACCATATGGTTATGTTGTGTCCCTAAGTCCAGTCCATTTTTGTCTGAAGAGTTGACCTCAGTAGTATTTTTTGGTCAGGGGCAGCAGCAGATCTAGGGGCCATGCTCCAGAGGATTCTCCAAGCTGTCAAACCATCAGTTGTGGTCTTTTAGTAGAGTTCTTGAAGTGCACCCCTCTTTTTCTCATTTTGCCACAGGAATTCCACATTGTGAGTCCCATTATGGCTGTCTTTGGTGGTGGCAGAGCACCATCTGGTTCTTCTGGTCACATGTTGATGCAGTCACCCGTTTACATGGATCTTTCTATCTCCTGGGCTCATTTTACCTTCTGTCTTTGTTGTTCTCAGTGATCATCTGTTCCAGATGAGTCGGGACCATTTGGTGTACCTCAGATGGCAGCTTGCTAGCTTTTAAGACCCTGGATGCCACTCACCAATATGGGGTGCAGAAGACTCTCTTAGCAATAGTCTAGTTATGCTAATTGCTAATCAAAAAGTTGGCAGTTTGATCTGAGGTACCCAATGTTAAAATCTACAAATCATTTTTAATACATAGTTATAGCCATTTGAGGTTGGAACTGAATAAAATCTAGCTACCATTTAAGCATAGATCCAGAAGGTAAGGGCATTTTCCAGGTAGGACTTTAAAGGGTTTTCTGGGATTGCAATGAGAAAATAGGACAATGACTAACAACATGCTTGATAGCCTTGAAATTTTTTTCTCCTGATTTTTTTTAGGGTCTCAATTATTTTATCTTACCCCATGTGTGAACTTTTGTGAAGGCTTGCATCATGGGAACATACAGGAAATTGGGAACGCATTTCTTTATTAGGTTGAGTCTACAGTTTAGTGGCAGGATCGTGGTAACAGATTACCTTTCCTCCATGCCTTAGTTTTCTCAATTTGGACTAATTGTGACCCAGGTGGTCATCTTTGTGTGGTGAAGCTTTCCTTCTTGTGTCTCTGTTATTGGTCTTCCTTATTCAGCTTTCTCATGTACATGAAACATTGAAATTGCTGTGGCTTGGGTCTAGTGTACGTTCGTCCCCAAAGTGACATCTTTGATTTTTAACACTTTAAGGAAGACTTTTGTAGCAGGTTTTTCCAATGCAATATGTCATTTGATTTCTTGACTGGTACACTCGTGTGCATTGATTGTGGTTCTAAGTGAAATGAAATCTTTGACAGCTTTGATGTACTTTAAATTTTCTTGATGTTGCTTTATTAGTCCAGTTGTGAGAAGTTTCTTTTTTTTTTTTTTTTGAGGTGCAGTACATCCTGAATCCTGTAACCTTTGATCTTAACCAGGATGTACTCCTAGTCGTCTTCACTTTCAGCAAGCAAAGTTTTTTTGTCTGCTTATTGAAGATGGTTAATGAGTCTTCCCACAACCTGGATGTCACATATTCTTCATATAGTCCAGCTCTCGGCTTATTCTCTCAATATACAGATTAAATAAATACAGTGAAAGATACAACTCTAACTCACACCATTCCTGATTTGAAAACACACAGTATCACTATGTCCTGTTTGAACAACTGCCTCTTGGACTATGTGTAGGTTCCTCAAGAGCACAGTTTGGTGTTCTGGAATTCCTATTACTTGTGATGTTATCCACAGTATGTTATAATCCACACAGTTGAATCTCATTGCATAGTCAATAAAACACAGATTAACTACAGGATTGCTATGAGTTGAAGTTTTTTTTTGTTTGTTTGTGTTTTTAACATCTTTCTGGTATTCTATGATTTCAGCCAAGGTCTGTCGGAATCTAGCTTGATTTTCAGGCATATCCCTATTGATGTACTGCTGCAAGTGCTTTTAAAAGATCTTCACCAAAATTTTACTTGTGTGTAGTATTAACAATACTGTTTGGGAATCTTTGAAGTCTGTTGTATCACTTTTCTTTGGAATAAGCATAAATATGTATCTCTTTAAGTTGATTGGCCAGAAAGCTGTCTTCCAAATTTCTTGGCATAAATGAGTGAGTATCTAAAGCATTACATCTACTTTTGAAACATCTCATTTGGTATTCCAGCAATTCCTGGAAGCTTATTTTTGATCATCACCTTTAGTATAGCTTGGACTTCTTGCTTCAGTATCATCGATTCTTGATCTTCTGTTACCTCCTGAAATTGTTGAGAGTTGGTCAATTCTTTTCATTACTGTGACTTTGTATATCCCTTCCATATTCTTTTAATGCTTCCTCCATATTACAATATTTTCACTATATAATCCTTCAGTAATGCAACTCTGCGTTGGAACTTTTTCTCTGATTCTTTCAGCTTGAGAAATGCTGAATGTGTTCTTCCCTTTTGTTTTTCTACCTTTAGTTGTGTTGCACACTTCACTATAATACTTTCTCTTTTCAAGCTGCTCTTTGAAATCTGTTTACCTCTTTTAGTTCATCATTTCAGAATTTCTCTTGAAATCCATTTTGGCATTGTCTTTCTTTCCTGTCTTTTAAATGAAGTTTTGCTTTCTTCATGTATGTTATTTTTGCTGTCATTCCACAACCCATCTGGTCTTTGATCATTAGTGTTTGATGAGTCAAATCTATTCTTGAGGTGATCCTTACGTTCAGATGGTACTTTGGCTTTTGTGGGCTTGCCTATACCAGACACTGTTCCACTGCTACTCATAATGTTTCCACTGGCCACTCTTTTCTTTTTTCTGAAGTAGGCCACTGGGCTCTTATTCCTAGTCTGTAAACTCCACTCACCATGAGTGACCCTTTTGATATTTGAAATACCTGTAACCTAGCTCCCAACATCACAGCAATATGCAAGCTGCCACAGTGAAAAAAACTGACAGCAGCATGGGTCCAGAATGTGTATCTACTCATGTATGGGAATCTGAAGAAGTCTCACTGGAAGAAGTAATCTATGAGACTGAGTTTTCAAGGATTACTTGTTGTTGTACAATTAGTTGCTAAATTCAACTGGAAAGAGCAGTAAGGGAGATAACAGAGAGACTATATGGAATTACAACGATTCTGTGGCAAAAGATGAGGTCCAGAGGGGTAACTAGAAGCATGATCATAAAAGGCATTTTGCATATGCTAAGGTATTTGGGCTTTATATTTAAAATAATAGAGAGGCATGAGAAATTTAAGCAGCAGAGTGGTTGATCAATCTTGCCTTGTAGAAGGAGAACCTCTGCAACCTTGGGGAGAACATACTATGTGGGTATGGCATAAGGAATAGTCCGTATGAAAAGTGACAAGTGTCAAAACTCTAAGGCCCTGGAAGTTCAAGTGGAAGTATTAAATACTGGTAGGAAGCAAATAGAGATGTCTAGGCTATTTTGCAATTCTCAGGCTGTTACTGACATTCTTAAAGATAAGGGACTATGTGAGTTGGGAGAGGGAATGAAGGGGCTGAACTTATACTGAGACTCAGAGTTTAAGATGTGTAAAAGAAGTCTTATTTGCAATAAGCTGTCTTTCTAGGAGCAAATAACAGTGTATTAATTGTATAGTCATATGTATTAAAGTTATTCAATTGTTTCTATCAACCTAAAATCTGAATGTATAGTACAGGATCAGGTATTCATTGAATACCATACTTAAAAGATGTCAAGTGTTTCTTTTAGCAATATATCCACAGGCCTGCATGTTACAGTTTGTTAATATCAATCAACCAGTTAAAAATGTCTACACTTATTTTTCCAACAATATATCACCAGATGAGTATCATCAATGTAATAATCACATGACAAATAGCCACCTTTTATTGAACAAATTATTTGTCAAACACTGTGCTAAGTATTTAAATATCTTATCTCATTTAATCTTCAGAATAGATCCGTAAATAGGGAGCAAATATTTTCTCCATTTATTATATGACGGGGCTGAAGCTTAGAGTTGTTATATAATTTGTTCATGGCCACCAACTAGTGAATGACCAGAGTAGGAATCTTATTGCTATTTGAAACTACAAAATAACATACCATTTACTACACTAATAAAAACGTAACATAGTAGCTTATTCATATGTGTTCTTGGGGGCTCTTGTCATTTGATAGGGTATATTTTAAATTAGGAATTCCATGAGTGGCATCAGTGGCTTATGACACGTTAAGGTTGTCACCACTCATCTGTCAGTTTGTCTTACTGTGGTAGCCTAAGTTTTGCTGTGATGCTGGAAGTTATGCCACCAGAAGTTGCAATACTCTCTGGGGTACCCATGGTGGACAGGTTTCAGTGGATTCCAGAACACTTTATCGTGCTCATGAGGAACCTGTACATATACCAAGAAGCAGCTGTTGAAACAGGACAAGGGAATATTGCATGGCTTAAAGATAGGTGAGGTGTGCTTCAGGGTTGTGTCCTTACTTGGTCTGTTCGCTGAGCAAATAAGCTGAGAATATAGGATATATGAAGAAGTCCGTGGCAGCAAGAGTGGAGGAAGACTTATTAACAACCTGCAAAATGCAGGTGATGCAATCTTGCTTGGTGAAAGTGAAGAAGACTTGAAGAATGTACTGATAAAGATCAAGATAGCCTTTTATATGGATTACACTTCAACCTAAAGGAGACAAAATCTTCACAATTGGACCAATAACAGACATCATGATAAATGGAGGAAATATTGAAGTTGTCAAGGATTTCATTTTATGGACTTTACAATCAGTGTCTGTGGAAACAGTAATCAAGAAATCAAAAGACACATTGTGTTGGGTAAATCTGCCAATGACCTCTTTGAACTGTCAAGAAGCAAAGATGTTACTTTGATGGGTAAGGCATGCCTCACCCAAGCTGTGGTCTTTTCAGTTGCCTGGGAGGGCTTGACAATGAATAAGGAAGGCTGAATGAGAATTGACGCCTTTGAATTACAGTGTTGATGAAGAATGTTGGGTATCCTAGGGCCTTCCAGAAGAAGAAATAACGCTGTCTTGGAAGAAGTACTGCCAGAATATTCCTTAGAAGAGAGAGTGGTAAAATTTAGTCTTATGTTCTTTGGCAATGTTATCAGGAGTGACCAGTTCCTGGAGGAGAATATAAGATTGGCAGAGAGTCACTGAAAAAGAAGGACCTTAAGGAGATGGATTGACACAACAGCTGCACGGATGGGCTGAAAGCTAGCAATGACTGAGAAAATGGCTCAGGACTGGGCAGTGTTCTGCTGCTTGCAGGGTAGCTGTGAGTCAGTACCACATTTATGGCACCTAACAACAACAAAAACAAGGCTGGCAATTCTAACTCACTCAACTGTGCTGTAGAAGGAAGGCCTGGCAATCTGCTTCTGTAAAGATTACAGCCAAGAAAACCCTAGGAAGCACCTCTACTGTATAACACAAGGATTTCCCCATGAGTTGAAATTCACTCCATGGCAGCTTTTGTTTGCTTATGTTGAGTTCAATTAGTAGTTCTGGAACAAAAAGATGAATAACTAAAGACTTGTTTTTCTCATATTAAGTAAATTTGACATTACTTTGACTAGGTAAAGGCCTTTACAGAGCAAGGGTCTTCAGGGCTGTTTTCTCTGGTGGGAAATAAGAGGGCTTTGGAATCAGAATGTTTGGGTTGAGATCCAGTTCACACGGGCAACTTTCTTTACCGCTCAAATTTTTCATCTACAAAATGAGGGTTGTAACCCACGTCAGCGCTGGTCAAAAATAGGCATTCGACAAATAATGTCATAAGCTTTCATACATTAGGTAAATTAATTACTGGAAGTGTAATGTTAAACTAGAATTTTTTTCATCAGAAGTGAAACTAACACGCTGATTGATAGCGTTTTGTTCTTTTCTTCTCTGTTTAAATTCAAAGCATCGTCTCTTTTTCTGATCTTGGTGACTTCACCATTCCTCCATTTGTCCCTTCCCTTCCTTCGTGAAACACAAAGACAAAATTTAAAATCCAAGATACCCGGCCAACTCTTGTGAATCTTGAGTAGGGGTGCCAATTGCTGGAACCTGCTGTCCAGAACACACACGTCACCGGCTCCTTCTCACTTTCTGCTTGGCTTTGTGCCTTTCCTTCCCATGTGTTGCCTGTTCTCATTTCCAGATCAGAGCTGACCTTTTTTGTAAGGTTAAAAAAAGCGTTAAAAGCCTCTGCCTTTTTACTGCCATACATTATTAGCTTTTTCATCTCATCAAATAAAGGAGCTGCATTCTCCTTCACTCTGCTCTAGTGACTGCTGTACTTAAAGACAGGGTTCCCCTCCTCCATTTTCTCAGAGTTTATAAAAAAAATCTAACATCATGAATTAATTTAACTAATGTAGTGAAATAGCCCTCTATCTGCACATAGAATCCCCCCACAACAATTAAAAATTAAGGCTAAGTTGTTTGAATCATCATCCTAAAAAGCCAATGTAATCACAAAATTAGGGCAGAATCTTTGTTGTCAAGAGATACATCTGCATAAACACACACACATATAATATTTTATAGAATGCATGTATTTCAGTAAATGCTGATGCGCTGAGTGATACACAGATACCAGAAAAGATATTGCTGTTGCACACAATTTTTAAGTCATTTCATTTTGAGATAATTGTAAACACACATGCAATTGGAAGACACAAAACAAGGATACTCAATATGCCCTTCATCTAGCTTTCCACTAATATTTTCAAGCTAAGTCATTTCTGTTTGTGTATCACTGCATGGTAGTTTGATAGACCCAATGTAGTGGCTTTTGCCTGAGACCTGAAAAGAATTTTTTCTCTGTCAATACATATTTTGCTTTCTCAGCATTCATATGCTCATAAAAGTCATTTTCTTTGTTCTGAGAGAATTGTTGGAAAAAAATATTAAAAACTCTAAAAATAAGATGAAAATAAAAATAAAATATGTAGAATAATGATAAAATTTAAATGACAGTGTCTTACCCAATTCAAAATATTTGTGTTTCTTATTATGCAAAGCATACAGAAAAGTTTTTAAATAGCATAGTATTACAGTCAACACTTACTGTGTGGTTTGTTGTGTGTATGTGTGTTTGTAATTTAATTTGTGGGTCATAAGTTGTGTGTTTCAAAATTCAGTGTGATAGTCGCTGTTATATTTATTGTGACATTTATTTTGTTGGATTTCCTACAGGACTATCCAGATCTTTCCAAAGATGTATTCTGAGTCAGGTGGACAAACTGAATGAATGCCCTTTCCAAACAATTGGGCTGAAAATCTCTTCAGATTTTTACAGTATTTTCCATGATCTGGTCATAGAATTGTCATAGTGACAGCCCTTATGTCTGGCTCCTCTGAGTCCATTTAAGTGAATACAACGCCAGTCACAATTCTGGTAAGCTAGAGCCCATAACTCAGAGTACAATTAAAAACATAACTCAGTTTTGCTATTGATGAAGGGATAGTCTTAGAAAGTTAGTTTTCTTGGGGATTATTAAAAACTTGATACATTCCACATTGAAATAACAATTTATTTTACCTCAGATTTTAAAAAAAAGTAAATAATTTCAATTGTAAGCATATCTTACAAAAAATGGTCTCCAATATGTAATTTTGGGATACTTCCCCCAGTGTTCTTGATAATTGATGGAAAAAATCATGACTTTCCTTCCCAAGTTAAAAGTGGAAAAACAAACAAAAAGTAAATCCTCAGACAACTTTGGTCCTGTGTCCAGCAAGTGGAAATCATTTACTGCAAGCTTCTTAGCTGGTCCAAAATACTAGACTCACTGAATAATTTTACAGTTGAATTTATAGACTACTCAAGTGCTTAATCTTATTATTTAGTTGACTTGTGTCTTTAGTAATTTGGCTGAAGTGTTAAAAATGACTAACCCTACCTAACTGGGTAGATAATAACTCATGTTTGTTTATAGCCTTAGTCATAATATTATTTCCTCATACTATTTTTTATCAACTATTATATAAGCCCGTAACTGTTGTACGTCATTAAATAGACATCAACTCATAGCAACTCTATAGAACAAAGTAGCACTATATTATAGGGCTTTCTAAACTGTAGTCTTAATAGGAACAGATCACCAGGCACCTCTCCTGAATAGCCACTGAGTATACTTGAACCACCAACATTTTGGTTAGCAGATGAGTACTTAAGCATTGTGACAGCAGAATACCCTATAACTCTAAGTACTGGAGTTAAAGATTTCTGGGTTCCTACAGTAGATACTGTCAGGGGAGAGCAGCTTTTTACTGTTTTGTCCACTTGACGTGGAGAGTGCACTCCTGGGCTCCTGCACAAAGACAAACAAATGGAAGAAGGAAAAACCAGCCCGGGACTATGACTACACTGAAGAGACCACTGCCTCTAGATTTTATCTATTAAAACAAACAAACAAACACAAGAAACAAAAAACTCTCGGTTACTTTTGAATATTTTATGAACAATATCTGTGTCCAAAAAATGATGTGACTAAAAATAATGGCTTTTGTTCAAAATTCAGATTTGTATTAAACATTGGTAATGATTATTTTTTATTGTGACTTGTAAAAAAGGACTTCAAAAAGAATTAATTATGCCAATAGCATCAGTAATAAATGAGTGCATTCCCAGATAGTCTTAGTATACCACATATTTTAAATATTTTGAGTCTCCTTGTTTCTAGCTCAGTTCTATTCTACTTCAGCATCCCGTCTCTGATTCACCTGCCTTTCTTCCTTTTTAATTTCCAGCTTCAAGGCAGCTAAAGTATTGAAGACATTGATCCAGATTCTGAAACTAACTAGAAGTTTCAGGCTCGGTGACAAAAATGTAGTGTCTTAAAGTAAACTCTCTTATTTGACTTGGTTTGTAATTGAAATAGGGGAGTGTAGAAGAGGCTTCTAATAGAACATAACAAAGAGACTGGTAAGCAGTTAGTAGCAGAGAAAGTGACAAACATGGAAAGAAGATTCTAACCCTGGTTGAAGTTAGAGACAGGGATTTCTCAATGTAAGCCCATTGGGTAAGAATCTGAAATAAAAAACTCATTCCATGCCATAACTTTTTGTGCTGTGACTTTCACCCCTTTCATTACTTCTTGAAACCTGGCTAAAATTACACCTTGCTGTAAGGGATGATTCTGAAATTATTTTCCAGCATTTACCACGGTAGATAGCAATTTATCAGTCTCACAAATATAGATATAAACCACTGCTGTTGAGTCGATTCTGACTCACAGTGACATTATAGGATAGAGTTTCCAAGGAGTACCTGGTGGATTCGAGCTGTTGACCTTTTGGTTAGCAGACATATCACTTAACCGCTACACCAGCAGGAATCCTGGTGGTGTAGTGCTTAAATGCTTCATCTGCTAACCAGAAGATGGGAAGTTCAAATCTCCCAAATGCTCGTTCACATAGATAAAATGAAAAGTAACAGTTCTCATATTTTAATATACAGAACACTTTGAAATCTTGTTAAAATTGTTAACCCTCAAGAAAGAAAAGACATTCATATACATTATTTTTAGTATGACTTAAATAGACTTATCCTTAAAGCCACACATGCATCCAGGACCTTTGTCCAATGGGCCTTGTGCCTCAGGTTAGGACCTTATTATATAAAGTTAAAAAAAAAAAAAAGCCATGAACTTTGCAGATACATTCTGGATTTTGTCTGCATGATTCTAAAAGAAAGAAACTTTTCAATGAAGTTTCTTCTTTTGTAAAATAAGTTTAACAGTATTTATTTTGTGTTGCTTACCATTAAAGATAATTCGACAATAGAGAATTCCCTCAATAAATATAATATCATTATTAATAGCAAAGAATCTCTTAAGTTTGCAGTGGAACATTAGGTCTGCCCTTGGGATAGCAGTATTAGATATGTAGTGAACTGAATTAAAATTTTATTCAAAAGTTTGCTTTGCTATGGACTTTTTCTCTTTACACTTCAACTATGGGATTGTGTTAATTATTACGGCTATGCTAGTGTATCTATATGTATGTCTATGTCTTTGTATTTATATGAGTCAGCATTGACTCAATGGCAGTGACTTTGGCCTTTTATATGCTATGTAAATGTTAGCCTATGTGTATGTATGTCTATGTCTTTGTGTATATTTACATTATATAAATGATGATGGTGTTGATTGAAGGTTGTTGTAAGATCTTAAGTTTCTTTTTTTTCCTAACAAATTCAAAGAAGGATTTCTTAGCCAAGAATAAAGCAGAGAATTTCTTCATCTAAAAGTCTACTTCTTTAGGATTTTTACTCTTACAGCTTTGTATGTTGGTTTGAATTCATGGAGATTTGAGTTCCAGTCTTCCAAGTCAAATGTCTCAGACCCATTTGTTTTGTTTCAGATATTATTCCTATGCTGATTGGCACCAAGAATGAAACTACAACTGTTCACATTATTTTGTAAAAGCTTTATTGCATCTAAGTAAAGAAAGGACTGAAAGTCATCCAGATTACTACTGACCAAATATCAATAATCACAATCAACATTGACATGTAAAGATGGTAAGCACCTACTTCTTGTTCTGTGGGGAGCATATAGGGACACGAACTGTGAGTGCAGTTTACCTTTTACCCACTGACACATGACCAGTCCTTCTGTATTAAGAGGGACAACAAAGTTCCATTTTTAGTTGTTTATACAGTTGGTATACTCACTTTATCATTCACTTACAAGCACCTCTTATGAGTCAGTCTCTGTGCTTGGTCCTACAGATATAAAGATGAATAATACACGGATCTCACTGGCAAATGTGAAGTGGTGAGAGTCCTCACAACTTGTTTACACATATAAGCTTTAATATCTGATAGACATATGCATCCTGTCTTGGAAACGTACAGTTAATGTCGATTTAGCCAAATTGCTAAAACTCTCTGAGGATCAATTTCCTCATCTGTAAAATATGGGACTCTAATTCACATATTACTTCTCTCATATTTTGGATATGTTGTCAGGAGAGACCAGTCCCTGGAGAAGGGCATCATGCTTGGTAAAGCCGAGGGTGAGAGAAAAAGAGGCAGACCCCTAATGAGAAGAGATGACACAGTGGCTGCAATAATGAGCTCAATCTTAACAACAACTGTGAAGATGGTACAGGACTGAGAGGTGTTTCATTCTGTTGTACACAGGATAGCTATAAGTTGAAGTTGACGGCATGTGTATATGTGTTAACTAACTGCCAAAAACCTCAAAAAAGGTTTTTAATTATCCTACCTCTAGTTTTCTTAGATTATTGTTGTTGCTGTTAGGTGCCGTTGACTCAGTTCTGACTCATAGCGAACCTATGAACAACAGAACAAAATACTGCCTGGTCTTGCCCCATGTTCAAAATCACTTTTATGCTTAAACCCATTGTTGCGGCCACTGTGTCAATCCATCTCATCAAGGGTCTTCCTCTTTTTTGCTGACCCTCCACTCTACCAAGCATGATCTCCTTCTCCAGGGACTGATCTTTCCTGACAACATGTCCAAAGTATATAAGACGTAGTCTTGCCATCTTTCCTTCCAAGGAGCACTCTGGTTGTACCTGTTCCAGAACAGATCTGTTGGTTGTTTTCGTGGTCCGTGGTACATCCAGCATTCTTCTCCAACACCACGGTTCAAAGGAATCAATTTTTCTTCTGTCTTCTTTGTTCATATTCCAGCTTTCGCATGCATATGATGTGATTGAAAATACCATGGCTTGGGTCAGGTGAATTTTAGTCTTCAAGGTGACATCCTTACTTTTGAATACTTTGAAGAGGTCCTTTGCATCAGATTTTCCCAGTGCAATGCATCTTTTGATTTCTTGACTGCTGCTTCCAAGGGCACTGACGGTGGACCCAAGTAAAATGAAATCCTTCACAACCTCAGTCTCTTCTCCATTTATGACAATGTTGCTTACTGGTCCACTTGTGAGGATTTTTGTTTTCCTGATGTTGAGATGCAATCCATACTGAAGGCCGTGGTCCTTGATCTTAATTAGTAAATGCCTCAGATCCTCTTCATTTCCAGAAAGTAAGGTGGTGTCCTATGCATAACATAGGTTGTCAATGAGTCGCCCTCCAGTCCTGATGTCTTGTTCTTCTTCATATAACCCAGGTTCTCAGATTATTTGCTCGGCATACATTACAGATTAAAAAAGATATGGTCAAAGGATACAACCTTGATGCATGCTTTTCCTGACTTTAAACCATGCAGTGTCCCCTTGTTCTGTTCACACAACTGCCTCTTGATCCATATACAGATTCCTTAAGAACACAGCTAGATGTTCTGGAATTTTCATTGTCCACAATGTTAGCCATAGTTTAGTATGATCCACACAGTTGAGTGCTTTTGCAGAGTCGATGAAACACAGTAAATATCTTGCTGGTATTCTTTGCTTTCAGGCAAGATCCATCTGACATTAGCGATGATATCCCTTTTTCCACGTTCTCTTCTGAACCCAGCTTGAATTTCTGGCGGTTCCTTGTCGATATATTCTACTCATTTCTGAATGGTCTTGAGCAGAATTTTACTTGTGTGTGATATCAACGATATTGTTCGGTAATTTCCACATTCGGTTGGATCTCCTTTCTTTGGAAAGGGCGTAAATACAGATCTCTTCCAGTCAGTGGGCTAGGAAGCTGTCCTCCAAATTTCTTCTCATAGACAAATGAGTACTTCCAGCTCTGTGTCTGTTTGTTCAAATATTTCAGTTGATATTCCATCAATTCCAGGGACCCTTGTTTTTTGCCAATGCCTTCTTCGTTATCTACTAACACAATTATTTGGAGAAAACTGTACAATATCTGCACATTTTCTCACTGCAGACTCTAATGATTTCTTGGTTGAAGTTGACTTTGAGTGAGTCCTCAACTCATGGAGCTCCCCCCCGACATTGGAAGTAAGCATTGCCCAGTCTGTACCATCCCCATCATCAGATGAGAGTAGGGCCTTTGTGATCAACAGAGTTTTCATTTGCTGATTTTTGAAAGTAGATTGCAAGGTGTTTATTCCTACTCTGTTTATATTGGGAAGATAATGATTACAACTGAAAGCAAAATAATCAAAAACTAAACTTTGAAATTCTTCTTACTTCAGTTACTCATCAGAGGCAATGGCTCCTAAATGAAAACAGACTCTTGGTTTCATCAGTTATTAAAAATGAAACTTTTTAATAAAAATGAAACTTTTAACTTTTTTTGTGTTATTCTTTGATATGTCATCTTAATCCAATAATGTTACAGAATATTGCAGCATGATCCACAATGCATTGTATAAGCATATGTAAAATTTAAGTGAACTATTACCTATGCAGACCTTAATATCCATGTGCCCTTTGTATGATGCCTTGCCTAATAATCCTTAAATGATGCTATAGTGTATTGATAGACACAATTCCATTTTTCATACATATATTCAAATCTTTTAAAAACATTATTCTTAAAAACCACAGTGTTGCTTTTTTGTGTGTGTGTCACTGATTCTAAAGTTATTGGTAGTTTCTTGAATGTTTCTGTAACACTTGAAAAATATGTCTAAGTGTTTCCTTAATGTCTATCACAGTGATATCTGGGGGACCTGAAAGAAGTATTAGACTATAAATGTAATGAATGAGAGTGAGTGAAAAGCTCACTTGTTTTCATAACTGTGTTGGAGCTGTTCAAGTAGTTATGAGTTAGAGAAAACAGTTCAAGTCAGTGCATCTGGTTTATAGAGCTATAATGCCCTTTGGGTGAGAGAAAAAGTTGCTATTTTATTATTGTGGTCTTAGGGTCTAGTAGAGAATTTCAGTATTTGTGAATTTTATAATCAGTAGTTTCATATGACTTACTAATTTTTGCAAGTGCTGATATTCATGTATTTCTAGTTCAACCTTACTATAAACAGAGCTTCCTTTTGGAGTGACATTGATGAAGGTATGACTGAAAAGTTGAAATAAAACAAGGCCAATGAGGAAAGATTAGTGAACTGGAATTGTTTAGTCTAGACATATAAAAGAGTAAGAAGAACTTAATAATAGGTGAGAAGAATATAAATATTTATTTGATTGGAATTGTTCTGGTATTTTAGATTTTAGCTACACTACAGCTTGTCTAATTCCACTCTGCAGTGTGCTTACCATGTTAAAACAGAGGGGAAAACACATAAATTGGACTTACAATTTATGTCAGCAAGAAAAAGTTGAGTTTGATATAAAGAAGAACTACTAACTGTAAAATGTTCTATGTACTGGACTGAATTGTTAAGAGGGATTGTAGACTTTTCCAAAAAATATGTCTGAATATCTATTGATCTAGATGGCATTGTTGAGGCTCTGTGTTAGAAGGAAATAAATGGAACAAAAGAACTCATGGTTGTTGTTAGGTGCCATCTACTCAATTGCAACATATAGTGACCCTATGGACAATAGAATGAAACACTGCCCTGTCTTGTACTGTGTCGACAATTGTTTTTGTGCTTAAGCCTATTATTTCAGCCACTTCTCCAACATCACAATTCTTTTTTAAATTATTTATTTATTTATTATTATGACTGAGTGAAAATGTACATTCCCGTATAAATTTAAATGGGTACCCATAGCAACTTTTTCGCAATCCATCTCATTGAGGGTCTTCCTCTTTTTCCCTGATCCTCCATTCTACCAAGGATGACATCATTTTCCAAGGACTGATCCTTCCTATCAACATGTTCAGAGTATGCAAGATGCAGTCTTGCCATCTTTGCTTCCATGGAGCACTCTGGTTGTACTTCCAGGACAGATCTGTTGGTTCCTTTGGTGGCCCATGATGCACTCAATATTCTTCTCCAACAGCACAATTCTTTATTATTATTTATTTATTTATTATGATGACTGAGTGAAAATGTACATTCCCATATAAATTTACATGCCCACCTATATGCAACTTCTACTGCTCACCTTGCCCGGTGACAGCACACTATTCCTCTCTGCTCCATATATGTCTCATCCTCCCAACAGTTTCCTTTCCCTGCCACTCCACCCACTATCCTTCCTCCAGCCAGAGGTCAGCAGGATGATATCTTATAGATGCATAGAACCATAAAGTGCATCCAATATATGGGTCACTCCGCATTGCCAAGTCCAATCCATTCATGTCCGAAGAGTGGACCTTCATTGTGATTTATGGGAAAGGGCAGAATCAGGACCAGGGGCCATGCTCCCAGGGGAACCCTGAAGCCACTGGACCATCAGTTGTGGTCTTTTAGTGAAGATCTCAGGATGCACCCTTTTTTATTCTTGTGTTGCCAGTGAGACTCAATTTAGTGAGCTCCATCGCGGCTATCACTGGTGGTGGCCAGGCACCATCCAGTTCTTCCAATCCCAAGTCGATATAGGCACTCAGTCATGTGGGTCTCTCTGTCTTCTGGGTTGTCTTTACCCCATGTCATTTTGGTCCTCGGTGAGCATCCATTCCTGCTGAGTTGGGACCAACTGCTGTGCCATTGGATGGCCGCTTGGCAGCTTTTAAGACCCCAGACGCCACTCACCAATGTGGGGTACAGAGAGCCCTCTTAGCAAAACTCTAGTTGTGCCAATTGGCCTCGATTTCGCCTAAGAGCATGGTCCCCTACCCCTTGCCCCCGCTACTCTATCCTTGCAATATTGAATTAAGATGGAAGGAGTATTCATGTTATGCTGAAGTCCACTTAATATTGTTCTTGTTTCTAATGTGTGCTATCACTGATTTCACCCAACCAGATTTCTAGCAACTATCTAATCTAAACCCTCTACCTTCCCCTTCCTTGCAGCCATCAAAGAGTCTTTTCTTCTATGCATAAGTCTGTTTTTGAGAGCTTATCGTAGGGGCCTCATACAGTATTTGTCCTGTTGCTGACTACTTTCACTCAACATAATGTCTTCTGGTTGAAACCAGGTTATGAGATGTTTCCTGGAATCATCATTATTCTTTATCATTGCATAGTGCTCCATTGGGCAATATATACCACAGTTTACCTATCCATTCTTCTGTTGTTGGGCATCTGGGTTGGTTCCATCTTTTTGCTATTGTGGACTGTGCTGCGATAAACATTCTTGGGTATGTGTCTATTGGTGTGAAAGGCCTTGATTCTGTAGGATACATTCCAAGTAGTGGAATTACTGGGTCAAATGGTATACCTATATCCATTTTTTTAAGGAAGCGCCAGATTTCTTTCAAAAGAGGCTGGACCACTTTGCAAGCCCACCAACAATGTAGAAGAGTTCCACTTTCTCCACAGCCTCTCCACCATTTGTTGTAATGATAAAGCTCATCCAAGCGTCGATGGCACTTGGCTGGTTGGCTTAAGAAAAGGTAGGAACAACAATGGAAATTTTAATACACAATGTAGACAGACTTCAAAATCTGTCAAACCACAGTCAATAGAAGAGAAAATAGATAAATGGGAACTATTAAGAATCAAACACTTTTGCTCATCAAAAGACTTTATTAATAGAATTAGAAGGCCACCTACATAATGGGGAAAAACATTTGGCAACTCTATGTCAGACTGATGCCTGATCTCCATAATCTATAAGATACTACAAAATAACAAGAAGAAGAAGATAAGTCATCCAATTAAGCGATGGGCAAAGGAGATGGACAGACATTTCTCTAAAGAGGATATCCAGGCAGCCAAAAACACATGCGGTCATGTTCATGATCTTTAGTTGTTAAAGAAATTCAAATCAAGACTATAATGAGATACCATCTCACCCCAACAAGGTTGGCCATGATCCAAAAAACAGAAAACAACATCGCAATTCTTTAAGCATCAGTTCCTCTTCTGTCTTTGTTTACTGCCCAGTTTTCACATGCATATGACGTGATTGAAAATACCATGGCTTGGGTCAGAAGCACTTGAGTCTTCAGGGTGACATCTTTACTTTTCAGTACTTTAAAGAGATCCTTTGCAGAAGATTTTCCCAATGCAATGCATCTTTCTCTTTCTTGACTGCTGCTTCCATGGGTGTTGATTGTGGACCCAAGTAAAGTGAAACCCTTGACAATCTCAATCTTCTCTCCATTTATGATGATGTTGCTTACTTGTCCAGTTGTGAGGATTTTTGTTTTCTAGATGCTGAGGTGCAATCCATACTGAAGGCTATGGTTCTTGATCTTCATCAGCAAGCATTTCAAATCCTCTTCACTTCCAGTAAGTAAGGTGGTGTCATCTGTGTAATCCTGATGTCTCATTCTTCTTCATATAATCCAGCTTCTCAGATTATTCACTCAGCATACAGATTGAAAAGATATGGTGAATGGATACAACCCTGATGCATACCTTTCCTTACTTTAAGCCATACAGTGTCACCTTATTCTGTTTGCACTACTGTGTCTTGATCCATGTACAAATTCCTTAAGAGTACAGATAAGTATTCTAGAATTCCCGTTTTATGCATTGTTTGCCATAATTTGTCACAATCCACAGAGTTGTGTGCCTTTGCAGTAAATGAAACACAGGTAACCGTCCTCCTGGCATTCTCTGCTTTCAGCCAAGATCCCACTGGCATCAGCAATGATATTCCTGGTTCCATGTCCTCTTTTGAATCCGGCTTGAATTTCTGGCAGTTTTTTCAATACGCTGTTACACTCACTTTGGAATGATCTTGAGAAGTTTTACTTGCTCATGATGTTAATGATATTGTTTAGTAACTTCCACATTCAGTTGAGTCATCTTTCATTGTAATGGGTATAAATATAGATTTCTTCCAGTCAGTTGTCCAGATAGATGTTCTCCAAATTTCTCGGCGTAGATGAGTAAGCACTTGCACTGCATCTGTTTGTTGAAATATCTCAATTGATAGTCCAGCAATTTCTGCAACCTTGTTTTTTGGCCAGTGTCTTCGATGCAGCTTTGACTTCTTCCTTTAGTCCCATTAGTTCCTGATCACATGCTACTTCTTCAGATGGCTGAACATTAATCAGTTCTTTGTGGTATAATGACTGTGTATTCCATCTGTATTCTTCTTATGCTCCCTGAATCATTTACTGTTTTCCCTGTAGAATCCTTCACCGTAACAATGTGAGGCTTGACTTTGTTCTTAAGTTGTTTCAGTTTGAGAAATGTAAAACATGTTCTTCCCTTCTGGTTTTCCACTTCTAGCTCTTTGCACATGCCATTATAGTACTTTCTTTTGTCTTCTTGAGCTGCCCTTTGAAACCTTCTCTTTAGACCTTTCACTTGGCCATTCTTTCCTTTTGAGTTAGCTGCTTGATATTTGAGGACAAGTGTCAGAGTCTCTTTTGACATTCAATTTGGTCTTTTCTTTTTTTCCTGTCTTTTTAATAACCTCTTGTTCTCTTCATGGATGATGTCTTTGATGTCATTCCACAGTTTATCCAGTCTTTGGTCATTAGTGATCAACACATCATATCTGTTCTTGAGATGGTCTTTAAACTCAGGAGGGATATACTCAAGGTCAGACTTTGGCTCTAGTGTACTTGTTCTAATTTTCGTCAATTTCAATTTGAATTTGCATATGAGCAATTGATGATCTGTGCCACAGTCAGAACCTGGTCTTGTTCTGACTGCTGATACAGAGCTTTTCCATTGTCTTTTTCGACAGGTGTAGTTGATTTGGTTCCTGTGTACTCCGCCTGGTGAGGTCCATGTGTACAGTCCCTGTTCGTGTTGGTTAAAAAAGACAGTTGCAATGAAGTCGTTAGTGTTGCAAAATTCTACCATGCGAACTCCAGCATTATTTCTATCACCAAAGCTGTATTTTCCAACTATCAATCCTTCTTCTTTGTTTCCAGCTTTTGTATTCCAGTCACCAGTAATTATCAATGTAACCTGATTGCATGTTCAATCAATTTCAGACTGCAGAAGCTGGTATTAATCTTCAAACTACCTTTGGCCTTAGTGGTTGTTGTATAAATTTGAATAACAGTCATATTAACTGGCCTTCCTTGTAGGCATATGGATATTATCCTATCACTGACAGCATTGTACTTCAGGACAGATCTTGAAATGTTCTTTTTGATGATGACTACCACACTGTTCTTCTTCAAGTGTTTGTTCCCAGCATAGTAGACTATATGACTGTCAGATTCAAATGGCCACTATGGGTCCATTTCAGTTCACTAATGTCTCTGATATCAATGTTTATGTGTTCCATTTCATTGTTGATGATTTCCAATTTTCCTAGTTTCATACTTTATACATTCCATGTTCTGATTATTAATGGATGTTTGCAGCTTTTTCTTCTCATTTTGAGTCATGCCACATGAGCAAATGAAGATCATGAAGGCTTTATTCCATCCACATCATTAAAGTCGACTGTATTTTGGGGAGGCAGCTCTTCCTCTGTTGTCTTCTGAGTGGCTTCCAACCTGGGGGCTCATTTTCTGGCACTATATCTGACATTATACTGTTGCTATTCATAAGATTTTTCCTGGCTGATTCTTTTCAGAAGTAGACTTCTGAGTTCTTTTTCTTGTCTGTCTTAGTCTGGAGGCTCAGCTAAAACCTGTCCACCATGGGTGACCCTGCTGGTTCCTAAATACCAGTGGCATAGCTTGCAGAATCACAAGTAAATCTCCACTGACAGACAAGAGGGGGCTGATGAATTCATGAGGCCTCTTATTTTTCTTAGATTTGTAAATTAACGACTGTATACAATTATCTCTGAACTGTCTTCAGTTTTTTTTTTTTTTAATGGAGTACTTGAATTTTCAGGAAAAGAATGGTAGATTTCAGTGGACGCTTGGTTCAGTGTTAGTGTCTGGCCACATTCAGAAAAGATTATGAAAAGACAAGAGACTCAGCTGAAGAATAAAAGAAAGAGATGACTAGTAGTACCTAACACAGATTCAATAAGAAATGAAGCCAACTAAACAATCAAAAGTTTATATGCATAGGGAAACATGAGGACATTGACAATGAATATTATGGAATCCTAGTGTACAAGCTAGAGAGATACAGACCAGATGGTGGCACATATTGTGTGAGTTTTTAAATTGACAAAAAGAGAAGTTTATAGTGATTCTTTTACAAAGCTCCTTTCTTGTGCCTTCTCAGTTGGAAAAAAAAAAAACACTTATTAATGCTTTTGAATAGTAGTTAAAGCATTGTAACTACATTTGTGGAAAAGCATACAGCAAATACCTTTTATAACACCATCAGAATTTTCACAGACCAAATAAATAGAACTGAATTTAATAATTTTAGTAAGTATAATATAATATAATTATATACCAAAACCCAAACTAAACCCATTGTCTAACCAGTTCTGACTCACAGCAACCCTGTATGACAGATTAGAACTGCCCCATAGGGTTTATGAGGAGCACCTGGTGGATTTGAACAGCCAGCCTTTTGGTTAGCAGCCACAGCACTTAACCATTACACCACCAGGATTTCCATGAAAGATATACACTACCTCATCATGATTAAGTGATTGTGCAAGTTTATATAATGGAAAGTAAGATAATTAACTACCAAGTGTCTGTCAGTTTTTCCTATTGTGGTGGCTTGCTTGTTGCTGTGATGCTGGAGGCTATGCCACTGGTATTTCAAATACCATCAAGGTTACTCACGGTGGACAGATTTCAGAAGAACTTCTAGGTTAAGACAGACTAGGAAGAAGGATGTGACAGTATACTTCTGCAAAAAAATTGACCAGTGAAAATCTTATGAGTAGCAGCAGAACATTGATGTAGTGGCAGAAGATGAACTGCTCAGGTTGAAGGACTTTCAGAAAGACCTGGGAAAAGCTGCCTCCACAAAGCAGAGTTGATATCAATGGCAAGGATGTAATAACGCTTTTAGGACCTTCACTTGTGTATGTAACAAGACTGAAAATGAGAAGAAACAGCTGCAATTATCTATTAATAATTGGAACGTGTGATGTATGAAGTATGAATCTAGGAGAATTGGAAGCTGTCAAAACTGAACTGAAATAAACAGGTATTGGCTATTCTGAGTCAGACAATCACCTGGACTACTGTGCTGGAAATGACAAATTTAAGAGAAATAGTGTCAGATTCATTGTCAAAAATAATATTTCACGTGTATGGAGTGGAGAGGAAGAGTGTGTTGTTACCAGGCAGGGAGAGCAGTGGGAGCTGCATATAGGTGGGCATGCAAATTTATATGGGAATGTATATTTTCACTCAATCATAAATTAAAAAAATAATAAAAATAACATTTCAAGATCTATCCTGAAGTATAACATTGGTAATATTCAATCACCTACAAGGAAGTCCAGTTACTACCATGACTATTATTCAAACCTATACACCAACCTCTAAGGCTAAAGATGAAGAAATGAAAGATTACATGCCTCACATGCATGCAAAAGCTGGACAGTGAATATAGAAGACTGAAAAAGAATTGACGAGTTCGAATTGTGGTGTTGATGAGGAATATTGAGTATACTTATTGAGTGTACTTATACCATGGACTGCCACAAGAACAAACAGGTCTTTCTCGGAAGAAGTACAGCCACAGTCTTCCTTGGAAGGGAGGATGGTGAAACTTTGTGTCGTATACTTTGGATATGTTAGCAGGAGGGACCAGTTTCTGGAAAAGAAGACCTTAATTGGTAAGGTAGCCAAAGCCAAGTAAGGTAGAGTTTCAGCAAAAACGGAGAAGACACTGGAAGACACAGTGATTGCAGCAACAGGCTCAACCATAGCAACAGTTGTGGCAATGCAGCAGGACTAGCTAGTGTTTCATTCTTTTGTACATAGGGTTGCTATGAGTCAGAACCAATTTATTGGCAGTTAACAACAACAACAACAAAGATAATTAATCAATATTTAAAGTATTAACTGCAAATTAAATTCATCTACCTGCTGTGTGCTAGATACTGTCCTAAGACTTCAAAGTGAAAAAATAAGGCAAATGAAAAACTGTCTACCCTCATAAAACTTACATTCTAATTGATGAAATAATACATTAACAAGTAAACAATTACATGAGATACTGATAGGATAAATTCTAGAAAAGGAAAATGGAAACCTAAGTAAAATAAAAGGCACAATGTAGAGTAAATAAGATGCTCAAGGAAGTTCTCTTTGTGATGTGAAAATACCAAAGAGGCCAATATGCAAAGTGACAGGGGAAATGTTCCATATGGTGTGGATAACACTAGCACAGTTCTTGAGGTAGTAAAAAGTCTAGAGTGATTTAGAAACAACTATCAGGCTGCTGTTGGTGGATTGTGGAGATCATGGAGGAGAAAAGTGTATGATGACGTTGTAAAGGTAGAATGTGGCCAAAACAAGCTATGGCTGTTGTTGAAAGGAAACATTACTGTGGTCTGAATTAAGGTGGTAATTACCAAAAATTCCCTTCCCATTGAGTGTATTTCAAATCATAGTGACCCTATGCCCCAAAGAAGCCAATTCACTGCTGTCAAATTGATTCCAATATGTGGTGACCCGATAGGACAGGGTGGAACTGTACCATAGAGTTTCCAAGGAGCACCTGGTGGATTTGAACTTCTGACCTTTTGCTTAGCAGCTGTGGCACTTAACCACTACACCACCAGGGTTTCCATGGTAGTCATAGAGAAAAGACAGGTTCAGATATATTCAAGAGGTAAACCAAGTAAGATCTGCTGATGGATTAAGTATAAGAATGAAATAGGGGGTGGAGTCAAAATGGAAGACTAAACACGTGTCTCCCTAAATCCTTCTGGAAATGAAGACCTCAAATGATAATTAAACGGAGCCTTCAGAACACCTGGTGAGCTCTGGGATGTGGCATAGGGCTGTTAACTTGGACTTCATACCACTGAATGCAACCCTCCTCTCTTTCACTGACTCCACACTCGATGAACAGAGGCCTGCACAAACCGAAGGTAACTCACCATTTTGATTTTTTTTCCTCTGTCTTGGCTGGCAGGCAGAGCTGGGACTTGACTAGCTGCTAGTCTCGGACACACTGCTGGTGGGACCAGCAAGTGTAATTGTCATGTTGTGAGAGCCCGGCTTTGAACTCTGTGCATTTCAGCTCCTCTGGCCTATCTTTCCACCTCCGCCATGAGGTAGCCATATGTCATGGGTTGAATTGTGTCCCCCCAAAATATGTGTAACCATGTGGTTAGGACATGATTCCCAGTATCTTGTGACTGTCCTCCATTTTGTGGTTTCCCTAAACTGTATGTTAAAGGATTAGGGTGGGGCTGTAAATTCCTTCATAGGATTACTTTCCTGCCCTCCTGTAAAGGGAGTTTCCCTGGAGTATGGCTTGCCCCACCCTTAATCCTTTCAGCCTGTAAGAGATGAAAGGAAAGAGAAGCAAGCAGAGAATTGGGAACCTCGTTACCATCAAGAAAGCAGCACCAGGAGAAGAGCGCATCCTTCAGAACTGAGGTTCCTGTGCCAAGACACTCCCTGGACAAAGACTGATGCAATACCGGACTTTCCTCCAGAGCTGACAAGGGGGAAAGCCTTCCCCTGGAGCAGACACCCTGCATATGGACTTGCAGCCTACTGGACTATGTAAGAATAAACCTTCCTTTGTTAAAGCCATCCACTCATTGATATTTCTGTTAGAGCAGCCCTAGCTGACTAAAACATCATGCAAATGCACTTGTGTGGAATCCCACCTTTATCCACTGGAAAATGGAGAAGCCCAGGCAGAGGCCCTGGCCGGACTTGGTTCCTAGGCTGGGAGGTGGTGCCTGCCATGGGGAGAGTGCTTTTCCAGCAGGGAGGTGGTGTTTTGCACAGTGGTGCCTGGGCCAGAGCCCAGTGGTGGAGGCTGTGGACTCCAGGCAATTCAGCACTCTTGGACTCTCTTTCTGCCAGGAGCCTGGGTCTGGATGGCTAGCAAGCTTGTGTGGGACGCTATCTTGTTTCTCTGGGAGGTGGAGTCATCCATACCGAAGCCTCAGTTGGACCTAATTCCTGAGCTGGAAGGCTGTGTCTACCCAGAAGAGACCACTTTTCCAGCAGAAAAGCAGAATTTTACACAGTATCACCTACAGCTGGGGCCTGACTGCAGAGGCCAGCAGGCCAGCAGCCTTTCTGTATTTTCAGCTAATTTATAACATCTGGGGTTCAATGCAGAGGTGCTTACTTTGCCAGCTGGGAAGAGGGACGTGTACACCTAAAAACCTGACTGACTTTGGAAGTTGTCAAATAGTTGTCAGTTCTCATTTTAAAACAGCTTAGAGAAACAACTGAGGTCCATCTTCACAACATCTGTCCAAGCCTCTATTGACCCACATGAAGCCCAAAAAGCAACAAACGTTGGAGAAGATGGTAACCCGGAAATCACCCATGGCATCAGAAGGCCCCCTAAAGAAAATACCTCAGAACTTCCCAAAGAAACTTTTCTGAAACTGTCAGAAGGTGAATACAAAAGGATTACATATAGAGCCCTCCTAGACCTGATACAAAATGCAGCAGAGCAAAACAAAAAATTAAGCAAGCTGTTCAATCTGATGGAACATCAGTACTTGGAAATCTAGCAGATCAAGAACAAAATCAAAGACATAGAAACTTCAATTCAAAGCCAAGAAAACAGAATGGAACAAATGGAAAGAGAATTTCTGATTTGGAAGACAGAGATGCTGACTGCAGCATCTATGAGGAGAAATTGGAAAAAAGAAACAAGAAAAATGAAGAAACATTAAGAAGCATGTGGAACTCTATTAAGAGGAACAATCTGCGATTAATTGGAGTTCTTGAACAGGGCGAGACATCTAAGAACACAAAGAGTATTGTTGCTGAGCAGCTGACAGAAAATTTCCTAGAAATTATGAAAGAAGAGAATATAGATATCTAAGATACATATCAAACACCACTCAATGTAGATCTCAATAGAAAGACTCCAAGACATATTCTAATCAAGCTCAACAAAATGAAACATAAGCAGAAACTCTTAAAGGCAGCCAGACTCAAAGCAAAGCTACCATTCAGAGGGAAACCCTGTAGGCTTTCGTTGGATTTCTCAGCAGAAACAATACTGACATGGAGACAGCAGTATGACACATTGAAAACCTTGAAGGAGAAGGACTTTCAACCAAGAATCATATATCCTGAAAAACTATCTTTCAAATATGAAAATGAAATTAAGACATTTGCAGGTAAACAGAAACTCAGAGACTTTGTAAAAACACAACCAAAACTACAAGAAATACTGAAAGATCTCTTGGCTTGAAAGAACAAAATTATTAACTTTATGTTGTAGAAAGACTCATTATACTGAATCTTACTCAAATAGATAAGGCTCCAAACACAAACAAAGCTGTAATAGTGAAAGAAACAATCTAGTGATCATGTCATATAAACTATGATATCATCTTATTAAGAAGAGGAATGTACTACATTCATTATAGTCCTTCCAGATGGAGAGGAAGTTGACAAGCCTGGTAGCAATCAAAATTGTGTTTACATATAGTTTATTAAGCAAGATCATGGGGCAGCCGTAAATCACAATAAAGAAGCAACATACCATATCAAGAAATGTAATACAGGCATCTCAACAACCAAAATAACCAATCCTGAAAAAGGTGAAGAATCAACCCATAAAGAAGAAGGTCACAGAACAGATTAATAAGAACAACAGAGAATACATCAACACAGAGATAAACATGTCACAATGGTAGCACTGAACACATACCTATCAAAAATCACATTGAATGGGAATGGACTGCATGGTCCAGTAAAGACACATCGAGTGACATCGTGGATCAAAAGACATGACCCATCTATATGTTGCCTACAAGAAACTCACCTTAGACTTAAAGATGGGAACAAACTGAAAATTAAAGGATGGAAGAATATATATCAAGCTAACAATAGACAAAGAAGAGCAGGTGTGGCAATTCTAATCTCAGATAAAATCGATTGTAATCTAAAATCTACCATTGTAGACAAGGATGGAGACTATTTGTTGCTGAAAGGTTCAATAAACAAGCAACAATATTAAATATTTATGCACCTAACATTAGAGCACCTAAATATATCAAAGAAACACTGACTACACTTAAAAAGGAGACATATTATTGCACAATAATAGTAGGAGATTTCAATGCTCTACTCTCAATACTGGACAGATCATCTAGAACAAACCTCAATAAAGACACAGAAGACCTTAGTGTCACAATCAACCAACTAGACCTCCTCGACATATACAGAACTTTCTATCCATCAGCGGACAGCTATACCTTTTTTTCCAGTGCACATGGAACATTCTTCAGAATAGACCATATGTTAGGCCATAAAGCAATTCTCAACAAAACCCATACCACTAAATTAATGCAAAGCATTTTCTCAGATCATAAAGCCATAAAAGTCTAAATCAGTAGCAGAAAAAACATAGATAGAAAGTGGAACTCATGGAAACTGAACAGCGTCTTGCTCAAAAAACCATGGGCAAGAAGAAATCAAGGATGAAATAAAGAAATTCATGGATTCCAACAAGAACAAAAACACTTCCTACCAGAACCTATGGGATACAGCTAAAGCAGTGCTCAGAGGTAAGGTTATCTCCATAAATGCACACATTTGGAAGAAAGAAAGAAACCAAATCAAAGAACTGACTCTACAGCTTGAATAAGTAGAGAGAGAACAACAGAGGAACCCCTCAGGCACCAGAAGAAAACAGATCATAAAGATTAGAGTGGAAATAAAGGAATTAGAGAACAGAAGAACAATTAAAAAAATTGAAAAGACTAAAAGCTGGTTTTTTGAAAAGATCAAATTGACAAACCATTGGCTACACTTACTGAAGAAAAACAGAAAAGGAAACAAATAACCTAAATTAGAAATGAGAGGGGAATTGTCACAACAGATCCAAGACAAATCAAAAATTTCATAGCTGAATACTATGAAAGACTGTATCCTAGCAAATTTGAAAACCTAAAGGAAATGAACAAATTCCTTGATTCATATCATCTACCAAAATTATCACAAGGTGAAACAGAACAACTTAATAAACCCATCACAAAAGAGGAGATTGAAAAAGTCATAAAAAGAACTGCCAACCAAAAAAAAGCCTGGGCCCAGGTGGCTTCACTGCAGAATTCTACCAAGCTTTTAGAGAGGAGTTATCTCCAATACTACTAAGACTATTTCACAGTATAGAAAGTGTTGGAATACTCCCAAATTCATTCTATGAAGCCAACCTAACCCTGATACCAAAGCCAGGAAAGACCCAACAAAAAGGAGAACTACAGACCAATATCACTCAGGACTCTAGATACAAAAATCTTCAACAAAATTCTTGCCAATAGAATACAACATATCCAAAAAAATAATTCAACATGACCAAGTTGGACTCGTACCAGGGATGCAAGGTTGGTTCAACCTCAGAAAAACAAAATATCACAAATGACAAGAATCACCTGATCTTGTCTATTGTTGCAGAAAAGGCATTTGATAAAGTCCAACACCCAATCATGCTAAAAACTCTCAGCGAAGTAGGAATAGATAGTCAATTCCTCAATGCAATAAGGGCCATTTATACAAAGCCGACTGCCTACAGCATCCCGAATGGAGAGAGACTGAAACAGTTTTCCTCAAGAACAGGAACTAGGCAAGGATGCCCACTCTCACCTCCCCTATTCAACATTGTACTGGAAGTTCTAGCCAAAGCAATTAGACAAGACTAAGAAATAAAGGGCATCTGCATCAGCAAAGAACTAAAAATCTCCCTATGGGTAAATGATATGATTGTATGTGCAGAGAATCCCAAAGAATCCACAAATAAACTACTCAAACTGATAGAAGAGTCCAGCAAAGTCTCAGTATACAAGGTAAACATAAGTAAATCAGTAGGATTCCTTCATACTAACAACGAGATTATTAAGGAAGAAATCACCAAATCAATACCATTTACTATAGCCCCTAAGAAGATAAAGTACCTAGGAATAAGTCTAACCAGAGAAAGAACAGACCTTTATAAAGAGAACTACAAGCTCTTACTATGAGAAACTAAGAGACATTGACATAAATGGAGCAACCTACCTTGCTCATGGACAGGAAGACTTAACATTGTGAAAATGTCTATTTTACCCAAAGCAATCTACTTATACAATGCAATCCCAGTACAAGTTCCACTGACATTTTTTAATGAGATGGAGAAACAAATTACCAACTTTGTCTGGAAATGGAAGAAGCCTCGGATAAGTAAGGTACTACTAAAGAAGAAGAACACACTGGGAGGCCTCTCATTACTCGACCTTAGAACTTATTATACTGCCACAGTAGTCAAAACAGCCTAGTACTGGTAGAAAAACAGACAGATAGATCAACAGAACAGAATCGAGACCCCAGAGATGACATCATCTACCTATGTACAGTTGATATTTGATAAAGGCCCTAAGACATTAACCTGGGGTAAAAACAATCTCTTCAACAAATGGTGCTGGCAAAATTGGATATCTATCTGCAGTAAATTAAACAAGACCCATATTTTACACCTTATATAAAAACCTACTCAAACTGGACCAAAGACCTAAATATGAAATCTAAAATGATAAAGCTCATCCAAGAAGAAGTAGGAACAACAATGGAAGGTTTAATACACAACATAAACAGATTTCAAAATCTGTCAAACAAGCCAGAATCATCAGAAGAGAAAATAGATAAATGGGTCCTACTAAGAATCAATCACTTTTGCTAATCCAAAGACTTTATTAATAGAATTAAAAGGCCACCTACAGAATGGGAAAAAATATTTGGCAAATATATGTCAGATTGATTCCTTATCTCCATAATCTGTAAGGTACTTCAAATTATCAATGAGAAAAACATAAATCATCCAATAATTAAGCAATGGGCAAAGGAGATGCACAGACACTTCTCTAAAGAGGAGATGCAGGCAGCCAGAAAACACATGCGGACATGCTCACGACCATTAGCTATTAAAGAAATTCAAATCAAAATGACAATGAGATACCATCTCCCCCCAACAAGATTGGCCTTGATCCAAAAAATGCAAACAACAAATGTTGGAGAGGCTGTGGAGAGATTGGAACTCTCCTACACTGTTGGTGGGATTGCAAAATGGTGTGACCTCTTTGGAAAGCAATCTGGCACTTCCTTAGAAAGCTTGATCTAGATATACCATTTGATCCAGTAATTCCACTGCTGGGAATATATCCTACAGTTTCAAGGCTGTTCATACCAACTGATACATGCACACGAATGTTCATTGCAGCCCTGTCCACAATAGCAAAAAGATGGAATCCACCCAGATGCCCAACAACAGAGGAATGGATAGGTAAACTATGGTGTTTATACTCAACGGAACACTATGCAATGATAAAGAAGAGCAATGATTGCAGGAAACATCTCTTAACCTGATTTCAGCTGGAGGATATTATGCTGAGTGAAAGTAGTCAGCGACAAAAGGGCAAATATTGTATGAGACCCCTATGATAAGAACTCAAGAACAGACTCACACATAAAAGAAAAGACTCTTTGACGGCTGCAAGGGTGGGAGGGAGGGTGTGGGAGGGGAGAGAGCTTAGATTAGATAGTTGATAGACATTTGGCTGGGTGAAACCGGTGATAGCACACATTAGAAAGAAGATCAATAATTGGAGTTCAACACAATTTGAGTACTCCTCCCATCCTAACCCAACATTGCCTGACAAAGTAGCTGGGGCAGGGAGCCTTGGACTGTGCTCTCAGGCAAAACTGAGGCCAATTGGCACAATTAGTGTTTTGCTAATGAGTACTCTCTGCACCCCACATTGGTAAGTGGCGCCTGGGATCTTAAAAGCTGCCAAGCTGCCATCTGAGGGTACAGCAAATGATGCCAACTCAACAGGAATGGATGATTACCGAGGACAAGAATGACATGGGGGAAAACAGAGCCCAGAAGACAGATCCACGTGAGTGGGTCTCTACATTGACTCATGATCAGAAGAACTGGATGGTGCCCAGCCACCACCAGTGATAGCCACGATGGAGCTCACAAAGTAGAGTCTCACTGGCAACAAGGGAATAAAAAGGGGTGCACCCTGAGATCTCCAATAAAAGACTGCAATTGATGGTCCATGGGCTTTGAGGTTCCCCTGGGAGCATGGCCCCTGGCCCTGATGCTGCCCCTGTCCATAAATCATAATTAAGGTCAACTATTCGGGCATTAATGGATTGGACTTGTTGAGGAAGAGTGATAGTATCTTGTGGGAATTTTATGGTTCCATGCATCTATAGGATGTCATCCTGCTGATCTCTTGCTGGAGGAAGGGGAGTGGGTGGAGAAGAGTTGATAGGAGACTGTTGGGAGGGTGGGACATGTATAGAGCAAAAAAGAGGGGTGTGCTCTCACCAGACAGGGAGAGCAGCAGGAGATGCATATAGGTTAGCATGCAAATTTATATGAGAATGTACATTTTCATTCAATCACAAGAAAAGAAAGATTAATAAAAACAAACAAACAAAAATAGAATGAAATGTTTCCAGAATACCTGGTTTGTGCAACTATAAAAATGATGCTGCTATTTCAGGAAGTACACCGAATTCTCTCAGAATTTTACTTTGGCAGAAAAAGCTTTAAGGTGTCATATTGCCCATGTTATATTACAGATGGTTGTGAGACATATCAGTGCAAATGTATATTAGTCAATTAACTAAAGAGAAGAAAAGGTCTAGGTTAGACACAGCAGCGTAAGACTTATTAGCACATAGATGGCTTTTGAAGTCTTGTGGCTATATGAAATCATTTCCAATGAGAATGGACAAAGGATAAAAGAAAGTTCAAGGTACAGCAGGTAGGGACACCGTATATAAATATACATATACACATACACACACATATATGCATTATTGTGATTGACTGATAGTATACAAGGTTAAATTTGCATGCCTGCCTATCTGCAGCCCCTTCTGTTCTCCTTGCCCAGTGTCAGCACAATCCTCCTTTCTGTTCTATACATGTCATAGCCTCTTAACAATCTCCTGCCCCCTCCTCTCCACTCTCTCTTCTCCCTTTCAGTAAGAGGAGAGTAGGACAGCATCCTATAGAAGCACAGAACCATGATGCATGCACACCATATGGTCACTTTGTGTTCCCAAGTCCAATCCATTCCCGTACGAAGAGCTGACCTCAGCAATGTTTTCTGGACAGGCACAGCATCAGTTCTAGAGGCCATGCTCCTAGGGGACCTTCCAGGCTTTTGGACCATCAACTGAAGTCTTTTATTGGAGTTCCTGAGAGCACTCCTCTTTTCTTCATGTTGCTACTGGGACTTGACATTGCGTGCACCATCATGGCTGTTTTTGGTGGTGGCCTGGCACCATCTGATTCTTCTGGTCACATGTTGATACAGTCACTTATTTACATGGGTCGTTCTGTTTTCTGGGCTCTTTTTTCTTCATGTCTTAGTTGTTCTTGGTGATCATCTGTTCTGGCTGAGTTGGCACCATTTGATGTACCTCAGATGGCAGCTTGCTAGATTTGAAGACCCCTGACTCCCCTCACCTATATGTGGTGCCGAAGACTTTCTTAGCAATAGGCTAGTTATGCCATTTGGCTTTGATGTCCATTGAGAACATGGTCCTCAAATCTATGCCCCTGCTACTCTATCCTTGCAATATTGGGTTAAGATTAGAAGAATTTTCAATTTATGTTGAAGTCCTTTTAAGTTGATGTTCTTTCTACTGTGTTCTTTCACGCAACCGAATTTCTATCAACTATCTAAACTGTGACCAGCCCTCCTCCTCCTTTCCCTCTCTTGCAGCTGTCAAAGAGTCTTTTCTGCTGTACATGAGTCTATTTTTAAGTCCTTAGAGTAGGGGTCTCATACAACATTTATCCTTGTTCTGATGACTGATTTCACTCAACATAATGTCTTCCAATTGAAACCAGGTTATGAGATGCTTCCTAAAATCATCATTGTTCTTTATGATTGCATAGTGTTCCATTGCGTATATATACTATAGTTTATCCTTTCATCTGTTGTTGGGCATCTGGGTTGATTCCACCTTTTAGCTATTGTGGACTGTGCTGCAATAAACATTCATGTGCATGTATCTGTTCGTGTGACTACCCCTGTTTTTATAGGATATATTCCCAGCAGTGGGATTACTGAGTCAAATGGTATATCTATTTCCAGCTTTTTAAGGTAACTTCAGATTGCTTGCTGAAGAGGTTGTACCATTTTGCAATCCCACCTGCAGTGTAGGAGAGTTTCAATTTCTCCACAGCCTCTCCAGCAATTGTTGTTTTGTTTTTTGGATCACAGCCTGCCTTGTTTTGGTGAGATGGTATTGCAGTTTTGATTTGAATTTCTTTATTAGCTAATGATTGTGAGCATTTTCTCATGTGTCTTTTGGTGTCTGGATGTGCTCCTTAGAGAAGTGTTTGTCCATGTCTGTTGCCCAATGCTAAACTGGGTTATTTACCCTTTATTGTTGGTATTTTGTGCTACTCTATAGATCTTACGGACATCAGACTTTTTTTTTGGCATATAGTTGCTAAATATGTTTTCCTATTCTGTAAGTGGTCTTTTAATGCTTTTGATAAAGTCTTTGTATGAGCGAAAGTGTTTGCTTCTTTTAGTAGTTTCCATTTATCTATTTTGTCATCTGTTGATTGTGCTTTGTCAGATTTTGAAGTCTGTCTAAGCTCCACGTTAAAACTTCCGTTGTTGACTCTGTTTTTCTTGCTTGATTTTAGGTTTGATATTTAGATCTTTTATCCAATTTGAGTTAGTTTTTGTGTAAGGTGTGAGATACGGGTCTTGTTTGAATTTTAACAGATTGATATCCAATTCTGCTGACACCATTTGTTAAAGAGACTTTTTTTTACCCCAACTTACAATCTTAGAGCCTTTGTTGAATATCAGCTGTTCGTAAGAGGATGGTGGATATCTGGAGTCTCAACTCTGTTCCATTGGTCTGTGTGTCTCTTTTGGTACCAGTACCAGCCTATTTTGGCTACTGTGGCTGTGTAATAGATTCTAAGGTTAAGTAGTGTGAGGCCTCCCACTGTGTTCCTGCTCTTCAGTAGTGCTTTGCTTATCCAGGCTTTCTTCCCTTTCCAAACAAAGATGGTGATTTGTTTGTAGGTCTCATTAAAAAAAGACAATACCTTGTATTGGGATTGCATTGCATATCTAGATTGCATTGGGTAAAATAACCATTTTCACAATGTTAAGTCATCCTATCTATAAGGAGGGTAGGTTTCTCCATTTATGTAAGTCTCTCTTGTTTTCTTGCACTAAGGTGCTGCTGTTCTCTGTATAGGTCTTTTATTTCTCTATTTAGAATTATTCCTAGGTTATTTTCTCTTCTTGGGGACTATAGTAAGTGGTATTGATTTGGTGATTTCTTCTTGAATGATCCCTTTGTTGGTATAAAGGAATCCTACTGATTTACTTATGTTTATCTTATATCCTGATGTTTTGCTGAACTCTCCTATTAATTCAAGTAGTTTACTTATGGATTCTTTAGGATTCTCTGTGTATACAATCATATTATCTGCAAAGAGGGAGAGTTTTACTTCTTCTTTGCTGATACAGACCCCTTTTATTTCCTTGTCTGATTGCTCTGGCCAGAGCTTCTAGTACAATGCTGAATAGGAGAGGTGAGAGTGGGCATCCTTGTCTAGTTCCCATTATCAAGGGGAATTGTTTCAGTGTCTCTACATTCAGGATGATGTCAGTGGTTGGCTTTGCATAGATGCCCCTCATTGTGTTGAGGAATTTGCCTTCTATTCGTATTTTGTTGAGAGTTTTTAGCATGAATGGGAGTTGGGCTTTGCCGAATGCCTTTTCTGCCTCAGTTGACAAAATCAGGGGATTCTTATCTTTTGTGTTATTCATATGGTTGGTTACACTAATGGTTTCTGTGATGCTGAACCAACCTTGTGTCACTGGTATGAATCCAACTTGATCATGATGAATTTTTTTTTGATATGTTGCTGTGTTCTATTGGCAAGAGTTTTGTTGAAGATTTTTGCATCTAGGTTCATGAGTGATACTGATGAATTTGGGAGTATTTCATTCCTTTTGTGCTGTGAAATAGTCTCAGTAGTGCTGGAGTTAACTCTTCTCTAAATGCCTGGTAGCATTCTGTGGGGAAGCCATCTGGGCCAGGGCTTTTATTAGTTGGTAGTTTTTTCATGAGTTTTTCAATCTCATCCTTTGTGATAGGTTCATTGAGTTGTTTTCCTTCTCCTTGTGACAATGATATGAACCTAGGACTTTGTCCATTTCTCTAGATTTTCAACTTTGTTAGAGTACAGTCTTTTGTAGTATTCTGTTATGATACTTTTTATTTCTGTTGGATCTGTTGTGACATTATTTGAGTTGTTTCCTCTCTTGTTCTTCTTTAGTAAGTTTAGTCAATGGTTTGTCAGTTTTATTGATCTTTTCAAAAACCCAGCTTTGGGTTTAATCATTTTTTTCAATTGTTCTTGTATTCTCTAATTCCTTTAGTTCCACTCTAATCTTTATGATCTGTTTTCTTCTGTTGCTCTTTTTCTACTTGTTCAAGCTGTAGGATTAATTCTTTGCTTTCAGTTCTGTCTTCCTTCCAGATGTGTGCATTTATAGAGAATCAATAGGTCTCTGAGCACTACTTTGACTGTATCCCATAGGTTCTGGTACAAAGTGTTTTCATTCTCATTTGAATCCATAGATTTCCTTATTTTGCCCTTGATTCCTTATATAACCTGTGGCTATTTGAGTTAGATGTTGTTCACTTTCCATGAGACTCAATTTGTGTCTATGTTTTTTCTGCTATTGATTTTGACTTTTATAGCTTTATGGTCTGAGAAGATACTTTACAATAATTCAATGGTTTGGATTTTGTTTAGATTTGCTTTATGTCCTAACACATGATCTATCCTGGAAAGTGTCCAATGTGTACTGGAGAAGAAGGTGTACTTATTTGTTGCTGAGTAAAAGTTATGTTTATGTTGATGAGGTCCAATTGGTTAATTGTGGCAACAAGATCTTCTGTGCCTTTACTGAGTTTTTTCTGGATGATCTGTCCATTATTGAAAGTGGAGTGTTGAATTCTCCCACTGTTACTGTGGAGTGATCTATCTTATTTTTCAGTGTAGTCAGTGTTTGTTTGATATGTTTAGATGCTCTAGTGTTGGGTGCATACGTATTTAATATTGTTAAGTTCTGATTTTGTATTGAACTTCTTAGCAATAAATAGTGATTGTCTTTGTCCATGGTGGTGGATTTTACATTAAAATCTATTTTATCTGAGATTAGTACTGCCTCACCTGCTCTTTTTTTGTATATCGTTAACTTGGTATATATTATTCTGTCCTTTAATCCTTAATATGTGCCTATCTTTAATCTAAGGTGTGTTTGTTATAAGCATCGTGTAGATGGGTCATGTCTTTTGATCCAAGATGCCATTCGTTGTCTCTTTTTTGGAGCGTTCAGTCCATTTACATTTACAGTAATTATTTGTAAGTGTGTGTTTAGTACTGTCATTGTGATGTATTTATTTTTGTGTTGGTGTTTTCTATGTTGCTCTTGATACTCTGTTGTGGATCATTCTTCTGGATCAATTGACCTTTCGTCTTTTTCAGTGTTGGCTTTGTGTTTGTTGAGACACCAGTATTACATTTCTTGTTTTGTCATGCTACATTGTTTTTGTGCTTTGCAGCTGCCCTGATGATCCCCCATAATAGTCTAAATTTAAACCCTATTTTAACTTCCATGTATGTTATTAACTTTGTCTCTGTCTGAAAGGACTGTAACTACTGTAGTCTATCCCTCTTTTTAATATGATGGTATCATAGTTTTCATGATATTATTACTGATTTCCTTCTTTTAATATTATAGATTTGCTTGAGTTTTGTACCTTCCCTGAGCATATTTTTTAATTGTGTGTCCTGCATTGACTCCTTAAACATACACTTAGTGGTTTTGTTTTTCTAAGCAAAGAGCTTCTTTCTGTATTTCTTGTAGTGTTGGTTTGGTTTTTACACAGTCTCTAAGCTTCTGTTTATTTGTGAATGTCTTAATTTAATCTTCATATTTGAATGATAGTTTTACAGGATATGTAATTCTTGATTGAACGTTTTTCTCCTTCAAGGCTTTGAATGTGTCATCCCAGTCACTCAGTGCCAACATTGTTTCTGCTGAGAAAATTCAGACAGAAGCCTACGGGGCTTCCCTCTGAATGTTAGCCTTGCTTTGAATCTCTCTGCCTTTAAGTTTCTCCTTATGTTTTTCATTTTATTAAGCTTGATTATAATATGTGTTGGTTTGTTTCTCTGGGGCTCCAATTTTTGTGGCATTTAATACACATCTTGGATATCTGTTTTTTTCTCTGACAATTTCGGAGAAGTTTTCTGTCAGCAACTCAACAACAATACTCTCGGTATTTTTAGCTGTCCCTTCCTGTTCAGGAACTCCAATTAATCATACGTTATTCCTGTTGATAGTGTCTCACAGGTTTCTTAATGCTTCTTCATTTTTCTTCTTTCGTTTCTCTGATTTCTCCTTGTAAATGATGATGTCAGTTGCTCGATTGTCAAGGTCACTAAGTCTGATTTCTAGTTCCTCAATTCTGCTCTTCTAGCTTTGAACTGTATTGTCTAATTCTGTAATTTTGTTATTGATCTGTTGGATTTCAGAACATTGATGCTGCATCTGTTCAACTTGCTTGCTTAATTTTTCATTTTGCTCATGTGCATTTTCTTTAACCTCTGTACATAATTCTCTTGTACTCGACTTCCAGTAGTTTCAGAAAGGCTTCTTCATCTGGAAAGATTTGGGATTCTTTATTTTGGGAGTTTTCTCATGGTTGGTCATTTTTTTAAATGGTTAGTGATGGCCTGTTTCTTTTGGGACGTCTAGAGGCTGTTTTGTTTCTCTGGTTTTGTCTCAACAGGAGAAGAGGCACAGTTCTGAGAAGGGAGTTGGTCACCAGCCACTTCTATGTATTCTAGTGACTGGCCCTGGTGGACTGTCTGGTATGCCACACTCTGCCCCCTGGCTGGCAAAGTCACTGCCCTACTTATGAAGTCACTGGGGGGCTATCAACCAACTCTGTGATGTGTGTCAGTAAAACCTGGAAGAGATGTCACTGAGATGCACAGCAGTTATTTCTCCAGACAGTCTTATTTTAAAAAGCTAAAAGCTATCTGACAACTTCCAAAATCAGTCAGACCACCAGGTATGCCAGGCTTATACTTCCAGCAAACAGTGGAGGCACCTCTTTTGCCATCTCTCGATGCTATGATGTAGTTCAAAGTAGGATGGGGCTACTGCCCTGTTGTCATCACCCACTGGGTCCCAACTGTAAGGGAACATTGTGCTAAACACAGCCTTTTTACTGGAAAAGCATCACACGGACTGGCACTGCCTCCCAGCCTGAGAATTAGCCTCTGCTGAGGCCTCCAGTTGGGCAAATCTGCCACCTAGCTAACCAAGATAGAGTCCTGGTCAAGCTGTGCCTCTTGCCATGAACAGCAGAATTTGTGGTGAACCTCAGAAAAGAGAGGATAGAGGGGCTGTAATGTCCTCAGTCCACCTTCAGGCTGTTAATACATAGCTATCCTGCACACTATATTTCTGCTGTGCCACATACTGTTCACTTCAGCAGTGCTCTCAGCATATCTGCTGCTCATGCCCGTCTCCTGCCTACAGGCCAACAAAAATAAAAAAGAAAAATAAAGTCACCAATACTTGCACTCTGCATAAGTTGTGAGTCTGCAGGAGTGGGACTCAGTGAGAGAAAGGAAGTTTCCCATTTAGTGGCATGTAGTTCACTCTGACAACCCTGTACTGCATCCTACGGCTCACTGGGTGTCCACAATGCTCCATTCAGTTATCAATCCAGGCCTTAGCTTTCAGAGATAATTAAGGAGACGTGTCTAGTCAGCCAGCTTGACTCTGCCTCTGGGACACAATATTAATAGGGTCCAGGAAGCAAAGGAGCTATTAAAGGAGACCAAAGAATGGCCAGTGAGGAAGTGGAAAAAAAGTTTTGATGGGGGGGGGGTCATAGAAAATCAGACACGTTTTAAAATGAGAGGCAAACCAGGTTTTTCAAATGGAAAGAGAATCAAAAACTACCGGCTTTGGCAATTTGGAGGTGATCAAAAATCTTCACATATACAATCTCAGTGAAATTTTTGTTGTTGGCACCTTCAGTCTGGTTGCCACTAATAGTAACCACATTTACCACAGAATGAAACACTCCCAGTGTTCTGTCATTGTTGTGGATTGAATTGTGTCACCCCCAAAAATATGTGTAGTCATGTGACTGGGCCATGATTCCCAACATTTTATGATTCTCCTCTATTTTGTGATTTGCCTATGCTGTATGATAAAGGATTAGGGTGGGACTGAATTTGGACTTGTAACCTACTGGACGGTTTAAGAATAAACTTTCCTTTGTTAAAGCCATCCATTCTGTGGTATTTCTGTCACAGCAGCACTAGCTGACTAAAACAGAATTTGGTACCAGGTGTGGGGTGCCTTCGGGCACTTGAATCAGTGAAGTTACACAGCTGTGGAACACTTTCCCCAGCAGGGCAGATGTGGTCCTGAGGCCTGGCCATGTGGCCATAGGATGCAGAAGCTGAAGAGACAAACGGCATGAGACACTGAGCTGCCTCAGTCTCAAAAGATATGGCCATGACCTCAGGGTGGAATTTCTACTCAGTTGGGCTTAGGGTGCACCTAAATCTAATGAGGCAGAGTTTCTGTCCAAGTGGGCCTTGAAGGCAGAGATGTAACACAGGGCTGGCGGTCTCCACTCAGAATCCAGAGAGTGTGACCAATAGCTAGAGTCTGGAGGGCAGGGCCATTGTGTACAATGTCTCAGAAAGTGGAAGACTATTTTCAAAGCTTTGAGAGCTAATGTAATGTGTTCTGACTCACTTGTTGCTTGTTAATGTTTCCTTTCCCTGAAATGTATCCAATTTGTAATGGAATGTCTAAGCTGAGTCTGTTCTGCCCTTGTACCTTTGGAAGCAGATAGCTTGTATTCTAGGTTCCACAGATGTAAAGGAATTTTTGAATTCTGGACTTGGAATTGATTGAAGACTTCTGTCATATGGGATATGATATGCTGTGATGGTATAAATGTGTTACATGTTTCAACAATATGATTTTTGGGGTGCCAAAAGGTAGGATGTCATGGATTGAATAGTGTCCTCCCCCAAAATATGTGTAGCCCTGTGGCTGGGCCGTGATTCCCAGCATTTTATGATTGTCCTCCATTTTGTGATTTTCCTATGCTGTGTGTTAAAGTTTTAGGGTGGAACTGTGAATCCCTTTATAAAATCACCTCCCTGCTCCACTGTAAAGGGAGTTTCCCTGGACTATGGCTTGCTCCACCCTTAATCCTTTCGTCCTACAGGAGATAAAAGGAAAGAGAAGCAGGCAGTGAATTAGGAACCTCACAGCATCAAGCAAGCAGCACCGGGAGAAGAGCGCGTCCCTCAGACCTGAGGTTCCTGCACCAAGATGCTCTCTGGATAAAGACAGACGCAATACCGAAATGTCCTCCAGAGGCGACAAGTGGGAAAGCCTTCCCCTGGAGTGGATATCCTGAATTTGGACTTGTAACCTACCAGACTGTGCAAAAATAAACTTTCCTTTGTTAAACCCATCCACTCTGTGGTATTTCTGTTAGAGCAACACTAGCTGACTAAAACAGCCATGCTCACGATTGCTAGTATGCTTGAACCCATTGTGGAAGTCACTGTGTCAGTCTCTCTTGTTGAGTGACTTTCTCTTTTCTGTTGATCAAGTAGTTTGTCAAGTATGTTGCCCTTCTCTTAGAAACGATTCCTTCTGACAACACATATGTAAGTATGTAAGACACAGGCTTGCTGTCCTTGCCTCCAAGAAGCATTCTGACTGTACTTTTTCCAAGAGAGATCTACTCATTCTTTAGTGGCCTCATGATATATTAAATATTCATCTCTGACACCACAGTTTAAAGACATCCATTCTTCAGTCTTCCTTATTCACCAACAAGATTTTGCATGTATATGATGCAATTGAAAACACTATGGCTTGGGTCTGGTGAGCCTTTGTCTTCCAGGTGGCATCTTTGCTTTTCAGCACTTTAAAAAGGCCTTTTACAATTGCTAGATGCAATCTGTCTTTTGATTTCTTGACTGCTGCTTCCTTTTGTGTTGACTGTAAATCCAAGTAAAATGAAATCCTTGACAAATTCAGTCTTTTGTCCATTTATCAAGATGTTATTTATTGGTCCAGTTATGAAGATTTTTATTTTCTTTTGAGGTGTAATCCAAACTGAAGGCTGTGGCTTTTGATCTTTATCAGTAATTAAGTGCTTCAGATTCTTTTCATTTTCAGCAAGGAAGGATGTGTCACTTGGATTAGCAAATTGTTAATGAGTATTCCTCCAATCCTGATGCCCTGTTCTTCTTCATGTAGTCTAATTTCTCAGACTATTTGCCCTGTGTACAGATTGAATAGGTAGAAACTATGCAGTATTCCCCTGTTCTTTCCAGACTACTCCCTCTTGATCTGTGTGCAAGTTCTTCACGATCACAATTAAGTGTTTGGGAATTCCCCCTCTTTGCAATGCTGTCCATAGTTTGTTATAATCCACACAGTCAAATGCTTTTGGGTAGTCAATAAAACACAAGTAAACAACCTTCTGGTATTCTCTACTTGTAGCTAGGATACATGTGACACCAGCAATGATATTCCTGGTTCCACATCCTCTTCTGAACCCATCCAGAATTTCTGGCAGTTTCCTGTCAATATGCTGTGCTGTAGCTTCTTTCGATCTTCAACAAAATTTGGCTTGTGCATATTATTAATGATACAATTCAATAATTTCTGCATTCGTGTCTGTCCACTTGTGTTACTGTGGGGACTTACATGTTGCTGTGACCCTGGAAGCTATCGCACTGGTATTCAAATGCCAGCAGGTAAACCATGGTGGACAGGTTTCAGCTGAGCTTACAGCAAAGGTATACTGGGAAGAAAGACCCAGAAGTCTACTTCAAAAGAGATTTACCCCGTGGAAATCTTATAAATAGCAGGGAAACATTGTCAGTTAAGTTAGGGACAAATAAGTTATATAGATAGAAGAAAATGTAAGAGATAAGAAAATAGAGACATTTATTTGTTAAAAGCATTTTAGAAATTTTTGTAAAAGAGGTAAAATTCTAATCTGGTGGTGGCTGGGAAAATATAAAGGAAGTGCTGATGTTTGTTGAAAAAATCATAAAGAATGCTAACAAGCTTACATGGATCCAGCAGAAATGGAGAGAATGCAGGTTACTTCATGAGCTAAATTTTTTTCTCACTTTTTTAATTGTAAGTAAAAGTTTACAATCCAAGTCACCTTGCCATATAAAACCTCAAGCACCTGCCTCTATGCAAGTCTATCTGTTCTCCTCACCCTGTGACAGCACACTCATCCCCTCCACTCTTTACTTCCAGTATCCACTTAACCAACACCTGTCCCTTCCTCTGCAACTTCTTTTCTCACCTCTCTTGTTCTCAGGGGACCCTCCAGGTTGTTGGACCATCAAGTTTGACTTTTTAATAGAGTTCTTGCTCTGCACATCTGTTTTTCTCATGCTGTATCAGGGACTCTACGTTGTGTCTCTTATCAGGGCTGTCTTTAATGGCAACCAGGAACCTTCTGATTCTTCTGGTCTCATACTGATGTAGTGTCCCAATCATGTGGACACTTCTATCTCCAGGGTTCATATTTTCCTCATGTCTTTTATGTTCTTGGTTTTCATCTGCTCCAGGTAGTTTGAGACCAACTGCTATTCTTTAGATAGCAGCTATGAACAAAAATTGAATAATTCTAGAGGACAAACCAGAAAAGTTAGGAGAACAGAAAAAGACAAAGAATGTGATGGATTGAATTGTGCCTCCCAAAATGATATGTTGAAGTCCTCACTCCTACACCAGTGAATGTAACCTAGGGTTTTTCTTTGCAGTTAAGTTAGCAAAGTCATGCAGAATACAGCAAGTCCTAATCATAATCATTTCTGAGTGCAGTTTTGTAAAAGAAAAGGACAGACATGAAAAGAGAGTCACACACAGGTGATAGGCAACATGTAGAGAGTCTGTCTACAAGCCAAGAGATGCCAAGAAACACCCAGTGGTATGGAAGCTAAAAGAGACAAAGGAGTCTTCCCATAGAACTAGCAGACAGAGAATGTTGACATGGCCGAAATCCTGATTTAGACTTTCAGCTTCTAGAGATATGGAAAATAAATTTCTGTTCTTTGAAACCACCCATTTTGTGGTATTTTGTTACAGAAGGCCTAATAAACTAAGATGATGAGTACAGCTTAACACTGATATGTAGGTTTGGTTGTGGAGAAAAACCAGAATTTTAGTTTCTTGTCTTCTATTTTGTCTATAAAATGATGCCAATATATAGGACTGAAGAGGTAGAAAAATTTGTACAAGGTTTTGGAAAATAATATAAAGTATGAATTAGTAATTTTAGTTCATGAAGTAGCCTGCATAGTCATATCAGATATTTTAGACATGTTATCTGGAGACACCAGTCCTTGGAGAAAGGCAACATGTTTGGTAAAGTGGAGGGTCAGCAAAAAAGGAGAAGATCATTAACTAGAAGGAATGACACAGTGGGTACAACAATGGGATCAAACGTAATAACTACTGTGAGGATGGTATAAGACTGGACAGTGTTTCCTTCTGTTGCACATAGTATTGCTATGAGCTAGGACTGTTTTGGAAACTTGGTGGCTAACCAAAATGCTAGCAGTTTGAATACACCAGGGGCTCATTGGAAACCCTATGGGGCAGTCTTACTCTGTCCTATAGGATTGTTATAAATTGAAACTGACTCTACAGAAATGGATTTTTTTAACAACTATGTATGTGTGTACATAACTGAAGAATTTTCTTGAGATATAAAAGTTTTTCTTTACAGTCAAAGTTGGCCAAACACAAAATGTGTTGTTGTGGAAAATATTGAAGTCTTGTTATTGTAGGGGTTCAATCTGATAGGTATACCAACAAAGAGCTCCAAGAATCAGAGGTGACCATTCTTTCGTATTGTTCTAACCTGTAAGGTTATCATATATCAGATTAATTAGCATTCAATTATATTTTAATGTGGTGATAAATTTTTCCTGATATATGTATTTTGATTTGTAGTAACATTTTGCTTATTTTACTTCTACTTTTGAAATACCAGTGACAAAATGAGTGTGATACAGTCCAAAAATTATTACACGTGGAATCAAAACTGTCAGTTATGACTGCCAGCTATCTCTAGAACTTAAGCTAGCCTTATTTTTATAGGCAGTCTCAGGGTTATGAAGGTCTGATTTAATGCTATACAAATTTGTCTTCACTATGAAATGACTGAACCAACTCTTACTCATTAATCTCTACTCACAACAAATTATTCACCCCAATGACCTTCCCTTGCTGCACATGTACCTAGAAGCAGATTATCCTACAGCCAAAGGAAGCTGAGTGCTTACTTTTCTTATCAGATCACCTATAGTAAACAATTTCACTTTAAAGATTTTGCTTCTAGAATTGAAGCAATAAAAGTTAGAATCAGTGAGACTGAAGATAAAGCATTTGACACTAAAATATTTGAGGAAAAATCAGATAAAAGAATCTTAAAAAATGAGGAAACTAAGAATTATGTGGGACTCTGTCAAGAAGAATAACTTATAAGTCACTGGAGTAACAGAATTGGGGGAGGAATAACAGAAATACAAAGAGAATTGTTGAATATTCATTGACAGAAAATTTCTCTGACATAATGAAGGATGAGGAGCTATCTATGCAAGATGCTCATCTTGCCCAACATAAGAAAGACCCTGAAAGAAAGTCACCAAGACACATTATAATCAAACAGTCTAAAACCAAAGATAAAGAGAGAATTTTAAGAGCAGCTTGAGATAAACAAGAAGTCATTTACAAAGAAGAGTCAACAAGACAAAGCTTGGACTTTTCAGCAGAAACCATGCAGGCAAGAATAAAATGGAATGACATAGATAAAACCTTGAAGGGAAAAAGAAATTGCCAGCTAAGAATTATATGTTGAGCAAAACTGTCTCTCAACTACGATGACAAAATTAGGACATTTTGAATTAAGCTTAGGGAATTTGCAAAAACCTAACCCAATTATAAGAAATGCTAAAGGACATCCTTCAATCAGAAAATCGATAATATCAGACGACAGCCCAAGGCTAGAAAGTAGAACAGAGAAAGCAGATATCAACCCTGATAGGGAAATTGCAAAAATAAATCAAAGCTAAAACAGTGAAAATAGGGAAACAGAGATGTCATTATGAAAAACATGACATTATAACAAAAAAAGAGACTGTGAAATGTAGTCATAGATCTTTCATGTGAAGAGGAAGTAAAGGTGATAAAACAAATGAAAGACTGGTTGAAATTTAGTAAAACAGGGGTAAATATTAAGGTTACTCCAAAGGAAACTTGAAATCCTAAACATTAAAATGCAAAACAAGAAAAATATAAAGACTCAACAAATACAAAACAGCAATGAAAAAAGCTGAATGAAAACACATACAGAAAAATGACTCAGCACAGAAAATTTAGTGGAACAAAGAAATTGTCAACAACACCAAAATAGATATCAAACGACAACACTAAACTCATACAAGGTCAGACAATAAAGTCCATGAACTTATTTGTTCTAAGTGTTACATACCTCATTGTTGAATATCACTACTGTCACCTTTGAAGGACTCCACTTGAAAGCTATTCACCAACATCAGCACCTAGACCACCTTTCAAGTCAGTTTTGGAACTCTTTCTGGAATAGCCATTGAGCATGTTGGCATAGTGGCAAGTTCATGAACTTAATTGTATAGTTGTCTGTGAGAGTGCTTTTAGCCAGTAAAAAAATAACTGTGCTGGAACACCCTCCTTACTTGCCTGTTCTGGCTCCCAGTGACTTTTTCTTTACCTGAAGATAAAGGAAATAGTGAGAGGAAGACATTTTGATGACATTCAGGACATCAAGTTTAATATGATTATCACTCTGATGGCCATTCCAGAAAAAGTGTTCCAAAATTGCTTTGAAGGGTGGTTTACATGTTGATGTTGGTGCATAACTTCCCAAGGGGAGTACTTCAAAGGTTGCCATAATGATATTCAGCAATGAGGTATGTAGAATTTTTTTAATCATGACTTCATCAACCTAATTATCAGGCTTTGTATACAGAACAATCCACCCAATAGCAGTCAGTTATACTTTCTTTTCCAATCCACATGGGACATTCTCCAGAATAACCCACATATTTGGCCACAAAGCAAGCCTTAATAGAATCCAAAGCAGTGAAATACTATGAAACATCTTTTCTGATCATAAAGCCATAGAAGTAGAAATCAATAACAGAAAAAGCAAGGGAGAAAAATCAAACACATGGAAACTGAATAACACCTTGCTTAAAAGCTACTGGGTTGTAGAAAAGATTAAAGACAGAATAAAGAAATTCATAGAATCAAACGAGAATGAAAATACATTCTACTGGAGCCTTTGAGACACAGCAACAGCAGTACTCAGAGGTCAGTTTATCTCAATAAATGCACACATCCAAAAGGAAGAAAAGACCCAAATCAAAACATAAACCCTACAACATGAGCAATGGCAAAGAAAAGCAAAGGAAGTTCTTGAGCACCATAAGTAAGTAAATAATAAAAATTAGAGCACAATTCAATGACAGAGTAGAAAAACAATTGAAACAATTAGCAAGACCAAAAACTGTTTCTTTGAAAAGATTTACAAAATCAACAAGCCCTTGGCCAGACCAACAACAGAAAAAACGAGAGAGAAAGTAAATAACCCAAATAAGAAATGAGATGGCAATATCCCAACAGACTCAACTGAATTAAAAATAGAAAAAAATGTATGCTATGAAAATTGTACTCCAATGTATTTGAAAACCTAGAGGAAATGGGCCAATTTCTAGAAATGCACTACTTGTCTAAACTAACACAAACAGAAGTAGAACAACTAAATAAACCTGTACCAGAAGAAGAGATTGAAAAACTCATCAAAAATTCCCAATGGAAAAAACAAAACAAAACCCTGGCTGTGTTGGCATCACTGGAGAATTCTACCAGACTTTCAGCAAAGAGTTAATATCACTATTATCAAAGCTGTGTCAGAGCACAGAAAAGTGTGGAATACTCCCTATCTCACTCTATGAAGCCAGCATAAGCCTGATACTAAAACCAAGATAACACCAAAAAGAAAATTACAGACCAATATCCCTTATGAACTTGTATGCAAAAATTCTCCATAACATTCTAGCCAATAGAATTAAAAAGCATATCAAAAAAATAATTCATCATAACTAAGTGGAGCCAAGCCAAGTGGAATTCACACCATTTTTCAGGGATGTTTCAGTGTTAGAAAAGCTATCAAGGTAGTCAGTCACATAAATAAAAAAAGAGAGAACCACATAATTATATCAATTGTTGCAGACAAGGTGTTTGACAAAGTCTAACACCAATTCATGTTAAAAACTCTGGACAAAGTAGGAATAGAAAGGGAATTCCTGAGCATAATAAAGAGAGTTTATACAAAGTCAACAGCCAATATTTCCCTCAATGGAGAAAACCTGAAAGCACTCCTCTTGACAACGGGAATCAGACAAGGATGCCCATTGGTAACACTTTTATTTAACATTTAGCTGGAGGTTCTAGCCAAAGCAGGGAGGCTAGAAAACAAACTAAGAGGCATCCAAATTGGTAAAAACTCAGTGCTATGAAGTCAAATCTGATTCAGTGACCCTACAGGTCAAAGTAGAACTGCCTCATAGTTTCCAGGAGTGCCTAGTAGATTTGAACTGCTGACCTCTTGCTCAGCAGACTAACCAAGACTTAACCACTATGCCACAAGAAATAAAAGTATTTGTATTTCCAGATGATATGATCTTATACACAGAAAACCCTGAAGAATTCACATGAAAAAAGAAAGCAAAACAAAATAGAACTAATGGAACTAATAGAAGGATACAAGGAAAACATGCAAAGATCAGTCGAGTCTCTACAGCAACAACGGCAGTGAGAAAGAGGAAGTTGCTGAATCAGTACCATTTGTAATAGCCCTCAAGATGATAAAATACTTAGGAAAAACCTAATCAGAGACATAAAAGACCTACACAAAGAAAACTACAAGACATTACTATAAGAAACCAAATGAGACATATATATGTGCAGAAACATATGTTGATCATGAATAGAAATACTTAACATTGTGAAAATGTCTACTCTACCCACTGTGATCTAGATCCAATACAATTCTGATCCAAAGTCCAATGGCATTTTTTAATGAGATGGAAAAACAAATCAACTTTATATGGAGAGAGAAGAAGCCCCTGATAAGTAAAGAACTACTAAAGAACAAGTGGGAGGCCTGACTTTAGAATCTGTCACACTCACATGGTTGTCAAAACAGCCTGTGCACAATAGACACATAGACCAATGGAACATAACTGAGTGCCCAGAGGTAAGGTCATCCACCCATGAGTAGCTGACAGTTGAGAACCTAGTGAAAGAGGACTTACACTCATTCCACTAGAAATCCAAACTAATTTAGAGAATGGAAACTTTGCATAATTGTTTCAGTGTTTGAATTGCTATCAGTAGTCTATTGATGATGTAGCTGAACAAAGCCTAAGTATGCCATCTGGCTAAGAAGAGCACTTGACTTGGAATTAAAAAGCTTAGGTCTGACTCCTTTTTAACAGGTCATCGTTGGATGAGTCCTTATGTATTCTTGAGCCTCAGTTATTCATAGATCCTGATAATACTGTATTTCTGTGCAAAGGTACACATTATACATGTTTTTTTTGCCAACCGAGAAACTCTCTCATGCATTATTTTCCTGCATATACTATATGTGCTACATGCATGTGAACATTGTTTATTCATGCATGTTATTTGTGACGGCACTTGGCTGGCTTGGCATACTAATTCCAGTTTCATGCACTTGACGGTTTTACTGTGAGAGTCAAAGTGCAGGGGGCTATCATTAGTGGAGGGGACTATAGGTAGGTGCTGATTATACAAGTGCTTGCTTCCTAACCCTCACAGATACACTTCAAGGAAGTTACTCATTTGTGTATTATTTCCAGAACAGAACTGAGAATCAGAAATCTAAATAACCTTAGAGAAACCAAAAAATCCCTCAAACCCACTGCTGTCGAGTGCACTCCAATTCATAGCGACCCAATAAAACAGAGTAGAACTTCTCCAGTGTTTCTGAGGAGCACCTGGCAGATTCAAACTGCTGACCCTTTAGTTAGAAGCCATAGTACTTAGCCTCTGTGCCACCAGGGTTTAAAATAACAGTCAACACTGAATGCTATTTACTAATTTCAAAACTCAAGATATTTCCACAGTGCCAAAACGAAATGACATGTGCCAGCATTAGCAAACAATGAAGGATTCATTTATTCCAGGAAAATCAAAATTTATGCTAGAGAGGAGACTTCACATAGTATGACTTGGCTCTGCAGTGAATAATACTTGCACAATTATAATAATGTATATTCTAGCTTTTTTTTTTTTTAACTAAAAGTAGGTTTATTGGGAAAAGAGCCAACAAATAAAAAGAAAGAGTGTTTTTAGGAGCCCTGGTGATACAGTGGTTAAGAGATCTACTGCTAACCAAAAGACTGGCAGTTAGGAGATTGGTTGCTAACCAAACTGTGAGCAGTTGGAATCTACTAGCCACTTCTTGGGCAATTTTCTTCTGTCATACAGGGTGGCTGTAAATAGGAATTGACTTGATGGCAGTGGGTTGTTTGTCGTGATCATTAAGTGTGGCAAGCGCAGTGATAAGCAAGTACCATTTTCTATTGGAAGTCTTTTAGTGATACTTGCTATGTATTTATTTGATGTGTTTTGTCAATAAATATGCAAGACTGATGATAGAGAAAAATTCAAAAAGTTTTCTGAAGCGCTAAGTAAATATACTGCATCTCATAATGAACTTTTGGGAGCAATGTAGAATTAATCTTGTTTGCTATTTTTTTCATCTTCTGACAAGTTAGTTAGGAAAGTGTATGTCTTACAATTTAAAAAAAATGAGGTGAAGAGTACTCAAATGCTTGCTATATTTTGAAAGCTGAATTCTTAATCTGTGGCCAGTATTTGTCTTTTTAATTAGTATTTATATTTAAGAAACATAGCAGTTTTTCTGTTGCAAAATTTGGGTTAAGATAAAAACTCAGAGCTGAATGAATGTGGAAATCTATAGCAAAGTCATAAACACACTAAGTTATGATATATCCAGAAATACTTTCATAATCACACTTCTTTCAAACAGGGTACCAAATCTCATTAGATATTCCTGGAGTTTAAATACACGTAATGATGAAATGATGAATGAATTCCTCAAGGGCTTAAATCATAAGACCAGGAAAAGACAAGACTTTCCTGAATCACAATATGAATGTGACAGGTAAAGCCAGATATTATGCCTCATCATCCTCAAAAGGCAAAAGAGAAATAGGTACCTTTAGCTAAAGGCACCTTTCTGTTTTCAGTTGACAGATTGATAGCAGTGAAAATACTTGGGAATCAAGTTTATATATACTAAATTTTACAGAGAAAAAGGTTTTCTTCCATGAACATATGCATTTATATATAAGTATGTACAGGTATATACATTATAAGCTTATATTTAAAGTATGAGGGGATGGAGGCAAGATGGTGGACTAAACACACATCTGTCTAAGTCTCTCTGGAAGCCAAGAACTGAACTGATAATTACATGGAGGCTTCTGGACACCTAGTGAGCCCTAGGACACAACATAGGGCTGTTGATTTGGACTTCATACCACTGAACAGAAAACATCCTCTCTTTCACTGACCTGCACTCTTGGTCAGTGCTGGCTTTCATGGACCAAAGGTAACTCGCCATTTTAACTTTTTTCCTGTCTTAGCTGGTGGGTAGAGCTGGGAATTGAATAGCAGCTAATGTCAGATGCACTGCTGGTGGGATAGACAGATGAAATTACCATATTTTGAGAGCCAAGCTTTGGCCTCTGTGCATTTCTGCACTTTTGACCTCTCTTTCCAACTCCACTGGTGAGCAGCCAGTACTGAGGCAGGCTGGGAACTTGTGCGGGACACCATCTTGTTCCACTGGGAGGTAGATTAACCATACAGAGGCCACAGGTGGACCTAATTCCTACACTGGGGGGCAGTGCCTGCCCAGAGGAGAGCGCTTTTTGGGCAGAAAAGCAGTATTCTACACAGTATAGCCTATGGCTGGTGCCCAACAGCAAAGGCCAGCAGGGCAGTAGACTTTCTGTATTTTCAATTAGTTTATAACATCTGGGGTTGTATATAGAGCTGCTTACTTTGCCATCTGTGAAGACGGACCTGTTAACCTGAAAACCTGACTGACTTGGGAAGTGATCAGATACCTTTTACTTTTCATTTTAAGACTGCCAAGAGAAACAACTCTGGTCCATCCTGACAGCATCTCTCACAGCATCTGTTGACTCACATGATGCATCAAAAGCAACAAACTGTGCTTAAAAGCATAATGAAGAGATCACTGAGGGCTTCAGAAGGCCCCCCCCCAAAAGTACCAAAGAACTTCCCAGATGACGAAACCTTTCTGAAACTATCAGAAGGTGAATGCAAAAAGATTATATAGAGAACCCTCCTAGACATTATACAAAATTCAGCAGAGCAAAACAAAAAATTAAACTGTTCCATCTGATGAAACACCAGAACTCTGAAATCTAAAAGATCAAGAACAAAATCAAAGACAGAGAGACTTCAATTTGAAGCCAAGAGAACAGAATGGAACAAATGGAAAATAGACTTTCTGATTTGGAAGACAGAGCTAATGACTCCAGCATCAACGAGCAATCAGAAAAAAAAAAAGAAAAAAAGAAAAATGAAGAAGCATTAAGAAGCGTGTGGGACTCTATTAAGAGGAACAATTTATGGTTAATTTGAGCTCCTGAACAGGGCGAGACACTTGAGAACACAAAGACTATTGTTGCTGAGCTGCTGACAGAAAAATTCTCAGAAATTATGAAAGAAGACAATATAGATATCTAAGATGCATATCCAACACCACTCAGTATAGATCTCAAAATAAAGGCTCCAAGACATATTGTAATCAAGCTCAAAAAAATAAAACGTAAGTAGAAACTCTTAAAGGGAGCAAGACTCAAACCAAAGCTAACACTGAGAGGGAAACGCTGTAGGCTTTCGTCGGATTTCTCAGCAGAAACCATGCTGGCACAGAGACAGTGGCATGACACACTCATACCCTTGAAGAAGAAGAACTTACAACTGAGAATTATATATCCTGCAAAACTATCTCTCAAATATGAAAATGAAACTAAGACATTTGTAAAAACCAAACCAAAGCTACAAGAAATACTGAAAGAATCTCTTGGCTTAGAAGAACAAAACCACTAACTTTATGGTTTAGAAGCAAATACAGGACATGTTACCCAGAAACCTACTCAGCTAGGGAAGGCTTCAAACTCAATCAAAGGTATAATAGTGAAAGAAATGACCCAGTGATCATATCATGAAAACTATGATATCATCATGTTAAAAAGAGGGATGAACTACACTTGTTATAATCCTTCCAGATGGAGGGGAAGTGAATAAAGACTGGTAGTAATTAAAATTGGGTTTACACATGGTTAATTAAGGGTGATCACACAGGTAGCTGTAAAGCACAATAAAGGTCCAACATATCAAATCAAGAAATGTAATACAGGAGTCTCAACAACCACAAAACCTACCTTGAAAAAGGTGAAAAATCAACACACAAGGAAGGTCACAGAACAGATTAATAAGAACAACAGAGGAAACATCAACCCAAAAATAAATCACAATAGCAGCACTGAACACATACCTATCAATAATCACATTGAATGTGAATGGGCTGCATGCTCCAGTAAAGAGACATCGAGTGACATCTTGGATCAAAAGACATGACACATTCATATGTTGCCTACAAGAAACTCACCTTAGACTTAAAGATATGAACAAACTGAAAATTAAAGGATAGAAGAATATATATCAAGCTAACAATACACAAAGAAAAGCAGGTGTGGCAATTCTAATCTCAGATAAAATCAATTTTAGTGTAAAATCCACCATCATGGACAAAGATGGACACTATTGCTGAAAGTTTCAATACACAAGCAAGACAATGATATTAAATATTTATGGACCTAATATTAGAGCCCCTAGGGTCGCCATGAGTTGGATCCGACTCGACGGCACCTGACCTGGCAAACACATGAAAGAAGCACTGACTACACTGAAAAATGACATAGATCACTCCACAATGATAGTGGGAGACTTCAACACTCCCCTCTCAATACTGGACAGATTGTCTAGAAAAAAGCTCAAGAAAGACACAGAAGACCTTATTGCCACAATTAACCAACTAGGCCTAATCGACATATACAGAACTTTCTATCCGTCAACAGACAACTACACCTTCTCCAGTGCACATGGAACATTCTCCAGAATAGACCATGTGTTAGGACCTCAAGCAATTCTCAACAAAATCTATACCGTTGTATTAATACAAAGCATATTCTGAGATCATAAAGCTATAAAAGTAGAAATCAATAGCAGAAAAAACAGGTAGAAAGTGGAAGTTGCGGAAACTGAACAACATCTTGCTCACAAAGCCATGGGTTATAGAAGAAATCAAGGATGAAATGAAGAAATTTATTTATTCCAATGAGAATGAAAACATTTCCTACCAGAACCTACGAGATACGCTAAAGCAGTACTCAGAGATCAGTTTGTCTCCATAAATGCACACATCTGGAAGGAAGAAAGAAACCAAATCAAAGAACTGACTCTACAGCTTGAACAAGTAGAGAGAGAACAACAGAGGAACCCCTCAGGCACCAGAAGAAAACAGATCATAAATATTGGAGCAGAACTGAATGCATAAGAATAGAAAAACAAGTGAAAAAATTGAAAAGACCGAAAGCTGGCTTTTTGAAAAAAATCAACCAAATTGACAAACCATTGGCTAACCTTACTAAAGAAAAACAGGAAAGGAAACAAATAACCCAATAAGAAATGAGAAGAGAGTTGTCATAACAGATCCAACAGAAATAAAAAAGTTTATAGCTGAATACTATGAAAGACTGTACTCTAACAAATTTGAAAACCTAGAGGAAATGAACTAATTCCTTGATTCATATCATCTACCAAAATTATCACAAGGTGAAGCAGAAAAACTTAATAAATGCATAACAAAGGAAGAGACTAAAAAAGTCACCCAAAAACTACCAACAAAAAAAAGCTCAGGCCCAGATGGCTTTACTGCAGAATTCTACCAAGCTTTTAGAGAAGAGTTATCTCCAACACTACTGAGACTGTTTCACAGTATAGAAAGTGATGGAATACTCCCAAGTGCATTCTACAAAGCCAGCATAACCCTGGTACCAAAGACAGGGAAAGACTCAACAAAAAAGGAGAACTACAGACTAATATCACTTATGACTCTAGATGCAAAAAATCTTCAACAGAATTCTTGCTAATAGAATACAACAACATATACAAAAAATAATCCATCGTGACCAAGTTGCATTCATACCAGGGATGCAAGGCTGGTTCAACCTCAGAAAAACAATTAATGTGATTAAGCACACAAATTACACAAGAGACAAGAATCACTTGATTTTGTCTATCGATGCAGAAAAGGTATTTGATAAAGTCCAACACCCGTTCATGCTAAAAAGTCTCAGCAAAATAAGAATAGATGGCCAGTTCCTCAATGCAGTAAGGGCCATTTATACAAAGGCAACTGCCTGTGTCATCTTGAAAGGAGAGAGACTGAAACAATTTCCCTTGAGAAAGGTAACTAGACAGGGATGCCCACTTTTACCTCTCCTATTCAACATTGTACTAGAAGTTCTAGCCAGAGCAGTGAGACAAGACCAAGAAATAAAGGGCATCTTCAGTGGCAAAGAAGAACTAAAAACCTCCGTATTTGCAGATGATACGATTGTATATGCAGAGACTCCTAAAGAATACGTAAGTAAACTACTGAAACTGATAGAAGAGTTCAGCAAATTCTGAGGATACTAGATAAACATAAGTAAATCAGTAGGATTGCTTTATACCAACAAAGAGATTAGTAAGGAAGAAATCACCAAATCAATACCATTTATTATAGCCCCTAAGAAGATAAAGTACGTAGGAGTAAATCTAACCAGAGAAACAACAGACTTTAAGAAAGAGAACTACAAGTCCTTACTACAAGAAACTAAGAGAGACTTACATAAATGAAGAAACTTACCCTGCTCGTGGATAGGGAGACTGAACATTGTGAAATGTCTATTTTACCCAAAGCAATCTACTTATATTATGCCATCCCAATACAAATATCAGTGATGTTTTTTAATGAGATGGAGAAAGAAATCAGCAACTTTGGAAAGGGAAAAAGCCCTGGATAAGTAAAGCATTACTGAAGGGAGGCCACTCACTACCTGACTTTAGAACCTATTACATTGCCATGGTAGTCAAAACAGCCTGGTACTGGTGCAAAAAGAGACAGAGCAATGGAACAGAGCCAATGGAACAGAATTAAGACCTTATAGATGACACCATCTTCCTATGAACAGTTGATATTCAACAAAGGCCCTAAGATATTAAACTTGGGTAAAAACAATCTCTTCAACAAACGGTGCTGAAAAAATTTGCTATCCATCTACAATAAATTGAAACAAGACCTATATCTTACACCTTATACAAAAATCAACTCAAACTGGATAAAAAACCTAAATATCAAATCTAAAATGATAAAGCTCATCCAAGAAAAAGTAGGATCAACAATGGAAGTTTAAATACACAGTGTAGACAGAGTTCAAAATGTGTCAAAGAAACACAATCAACAGAAAAGAAAGTACAGAAATGGGAATGACTAAGAATCAAACACTTTTGGTCATTCAAAGATTGTATCAGTAGAATTAAAGGCCACCTACAAAATGGGAAAAATATTTGGCAACTATATGTCAGGCTGACGCCTGATCTCCATATTCTATAAGGTACTACAAAATATCAATACGAAAAAGATAAATAATCCAGTTAAGTGATGGGCAAATGAGATGGACAGACACTTCTCTAAAGAGAAGATCCAGGCTGCCAAAAAACACAGGTGGAGCTGCTCACGATCATGGGCTATTAAAGAAATTAAAATCAAAGCTGCAGTGAGATACCATCTTACCCCAACAAGGTTGGCTATCATCCAAAAAACGTAAAACAACAAATGCTGTAGAGGCTGTGGAGAAATTGGAACTCTCCTACGCTGTTGGTGGGATTGCAAAATGGTGCAGCCTCTTTGGAAAGCAATCTGGCACTTCCTTAAAAAGCTGGATTTAGAGACACCATTTGACTCAGTAATTCCACTGCTTGGAATATATCCTACAGAATCCAGGCCATTCACACCAACTGATACATGCATATGAATGTTTCTTGCAGCACAGTCCACAATAGCAAAAAGATGGAATCAACCCAGATGCCCAACAACAGAGGAATGGATAGATAACCTATGGTATTTATAGTCAACGGAACACTACACAATGATACAGAAGAAGGATGATTTTAGGAAACATCTCATAACCTTGTTTCAGTTGGAGGACATGCTGAAAGTAGTCAGCGACAAAAGGGCAAGTATTGTATGAGACCCCTATGATAAGAACTTAAAAACAAACTCATGCATAGAGGAAAAGACTCTTTGTTAGCTGCAAGGAGGGAGGGAGGGAGGGCGGTGGAGGGAGAGTTTAGATTAGATAGTTGATAGAAATATGCTTGGGTGAAATCTGGGACAGCATACCTTAGAAAGAAGATCAATATTAAGTGGACTTCAATATAACATGATTACTCCTCCCGTCTTAACCCAATGTTGCAAGGACAGAGTAGCTGGGGTGGGAGGGCTGGAGACCATGCCCTCAGGGGAAATCAAGGCCAGTTGGCACAACTAGGCTTTTATTAAGAGAGCTTTCTGCACCCGACGTTGGTGAGTGGCATCTGGGGTCTTAAAAGCTGCCAAGCTGCCATCTGAGGTTACAGCAACTCAGCAGGAATGGATGATCACCAAGGACCAAAATGACATGGGGGAAAGAGAACCCAGAAGACAGAGAGACTCACGTGAGGGGTTACTACATTGACCTGTGAGTGGAAGAACTGCATGGTGCCTGGCCACCACCTGTGATGGCCATGATGGAGCTCACAAAGTTGAGTCTCACTGGCAACACAGGAATCAAAAAGGTTGCACCCTGAGATCTCTGCTAAAAGATCACAACTGATGATCCAGGGGCCCCAGAGTTCCCCTGGGAGCATGCCCTCTGGCCATGATACTGCCCCTGTCCATAAATCATAATGGAGGTCAACTTTTTGGACAGGGATGGATTGGACTTTGCAACACAGACTGACCATATCTTGTGTGCACTTTACGGTTCTATGAATCTATAGGATGTTGTCCTACTGACCTCTTACTGGAGGTGGGGGAGTGGGTGCAGAGAAGGGGATAGGAGATTGTTAGGAGGATAAGGCATATATAGAGCAGAGAGGAAGAGTGTGCTGTCACTGGGCAGGGAGAGCAGTGAGAGCTGCATATAGGTGGGCATGCAAATTTATATGGGAATGTACACTTTCATTCAGTCATAACAAAAAATGAATGTGTGAAAAATTCAGACTATTTTTTTTAACTAAGCATTCCCAAATTATGCATATAACTGCATGCTTTTCCTTGGATAATAGCCTTCTGGGAAAGCTTCATGCTCATTCTAATAGTCTCTCTAATTTTAGAATGCATATTCTTATTTTATGTTCTCCATTTATAATACATTGTACCAAAGATCTTTGAAGATAGGTTTTGATGAATCAGTAACTTCTGAGAGAAAATGCAAGAATATTTGAAAGGAAGTCTTGTGAAGATCAATGACAACCTGTGTCACAGGATCATGAGTCATGATTGATGTTTGGTGATAAAAACCTAAGATTAAGTTTCTCATAGATTGAGCTAAATATACATAAAGGCAATCCCAAAACAGTCAACATGTGTTTTAGAAATGGTGTCATCAGTGTATTATGCCTTGAGTCTTCAAAGGTCTTCCTTTTCAATATGAAATTTTGGTTTTTCTAAAATCAATGTAAAAAAATGTCATTTTATTATAGTTATACCTTACACCTGAGTCCAGAAATGTGGGCCAGGGATAAATGTTACAAATGTGAAAGACAAATTCAGAGAGCAATGACTTAAGTCAAATGAATCAGCTAGAAGGCAGTCAAGGAGGGAAACTTAGGCAGGTGGAGTGCCTGTTTGAGCCCCTATTGGCTCTCTGGCTAACGTGTATGGAGAACCTTGTAAAGCATCAAGACAACTCTGGGAAGAACTGAGCCACCAGAGGAAGATAGCACACACTTGGTGACATTCTTTGTTTTATTACTAACCGTTCTTAGAGATATCTCTAGACTTCACAGTTAAGTGTGCTAGCAATTAAACTTTGTAAATTTTCAGTGGTAGTGGTAGTGGTACAGAAGGAGGCAGAGGAGAAGGAGAAAGAGGGTGTGATTAGGGACAAATTGAAGTGAACTGAGAAGGCTAAATCTATCTAGGAAAAATTATTGCTGTCTTGGAATGCTAAGAAGTTTGAGGAATTGGAGAACTAATTAATCCAATTTAAAACAAAACAAAACTTCATTTGGAGATCATGATGTTACACACTTGTATTTTTCCAGGAAGCTCATGTTGCTTTATTATGCCTATTTCTAAAATCTCTTCAATTCAAATGGTTCAAGTTGGCCTCTGCCTTACAGGAGTTTATGGTGTAAAAGCTGTGATACAGTTTATATTTCCACCAACCTTCTAAAATTGTTTTTAGTGGCTGTTAAATTAGTCCCCAAGTCATGGGACTCGCACACAGTATAAAAAACTGCCTGATTCTGTGCTATTCCTGCTATGGTTTTGTATCAGGCTGTTGTGATTGACAGGGTTTGCACTGGTTTATTTGCAGCACTAGATTGCTGCCTTTCTTGTCCATCTTAATCTGGAAGCTCTGCTGGATCCTGTTCAACATCCTAGCAATACACAAACCTCCAGTGACAGCTAGATGGTAGCTGCACGTGAGGTATATTGGCCGGAAATGGAACCCACATCTTCCACAGGGAAGATGAGAATTCTATCACTGAACTGACAACGCCTTTCCCTCTAAAACAGGTATTACTATTTTCAGTTTGTAGATGGGAAACCTGGGGATAACATAAAATTAAACTTGCTCAAAATTATATAAGTTCCAGAGTTAGGATGTGACCCTGTTTCTTTTGGCTTCAGGGTACAATTTACTAAATATTCCCATTATATACACTGTCTGGTTTCTTGTACTTTCTGTGTAACTTTGTTTTAATTATATATTTACTGTATCTTTCATTTGTAATGGAAAAGTTAGTAGTGGATAAATCTAAAATGGTTTCTAAGACTATAGATTTCAGCTCAATAAACTTGATAAAAGTAATAATGGAATATATGCAATTTTGTTCATAATATTGTCTTGCAGTGAAATAACCTCAATTTTCACTTCATATTTATCTATAACATCCAAACTAATAATATTTACAATTTCAATAAGTTTCTTTAAATAAGAAAACTTGCAATCAGAACTGACTATAAGATGAATACAGATTTCTATTTGGAAATTATATCAGCAAGTGTACTTTCAATACACTCTAAATACTATATACTGGCTCTGATCTGTGTACCAAACAAGATTTTAACGTTATTGCTTCTGCTTATCACTTTTACCCACAGTGTCTCTTCAAACTAAGCTAATAGTACTATCTGTATGGTGCTTTCTCCTTATTAAACACTTGAATTATTAAAGTCTTTATCTTTCTCAGTAGTGCTGGTGGCAATGTCAGCATTGATCTAACCTTGTCCTAGATAAAAGTTACTACTTGATTCATTTTTCTAAAACAATTTCAGCCCAGAACAAATTAGGGAGAAGATATAAGAATATGCAGAGGAAGGTTAAGGGTTCTGTAGCCTCTTTTGAAGACATGTCTCACTTTCACAGACAAACTTCAGGGATGATATAATTTTCATAGAATCACATAGCTTAAAGAACATTGAGGGGTCACCCAGTGGATATTACTCCTACGCGGTGAAACCTTTTTCAGCAGTCCTGATATAAGCTTCAATAAGAAAACATGGAACTAGAATTGAAAATTTCTTTCATTTAAATGGTATCTTTTATTTTTCAAGAGTAACATTCATTTGAATGTGTTTCTTATGTGCTTAGAAATCACTTTTATTGTTATGTATTTTTTTAAGCAGTAAACTACACTGAAAGAAGGTGGATATAGTTGTTACATCCTCTTGATTATTTTCCCCTAGGTAAATAGTTTTAGAAGATTTTAATTACAGCACAAAAGTAATTCTATAATTGTTAAAATCAATGACTGGTGATTAATCATGTATCATCATACTCATCATAATCTTTTTGAAGTTATAAGTCTATATTTCTAAGACTAATGACATCATCCTTTAAGGACTATATTCAAAAATATGGTTTTAAGTGGTAGCATTAGTATTGTATTTGCATTTGTATGAGATTAAAACTAAAGATGGATTTTAAAAAATTCCAAAGATGTACCCAATCTGATCATTCATAGTAATGCTGTCAGAATTTCAAAGGTTTCTTACATGTTTAATGAACCACCTCACATGGTGTTTAAGCATTTTTCACCTTTTTAACAAGACTTCAGATACTAAGAAATTGACATGATACGTTAAGAATGAATGTACCAATTTGACATACTCTTGAAATTTCAAGCATAATCTAATTACTACTCAAATAAAAAATGAAGATTATGAAAAACGATTCCTTATGCTGAAAAGGCAGATTTTTAAGTATTATTTCAACATGCTGGCTTCTCATTCCACAGATTTTGGTCATTATCTTCTATGGATGTTTCTGTGAGACTGGACAATGGGATGCAGAATAAATTATTTGCAAGATGGATTTTCCATGCTTGGTGTTAAGGTCAATGTGAATCACCTGAACAGTCAGGAAAAGCAATAAAGAATTACAGTTTATAAATAGCACTTTCAGGTGTCCTACACTTATGTGAAGCACCTAGAATTCATCAACAGTTATATGCTTGGGTACAAGGGGAAATGTTGACAGCTGATCCCACTTGGAGGCACCATTAATAGACTGGCAACCTGTTTCCAAAAAAGGTTACAGCCTTGAAGACCCTATGAAGAAGTTCTACTCTGCACACGTGGGGGTTGCCATGAATGGAAATCAACTCCAAGGCAGGTGACAACATCAACAAGCAGTTGTTTGTGGAGGTAAGAGATGGTGGTTTGAAGGTGAGAAAGAAAGAGTTGAGGAGAAGATGACAACTGGTCTAGATAGTTTAGCCCTGTATGTAATATTTCATGCCCTGGAATGTCTGACCTCTTAATCCCACCTACTCCGCTTCCTACATGTTTTGTTTCCTAGACCTGGTCGGACTTGTGCTGTAATTGGTTCCAACTTTGCCTCAGAAATACTGATTCAGCCATGGTAATGGTGACCGCTGAGGAGTTTTGTAGCACGAGGAACTTTCAGTGCTAAAACTAGGACAGACCTGGAAACTCCTGGGGGATTAGTCATCCTGGCTGTACCCTCTGTCAAAGCAATGTATATAGGCTGATTCTTATGGCATTTATGTCAGGTTTGCTGTTCTGAATAGGTCCAAACATTGTATGATTTCATCTTTCAATTATTTATTTTATTGAGAAAGAGTTTACCTTACAGTGAGAATGAGTGAATACATTATCCATTTTTCAAGCAAGCAGAGAAAAGAGAAAGCTAAAGAGCAGTGTGTCTCATTTGTCTTTTTTCTTCCTCTTGGAAAATGAGTGTGAGGACAAATGCTCTTTGCTTTGTCCATCCTGGTGCAATAGTTGATTAAACAAATAATGCTTAGTGTAGGTTGTGAACCTGGTGAAATCCTAGAGTATAACCAACACATTTAACAGTATCATCAAGTGCAAGTCCATTTTGAATTCCCCACCGGCAGCCCCAGTTTCTGCTCTGAGTAGGTTGCCGGTAAATAAACAAAAGGATGCAACTGCCACATATGGGGGGAACAAAATTAAAAAGAAAACCTTATAAAGGCTTTTTCTTTTCTTCTTTTTCTTTTTTTCCCTTTCCTCTCAATAGGTAGTTCATTTTATTTTAATAGTCGTGTGTCTTGTATCCAGCAGGAAAACCTTTCTTACTGACGGGGTCTCTACTTAACTGGTGTCTCTGTCATCAGCCTGACCTTGTAGCTTTCTCTAGTGCCATTATACCCTGGGCGCTGGCTTATTTTCATACAGCAGCCCCTTCTGCTTGATCCCACTTCATCTACTTCACGGACACAGACATTTGTTGGGCTTATTAGCTCAGCAGGAGCCTTATCATATTTTGTATCTGAGCCTGTTGGAGATGTCAGGAGATGGAAATGCTGTGTAGCTTTTTATCCTCCTTTCTTTCACTTTCTCATACAGCCCAACACTGCCTTGGGATTCAGAGCTTCCTTGCTCCTGGCTGCGGAGATCTCTTTAAATATGTCTAGCTTTGCCATCTGTACCAATAACACTGCAAAGGCTTAGCCATGATTAGGCTGTCAAGATTTATTAAGTTAAAAAGTATCAAAGATTTTTTGCTGCAACCCCAGACCTTTTAAGAGTCTACCTTCTTTGGAATCCTTTCACCCCCCCCCCCTCTAACATTACAGTCAAGGGGCTTCGCTTGACCTTGACCAACATCTGCACCCAGGGAACACTAATGAATTTGGGCCAATTCATCTCGGAACTCCAAATTTAATCAAGCTGACATGCCAAGGAAAGCTGACTATAATTAACTCCTAGCATTTTGGGTAATCTGTAAAATTTCATAAATTTTACCTGGTAGGTTTTTACCATGCTTAACATTTTAGTGTTCTTTGAAAAAACACAATGTTAAACTAATAGAAGCATATTTAGTAACTGATTTTCATGTTAGAGAATCCTGTGTGTATATATGCTTAATTTGTAAAGTATATCAAAACTAAATATAACAGTCTTTGCTATGTAATAGCAACCCCCACACTATAAAAATGGTACAAATTTCTTTCATTGTTTTTGTTTATTTTTGGTGTCTAAGATATGCATTTACTTTAATAAGTTTATAGATGTATGGTTGCATGTGGTTATAGTAAGTTCTAAATGTTATGTAGCCATTTAAGTTGTTCATCGTGTTGTCTGAGAATGGAGAGCATCATTTATATTAGATATTATTGCATTTTTGTGTTTCTTAAATAGAAAGATCTCTAACTTGACAGAGATTTCCATGTCCCCCAAATGAATAGAGCAGATTCCATGTACTCATTTATAAATGCTATTAATTAGTATCAGCTCAAGCCATAACCCAATTTGTCCTTAACATACCTATGAATGGTGCCTGCACAAGATTATTAGAAAGAGCATGTCTACACGTGTTTGTTACTAAATTAGTGTGATGCAATCGTTGAGAAGATAGTATTTCATCAGTTTCAGTATATCCAGGGGTTGTTCTGTTTGAGAGTGAGAACATTAGCACATAACAGAAAATCCTTCATTTCCAAAGTAGTCTGCAAAACAAAAGATAATACAAGAACATGATTTTATTGGTGTTTTATCTCATCTTTTTCCTAAAATCAAACCCAACATTTAACTGTGTTTTGTTATAAGTGGTAGGCATTAAATATTTAAGCATTTACAAATACCTGGTGCTATAATAAATATCATGAAAAACCTGCTTCTAAAAACTAAAGTCAAACTGAACTGAGTTTAGGGACGTTTCTTCATAAAGACATTTCTAACTTTGTGCTACAAAAATTGTTCATCATACATTTTAAAATATGAGACATGTAAAGACCAACCTTGTCAATTTATACTGGCTAAACTGAGTTAAAAATTAATTTCATGTTTGCATAAAACTTATTATAATATTGATTGAAACTCACTTTATTCTTAGTAAAATGCTATCTACACAATGGTAAATTGTTTTGGAAATTTAGCAAACATAACGTGCACAACTGTTACACTTATATGACAACATTTTGCTCATTTGGAAATGTTTGGAATAAAGAGAAATTTACATGATACTAATTGGAATAATGCATTCTAATAAAAATAATTTGAAAAACATATCTTTACTAAAGGTAAAGTTAGTTATGAAACATATACTTTTAATTCTGGGATATTCCTTTATGCTTTACAAAACAGTTGCTGTCAAGTCCATTCCAATTCATAACCATCCTATAGAACAGAGTAGAACTGCTCCCAAGAGTGTTTTGAAGGAGTGGTTGGTAGATTCAAACTGCTAATATTTTGGTTATCAGCCTTTATGCAATTTCATTGTGCCTCCAGGGCTGTTAGATTCCTCCCAATTATTTTTGAGTCAGTATTTCTTTTCATCCAGTAAAGTAGTGTTGTTGGGTGGTATCGGCTTGGTTCTGATTAATAGTAGCTCCCTAACCAGCTGAACAAAACATTGTCTGACCTTGCGCCATCCTCAGAATTGTCACTGTATTTGAGCCTGTAGTTGCACCGCACTGCATCAGTTCCTCTCATGGTCTTGCTGTTTTTGCTGTCCCTCCGCGTTACCAAGTGTCTTAGCCATTTGGTGCTGCTCTAACAGAAATACCGTGAGTGAATGGCTTTAAAAAGAGAAACTTTATTTTCACACAGTCCAGTGAGCTAGAAGTCCAAATTCAGGGAGTCCATTCCAGGGGAAGGCTTTCTCTGCTGGCTCTTGAAGAAGGTCACTCTTCCCCAGGGCTAGGAGCTTTTGAGGTGCAGGGACCTCGTGTCTTTTCCAGAGGATGTGCTCGACTCCCAGCACTGCTTCTTGGTGGTACGAGACCCCCAAATCTCAGCTTGCTTCCCTTTCCTTTATATCACAAGCGATTGCCTCAAGGCATGAAACAATCGTACACTCTGAGTCCTGCCCCAACAAGCCAACTGATACCCATCCTCCCTCGTAGACATTGTAGGGGAGGATTTACAACACAGAGGAACACCACTCAGGAGTTGTGGCCTAGCTGGATTGCCACACAGATTTTCGCTGGGAACACAGTTTCACCAGTGACACCAAGCATGATGTTCAGCATTCAGTACTGGTCCTTCCTGATAATGTGTGTGAAGTACCTTAGATGAATTATTGGCATCCTTTTTTGTAAGGACCATTCTAGCTGTACTTCTTCCGAGACAGATTTGTTCATTCCTCTGAAGTCCATGATATATTTAATATTATTTGCCAACACTATAATTGGAAGGCTTCCAAATAATATTACTTTTCTGTAGTTTGAAAGAAATTGGAAACTTATCCAGTGCTAAAACAGAATTTATCAACTACTATTTATCTTTTATAATAAGTGCGTTTAACCAAGACCTTAATGATGAAACTATTTCTTGTGGCATTCGGTACGAAACAACAAGTATAAAAGCATCCTGTGCTTCATTTTCAGTACAGCTTTGTGACTAGCTGTATTGTTAGTATTTAAGTAATGCAGCTTTTATTATTTAGTTATCTTCTCATGTAAGGAGCTTAAGGTAAATGCTTTTGGTAATTTTATGTGAGAAATTGAAAACGAGGCCTAACATTTGGCAAGAGTTTCTCCAAAATGATCAGTAAATTAGTAGTTATATAAAAATGGAGGTAATCATGTTTTATTCCGACTTCTTGCTTTATTCATTAAATCACATTGTTCAGAATTACATTGTACAGAAAGGCAAATGGCTGAGATGATGTAAATTAGGAAAATCCAAGAGATGGAGGGTCTATTTGTTTTGTGCTTCCTTAATTTTTATATAATTTGGTTATATTTTACTTCCTTAATCTTATATAATCTGGTTACAAAGTCCTGTTCTGGGATAAAAAGAACATAAAGCATATGTCTAAGAGGACAATTCTGTATTAATGCCATCAATATTAAATTAGAGATTATGATGGAATGAAAAGAACGTTATATTTGCAAAGTGTGCAGGTGCTATATTAATGCCATATATTAATGGTGGATAACACTTAAGTGACTAAGGAATTATTAGAGATACCCTAGATTTAATGTAAAACAATAGACACGCTTTTCAGATATTTTCATATGAGAAAAAGGTCTCCATTGGGCTTTTATTTGTTGAATATTCACTAAAGAACATGTGGAAACCCTGGTGGCACAGTGGTTAAGAGCCACAGTTGCTAACCTAAAGGTTGGCAGTCTGTCATTCATTAGGCACTGCTTGGAAACCCTATGGAGCAGTTCTATTCCATCTTTTTGGGTTGCTATAGGTTGTAATTGACTCATCGGCAATGCTGTTTTTGTTTTAAGGGGCGTGTTGAACTGGCTTAGAAGTACTAATAGGGAATTCTTGGTAGATTTTTTAAATATATATTGAACAATAAATTACATAAATTATTACTATTGTTTTTGTCTGTGGATGCTATTTACATGGGATGGTCTAAATTTATTGGAGTGGAGATAATTATGCCTGAAAGTGATGTGTGGAAAATATTTTCCCAGCAGACATTTACACATCACATTATAGTTTGTAACACTGCCACATACCTTTTCTCGTTTGATCTTCAGATGCCCTGCAAAATAATGAGCAAGGGCTTCAACATCAGATAAACTTCTGTTCAGGTCTTGCATCTCCCACTAGTTTATCTAACCTTTCTAAAGGGTTTAGTATCATTCTTATGAACTCAGGATAAGTGCTCACAGGACGGTAAGCATGTCAGGTTTAAACAGGCTGATGTGTATGAAGCACTTATGCAGTGCCTGACACACCCTAAGTTACTATCATTATTTGAAGGCTAGGACCATGCATTCTTCACTTTGTGTCCTCAGCTCACTATTTAGTATGTAGTAGAGTCCACAAGAGGAATCCACGAGTGGCGCAGATGGTTAAGTTTTCTTATAGCTGAAAGGGTCAGCAGTTTGAATCCACACAAGAGCACCTCAGAAAACAGTCCTGGCAATCTTCTTTCACAGGTTACAGCTTTGAAAAACAATTCCACTCTGCACACATTTGGTCACCATGAGTTGGAACCAATTTGCAAAGTAACAGCAACAGCATGCTCAGAAGGTCAGATAATGTTTGCCATCTGAATGAATTTAAAACAAGCAAAGGAACAAACAAACAAAAACATATTAGAACAGAGAGCAACATTCAAATCATGTAGTCAAGGTTTCACGTCCTGGGAAGCAGGACAGCTGAGAATCAAGGCCATGTACCCTGACCCTAGTCAAAGATTTCCTGCCTCCTGCTTGTGCCGAAGCATGTAACCACTGCCCTGCTTTGCTTTCTCTGGGGATTGAATTACTCTCCATCCAGTAGTCTGTTGATCACTGTGTGAAACTTTTTACTGTCCTGTAATCTTCACTATAGCTATCTAGCTGTTGTTTCAAATCTTTACCAAAGCAGGACATCTGGCAGGATAATCCAAAATGCAGTCAAGTAGCTCAGAAAGTTGCTGAAACTTACGTTGCAGGGAAGAATACACACGAACTTTGTTTCCAGGCTTCTTGCTTTGCACAAGGTCAGATAATCATAGATAGAAGACTTTTATAAAACAGTCCTTTTTCCTTGAACACATCATGTCTTAAAGAACAGGACAGAAAAATCTCTATCTGAGTATAAAGTAGCCAGAGCTAGAAGACATGTTATATCATGTATAGGTTATATCATGTTTTGTGACAAGCTTAGGATTCAGATTGCCCTGGCTCCCAGAACCCCACATACAGAAGCCAAAACTTGAAGGAGGAATTGGTGGAGTCAAAATTCTGCAAACAAAAGCACAGTGTCAAGATATTGGCTACTTTAAATCCAATCGTCTGGTGAAGGGCACACAACAAACAAACAAGCAGACAGTGAAAACATTCCCACCCAGAAGTGTCACTACCACCAAGAGTACTAAAATCTCAAATTAAAAAAAATGAATCCAAATCATACAACAAGAAAAGAAAACAAAGAAAAGCAAGGAGGTTTAACATTGCAGGCGTCACAATCTGTTTAGGATGAGCTTCTCTTTGATTAGCATTTGACTTCCTTAGGAACATAGTTGTGTCTGTAGTTCTTTGCATATATTTTAAAGCTAAACTTAATGTAATCAAGGAAATCATATAAAAGTGATCACTTGGGTAGGGATGAATAGTTCTGATGAAATTCTCAAAACATGGAAGATAAAGTTTCTGCTCTATACAGTTCCAGCAGATAAGTATCTGTAGTGATGATTAAATCAACTAACACAAGAGGCAGTTATTTTTTTTATACATAGTATAAATATAAGCTGTTGGATTTGAAAATCTTATTGGAAGACAGGAAAAACAATACCTTTATGGTTACTATCTTTTTATTCACAGATGCATGCCAGCAAGATACTTAAAGTGGAAGAAAGAAAGGATTGACTCCGTACCATGTATTCTGCAAAAAGCTTTGGACCAAAAGTAGTAATAAAAGATCACAGTTCAAAGTAAACTGCCAGTCAGTCTTTACATGCCATGCTCATTATACATTTATTGTTTCTTAACTATGAAAAAGTGATTATTATCATTATGAGTTTTAGGCTATGTTCCATGCAGTTGTTAAACTTTAAAATGATAGAACATTTATTTCACTGTAGTATCCATCACTTCTCCCCTCCTCTGTTGAGAGGAAAGAAAAGGCAGGATGGTCTTTTTTCTTTGGCAAGTGGATAAGCAAGCAGTTCTCTTAGCAACCAATGCCAATGCCATCCCATGAGTCAGCAAGACACATTTCACGCTGTCTCGGTTAGGGGCTAACTCTATTACTTCCCAGTTCTTTAACCTCTACTGGCCCAGTGTCAAGAGTTTGAGTAGGTCCATGGTCCTCAGGCCGAGGTCCCTTTCTGGTGGCTCTGTGGAGCTGCCCATAGTGTCTATTTTACCATGCAGGAAATTTGTTTCTATGGCTAAAAAGTGTTCTCTCATTTCACATTTATAGTTGATGTTAAAATATATTTAAAAATAAAAGAGGCACACATTTCTAATTTCTAGGGATGTTCTGGAAATAAAATGTGAGAAACTGAATATAACTGTGAAGTGTTTTATTTTACATTTCCATCTATTGTCTTCAACCCAAATTGGAAACAAAACAAAACAGAAAACCCACAGGTGTTTTGCACCATTCGGCTTAGGTCTGACATTTAGTCTTTGATGTTCAGGGTTAAATTTAACTCCACGTAGCCTGGTTACCAATCTCCACAGTTACACCCAGGCAGGACTAGAGAAGATTGATGATTGTGATTGTGAGATTAATCCTGTAATGTTTACAGGACTCCTGAGCTGAAACCTGGTTGGTCGCATCATGCTACCCAGAGAGGGCTGCTTGGCTTGCCAGGGTAATTTCTTCTGATGCAGTAAATAACTAGGCATAATGAAAATAGTCTGATGTATTCTGCTGCCTGATTGATGCTCTGCATGTGATACGGTAAAAGCAGTGCACTTCCTATCACAAATTTACATATACAAACCAGCAGAAGACACATGATAATGTCAGCATCCTGCAGAAGCCCTGGGATGCTACACAATTTTATAGCAGTTATGAATTACTGTTGACCTTTCTGCCCTCTTATACCAGTATGCTAGACTTGAGCATATTGAAAGTCATCAGTCTGAAGCAGTCATTCTTTACATAATTATGGCTATTTGTGTGTGGGGGGAGGGCAGGGTTTCTTTTATTGTTAAGAATTAGCATTAAGGGATAGCACTGCCGTGACTTGTGACATTTTCTGCTGCTTTATACATGTTTTAATAAAAGCAGGAAAAAGGACACTGAAAATGCTTCAGTGGATTTCCAAAGCACAATGATATCAAAACAAAAAAGGCTAACTGCTTATCAGTATTTTGTTTAAGATTTGGAGAAAACTGACGTAGGCAGCTTGCATTGTTTTTTTCTTTACATAGCCAGCCAAGTAGTTTAAAAATTATTAAAAATATTTCTCTGTGGTAATTAAACCAAAGTTTCTTATCTAATTTTTGTGTCTGTGAAGTGGGAAAATAGTTGGTAACACCAAAGAAGACTTTTGATCCTACATATAGATTCAGCTTTTGAATTATGTACATGTCTTGCTTCATGCAGTCCCATACTTCATACCAAATATTTGAATAATCAGGCTTTCAGAAAATCACTAAACACAGTTCCTTATTATCATTTGCATTTTAATGTCCTTAAAATTGTTACACTAAGGGAAATGTTTTTGATACATTACAGCATTTCCTCTAAATGTGTGATTATGTTAATGAGATTTCAATCAGTATCCTAGCCTGACACCATAAGAAAATTTATGCAAAGTTCATACCCTGTCAGGGCCTTTAATCAGGACCATTTATTAGAGCCCTGCCTTCTTTGATGGTTGCTGCTGCCTTTATTAAATATACTGACTTGGCCATCTGAAGAAAAGGACAATAAAAGGTTACTGGGGATGAAAGCATGAATGCTATTTGCTCGTGTTTCCTTTACAGACACTTCTTCAATAATTAAGGAAGGGCTTTCTTTGGCCTTTTAGGCTTTTGAAGTGCATATCAAACATAACAGTTCCTGTTTTTCTGGAATACTTTATGCTTGCATTTAGTCATAAGCACAAACAAACTTACAGGTTGCAAACACAGGAATATATCTATACACATGTATGTATGTGTACCTAAAATTGTCCTCATTTGTGAAGAAAAGTCATAACTTGATGAAATATGAGACATTATGTCACCGGAATTTTCTCTAAGGAGATCAGAAATGCCTTAAATCACATAGAAAATAATTGAATTAAAAATGAAGCCCTCCTCCTTTTCATTCTCAAAGGTGGACATCATTTTCCTTTCTTTCTTTTCTTTTTTTTTTTTACCATATGGGGACTTAGACTGAGCTATAGCTCCAGTGTACTAATGAATTGTGAATTTGACAAAACAGCTTTCAATAAAAGAAGTGTGTTTTCGGCTTCTGACATTAGCAGGGATGGCTTTAAACAATTAGTTAAGAAGCTGCCTATAAATTTATACAAGGGTTAAGAATTGGCAGGAATAGTACCATTTTTCTGGATTACACGCAGAGAAAAACACAACGCACAGGAGCCCTAGCTAAGCAGTATTGACAACCTGGCATTTGGATACAAATTCAATATGAGAAAACAGACTCACTTCAATGAAATACAAATAAACAACAAATTCTGTTTTAACATGTCTAAGTAGGTAGTAGATGACTGACAGGCTTGGGTCTCCCAGGAAAGCCATTAGTTGAGAACTTGATAGGAAAACGTTTGATTTGAATGCACGTGGCGTTTCCCCTCAGGGGGTGAACTGAGCGGTATAGGGGGATTCACAGGCACCCCTTTCACAGAAATGCCTGCTGGGCTATATCTCAGAAAATGAAATCTGTAGGGTCCCCTAATACTAACAAATGTATAACTCTATCATCAATTTAGAAAGCATAGTAATTATAGTAGTCTGCAGATTATTCATTTGGTCATTTTACCATCTCCTTTAAACCTCACTGTCTTTACCTTTCTTCCTAATTGTAAAGACATTTTCAGAGCTAGAATACTGTCCATCGTAAGTAAATATTACTTGTCATCCTCACATTAATATTTACTGATAATAAAAATTACTCATGTCACCCTAAGATAATTGCCTAAATGTTTATTTAAAAGAAGATGGCTTGTTGGCTAAAATTTGGTAAATGAACTGATCAGGAAATCACGCATTATATACCACTTAGATTTTTTTCTCTCCTCATTTAACATGGTTATCCATACTTACATCTTTAAGTCTGTAAACAGCATCTACTAAGCCTGTAAGGCAATACCTTATATTGTTCTGAACATCTTTTGGGAGGCTTAATGACGTCAGTCGTTATATTTTCCTTATGAAATAGTAATGTCTTGTAAATAGACTGCTAATTTGGATTTAAAAATATGTAAAAAAAAAAAAAAATTAAGCGATTTGCTAGTAACAATTGATTTGGGGGGGGGGACCCGGAAATGTATAATAGCAAAATCTATGTTAGTGAGGTTATAAATGTAAAAATTGGTGCACAAAAGAAGTAGTATCCAAAGAAGATTTGAGTTAATCGCATTTGTGGAGGAATGAAAATGAGGTTAAAGAAAATCTTAGTAAATGAACTCTTTGACATCAACATTATGTTTACTTTTATGCATGTGTTTCTGATATACAGCATCACATAACCATCATTTTCTCTGACTGCTGCTCCATCTTTCACACCCCCTTTCACCTTTACCCTGCTCGTGTGCGCCCACGCGCACGCGCACACACACACACACACACACACACACACACACACACACATACACACACACACACACCCCAGGTAGACCAAATGAATCAAGCAGTGCCTACTGGTTTGAAGAAAGAAATATACAGAGCGCATCCGTAAGCACATCAAGACAGACTGTAACACATCTTTGTTATTATCTTCAGTACATCATTACAGAGTATTGAATTATTATTTCACTTATTTTGGAGTTATGAAGATATGTCTTTGGTTTTATCAAATAAAAAGAGTTATGGCTCTTCAGTTCACGGGGAAGAATGCAGACGGCATACATGAATATTAAAACTAAAACTACCTGATTGACAAGATACACGTTTTTGGCATTAGGTATTTATTCCTGCCACTCGGTGTATCTGTGCAAATGTTCAGAATATTTCTAACCATGCATGTGTAGGAGAATACATGTGCACACAGCTTCTCCCCTCCCTTCCCTCTTCCTTAGTCCCCTATTTTGGAGTCTTATGAGGTGAACAATAAGAATGAAAATCAGCTTCTGCAAAAGGCAGCAGCAATCCCATGATTCTATCTGAGCCAATCACTTAACATATCATTCATAATGCTTGCCTGCTCCCATCATCCTTGCCCTGTCAGTAGTATCTTTCTTCATTTTCTCCTGCTACTCCGTTCCAAGAAAGTGGAACCACTGTATCATTTACTGTCCACAACCTAAGATGCTGATTTAAGGGTTGATTTGTTATTTTCCATAATGTCCTGGACAATTCTTTTAGATTTCAATGCAAAGTTGAACTTGGAGAAAAGCCTTAGATAATTTTGACAGAGGAAGGTTTGGATAAGATTAAATTTATCTGTAGCTTTGAATAACTCTATATAGTTTTAAGCATTTTAAAAGATTTAAGTAAGTGTTTTACAGTAAGTAGTTCCGTTTTTTCTTTCAAGACTATTATATACTAAGTGGACAAAACAAATGACTTAGGATTGCTTTAGCACAAGTTAAAGGAAATCTTCCTCATAGCTGAAAATTGACGAGTCAAAAATGTCTCTAATGAGAAGGGAAAACATTTATTCCCCATATGCTGAAATAGTTATGTTCCCATTAGGCCTAACAAGGCATCCTGAAGGTAAATTCGTGACAATTTGTATTTTTTTCTTATTATTTTCACGATGGACAGTGATGACTCTCTGACTTAAAACCCAATCACCAGTGCCTATTAAATTTGGGTTTCTGTGTTGCTGAAGGTAGAGCTGATTATCATAGAGAATAAAATACTTGTTTGGCCTATTCCCAGAGGGCAAAAAGTCATTCTTCAAGGTGGTGCATCTCATTTGAGGAATACATTAACAATTGAAGGCAGTTAAAAATACATGTGAACTCCCAGTGAGGCAAATCTGAGGTTGACCACATGTATTTACTGACTGACTCTTGCCTCATTCAGGAGGAAAACTATGATATGGAAGGCTGATTTCTGCAACATACAAGACTTTAATTTACAACTCTAAAGTGGCAAGCGGATCACGGGTGCTTAGAAAATTTTTAGGCTTCTAACACTCTGTACAGGCTTTGTACACTTAGGTATACTATTGAAGTTAGAGAAAATGTATATTACAAAAGAGAAATCCCAACAGCATATCACAAGGCAAAAAATTTTGATTAAATCTCTTATTTCAAAAAGATGGCACAACTGAAACAATACCATTGTGGTTAAGAAAGTCTGGATCCAAAAGCTTACCAGAAAATGCACAAAGCCTAAATTATTTAAAAGAGGGAGTTACTGGTAAAAGGGACCAGGTTAAATAATGATTTTTCTAAATTAGATTGACATCCACAGTGAAACAGATGGACGTGACATGATAAAAACTATCAATGTCAGTTAACAGGTTTTTACATTTTCACAATGCTAGCTTTTCAGGAGCAAAAGAAATCCGTTAATTAAAAATGAAATGATAATTCACTGAAGAAAAGTGAAGAAATAACTCAGGCTTAAGTATATATTTTGTAGCCTTTATCCAAAAACATAACAAATCTCAAAAAGCCCTAAATATTCATAATTTTCAGACAAATACAGGCCTTTGAAGACCAGTGACCTAACAAAGAAATACCAGCAATGAATTAATTTAAACTCTGGTAAATAAATTACAGAAAAGTAAAAATTAGAGTAAATGTTTCTGACCGCTGTTAAGACTCCCACTGGAAAAAAAAGAAAAAAACTGCAGTTTTTGCATTGCAATTTTTCAGAATGCTGTCTCATGCATTAGCCCGTTTAGTTACTGTAAGAACTCTGGAAGGTGCACGGAGATGTCCCATAGGCCTGAAAACTGAATTTCAGAGGGATTTTGTAACTCACCCAACAGCTGAAACTCAGAAAGTGGCAGAGCTGGGACTCAACTTCTAATCCTCAGACTTCAGGCTCAGTCTTCATTCTTCTGATCCACACTGCGGCTTTTTTCCTGCAGTGAAATGACTGTGAACATATTTCACTGTGTGTGATGTATAGGTTTACTGGTAGAGTGACACAACAAAGCAGTGAAGTGCAAGCCATAGAAATGAAGTCATGCATAAAACTGTATAAGAAATATGTATATTGAAGTCCCATTTCATAAAGGTACTCAAGCTATGTGGTGTCCTATATTATTTATGCCTGCTTGTTATTCTTACATTACTATTTACTGTTTTTGATGATTCACTGTATTGTTTTAAGCAAATTGTGTCATAGGTCATACGGAACAAGAATGATATTTTTTGATTAAAAGAAAAAAAAACATTATCTAGGCTCAAGTGCTGAACTCCTTCCACATAACCTAAGGATATTGTGGGTTCAAGCTGGAGGGAATGCATTTCTGTCTCCGGGGAAGGACTCCTTTTCAGATGATTTCAGAGCTGAAATAACTGAAGTTGCAGAGGAAGTGACTGCTGTTTCATTCAGCTGCCTGTAAAGTGTTGTGAAAGCTACAATCAGAAACGACAGTGGTTGAGGATTTCAAAAAGTGGGAGAGAGAGAGATAACAATTCAGCAGGCTTCCTCTATCATGAATGAAACCTACTAATATGACATTATTTTGAACTTATTAGGAAAAAAAAGCTTGACTTCACTTTCCCCAAGGAGATACAAATGGAGTTCGTCCTTCTGATTCAGGGTTGCTGTACTGAGAACCTTCTAGAAGCAGGAGACAGAGACAGAGAGCTCTAACACTGGAGATGGTACAAGAAGGCAAGAAGTGGTGGTTGAGAAGCAGCAGTGGCAGAGCCAGAAGACAGGCTCGAGATGACACAGTGGGCTTCATTGTCCATAAGGTGAGACAATACAGTGGGTGTGTCAATCCATAGAGAGAGAGAGCTGAGCACCTTTGGGCAGAAGGCTTCGTGGAGAATTAGAGTGCCTATGGGTGCCTTCTGGTATAGCAAAACAGCTTTGTAACACTTGGCGTAAGCATGGCAAAGGCCAGCCAAGAGGTTGAGAGACAGAGATGTGAGTACCAGGCAGAAGCGTGCCTGTAGGCAAGGCTGAGAAGATGCTGTCCTGATCAAAGAACTGCATCCCAAATCGTCCCTGATACTGAATTGTAGCATTTTACTTTCCTAATAATATCTGTAATTGTGAGTATGATCTGTGAGTTCTCTGTGGCCACTACAACAAACTGTTGAACGCGGAAGAGAAGTAGAGAGTGTTGCGGAAGGAATGGCTGGTGTCAGAGTTGGTATAAAGGTTCGAGGGTGGAAGTATGTCGGACTTGCATCTCAGAGGACTCAGCTTTGGGCTGCTGCTGCTGATGATTATTCTCTCTGCTCCCCTTCTGAGGTTAGGGCTGCAAAACACCATTTTTCACTTGCTGAATGTTAATGCGGGGGTCCTCTTGTCCACAGCCGAGAAGACTGTTGAGTGTCTCAAAAGCCGGGTGCCCAACACAGAGCAAGTGCTCAGAACTGCATTAAAAAACCAAAATTCCACTGCTCTTGAGTTGGGTCTGACTCATAGAAACCCTAGAGCTCAGAGTAGAACTGCCCCATAGAATTTCCAAGGAGTATCTGGTAGATGCAAACTGCTGACCTTTAGGTTAGCAGATGTAGCACTTAAGCCACTACCCAGGGTCTCTAGGACTGCACTGGTGAGGTGTAATTTTCAGGAGTTCTAATTTCTCAAGTAAAGAGGTATTGCTGCTTGGGGATTAAGATCGCAGACTGTGCTGCCTTATATCTGAATGCAAATTCTGATACCACTCTTGTTACCTTTGTGGCCTTGAACACCTTACACTACTACTGTTTCAGTTTATTCACCTGTAAAATGAGGGAAACAGAAGGGGGCTTGGCATGTTGTAGGTGCTGTGTAGCCTTTGGTTATGGCTATTGCTGTGATTGTTATTACTATTATCGGGGCAGCAGGGAAGAGTGAGTCGGGGACAGGGATAAAAGAGAGCAAGCATCATACATTAGGCTCCTCTGGAAGAGTGGAAGGAATTCACTGCTGTCTTGTGAGCTGCCTTTTACACTACACGCGTGGCTGCCTCTGCAGCACTCCAGCTGAGCTAAGTATGGGAGTGGTGGCAGTGGCCAGGTCCTGATTCCAGGCCAGGGAATCTATGAGAGCCTGTGTGAGAAAGGAGGAGAGGGGAGCTGAGTAGAGAGTAGGCTCAGACTCTGCCAAGTCCCCAGCTGGGACCTCAGGCATTTCTCTCACTGTCTCCTGCCAGAAGGCCTGGCCTTTGTGCTCCAGGATCTCTAGAGGTTATTTGCTCCACCCCTGCCTCCTGGGTAGGCTACTCTGAAAGGCATTCTTCAACAGTAGTGCTGTCTGTGTACAGTCCTTCCTTTCTGCCTCATCTTGTCTTCAGTACTCTTGTCTCCAGACATAGATGCTGCTTTGGGGAGGCTGGTTACTGAAACTGGTGCAACTCTGCTTGTGGAAGAAGGGGTGGCGTGGTATAGTGACAGGACCAGTAGAAGTGGAGTTAGATGACTTGTTTTGAGTTCTCCTTTGGCTCTGTGAGACCTTGGGGAGATGACTTACCCTCTCGGGGCATTCATTTCCCCATATGCGAAATAAGAGGTTGGAATTAGGAGCACTCTCCCTTTCAGCCAATGATGAAATCACACAAGTCCGTGGATCTTTCTAAACACAGAGCTCCTGCTCTAAGGGCCATTTGAGGAGCTGCCTGGAGTTTGGGATGGGGTCTTATACGGTCTTGAAGGATCTGCCAGAACTTCGGCTGGGATGCTGGGAAGGTCCCTTCTAGTCCTGAGATTGAGAGACTCTTTCTATACAGTAATCACTCTTCCAAAAGACTCAATTTCTTGGAACAGAGAGAAGGGCAACAGCTGTCTGAGTTGAGCGGGCCAGAATCTTCCTGGCCTGTGGCCCAGTGGTGACTCAGGTGGGTATGTGTTGGCTGGATTTGAGCCAGAGACTAGAGACAGGGAACCAGGCCAATCAGGTCAGCTGTCCCATCACACCCTCAGGGAACAAAGTGGGAAGAAGTCATACGCTAGGCAGAAGCTGTGCAGAGGCTGAGTAATATTGTGAGAAATGACTCGGTGCTTCTGTTGACCTGGTGAGCAGGGAGCTTCGAGGCCATGCAGAGCTGTCTGGGACTATGGAAATGCCCCCTGGAGGCCAAGCCACTGAGCCTCAGCAGCCTGAGCACCCCTTCCGTGTCCTCCTTGGCTGAGGAACCAAACCCTGTTTCCCAAAGCCTGTGTCCCTGAACTTTAGCTCCTCCCATCATCTATATGGTCACACTCCCTGGACCCCATTGCTGACTCTGTCTTGCCTTCTCTGTATCCAGTCGGTGTGGTTTGCTGAAAAAAGTATAGATTTTGGGCTCTGGCTGTCCCGGATTTGAGTCTCAAGTCAACTGCTCAGAGTTGTGCGACCTTGAGCAAGCTGCGTGACCTGCTGTGCTCTCTGCCTTGTGGGAACAAAAGGGGTATTAAGTGTCATGCATATTATTGGGATTAAATGATGCTGTATCTGAAGTAGGAAACCCTGGTGGCATAGTGGATAAGTGTTACAGTAACTAATGAAAAGGTCAACAGTTCAAATCCACCAGGGTCTCCTTGGAAACTCTTTTGGGCAGTTCCACTCTGTCTATAGGGTCACTATGAACTGGAAATTACTCGACAACAGTGAGTTTGGTTTTTGGTTTGGGTGTCTGAAGTAAACGGTGCATTGCAGGGTTTCAATAACAGATATGGTGTTCTATACACACAAAAAGCTTGATATTTCATAATCATTTCCAAAGTGATTAAAAAGAATATAAAAATTTCAAAATGAAAAGAAAATTATCAGCAATAGTATTTAAAACATCAGGTATGGCATAATTTGCCATTTCTATTTGCTAATGTGAATTGAAATCAGATTCTTATAGTATTTAAATTTACTTTTAATAACCAGATGTTGGAAGTTTCACTATTTTTCTATGGTAATATATTATATTAGGAATATTGTATTTAATAGCTAATTTTAGCATTAAAAAACCATTTGGAAAATGGATCAGACTAATTTATTTCTTAAATTTATTTAAAAAATAAAAACAATGCTATCGTGGTAATATAAAGACCTAGGAGTCCTGGTGACACAGTGGTTAGGAGACTGGCTGCTAACAAAAGGTCAGCAGTTTCAATCCACCAGCCACTCTGCCCTATGCACAGTTCTATCGTGTCCTCTAAGGTTGTCATGAGTCAGAATTGACTCATTGACAACGACTTTTCAGTTTATAAAGACCACATGATTTTAAAATACAAAATTAAGACAATTTGAGAAGGATTGTGGATGAAGCACATTCACCTAACACAGGGCTTTAAGGATAAAGGAAGATGACCTAATACTATTTAAGGACAGGAATTCTGGAATAAAATGCCTATGTTCCCATCCTGGCTTGTAACAACCTTTTCTGTGGTTCACTTTTCTGATCTGTAAAATGGGAGAAAGTACAAAACTTTAAAGTTTTTGTGAGGATTCCCTTAAATACTTACAATGGTGCCTGGCATGTGTAAAGCACACAGAAAGTGTGAGTTGCTGTTATTAAGGAAGCTCCAGAGTGATGCAAATTCATAGGCTAGCCAAAGTGGAAGCTGGAGCCTACACTATTTTTGAAAAAATAATCAGCCTTCGAAAACTCTGTCGGCACAATTAGGGTTGCAGTGAGCCTGGATCAGCTTGAAGACAATTCATGGTCATTTTCTGTTGTTGTTATTAAGTTGCATGTAAATGCCATCATGGTGCAGTTTAGCCTAAGTTTCCTGTTGTTCTAAGGAAGGAGCGGCAGATATTCTAGAAATAAATGTAATTCAAGCAACTCAGTTAAAGAAGTGGGTCATGGTTGCAGATTTGGAGGAGTACAAATGTATTGTCTACCCCTGCCTTTTCTTGTGTAACTGGGATTAACTATTCTTAAGCCTGCTTCTTCACATGTAGAATGAATTGATAACAGTATCATACATAATTTTACATGAAATAAGGGGAGAGACATGGAAACAAATACTTAATACTTGGAGATGGTAGCCCCTTGAGATAAGGCTTTTGCACTTGTATTAGTGTTACGGTAGTGCTTAAGGGTCTCCATGAGTCAGATCCGACTCGACAGCACTTGGCTTAGTGCTTAAGGAGAGACGTAGTACAGCTACAGTGGAAGAAGAGGTGAGGCAGAGATACAGAGCTAAGAATACATTAAAATCAGTTGCAACACTGAAGCAAAGGGTTTGGTCACATCCACCCAGCTTGATCAGCTGAGGTTTTAACTAGTCTAAGAATTCTTTCTGGGGCCAAACTGTCCAAAGTCAGTGTTACAGAGGTTGATAGTGGGGCAGCACCAGGGATAGCTCCCAGTAGCCCTCAGAAAGCAGGGGACTTTCATTTCCTGCTTCCAGGGTCTGTTTAGACTTTCCAAGTTTAGGCTGTTTCCCAGACAGTTCCTTTTTGATGAAGACTGGGTCTTTCATGCACATAGAGAGCTTTGAGATGATGAGATGAGCAAACTATGGTATAAGGCTTGTTGATGGATGAGGACTGATATGAAAGAGCTGGTTTCTCCATGACTAGATGAGAGGAGTTTCCTAGCATCATAATTCGACTGTGTTAGTCCTTTAAATCGGTAGATTATTAAAGTCAGTGTCACAGGATGCAGGTGAGTTATAATCTACTTTGAAGTATTTTTAAAGTAGTATATAATTAGTAGTGTCAACTGATGATTTCCATTTTAATATTTTGAATATGACATTTAGAAAGAAATAAAAAACATGATGCTAAGAAATACACTTTTTGTAAAACTATAAAAATGAAAGAAGAATGACAAACACAAAATTCAAGTGTTATCTCTATGTGGTTGGCAGATGAGTCACTTCCTGGTAGCTTCATATAGGTAACATTTTATTTATTTTAATTTAATTATTGTAAAATATATGTAATGCAAGATTTGCTAATTTAATGATTTTAATATGTAAAATTTAATGATATCAATTACTAATATTTTAAGTCTTAGGTTGGATGATATGTTTACTGGTTTATTATTAGTAGGTGATAAGAGGATTTCTGGAATTATTGTAATAATCCCAGGTAACTGCTTCTTCTTTCTACGTATAAGTTAAAACTTATTTATTTTTGTTTTCCAAGTACCATAATATGGCAGCTTTGTGACTATGTACACAGATATGAAGATAGATACTTTTTCACCTCAATTCTGTTAAGTTGCTCTTATGCAAACCCTCTTTCAAAATACTTACAAATGGTTGTGCTATAGTGAAAAAGGTTCATAATGTTTACCATCACTTACTTTACTGTATCAGAAACCCATATGCTCATATGCCTGAGGCTATTGCTTAGAGTAACTGAAATTTGAACATGTTTTAGTGAGGAATTGCTTCTATTGTTACTGCTATGTGATTCATTAATTTGTGTGGCTGTTTTAACCATAGTCTTATAACTTTTACCCAGGTGATTGAACAGCACTGTGCAGCAGGGTAATTGTGGCTCACCAAGAGAATCAGTCAGTTTTGCTTTAAAAGACAGCCAGTGCCAGAGTAGAGTGGAGGATATTATTACCACCCAGCAAGAACAGCCAGAAGTGGAGAGTGTATTCTTTGGACCCTAAATCCTTTCACTGAGAAGCTCCTGAAAGCAGGAGACCAAGAGATGGAGTGAGGTGTAATCCTGAAGACAGCGAGAAGTGCTGGCAGGACAGACTCGGCAGCAGGCGATGACACCCCTGGCCTCTTGGCCCACAGAGGCAGAAAGCTGAGTGCCTTCAGGGAGAGGCTAGAACCAGGGAGAGGCAACCCGGAAACTATGGCTGTGAAGAGGCTGTCGCACTGGAAGGACTGTGTCCTCGAGTGTTCTTGTGTCTAAGTTGTAACTGTTTTTTCCCTAATAAACCCCATTATCACGAGTGTGGTCCATGAGTTCCGTGTGGCCATGGCAGTGAATTAACAAACCCTAGCAGAGAAGCAGAGAGTACTGTGAAATGTGATGGTTGATGTCAGAATTAGTAAAGACAGTGGAGAGAGGAGGATTGTCTGGCCTCCACCTACTGGGAATCAACTTGGAGCTGTTGACCCTTCCTCTTTATAAGGTTGGCAAGGATCAGATACTGTCCCCAAGCTGTTTTTATAGTTACCATTCTACAACTTTGGTGACATATGACATTTAGGTTTAATGTAACCATGTCCCATTAATAATTATTTCTGGAGCTGATTGTGGTACCGAAGTGTTTCATGTTTTCTTTTTCTTTTGCTTTACTTTAATGCCACCCCATTTCTGAATGTAGTGTGACTTGTGGCCTTGCCTTTTTCTTAACTTTCAGATTCCTGACAAATGAACCTGACTCATTGCCCAGAGAAATTAGAATTTAGAGGTGAGTAGATAAATTACACAGTTTGATACAAAAGCAGTTTTCATGGACTAGTTTCACATAAAAGGGTAGATTGGTGGGTTTTCAGTAAAGTCTCCTAAACTTAGAGAATACCAGAGTTCAAGTACAAGCTCTACAAATTAACAACTATTCAAGATACTGATTGCATTCCTTACCTCTTGTCCATTTCTACTCTTTTCTAAAATTAACAGTATTAGTAGTTTCTGGTTTTTCCTTGTTTTCACAATGAAATGAAGTAGATACAGAAGGTTTTATGAATAATAGATTGTCATACAGATGTACAACATTATTGTTATCTTCTAATTCTCTCTGTTTTTCGTTTCTCCTAAATTCATCAAGAAGACTTAGCAATTTTACTTTCTATGTATTGTTTGAATTTGTCTACTTCTTTGTGCATGCACCACAGCCTAGCTGGAGCTGCGATTTTCCTTCTACCAGGTTATGGCTGTAGCTTCCCATGTGGTCTCCCTTCTCTTTGTTATTGTTGTTAACTACTACTGAGTGAATGTCGACTTGTGGAGACCCCACATGTACAGAGTAGAATTTCTCTGTAGGGTTTTCAATTCTGTGACCTTTCAGAATCACATTGCCATGCCTGTTTTTCCAGAAACTTCTGGGTGTTTTGAACCTCAAATCTTTTGCTTAATAGTTGAGCACTTAATGCTTTGTACTATCAAAGAGTCCTTATTGCCATTCAACTCATTTTACTAACTGTATTCATAGAGATCTATTAAGGAATGCAAATCTGATCATAGCTGTCTTTTTCCTAAAATAATTCATTGTCATTTCACTGATACTGGAACAAAAACCAGAATTTTACATTGGTCCAACCTACTTCTCCAGCCTCTTCTCACACCACATTCCCCTCAGTTTTGGAGTTGTACCTTCATGAACATGTAAACAAGGTTTCCCCCCACCCCTTTCTATTTAATTATCTTGTTTGGTAATCATGTATTACAACACACTAACTGCATTTTATGCACTACAAACCCTAATTCACTAAAGCATAGATTAAAAACTAAAACAGGAATAGGTAGATAAGATTATGTATACTGGGCATATTGATGGGTGTCTGAATGTTCTTATTTTATTATTGCTTTATTTTCTCTTAATTCAGAAACATTTCAAAGATAATTCACAATGTAATACATTTTAGGGAAGTATTTGAGAGTGGAGTGGAAAGCACCTTGATGGATGGGGTTGGGAAACCTTCATAAGTGCCCAGATATTGACAGAATGACATTTTACGCTTCCAAGTAGTACTTACTTCCAGGTAGTGGGTAGGGGAATTTAGTATGTTGCCTGTCTTTTCTAAAACATTTTTTTTATGCTTTGACATGTTGAGTTGAATTGATTCACCTGTGTAATTGAAAAGTATAATTTGGTCTTAGTGTAATTGGTCTTCTCCTGGAATGGTTATCTGACAGGACAGATCAATTATTAGGTTGGTTCTGCCTTCTACTCACACACAGATCAGGACATATGCAAACTTTTCTTGGATATTCACTTATTAATGATATCCATATATAAACATGCATGTAAAAACATAAATTATAGTTATTTATCATCTTATGTCTTTATCTGCACGTATATAAGCACACAACTTAAACTCACCTATATTAATTCTGTTAATTATAATTTTACTAAGTTTTATAGGGTACCATTAATATTTTTAACATGTCAATATAGAATAAGCAGGAAAGATGGCTTTCTTGTATATTTCTCATGATTAATCAGCCAGTTTGAAAAATGTATTTGTCTTCTTATTCAGGTTACATACCATCCACGAAGTTAAAATTAGTCTCGCTCCCACACATCTCTTCCTACTCTAATCCATCTATCTTCCAAATTGCTGTCAGAATTAACTTCCTAAGAAACAAATCTGATGGTGTCATTCTCCTGCTTATGAATCTTTCTGGCTCCCTATTACATAAAGGAAAAGAGCCTAACTCATTTGCCTTCAGTATCTGACCCAGCTCAGCATCTCTTGACATTCTTCTCTTATATACCCTAAACATCAGTCATGAGGAGCTTCCCAATATTTCCCATGCATGACATGTCTTGTCAAGATTGGGGATTTTTTACAGTCTGTTTTCTCTTCCAGGAATATCCTTATGTTCTTTTATTTTTGCAAAAATGTTGTCCATCCTTCAAGACCCAGCTAAATGTTGCCGCTTTCTGTGAATATTTTCCTGATTTTCTTAAACAGAGTGAGTCAGTTCTTTCCTGAAGCTTTCAGTTTATATTGTTATTAAAGCACTTACTGGTTTGTATTATAATTACTTGTTAACATGTTCCTCCCTATTTTGATCGTGACTTGTTTTGATATAAGGGTGCTATATCAGTTAGGATACAATTAAGCTTCCATCAGAAAAACAAGCAAATGTATACACTGGCAAGAAAATAAATAAAATGGCTTAAACACAACAGGATTACTCTTATTTGTCGGATCATAAAGCAGTTCACAGTTGGTGTCTTAGGCTGGGTTTTCTAGAGAAGCAAAACCAGTAACACGTGTAGGTACAAGGAAAGATTTATAATATAGATAGATAGATACAGATATAGGAAACAGCTCACGTAATCACAGAAGCTGAATGTCCCAAGCTCTGGCACAAGCCTAAACATTGCCACGGAAGCTGAGGAACCTAAAGTCAGCAAGTCAGAGACCAGAGTTTGAGATCACCAGTTGTGTAGGTCAGTGGATCCCAAGCTGGTGGCGAGACAAAGCGACAGAGGCTGGCAAAACCAGGATCGGCAGGTCAGGGAGAAGGACTCTCAAGTGCGGACTGTAAGGACTGATGAGTCCAACAGCTGCTAGTTCAAGTCCCGGAACCAGATGCTGGAAGAAGAGAGTAGGAGCTCCTGGCTACGTGAGCGACCAGAAGAGGTAGTAGAAGGTCGGGAGATGAGAGCCGAGGGGCAGGGAGCCACCACAAACCCAGCCCTGCCACTTAATACAGCAGCCAAATATGTAGTAACCAAGTTGACATAATCCTGATCACCACAGTTGGCATGGCAACTCTACAACATCAGGACACATGTTCCTTTTATTTTTCAAACCTCTTCTATCCACAACGCATCCCTGATGGTAAAGTACTCAACAGCTAACTGAAAGATTGGAGGTTCTAGTCCATCCAGAGGTACTCTGGAAGAAAGACTTGGTGATCTACTTCTGAAAAACTGGATGTTGGAAACCCTATCAAGCACAGTTCTAGTCCAACACACATGGAGTCACCATGAGTTGGAATCAACTCCAAGCCAATTAATTTTCAGTCCTCAAAATATAGTTTCCATGTTGTTGTCTAAGATAGTTGCTCTAGTTTCTCCCACTACATCTGTATTTTAGTCAATGAGGAAAAAGAAGAAAAGTGAAGAGGAAGACATGCTTTTATTTGTTTATTATTTACAATACAAGACCTAGAACTTGGCTTCATACATCATTTCCAGTCACATTTGTTTGAAGGCTAGCAGATGAAGTTCTTAGATTTTGTGTCAGTCCTTGCCATCTCAAAATACTATGATGAATGGAGAGATAGAGCACAATACTAGAGGGACATACCATTTTCTATTACAGAGCACAAGAGGCACAATTGGTTAAATAGTCAGTTAATAACTGAAAGATTGGGGTGTCAACTTACCCAGAAGCTCCTTGGAAAAAAGGCCTACTGATCTTCTTTCAAAAAATCAGCCACTGAAAGCCTTATGGGGTATAGTTCTATCTGAAACACACAGGGTTGCCATGGTTCTGAACCAACTTTGTGGCAACTGGAAACGTAGAGCACATCTTTAATTTTCAATGTCCAGCACAGTGTTGGTTCATATTAGGCCAAGCCAAGTAGCCAAATGCCATTGGATTAGTTATTTGATGAAAGAAGGGATGAAGTCCAAAATCATAGCAATTTAGAATGACAGTGGACCTATAAATCATGTAGTTTAATACTCTAATTTCATAATGTGAGATAACTGATGTCCTGCCTCATTTACTACAATAGCTGGTGTTTTATGGACACAGGAGTAGAACAGAGGACAAAAAAAGGCAGTAAAATTTCTTAACTACTGGAATACATCCTGGACAAATAAGAGCCAATGCATGAAAAGACATATACATGTTCATTGCAGAATTGTTCACAATAACAAAAAGATGGACACAACTTAGATGTCCATCAGCAGATGACTGGATAAACTGTGGTACATACACACAGTAGAGTACTACACAACAATAAACAACAACTATGAATCTGTGAAGCATGTCATAACACAGATTAATCTGGAGAGATTATAATGGTTAAAATAAGTCAGTCTAAATATTGTATGAGACTACTACTGTAAAAAACTCATGGAAAGCTTTGCACACACACAAAAATACAATCTTTGATGGTTACAAGGGAGGGGAGGATAGTCAATCTAAATACTGCATGAAACTACTACTGTAAAAACTCATGGAAAGGTTTGTACACACACGAAAATACAATCTTTGATAGTTACCAGAAGGGGAGGGTGAGGATGGAAAAACATTAAATAGACAATAGAAAAGTGGTAACTTTAGTACACAGTAGTATACAACTTGTACAAGGCAAGGTCTTGTGAACTCCACAGACATATCCAAACTCCCTGAGGGACTGAATGGCTGGATTGAGGGGTATGGGGACCATGGTCCTGGGGACCATCTAGTTCAATTTGTGTAATATAGTTTATAAAGTCTCACTTGTCTGGGAGCAAGGAAAAATGATGAAAACTAGAGATACAAAGGAAAGATTGATCCAAAGGATTAATGAATCACCTCTACCACGGCCTTCACCAGACTGAGTCCAGTGCAACTAGATGTGCTTGGCTACCACCACTGACTGCTCTGACAGGGATCACAACAAACGGTTCAGAACAGAGCTGGAGAAACATGTAGAACAAAATTCTGACTCCTTCCTCACATCATCCACATGCCCCACCAAAAGTCAGACTTATTGGCTTGACAGAGACTGGAGAAATCCTGAGAGTAAGGCCTCCAGATACATATCCTTTCATCTCAATAATGAAATTACTCCTGAGGTTCATATTTTAGCAGACGATCAGACAAGCCTGTAATGAGACTAAATGGGCACACCAGCCCAGAGGCAAGGTCTAAGAAGGCAGAAATGGACAGCAAAGATGGTGTCTTGGTCATCTAGTGCTGCTATAACAGAAATATTTGCTACAGGTATGGCTTTAATAAACAGAAATTTATTTCCTCACAGCGAAGCAGACTAAAAGTTCAAATGCAGGGCATCAGCTCCAGAGAAAGGCTTTCTTTGTTATCTCTGGAACAAGGTGCTTGTCATCAATATTTCCCTGGATTAGGAGCTTCTAAGGCACAGGGACTCAGGGTTCAAGGGACACACTCTGCTCCAAACACCACTTCTTGGTGGTGTGAGGTCCCCAATTCTCTGCTGGCTTCCCTTTCCCTTACATCCCAAGAGATTGCCTTCAGGAACAAATAGTCCTGCCTCAATACAACCACTGTCCATCCTCCCTTATTAACATTGCAGAGGCAGGATTGAGAACATACAGGAACTTCACACAATACTGGGAATAATAGCCTAGCCAAATTGTTACACTCATTTTTGAGGAGACTTAATTCAACCCATGACAGGTGGCAATAGGATGCCCAAAGTTGAGAAGGGAACCTGTTGACGTTATGGGGTTGTTGATCTATGTCATAAAACAATATATGTATTAACTGCTAAATAAGAGGCTAGTTTGTTCTGTAACCCTTTGCCTGAAGTACCATAAGAGGGAGAAAAAAGTTGTTTAATTACCTTAATACTTTCAGACTCTTTAATAGAAGAGTACTCTTCATTTTAAGGGAGAATGAAACTGTTGTATTGCCCTGAAAATCTTTCTATAACATGCTTCTTTATATCAAAGAAATCAATGAGAAATCTTTTCAAAATTAAGAAAGAGTGGACTCAATCTTCGTAGTGAACTTAAAATATCGATATTGTGAATTAAAAAGTTATTTTAAATTACAGGTACCTGATGCAAAGTGGATAAAGTACAAACTGATAACATGAACAGTAAGCATCATTCTATCGCCTTCCCCAATAACTCTGTTTTTCTCCTCTAAAAAACTACTACTAACAGTTTTTATTATATTATTCCAGAAAAATTCTATGCGTTTAAAGACATGCAGAGTGCTTGCATTTTGAAGCCTGTTCTTTTCACTTCATTTATTTTAGAAATCTGATGCCAAGCCAAGCCAAGTGCCATCGAGTTGGATCCAACTCTGATAGGCATATTTTAAATAAAAAAGAAAGAGTTGCCATTGAGTTGATCTTGATTCATGGTAATATCATGTGTGTCAGAGCATAAACATGCTCCACAGGGTTTTCAGTGGTTGAGTTTCTCGAAGGTAGATCACTAGGCCTTTTTTCTCAAGTGCCTCTAGTGAAAGGGAACATCCAATCTTTTGGTTAAGCCACTGAGTGAATAAGCCATTTGCACCACCTTGGGATGCCATTTTAAATCAGTAAAGGTGCACCTACACGTGGACTTTATGTAATGAAACTCTTACTAAATTCAGAAGATACGCTGCAAAATATAATACAACTTCTTCAAACAGCTGTGAAAATTGTCCTTCCACTTGTAGCTATCACCCAGTTTTTTTGTTTGTACTCGACACACTATCCTTCTGCCTTGATCCTTCAAAACTTTGATCTTCAAACTTTCTGCTCTTTCTGCTTTGAATATTGTACCCTGATAATCTGCATGTCTGAATTCTCATTTGTCATGTGTCAACTGAAATGTTATTTCAATAAGAGTACATTGTATATACGAGGTCCAACAACTAAGTCCAACAACTCAGTTGTTCTGAGTGCTACACACCTCGTTGATGAATATCATGACAGTCATCTTCGAAGTACTCCCCTTGGGAAGCTATGCACTGATGCCAGTGCCTAGTCCACCCTGTAAAGCAATTTTGGAACTCTTTCTAGAATGGCCATTGAGCATGGTGACAATGTGGCAAGTTCGTGAATTAATTGTGAATTGTGAGGGAGTTTTTAACCAGTAAATAAATTACTGTATTGAAACACCCTTCTTATTCACCTGATCTGTCCAAAATGACTTTTTTCTTTACCTGAAGATAAAGGAAATACTGAAAGGAAGACATTTGGAGGACATTCAGGACAGCTCTGATGGCCATTCCAAAGAAAACAGTTCCAAAATTGCTTTGAAGTGTGGACAAGGCACCGGCATTGACACATAGCTTCTCAAGGGGTCTACTTTGAAGGTGACTGTAGTAATATTCAGCAGTAGGTAGGTAGCACTTTTTCTAGAATGAGTTCGAGAACATAATTGTCTGTCCTCCTTTTGTATATGTACACTTCTTACAACTTAGACAATCAGTAGTTGTTGAATTTATTTGTTTACTTGTTTACTGCCAGCGTGTACTACTGAAATACGGAACAACATCTGCCTTATTCACCTTGTGTAACAGCTTCTTGCTTGGCTAGTCATGATCAGTGAGTTTTTGGTTGACAGCAAAGAATAAAAGAACCATAAGTAAATTTATCTCTGAAGTCTGCTGATAAACAAATCTGTGCCTGATTCCATTTCATGCATCGATTTTTCAAGCCCTTTACACATAAATAAATACAGAATATATAAAAAAATTGTGAGGAAATACATGACAGCCCTCTTCCTCTGTGTCCTGATAAATGACTCTGCAGACACATTTCATCTACTGAGTCTTTCCCCACCTACCTAGTATTGCTATAACTGAAATAGTCTTAATGAATGGCTTTAGCAAAGAGAAATTTATTTTCTCACGGTTTACGAGGCTAGAGGACTGAATTGAGACAGAGGGGAAGTCTGCCTCTCTCTGTAGGCTTTGGAGGAAGAGCCTTGACTCTTCAGCTTCTCCTTCTCAATTCCTTGGCAATCTCCATGTGTCTTGGCATTTGTCTTACCCCATCTCTGCTTATAGTTTACATTTAATGTCTTTTGTATCTCAAAAGAGATTAACTCAAGATACACTGTACATTAGTCTTGCCTGATTAACATAATAAAGGAAACCTTCTGCAAATGGGATTACAGACAAAGGCATAGAGATTAGGACTTAACAACATGTATTTTGGGAAGACGTAACTAAATCCATAACATTCCACCCTCTCCCGCCAAATTCATATTCTTGCCACATGTAAAACACATTCACCCCTTCACATCATCCTAAAAGTCTTAAATCATCTCCAATTCAAAATTTCATTTTCCAAATCCTCTAAATTAAATACAGGTGAGGCTTTAGGAATATTTAGGAATCCTAGGACATTTTTCTTCATTTCTCAAACTGAAAGAACTAAAGAAAAAAAAAATCAGGCCTTGAGTTGCAATATTGAAGAATTATATGGGCAAAACATTGAATGACACATTAAAAAACAAAAAGATAGAAGGAATATGCAGAAATACAGTATCAAAAAGAACTGGCCAACGTTCAAACATTTCAGACCAAGCTTCACTGAAGGAATTGGGGAAAAACAAAGATTCAGGAATTCAGATGCTTCAACAAATGGATGAAATGCCAAAAGCATTCACTTTTCTGTGTTGAGAGATCTGGAAGACAGCCTTAGGGCCAGCTGACTGAAAGAGATCTCTGTTTATGCCCATTCCAAAGTAAGATGATGTAACAGAATATAGAAGTTATCAAGCAATATGATTCGTGTCACAGGTAAGTAAAATTGTACTGAAGATAATCCAAAAGTTGTTGCAGCAGCACATTGACAGGAATCTACCAGAAATTCCAGTCAGATTCAGAAGAGGACATATGAGGCATAACAATTAAGCTTGTGAGTTCATCCTAGAAAATGTGCTACATACCTCATTGCTGCATGTCATTACAGTCACGTTCAAAGTTTTCCCCTTGATTGACCATATCGTGTGTGCACTTTATGGTTCTATGCATCTATAGGATGTCATCCTGCTGGCCTCTTACTGGAGGAGATGGGGAGAGGGTCAAGAGGAAGGTACAGGAGATTGTTAGGAGAATATGACATGTATAGAATGGACAGAAGGAGTGTGCTGTCACCGGGCAGAGAGGGAAGTGGGAGCTGAACATAGGTGGGTTTACAAACTTGTATCGGATTATACACTTTCACTCAATCGCAATAAATAAACTAAAATATATATTTAAAAACAAAACAAAACAAAGTACTCCCCTTGGGAAGCTCTGCATTAATGCCAGCTCCTAGCTCACCCTTCAAAGCAATTTTGAGCCCTTTTTGTGGAATTGTTATTGGAGCTGTTGTTGTTTTACCCTTGATGTCCTGAATGTCATTCAGATGTTTTCATTTCAATATTTCTTTTATCTTTGGGTAAAGAAAAGTGTCATCAGGGGCCAGATCAGATGAGTAGGGAGGATGTTCCAATACAGTTATCTGTCTACAGGCTAAAAATTCCCTCATGGACAGTGCCCTGTTAGCTGGTGCATTGTCGTGATGCAAGAGCTATGAGTTGTTGGTGAAAAGTTCTGTTGGTTTTTGTCTAACTTTTTCACATAGTGTTTTCAGCACTTTCAAACAGTTAGCTTGGTTAACTGTCCAGTTGGTATAAATTCATAATGAACAATCCCTCTGATATCAAAAAAGTATAGCAAAATCATTTTGACTCTTGATTTGGACTGACAGAACTTTTTTGGTCAAGGAGAACTGGCTGACTTCTACTTTGCACTTTGACATTTGTTTTAGGGTCGTGTTGGTATGCCCATGTTTCATCACTGGTGATGACATGGCCCAAAACATTATCTTGCCTCTCCAAAAGGTCTTGGCAAACTTTGAGACTTTTTTGCTTTTGTTCATCAGTGAGCTCCTTTGGAACTGTTTTTGCAATACATCTTTCTCATACCAAGATTTTCAGTTAAGATTTTTCTGACTGTTTCTCTATTGATGTTTACTTGGTCTGCTATGGTTCTCATCCATAGTCAGCTAATGGTTTGACACACAATTCAACACATCTTTGCAATGTTGTCATCAGTTCTGATTATTACTGGCTGCCCTGACCTCTCTTCACCAGTGATGCTTTCTCTCCCCTCAGAAAAATGGTTAAGCCTTTTGTACGCTACCATTTTCTTCATGGGATTATTCCCATAATCTAGGACTAACATATCCCTAATTTCACTTCCACTCTTGCCAAACTTAACAAGGAATTTAACATTTGTTCAGTGCTCTAATTCAAGCTCTGACATTCTTGTGAAGGCACAAAGAAAAAACAGGCAACAAGAATAATGAACACCACTCAGCAAGACACTGCCACGTGTTGACAGAAATACAGCTGTGAAATACTGAAATACCAAGGTTATGAAACCTCAGTGAGTTGCTTGTACAGTGCTGCCACCATAAAGTGGACTGTGGCAACTTCTTGAAGTTAACTGTCAGACCTCATAGCACAAGGGATATCATTGTTCATGTGAGGTGAATCTGGGCTAAAACCAAAGAATACCAGAAAGATATTTACCTGTATTTTATTGACTATGCAAAGACATTCAACTCTGTGGCTTATAACAAATTATGAGTAACATGGTGAAGAATGGCAATTTCATTGGGGGGTAACTGTACATAGAGGAGAAAAACAGTATATTACATGGTTCAAGTTAGGAAAGGTGTGCATCAGGTACCCTGTCTGAGTCATCCGGTACTCCTCTAACAGAAACACCACAGATGGGTGACTTTAACAAAGAAAAGTTTGTTCTTACACAGTCCAGTAGGCTACAAGTCAAAATTCAGGGTGTCTACTCCAGTGTCAAATCTGGAGGAAAGTCCTTAGTCAGGGGGAATCTTGATGCAGAACCTACGGTGTGAAGGATGTGCTGCTTTCTTCACGGTATGAATTTCCCAATTCTCCTCTTGCTTTCCTTTTCATCTCCTGTAGAATAAAAGGATAAAAGGTGGTATGAGTCATGTTCCAGGGAAACTCCTTTAGTAAGGGTGATGTAGTCCCACCCTACTCCTTTTTAAAGGTAATCCTATCTATTAACCACAGGAAAAAAAATCAGGATTTATAGCATAAAAAAAATAACAAAACGGAGAACAATCACACAATAATGGGAATCATGGCCCAGCCACACTGCTAAGCATAGTTTTGGGGGACACAGTTCAATCCATGACATATTCATTCACCAAATTTATTCAATATATATGCTGAGAAAATAATCCAAGAAGCTGGACTGTGTGAAGATGAACATGGCATCAGGATTGGAAAAAGGTTAATTATCAACCTGTGGTATACAGATGGCATAACTTTTCTTGCTGAAAGTGAAGAGAACTTGAAGCACTTAGTGAAGAAGATCAAAGACTATATCCTTCAGTATAGTTCCTTCAGTCTTTGGTCATCATATACATCATAAAGAAAGCAAAATACCCTCACAACTGGATCAATAAGCAACATCATGATAAATGGAGAAAAAATGCAAATTGCTAATCATTTTATCTTTTTGAGATCCACAATCCAAAACCATAGAAGCAGCAGTCAAGAAATCAAAAGACTGTTGCATTAGGCAAATCTATTGCAAAAGATGTCTGTAAAGTGTTAAAAAGCAGAGACATCACCTTGAGGACTAAGGTACACCTGACTCAATCTGTGACATTTTCAATCATCTTACATGTATACAAAAGCTGACAGTAAATAAAGAAGACCAAATAATGACTGATTTCCAGAATGATGAACAAATTTGTCCTGGAAGAAAGACAGCCAGAACGCTTCCTAGAACTGAGGTTACTGAGACTTTGTCTCCCATACTTTGTACACCTTATCAGAAGGAACGAGTCCCTGATGAAGACATAATGTTTGGTAAAGCAGAGGGTCAGGAAAAAAGAGGAAGACTCACGATGGCATGGATTAACACAGTGTATATAATAACAGGCTTAAAATTAGCAAGGGTTGTGAAGATGATGGCAATGGACAGTTATTTGTTCTGTTGTGTAGAGGGTTGCTATGAGTTGAAACTCACTCAACAGCACTTAACAACAGTAACAACAACAACATTCTGGGGCAAAGTTCCTCTTCATTTGTGAACCTGTGAAATTTAGAGTAGAAGTTGTTTCCAAAGTACCATTGTAGAACTGGCACGAGATGGACATTCACATTACAAATGGGAGAATTTGAAGGGAAAGAAGAGGTAACAGGCATTAAACAAACCCCAAACCCAGCAGAACAAGTTCTTTTAGCTTTTAAGACTTGAAAATAATCCTTTCTTGTCTGAGACCATCTGAACAACGGCCCAGTGCTTCAGATGCTATGTATTGTCCAGGTAGATGATCCTTGGCCCTCAATTTTATCTCTTTCTTCTAGGCATTTTGGGATGGCATCTGTTAGACAGTCCCATTCTCCTTGTCCATCTGAGTGCACTCCAAACCCTTTTGGCCTTACAATGCCCTATTCCTCTGTCCTTTAGGCATAACAGTCCAACACCTCCAACTTTGGGCACTGACCCAGTGTCCTAACACACCTTAATGGCAGTCCTATACTCTTGAACTGAGTTGGCAAAGATACCACTCTTTAAACCCAGAGGCTGTGGTACCACCCTTTGAAATCCAAGAGACCATGACCCCACACTTTGAAATAGAAAAGGCTATGCTTTCTGTGCTCCTTACAATACTTCTGAAAACTGCTCCAGGGATGATCCTTTTCTTGGAGGATAGTGGATGTGTCTCCTTTGTCCTGTTTCAAGCTTGCAGAATTCTAAGAGGCCGTGTTGTTTCGCTCCATTGTTGCTGTGCCTATTTCAGTCTAAGCCAGTGGGTTTTCTGCTGTGGTAGTTGGTTAGAAACATCTGTCACAGAGTTAGTTGTGTACCCACGTGCTTGGTTAACATTCTAGAATATATCACAAGACAGAATTTTCCAGATTTTTAAGTTCTGTTCTCATTTTGCGCATTTCATTCGTAAATCCATCTCTTTCTTTTCGAATCTTATTATAATTAGCAAAGAGAAACCAAGAATCCCTTTAAGATCCTGTTTAGAAATCTCAGCCAGATATCCAAGTTTACAGAACAAGTTCTGTCTTCTACCAAACAGTTGATCATAATTCAGACAAATTATCTGCCACTGTATTAAAAAACATTGCTTTTCCTCCATTTTGAAATCATATATTTCTTATTTTCTTTTCAAACCTTACCAGAAGGACATTTAACATAAGTATATCTAGCAACACTCATTTGCTGGTATGATATAAGTTCTCTAAGATTGTAGAGTCTTCCTATAGCTTTCCTCACTTCTTTCTGAGCTCTAAGCAGAATTCCCTTCGAAGTCAATAATAATACCGATGATCTCTTCAAGGCAACATGGCTTTTACTGTTCGACAATGCCAAACCAATCCTGTTGCCACTGAGTCAATTCTGACTCACAGTGACTAACCTTGGTGGATTCAAATTGATGACATTTTGGTTAGCAGCTGTAGCAATTAACCACTATGCCACCAATGTTTTCTACCAGGCACTTTAAAACTCTTCTAGCCTTCATTCATTAACCGATTCTAAAATTACGTCCACATTTTAGATATTTGTTATAGCACCACCCCAACTTCTGTGTACAGAAGTCTGTCTTAGGTATTTCTTGCTGCTATAATAGAAATACCACAAATGGATGGCGTTAGTAGACAAATTTATTTTCTCCCTGTTTAGAGGCTAGAAGTTCAAATTTGAAACACTGATTCTAGAGGAAGGCTTTCTGTTTGTCTTCATCTGTTCAGCTTCTGCTTCCTGGTCCGTTTGAGATCTCTGTATACATTCCTATCTATCTTAGCCCTCTATGCTTCTTGCTTGTATTTAATGTCTTTTGTATCTCAAAAGAGGTTGACTCAAGATATAACCTACATTAATCCTGCTTCATTAGTATAACAAAGATGTCAAGCCAAGCCAAGCTAAGTTCGGTTGAGTTGGATCCATAACAAAGATGACCCATTCACAAATGGTATCATAACCACAGGCATACAAAAAAATGAAAGCAAACCCATTGCCCCCTAAAATGAAAGCAAACCCATAATTCAGACAGACTTTTTGCCACTGTGTGAAAGGCATTGCCCTGCCTCCATTTTCCAATAAAATGTTCATTATTTCCTTTTCAAATCTCACTAGAAGACATTTAACATCTATATATCTAACAGCACTCATTTTCTGGTACCCTATGTGTTTTCTGGAAAATCTAGTAGCACAGTGGGCTAAGTGCTATGTCTGCTAACCAAAAGTTCTGCAGTTGAAATCCACCATGTATTTCTTGGAAACTCTATGGGGCAGTCCTACTCTGACTTATAGGGTTGCAATGATTTGTACCTGACTCAACAGCAGTAGCTTCTTTTTTTTTTTTGGTTGTTTGTTTTTTAATGTATTCTCTAAGATCACAGAGACTCCCTGTAGCTTTCCTTATTTCCTTTTGAGCCCTCACCAGAATTACCTTTGGTGTCAACAGCACTACCAACAATCTCTTCAAGGCAGTATGACCTTTATTCCAAAAAAAAATACAATAAAATAAAATAAACTTGCTGCCAGTGAGTCAATTCTGACTCATAGTGACCCTATAGGACAGAGTAGAACTGCCTCATAGGAGAGATTGGCAGATTCAAACCGATAACCTCTTGGTTAGCACCTGTAGCACTTAACTACTATGCCACCAGGATTTACAATCAAAGGAATAGAGATGAGAATTTACTACCTAACATGTTTTTGTGGACATAACTCAATTCCTAATACCTTTCTTGTGATTTTCTATAGCATCATAAATTATTTTAATGGCAATATTTTGTGAATGACCTTTTCTCATCATGTATTTGCTACTTTTTATAATTTCTCTGATGCTAAATGGGGAACTATTAACTGGAAATCTCAACTAATATTGGCAGAAAATTATTTACAATGAATCTTTTAAAATAAACTCTGATAACCATTTCATCAATTAGCACAATTAATGCCAGAATTAAGAATGAAGTTATTAACGAGTCAGTGATTGAATTATATTAAAATTTAGTACATTCATACTTATTCTTAAAATGTAATTATTCTTACAATGCCATAGAAGAACCCAGATGATTATGGTCAGACAGTGTAAGTCAGTATTGAATCATATTTGACTTTACAAGGTAGTACAACACAGATATTAGAGTTAGAAGTCTTGCTTTTAAATCAGTGCTTTTGTTTTGCATGTAAACATACTAATTGTTTATTGACTATTACAAGTATTTTCTCCTTTTTTTGCTTGTTATAAGTTTTGTTTATAATGTGTGAAAACTCTGGTGGCATAGTGGTTAAGAGCTGTGGCTGCTAGCCATATGGCAAGTCCGCAGTTTGAATCCATCAAGCATTTCTCGAAAACTCTGTGAACCAATTCATCTCTATTCCAGAGGGTCACAAACGAGTCAGAATCAATTTGATTGCAATGGGTTTGATTTTTTTTTTTTAAGAGTAAATTCTCTTTTGTTTTCTACTGCTAAAATACCAGAACTGATTTTCAGTCTTTATTTTCTTCCAAAGTGAGCTAAATGTGTTTATAACAACTCACAACTTATTTGAATTATCATTTTATAATCACACAAAAGTATAGGTTCATGAGAGTAAAATTTTAAAAATACAGAAATGCAAAAAGGAAAAAGTCATGTAATCTGACTCCTTAGGCATCTGAATATTTTGGTACATATTATATTTTTATGCAAACAATGCATTTGTTTGCTGGCCACACCTTTCCCTGCTCCCCTGTGAGGTACTCTCACATGAAAGGCCATGCATATCCTCTTCCACATGTTGCTATAAAAAAAAATCAGTATAGCACACTTATAAAAGTATGGATCACGTGGGGCAGGCACAGCTGGCAAACAAACACAGACGGTATGCATTATTTTATTTAAAATATTACCGTATAAAAATAACTCCCACTTATTTTTGTAAGTATAAAACTCACTGCTCTTGAGTAGATTCTGACTCGTAACTACCCTACAGGTACATAAATATATATAACTGTACCATTTGTTGGAAACCCTGGTGGTATAGTGATTAAATGTCATGTTTGGCTGGCTAACCAAAAGGTCAGCATTTCAAATCTTCCAGGCGCTCCTTGGAAACTCTACAGGGTCGTTCTACTCTGACCTCTCAGGTCTCTATGAGTCGGAATCGACTCAATGACACTGGGGGATATTATTTGTTTATAAAATAATTTTGTGTCACATATGCTGTTTTTAACTTTTTTCATAATCATCAACTATAAGCATACTTTAATATGTAAATGAGCATATCCATTAGGAAAATGAGGTTGGACAATTAAGACCTCTAACTTGGCTGGACTTACTGCTACATTCCTCACTGCTCAATATCACTATAGTCATCTTCAAAGTACTCCCCTGGGGAAGCTATGCACTGAGGTCCGTGCCTTGGGCACCCTTCAAAACAATTTTGGAACTCTTTCTGGAAAGGACATTGTGCAAGGTGGCTCAATGGCACAGTGGCAGGTTCACCAACTTACTTGTACAGTTGTCTGTGCGTTTTCAGCCAGTAAGCAAATAACTGTCTTGAAATACCCTACTTACTCCCCTGATATAGCGTTCAATGACTTTTTTCTTTTCCCGAAGACAAAGGAAGAACTGAAAAGAAGACATTTTGATCACATTCAGGACATCAAGGGTAATACAACAACAGCTCGGATGGCCAGTCCAGAAAACGAGTTCCAGAGATGGACTAGGTGCTGGTGTCAGTGTATAGCTTCCCAAGGCGAGTACTTCGAAGGTGACCATGGTGATATTCAACAGTGAAGTAAGTAGCGCTTTTTCTAGGATGAGTTTGGGAACTTAACTGACAATCCTCATATATATGATTATCATATTTATAACCATCATTTAGTTAAGTAGTCTTTATTGTATATTAAGATCATGCCAGTTTTTAATCTATTATAAAAATCACTCTAATGAATGTATTTATGCATGCATCTTTCTCTAATTACTTCTTAATCCAAGTTTTCTGGAAGTATAATTGCATAATAATAAAAATGCCTCAGTAGTGTGTTGTGTGTATTTTGTATTTACTCAATATTTGCTTTGTATGTATTTGTTCACTTACTCCTTAGAACCACCTTACAAGGTAGGTACCTTTGAAGAAATACTTTACCATAGAATCAAATTCTGACTCACAACAACCCTGTGAGACAGAGTAGAACTGCCCATATGGTTCCCAAGGCTTGTTTTTTATTTTATTTTATTTTTTACTTAATATGACTGAGTGAAAATGTACACTCCTGTATAAATTTACATACCCACTTATATGCAGCTTCCATTGCTCCCCCTGTCCAGTGACAGCACACTATTCCTCTCTTCTCCACACATGTCTTATCCTCCCAGCAGTCTCCTTTGCCCTGGTCCAGAAGTTCCGGGGTTCCCCTGGGAGCATGGTCCCTGGCCCTGATGCTGCCCTTGCCCATAAATCATAATGAAGGTCCACTCTTTGGACGTGAATGGATTGGACTTGGCGACGCAGAGTGACCATATATTGGATGCACTTTATGGTTCTATAGATCTATAGGATATCATCCTGCTGACCTCTGGTTGGAAGGCTTGATTTTTAAGGAAGCTGACTGCCACATCAATCTGTAGAGTAGCTGGTAGATTTGAACTGCTGACCTTTAGGTTAGCAACTGGGTGCTTAACCATTGTGCCACTGAATTTCTTATGAGGTAAGTAAACCAAACCAAACAATACCACATATTACAATAAGAAATTCTCACAGAAGGAAGATAAGACATTTCATTGAGTTGAGGATGGCTTCACGATCAAGAAGCACTGCTATTATTAAAAGACAAAACAAATGCTGCCAATTAATATCTGAGATTCTAATTTCTTAGGTAATTAGATATGCATGTTAGAATAAATACAGTATGGTAAACTATTCAACTATAAGCTGGTCAATGTTCTACAGCCTATATATGGAGAAATGGCATTTAAACCCAAGCTAGAGGCTTCAGAGTCTATAATCTTAACCATACAGCTCTACTGTTTTTGAAAACGCATTAGTATTTTTAAGATTTTTAATATCAGATTTCCCCTAAGAAAGGTTGTAGCTGTTGACACTTTCTCTAGCTGGGTTATATAAATAAATATTCTTTATCAATCTGAAAAGTTAAAAATTATCATTTAATTTGCATTATTTGATTATTCATGAAGTAATTTTCAAATGTTTATACACTACTTATATCTCATCCTTTCAAAATAACTCTTGTGATTATTTATGTCTTTTATACTTACTTTGTATTCTTTTATGTCTTTGTATGTTAAGAATATTAACAATTTTTTATGGTTGGAAATATTTTCCTAGTTTATGTTTTATGTTTAATATTGTTTATATTTTTTGAAATTGTGATTTAAGATCTATTAAACTTTTCATTTACAATTGCTACCTTTAATGTAAGGAAACCTAATTGAAATATATTTTTAATTGCATGTTTTTCTTATACCTGCATGTATTAGTAAAGAATGAACACTAATCTAAGCAGAAATTATTTGATTGAAAGATAATTAGATAATTAATAAAGATACAAGAAAAACTGGAGAGGCAATTCCAATGACTGAGCCTAGAAAATTATTGAACAGAGACTGAAAAAATCATCTTAAAGAAATTTTGTAACAAAGATCCCAAAGTTCTCACTGATAACCAGATGCTGTGAGTAACTGCTACTGACCATAGAAAACATACTGTATACTACTGGATGTTATACCAGGATGTACACTTCAGATGTAAATATCTATTCAAGTGGGACTGACCAGTTAAACAAAGGTTCAAATTTTTTTAATTAATAGATAACCAGTATTTGGATGTTAGAAATTTTGTATTGTGGAGGCTATAATATGTCAAGGATGCAAATTATGATTCCAGCATAAGCAAAAGATTGTTAATGTATAAAAATCAAATTAAACAGGGTTAAAAAAATTTGGTGTCAAGTCGATTCTAATAGCAACGCTATGAGGACAGAGTAGAATTGCCCAATAGCGTTTCCAAGGAACCACTGGTGGTTCCTTTTTCTTACCAGCCATAGCACTCAACCACAAGGCTATCAGGGTTTCCAAAGGAGGATAAAGCAGGGAAGTAAAAATATAACAGATAAAAGAAGTCAAAGAAGGAGAGCTAAAGGAACTTGTGAAATAAATAGCTAAAACAGAGAACAAACAGTATGATACGAGACATAAACAAAATTTATCAGTAATCACGGTAAGTATAAATGACTAAATGCTCCAATTAAAATTATCAATGTCAGACTAAAGGATATTTAAAAAATAAAAAGCAAATAGAACTGTATGTTATTTATGTGCAAGAGATTATGTAAGCTTATCTAATTAGGTGAGTTTGGGTATATATATGGAGGAAGGAGATAAATGTATGATGACACTTGAGGAATATAACTAATGCAAGTAACTTGCAAAGGGAATTATCATTGGGCACTCCAGATATGAAAATAGGTGACTGACTTGTGTTAAAGGGATTGATTGAAATAACAACAGCATATACCTTTTATTGGAAACCTTGATGGGAAGGTAACTGTAGACAAGATTAGTCACTATTTGCTCCTGAAAAGTTCAATAAACAAGCAGGACTTAACAATTTATGCACCCAACATTACAGCATCCAAATACATTGAAGAAACACTGACTACATTAAAAAATGAGATAGATCATTCCACAGTAATAGTGGGAGACTTCAACACTCCACTTTGAGTAATGGACAGATCATCTTAGAAAAAAGCTCAGTAAAAGACACAGAAGATCTTATTATGACAATTAACCAACTAAACCTCATTGACATATACAGAACTTTTTATACACCAACAGGTAAATGCTTCTTCTTCTCCCATGCACCTGGAATATTTCCTAGAATAGACCATGTCGTAGGACATAAAGCAAATCTCAAAAAACCCAAACCACTGAATTAATGCAAAGCATCTTCTCAGATCATAAAGCCATAAAACTTGAAATCAATAGCAGAAAAAAATAGGTAGAAATTGGAACTCATGGACACTGAAAAAGCCATGAGTTGTAGAAGAAATCAAGGATTAAATGAGAAAATTTATGGATTCAAATGAGAATGAAAACGCATCCTACCAGAACCTATGGGATACAGACAAAGCAGTACTCAGAGGCCAATGTATCTTTATAAATGCACACATCTGGAAGGAAGAAAGGACCCAAACCAAAGAATTAATCCTACATCTTGAACAAGTAGAAAGAGAGCAACAGAGGAACCCCTTAGGCACCAGAAGAAAACAAATAATAAAGATTAGAGTAAAACTAAATGAATTAGAGAATAGAGGAACCATAGAAAAAATTAACAAAACCAAAAGCTGATTTTTTGAAAAGATCAACAAAATTGACAAACCACTGGCTAAACTTACAAAAGAAAGACAGGAAAGGAAACAAATAACACAAATAAGAAATGAGATGGGAGGTGTCAAAACAGACCCAACTGAAATCAGTAGTATCATAACAGAATACTACAAAAGACTGTGTACTAACAGATTTGAAAACCGAGAGGAAATGAACAAATTCCTAGATTCATAACACCTACCAAAATTATCACAAGGAGAAGAGGAATGATTTAATAAACCCATCATGAAGTAAGAGATTGAAAAAGGAAACAAAATATTATCCACCAAAAAAAGCCCTGGCCCAGATGGCTTCACCACAGAATTCTACCAAGCTTTTAGAGAAGAGTTAACTCCAATACTACTGAGACTATTTCACAGCACAGAAAGGGATGAAATGCTCCGAAATTCATTCTATGAAACCAGCATAACCCTGATATCAAAGCCAGGGAAAGATCCACACAAAAAACAAAATTACAGACCAATATCACTCATGAATCTAGATGGAGAAATCTTCAACAAAATCCTTGCCAATAGAATTCAACAACATATAAAACAAATAATCCATCTTGACCAACTTGGATACATACCAGGGATACAAGGCTGGTTCAACATCAGAAACATAATTAATGTGATTAACTACACAAATAACGCAAAAGATAAGTATCACCTGATTTTGTCAGTTGATGCAGAAAAGGCATTTGACAAAGTCCAACACATTCATGCTAAAAGGTCTCAGCAAAATAGGAATAGAAGGCAATTTCCTCAATGCAATGAGGGGTACCTATGCAAATCCAATGGCCCACATCATCCTGAATGGAGAGCGACAGAAAGAATTACCCTTGAGAATGGGAACTGGACAAAAATGCCCACTCTCACCACTTCTATGCAACATTGTACTAGAAGTTCTGGCCAGAGCAATCAGACAAGACGAAATCAAGGGCATCTGCATCGTCAAAGAAGAAGTGAAAATCTCCCTATTTGTAGATGATGTGGTTGTATACACGGAGAATTCTAAAGAATCTGAAAGTAATCTACTCTAACAGAAGAGTTGAACAAAATGTCAGGATATAAAATAAACATAAGCAAATCAGTAGGATTCCTTTACACCAACAGAGATCATTCAAGAAGTCACCAAATCAATACCATTTACTATAGCCATCAAGAAGATAAAATATGTAGCAGTAAATCAAACTAGAGAAATAAGAGATCTATATAAAGAGAACCACAAGACCTTTCTGCAAGAAACTAAGAAAGATTTAAATAAATGGAGAAACCTACTGTGCTCATGGATAGGAAGAATTAACATTGTGAAAATTGCTATTACACCCAAAGCTATCTACATAAACAGTGCAATGACAATACAAACTCTAGTGACATTTTTAATGAGATGGAGAAGCAAATCAGCACTTTTGTTTAGACAGGGAAAAACCCTGGATAAGCAAAGCACTACTGAAGAAGAATACAGCGGGAGTCCTCTCACTAATCAACTATAGATCCAATTACACTGACATAGTAGTCAAAATAGCCTGGTACTGATACAAAAAGAGACATACAGACCAAGGGAACAGAGTTGAGACCCCAAAGACGCCATCATCCTCCTGTGAAAAGTTGATATTTGACAAAAGCCCTAAGATTGTAAAATGGGGTAAATATAGTCTCTTTAACAGATGGTACTGACAAAATTAGATATCCATCTGCAAAAAATTGTAACAAGACTCAAATCTCACACCTTTCACAAAAACTAACTCTAACTGGATGCCTGTCAAACCTAAATTGATAAAGATTCATGCAAGAACAAAAGTCAACAATGGAAGTTTTAATACACCATTTAGACAGACTTCAAAATCTGACAAAGCACAGTCAACAGAAGAGAAAATAGATAAATGGCAACTTCTAAGCATCAAACACTTTTGCTCATCCAAAGACTTTATCAAAAGAATTAAAAGACCACCTACAGAATGGGAAGAAATATTTGGCAACTACATGTCGGACTGATGTCTGATCTCCATAATCTAAAATGTACTGCAAAATATCAAAAAGGAAAAGGTAAATAACCCAATTAAGCAATGCACAAAGGAGATGGACAAATACTTTACTAGAAAGGACATCCAGGTAGCTCAAAGACACATGTGGAAGTGCTCATGGTCATTAGCTATTAAAGAAATCCAAATCCAAAGTACAACGAGATACCATCTCACATTAACCAGGTTGGCCATGATCCAAAAAACACAAATGCTGGAGAGGCTGTGGAGAGACTAGAACTCTCCTACACTGCTGGTGGGATTGCAAAATGGTACAGACTCTTTGGAAAGCAATCTGTAGCTTCATTAGAAAGCTGGAAATGAATACACTATTTGACCTAATAATCCCACTGCTCAGAATATACCTTATAGAATCAAGGGCAGTCACACAAACAGACAAATGCACACGAATGTTTATTGCAGAATAGTCCACAATAGCTAAAAGATGGAATCAATGTAGAGGCCCAACAGCAGAAGAATGTATAAACAAACTATGGTACATATACTCATTGGAACACTGTACAATGAGACAGAACAATGATGATTTTAGGAAGCATCTCATAACCCGGTTTCAATTGGAAGATATCATGCTGAGTGAAATCAGTCAACAGCAAAAGGACAAATATTGTATGAGACCCTTACTATAACGACTTAAAAAAGACTCATGTACAGAAGAAAAGACTCTTCGATGGCTGCAAGGGAGAGGAGGGAGGAAAAGGGCTGGTTGTAGATTACACACTTGATAGAAATTTGGTTGTGAAATTTGGAGTGACAGCAGTGACACAGTAGAAAGCAAATCAATTTAACTGGACTTCAACATAAGCTGAAAACTCTTTTCCTCTTAAGCCAATATTGCAAGGATAGAGTAGTAGGGCTGGGAGTCTGGGGACCATGCTCTCAGGGGACACCAAGGCCAATTGGCATAACTAACCTATTGGTAATAGAGTCTTCTGCACCCCTTATTGGCAAATGGTGCCTGGGGTTGTAAAAGCTGGCAAGCTGCCATCTGAGATACACCAAATGGTCCAAACTCAGCCAGCACAGATGATTACCAAAGACAACAATGAAATGAAGCAAAAAGAGCCCGGAAGACAGAAGGACCCATGTGAATCAGTGACTGTATCAACATGCAACCAGAAGAACCAGACGATGCCAGGTCACTATCAAAGATACGCGTGATGGGGCACACAATGTTGAGTTTCAGTGGTAACACTAGAAAAAGAGGGGTGCACCTCAAGGACTCCACTAAAAGAACACAACTGATGGACTGAAGGCCTTGGGCTTCCCCTGGCATCATGGCCCCTAGACCTGATGGTACCCCTGACCAGAAAACATTACTGAGGTCAACTCTTCGGACAGGAATGGATTGGACTTAGCAACACAATGTGACCATATGGTGTGTGTAACTTATGATACTACGCATCTATAGGATGCTGTCATATTGGCCTCTTACTAGAAGGGAGAGGAGACCATGGAGACTAGGAGACAGAAGATCGTTAAGAGGATATGACAGGTATAGAATGGGAAAGAGCAGTGTGCTGTCATTGTGCAAGTAGAGCAGAAAGAGCTGCAGATAGGCAGGCACGTAAAGTTGATTTGGAATGTATACTTTCACTCAATCACGATTTTAAAAAAATAGTTATGTAAGGAATTTGGACTGAAACAGTTACTACAACTTATCATTGTGCTTTATGTGACACCAGAAATCCTATATTTGCTTGAAATAAAAAAGAGTATATATTTCTTAGCCCTATTTATGCTGAATATACAAAAACCACTGAGTGAACGTAACAAGGTTTTGTTCAGTCACAGATTTAGGGTGAAGAGCATAGAACTAACTTTTACTAAATGCCTTGTATGTCTGAGTAAGTTTTTATGGGAAATCTCATAGAGACTTACAGAGATGATGCAGTTTATCCAATGTCATGTAACTAATACTTGGTGGCCAGAATTTGAACTCATGTGTCTTTCAAAGGCCACCTAAATTCTTTATTAAGGAGCAGAATACAGATTATGTTCTTGGTGTGACCATTTTATATATCAATTCTTTATTAAAAAAATGACAACCATATCTTAAATACTGTAGTACAAACACACTTTGTGCATTTTAAGCTAATGTAGACTAAGTATAACAACCTGTAATCTGAGTTAATGTAGGTTGAACTATATGAAATAGTCAATATTCATCATTTTTGATGCACATAGATAGCAATATTATATTTCAAGATAACAGAGCTCTTGAAAAGAGAAAAGTGACCCCTGACAGCTACAAGCTGGCCTGGTGTTCACAGTCATGTCTTGGTGTTGCCAGGAGCTGATGTGACACTTACAGGCTGCTTAAAGAATTCTCACATTGAACATAAACTATCTCAGAATCACCAGTGCTAGACAAGGTCACTTGCAAACATGGTAAAAGACAAAAATACAACTATTTTCAGTCATGTCTGAAGATAAACAAAGTTTGAGCACATTTACAAGGAGACTTGGGTGAAAATCCCTGTCCAAATTTGTGTAAATATCACTGTCCAAATATCCCTCCACCAGCTGACAGAACCCCTACTGCTTCTTTACAGTAACTGATGCTTCCTTCTCTCTACTTTCTTGATAAACATTATTAAGATAACTAACCAAATTACCTTCCCCTTCTGACAGCACTCAATCAAGGGCAAACTCCTGTTTCCTTGAACAATCGCCCCAAAACTCACCCTATGTCAGCCTAAATCCTTTAAGTTCCTTTTAACTCCCGCTTAGAGTCTTAGGTGATGCAAATGAGTAACAGGCTTGGCTGTTAACCAAAAAGTTGTTAAGTTTTAGTTGATACAAGGGCACCTCAGAAAAAAACCCTGGCCGTCTACTTCCGGAAATAAGCCACTGAAAACCGTATGGAGCACAGCACTACTGTAACACACCTGGGTTCACCTGGAGTCAGAGCTGACTCCATGACAACCTGTTCTGTTCTGTTTTTTGACTTCATCTTAGTGAGCAGTCCACAGTTCCACAAGGTGTTTGATTGCCTTTTTTGCAGTGAACAGCTTTGTTTGATTTACAGGTGTGTTGTTCAAATCTTTGACTGGAGGGCGCTGGGAGAAGTGGAGATTCACCTGAGATTTGCTGCTTTGGACACGGATCCATGACTGACTCAGTAATAGTGTGTGTATATGATGCTCCTTTTATCTCTGAGAAAGTATCCCCCTACTCATGTCTGGGAGACAGGTTCACATCAAACTGGCTTTTGATCGCAGGTCATCCTCAGCTCAAAAATCTGCAAACGTGTTCCCTCTCAATAACCAATTCTATCATACTTCTGCTGGATGATAGTTGACTAAAGTTGTCTTCTTTGGAAAAAAAAAAGCTTCAAATCATGATACATTCAAAGTTTGATTAAAGAGAGATGCTGTACCTTAACATCAGTGTAAACAGGTACCAATGTGACATTCTGTACAAAAATTACGCATCATGACCTATATTCAGGCTCAAGCATATAACCTCTAGAGATATAGGCTGAAGGTATGTATAGCTGTAGACAGAGCCTAAACCAAGAAAATAAAATTGTTTTATCTACTAGGATATATATGTAAATAAGTATGGGTAATTTTTTTTGACCTAGACATAATTAAGAGTGGGGTGTTATTACCAACCCATCTTGAAACCCTATGTGGCAGCTCTGCTGTGTTATGTAGGGCCACCATGAGTTGGAAATGACTGAATGGTGATTTCTTTTTTTGGATTTTATCATCATGTGTTAATCAAATACAGCTCTGAGAGTGCAATGGTTAAGAGCTAAGACTGCTAACCAAAGACTGGCAATTTGAACTCACCAGCTCCTCCTTGGAAACCAAATGGGAAACTTTGTTTTATAGGGTCATTATGAGTTGGAGTTGATTTGACAGCAACATGTGTGTTTGTTTCTGGTTAGTAAAATAAGTTCTAACTTGTTATTTACTGTCCGTCTCTCACTCATCTCTTGCTCTGGATTTTAAGCTGAGGAAAGACCATTGTGCCAATTTTGTTAACCTACTTCAAGTTTTTACAAGAGTGCTTGGCATCAAGTAGGCACTCAATGAATATTTTTCAATTCTAGAGTGTTTTCTTCTATATGTAAACACTTATGCACATACAGACATACAAATACACTTTAAAATTAGAACTACAGAGAATTTTTTTGTTCTAACTTTTTACTAATGTTTTATACTGTCATGAAATATTCTTCAAAATCACAATTTTAACAGACACATAATAATCCAAACTGTGTATCTATTATAATTTATATAGATATTTTCTGATTGTGGACACCCTATCTTAACATCTTTTTAAATAAACTAACATGCATGTCCCACATTGTTTCCTCAAGTTATATGCCAACATGGGTTATTCAACTCTTTTTGATTATTTTCGTAATAAATCCTCTGCTTGGCAATCAGATCCTGGAATAACCAAGCTCCCCTCACTCCTAATCTAATTTCTCCCACTGGGCCACATCAGCGCACTTCTTCATTTTCTCTCCCTGCTTTGTTTCAGTTTTCATTCTGTGTGACATATATTTTCTGAGTTCCCACTATACAGCATGCATTTTGGTAAGTGCTTGCGTTCAAAGATGAAGACTCATAGTTCTGAGAACTTGTTTGAAAACATACCCAGTTCCAACCCCTGAGACAACTTGAAGCTCTATTTACCTTGTTTCTGAAACCTCAGTACACTGTTTATTACAGCAGCTACTAGAGTTTTGTTGTTGTTGTTGTTGATTTGTGGTCTGACTTTTCCATAGACCATAAATTCAGGGAGAACAGTGATTTATTTTGTTATTTGGTTTTCCCCTATCACTACACATATTATCTGACATATAATGAAAACCAAACTTGTGCCATCAAGTTGATTTTAACTCCTAGTGACCTAGAGCAGAACTACCCCCCAGGTTTTCCAAGCCTATAATCCTTACGGAAGTAGAATGTCACATCTTTTTGCTGTAAAGTAACTGGTAGTTTCCAAGTAACTACCCATTGGTTAGCAGCTAAGTATTTAACCCTCTGTGCCATCAGTGATTCTGCGACATATTCTTAGTAAGTGTTCATTGAATTAATAAATGGATGGAAAAATACATCAATTTCTGAATTGAAGAATGAATAAAAAAACAGTGGTTCCTACCTCGGGCTGAGTTCTCTAAGAAGCAAACCCAATGAAGTGTGTAGAGATTCATCTCAAGGAAATGGCTCATGAGGTTGTTGTGGAAGTTGGCACGTTCCAAAATCATGGGTCAGGCTTCAGGCTGGAAGCTTTTCCTGACTCACATGGTCGCAGGGGCTGATAAATTCTAAATTGGCAGGTCACACTACAGGCTTCTGGCTCACATGGCTGCAGGAGCTGGCAGAAGCCAGTGAACCTCAGAACTCGCAGCTGGAAAGCTGGTTGTTAGGTCAAGTCCCAAGAACCAGAGGTCAGATGATAACAGGTTGGATGCAGGATACAGAGCAAGATCAAACTTTGCCAGCGTGTCCACATGTACTGGACACAGGTCACATCCCCAAGGAAAGTCCCCTCACATCAGATACTTGAGTAAGGCAGTAACTTGAGTAAGAGTGTGATAAGTGAGTGACTTGAGTAAGTTGGTGATTTTAATCACACCTTTTAATAAGAATGTGACTCAATACACAATCCACACTAATTTTGCCTCATTAACATACAGATGCTTTGGATTTATAACACATAACATGAAACATAATCACACAATATCACAAAGTGGAGGACAGTTACTGAACACTCGGGATCATAATCTAGTTGAGCTGACATGTAATATTAACGACCACGGTTCTCAAGACTATTGTTTCCCAAACTGTTCTGAGTAGTCAATGGACTATTCTGTTTTTCAAAGCATAACAGAAATCTATGTTTTAGCCCTTTCTATGTTCTTCCTTTACCTTTCAAAATTAAAGCCCCCCCCCTTTTTCCCTCTTCCCTATTCAATGCACAGTTAACAAGGGTACTTAAAACAGGCTGTCCAAGCAGCGTGCCTAGTACATTTGATACCAGGGCAGATAATTTTTACTTTGTTTCTGTGTTACTTCATAGTTAAAGCAGATCATTTTTACCTCTCCTGGCATACTGTTGCATTTCAGCGGAGACTGAATATCTGATCGTGGGACATGGAGTGAGTATGTGACAAGATGTGCCTGCCATGAGCTGCAGATTATCCAATTATCTGAGTCACAAATTTGCGTGGACACAGCAACAAGTCATGTACAGCCAAAGCCAATGTACAGAGATACGACAATTAAGTCTGCAAACTTAATTGTTACAAGTGCTACATAACCTCCCTGCTGAGTTTCCCTGTGGTCACTTTTGAGGTACTCCCCTTGGGAAGCTAGGCAGTGACTCCAGTGCCTAGTCCACCCTTTGAAACTCTTCCTGGAATGGCCATTGCATGTGGTGGCACAGTGGTAAGTTTATGAACTTCATTGTATAGTTGTAGGCATTTTTTAGCCAGTAAACAAATAACTGTATAGAAAACACCCTCCCTACTCAGCTGATCCGGCACCAAATGACTTTTTTCTTTACCTGAAGATAAAGGAAACCATGGAAGGTAGGCATTTTGTTCCAAAACTGCTTTGAAAGGTGGACTAGGCACTGGTGTTGGTGCATCTTTCCCAAGAGGCGTACTTGGAAGGTGAGATTTGTAGCATTTTTTTTTTTTTTATGATGAGTTTGTGACCTTCAGTGTTAGACCTTGTGTGAAAGAAACCATCTCTTTGAGAATGTGTTCAAACAGATCCAAACAGGCAGAGGAAGTCACAAGAGCGGGTTGCCTGTACTACCACGCCATTTACTTTTCTTTCGCTGATGTCTCTCACAAATTACACTTAGGAATTCATGGGGGCAGGAGGTGTTTTGGGTCAGCAATATCATAGTTCAACACAATGCACTGATACCAAAAACAGATTTGTTCTACAATGACAGTAGAACCTTGGGAAATCAACTGCAATGATTTTTGATACTTGCTGGTAAAGTGTCAAGGGGCAGTTACAACACTTGTGCCCAACAGATAAAGAAACAAAGGGTTCAGAATTCCTTCGGAGATGAGTGACTCATACGACAATGCAAGCAATCTTGTTGCTGAGAGTGAGAGAAATCAAGAATGTATGGCAGATGCCTGAGATTACAAATATTAGTTATGACCTTGGAGCCAGTTGCAAAAGGAAGGACAGTTAACTCCTTCCACCAGTCCTCTTAGACTAAATTATTTGTAGAGGTTGAGGGTAGCCACAACCTTGATGATTCTATGAGAATTTGAACTCAATAAAGGCCAGGAGTGATTCAAATTCAGCAAGGCATTGATGCTATGGACAAGTCTTACCCATTATGTTCCTCTAACCCAGATGATTGTACAACAGGATCTGTGGACTAGTTACTGCATCACTTCAAGGTGATGCTGATGAGTGTGAGAACCACTGCTCTAACCATTTCTGTGGCAACACACAAGGAGCAGGTGTAAACTGCTAGTACTTTACCCAAGTCCTTATCAGAGCAGTTATTTGGGAATCTGTAGTGCCAATCCCTCTACACTGCTCCGTGAGAGCCATCTGTGACAGCATCTCCAACTCCAACTTATCTGGGACTTTCTAACTAAAGGGGTTCCCTGATGAAGTACAGATAGAATGAAGGCACTGGGATCTGGACGATGATTTTCAAAGCTTAAGTAACATATAGGCATCAACAGTAGTGCCAGGTTTTCAGGGAATGGAAACAAAGATTTTTTAAAAAGATTTGCTTTATCAGAGGAAACTAAACAAACAGTGCTGCTGCCCAGTCTATTCCATTGAATCCCAATATTATTTGAAGGTGGACAGGCAAGAATAAAACAGCCCTATAAGGTGTTTTTTACTGTTTGACCATGCTGTTTAAATATTTTTTCTCTTGAAGCTAACAAACAAAACAGAGTCTGACAATGTGCAGCATTTGTAAAACAGTGCTTTATCTAGATAAGCAGATCCTTTGTTTCATGTGTGACCCCGTTTCAAATAATTCTACTGTGGCTTTTAAGATGAGTATCGTGAACTTGCTGCAAAAATAATGGTAATAAGGACAAAAAGAGAAATAAAGTGGAGGAATAACAAAAAGTCACATTAGACAGGCATTGAAATAAAATCCAAGGCCAGAAGAGAAAACCTGAATCTTTCCTCAACTTTCAAGCTATACAACAGATTCTACTCACTGGGCATAGTCACTCTTCCCATGGAAACCAGTGGTTACAAAGAAAGTTTGTTGTCCCTGTTGATAAACACTCTGAAGAGCAGTACAATCCTCTTTATGGGCAACCTGAGAATTCTCAATATGTGCTACATATGAAAGTGTTAGTTATTATATTAATTAAAGTCTACATATAAAGAACAAGATTATGTAATAAAGTTGACTATATTATAAAATAATTTTCACTGAAGGAAGCTTTCACCAACAATCTTCCCAAAGCTATTGAATTCCCTATTTGTTTGAGTATATACAGGGAAGAACAAGACATGTGATGACATTTGAATCTCTTTTTGAGAAACACAGGAATATACTTAAGGTTGATTTTGGAATGAATTTCCCTTAATAAAGTAGGCATATGCCCTGATTATTTCTATCATTGCCTTATTTTCCCATGTGTAGCCTGTAATAACTTACTTTAGAAGTTACTTGTGATAGTTATATTTCTCATGGTTTCTAATGTACTTAAACTACATGTTGCAGTTCAAGCAAAAGGATTTCAAATATTCTGGGTTCAGTCTAGGATCCTGCTTTTTTAAAAAAAGTGTACAGTTGGAATTTTTAAAAGGTTAAAATCACAGGGCTGTCTTTCCTTGCCGGAAAATTTAATGGGAGTGAAATCATAATGTCAGAGGAAGATTTGTATCTTTTTTGATTGCATAAATGAAAGCAGATGAAAGTTAGTAATCTTAATTTTAAGGCTGAGAAATGAGCTTTTATATAGCACAGCACAATAAATGTAGGTGAGCTGTTAAGACTGATATTATATTCCCAAGAATCACAAAATATATACTTTCATATGTATTTTTACTGAGCACCTATTATGTGAAGCTATACAAAGAATTATAAGAAGTGGTTCTTCTTGCAAGTATAATTTCACAAGGAAATCATTATTTTTTTTAAAAGAAATGACAAATATCTGTGATGTGAATATTATGAGAAATATACATATTATGGTAGAGATACGGGAGCAAAATGTTCCCTATGAGTAGGGATTACGCCTCTGTGTCTCTCGCAATGGTTGGTGTTTAATTGTAGATGTTTAATTGATGTTGGCTGGGATTATTAATAAGTAAATGAGTGAAAGATTTCTTTGGAAAAGATGGTACATAATGATTTAGGTAATTAACATCTCTTCAGGATTTCTGGTAGTTAAAATATGTAATATCCCATTAAGTGTTCAACAAAATACACTTTACCATCAGAACTAGTTTTAGAAACATCAACGTGAGTAAAATGACAATCCAGTGAAAATGTTCCATTTTTTTACATCATTTTTTCTTCATTGATTTCCTTACACTCACATCATTTCTACCTATCAAGATACCAAAAATTCTTCTTAATCAGCTATTAAAAAAATGATGTTATCCTTTCATCTTATCATTTCCCATACAAGACCACAAGGGAAGTAGAAGGATTTTTTTGTTTGTTTGTTTGTTTGTTTTTTAAGTGCTAGCACTAGAAAGGTCCTAGACATTTTCTGTGGAATCTTCATCTTCCTTCTGGGAAACATTTCCACAGATTAAGTGTTACTATACAAGAGATGGACTCCCTGAAGGGTGCAAATTGTTAACACACCCAGCTGTTAACCAAAAGGTTGGAGGTTCAAGTCTACCTGAATTATCAACAAATGAGCACTTTCAGCAGAAACTTACTGGTGCGGTGGTTGGTATGCCTCTAGACATTTCTCAGCAGAGCTAGAAGAACTCTGTAACACTTTGAAACACTTCCTAGATGAGGGCAGGAGACAAGAGTTAGAGAGAAGCACAACTACATGCATCGCATTTCTGAGAAGAAGCTATCCTGATGGAAGAAATGTATCCTTAGTGGCCCTGACTCTGAATTGTAACCTGCTATGTCAAAAGACTCGTTGCCTTGGGAAAATCTGCTGCAACAGACCTCTTCAAAGTATTCAAAAGTAAGAATTTCACCTTGGAGACTAAAACATGCTTGACCCAAACCGTGGTATTTTCAATCGCATCACATGCATGTGAAAGCTGTACTATGAACAAAGAAGGTGGCAGAAGAATTGATGCCTTTGAATTGTGGCGTTGGATAAGAATGTTGAATGTACAATGGACTGCCAAAAGAACAAACAGATCTGTTCTGGAAGAAGTACAACCAGAGTGCTCCTTGGAAGCAGAGACGGTAAGTCTGCATCTTACATACTTTGGACATGTTGTCAGGAAAGATCAGTCCCTGAGAAGGACATCATGCTTTGTAGAGTGGAGGGTCAGCGAAAAAGAGGAAGACCCTCGATGAGATGAATCCACACAGTGGCCACAACAATGGGCTTAAGCATGAAAATGATTGTGGACATGGTGCAAGACAGGGCAGTGTTTCGTTCTTTTGTTCTTGGGGTCTATGAACAACAGGCTATGAGGCAGAACTGACTCAATGGCATGTAACAACAACAACACTTTCCTAGTAAGCCCCACAATGTGGGTATGGTCTGTGAGTTCTGTGTGGCCACTGCAAAAAACCTTATGGGATCCAGCACGGAAGTAGAAAGTGCCACGGGAGGGATGGATAGTGTCAAAATTAGTAGAAAGGGGAGAGGGAGGAGGCACGTCTCACCTTTGCCTAGTAGTAGTCAGTCTTAAGATGTTGACCTTGATTATCCTTCTTCCTTGTCAAGTTCGAAGAGGTCAGACAGCTCCTACACACCATTTGTATGGTATGTTGGCCACACTTGTAGTCTGGAAATTAGTCTGATGAACTTCCACGGGTTTTACCTGTGATTTTTTTTTTGGCTCAAGAAAACAGGGATCCAGAATGAGTTTCATCAACAGGTGACTGAATTAGAATCTTATGACTATTCGGTGTTCATGTGTCCTTAGCGTAAACTAAGTGTTTTCATGCCTTTTGTATATGTGGTCTTAGGCACCTCAGTAATCTGTATCTTGTGATCCTTTCATCCCTCTTTATGTATAACATACATATGCTTGACTTGCTAACTGTTTATGCTTAACACATTGTTCAGTTATCTTGTACTTAACACGTTGCAGGAATTCTGCCTATGTGTTAAAAACTTTTGGCTTATTAGCTAGCTGTTGGTGCTTGAAACATCTTTCCAATTTACAAAAAATGACACATTCATATACTAATGTTAAACAGTGTCAGAAGAAAACATGTATTGCAAATGGAATAGAGGAGTTAGTTGTGGACTAATTAGGTTTTAAAATGAGCAAGATATGATAATAATTAGATTTGAGGGCTGAGGGTGAAGGAGACAAATAAATCAAAGATGCTTCTTAGATTTCTAGCAAAGGTAATAAGGTGGTAAAATTTACTGTTAGATAAGGTGCAGATTATAATAATGTTATTTTAAATGTTATATTTGTTTATCACAACTTAATGGTATTCCCAGTCTGAGGTTGTACACCTGAGTCTGATATTTAAAGGAAAGAGCTTGGCTGGGAGAGTAAATTTGGAGGTCATCTATTTTGTAGATGATAATTGAAACTATAACTGAGGAGCTCCCAGGAAAAAGCTTGGCAAGTGACAAAAACATTGAGTGTTATAGATAGAATTATATACCTCCAAAATGTATGTTAAAATCATAATCCTTGTTTCTGTAAATACGAACCAATTTGAAAACAGAGATTTTTGTTTTACTTATGAGGTCATATCAGTGTATGGTGGATATCAAACCTAATTCATAGTTATAAAGAGGAGCAGACAAAGAGAGAGACACCCAGAGGAGGATGAAGAGAGACCACGGAAAAGTCAATCCAGCTATGAGCCTAAGAGCACCAAGGACTGCTGAAGCTCCTGTTACTGTTAGGTGCTGTTGAGTCCGTTCTGATCGACAGCAACTCTAAGTAGCCTGTGTACAACAGAGCAACACATTGCCTAGTGCTGAGTAATCCTCACAGCCGCTGCTATGTTTAAGCCCCTTGTTGCAGTCACTATGTCAATCTACCTCTTGAGGGTCTTCTTTCTCACTCACTTTCTACACTACCAAGCAGGATGTCCTTCTCCACGGACGGGTGCCTTCTCGTGTGCAAAGGACACCATCCTCACTTTCAAGGAATATTCTGGTTGAACTTTTTCCAAAACAGATATCTTTTTGCTTCTGACCCTCTGTGACATACTCAATTCTTCACCAGCACCATAATTAAAAGGCATCAATTCTTCTTCAGCGTTTCTTATTCATTGTTCAGCTTTCCCAGCTATATAAGGTGACTGAAAATAACATGACTTGGATGAGGCATACCTTAATCTTCAAGGTGATGGCTTTACTTTTTAACACTTTAAAGAGGCTTTGTTTTTTCTTTCTAAATTTCATTTATTTTGTTGTTGTTGAGAATATACACAGCAAAACACACACCCACTCTGTAGGTTCTATACTTACAATTCAGTGACATTGATCACATTGTTTGAGTTGTGCACACATTCTTGCCATCTGTTATGGACTGAGTTGTGTCCCCCACCAAAATGTGTGTATCAGTTTGTCTGGGCCATGTTTCCCAATAGTGTATGATTGTCTACCATTTTGTCATTTTGTGGGATTTTCCTATGTGTTGTAAATTCTATTGTTATGATTGAATAAGGTAGATTATCAGCAATTATATTGATTGGGTCTACAATATTGGATAGTGTCTTAAGCTAATCTCTTTTGAGAGATAAAAGAGACAGGTGATCTGAGAGACACCGAGAACTTCATACTACGAAGAAAACAGTGCCAGGAGTACAGCACATCTTTGTACCTGAGATTCGTGTGCTGAGATGCTCCCAGACCATAGGAAAACTGATTCATCTCACGGATCTTCCTGAAGAGCTGACACAGAGAGAAAGCCTTCCCTGGAGCTGAGGCCCTGAATTTGAACTTACAGCCTACTGGGCTGTGAAAAAATAATTTTTTCTTTGTTGAAGTCATACACTTGTGGCATTTCTGTTATGGAAGCACTAGATAGATGACTAAGATAACCTTCTTTTTGGAGTTGTTCCTCCCTGATTAACATAAAATCACTGCCCCCTAAGATTTTTATCTAATCTTTTGAGTTGTTAATGTTACCCCATATAGATCTTAAAAGAACACAGTACTCAAAGTAGATCTTTGTTGCTGTGGTGTTCTTAGGTATCGTAAAGTGGATCCAGTTCATAGTCACGCTCTGTACAATGTAGAGAAGCACTGCCTGGTCCTGAGACACCTTCGTATTGTTATGCTTGAGTCCACTTTTGCAGCCACTGTGTCAATCTGGTTAAGGGTCTTCCTCTTGTTCACTGACTCTCTGCCTCAGCAAGCCTGATGTCCTTCTCCACAAACTTGTCCAAAACATGTGAGATCAAATCTCACCATCCTAGACTCTAAGGATAATTCTGGCAGTACTTCTTCTGAGACAGATTTGCTTGTTTCTCTGGCAGTCCGTGATACACTCAATATTCTTTACCAAGACCGTAATTCAAAGGCGGTTGGTTTTCTGTACTCATTCTCTGATTTTCACATGCATATGAGGCAACTGGAAACACTTTGGTTTGAGTCAGGCACACTGTAATCCTTAAAGTGAAATCTTTGCTTTTGAACACCTTAAAAAGTTCTTTTGTAGCAGATTTGTCCAATACAATACATCTTCTGATATCTTGACTACTTCCACGGACATTGATCGTGGAGGTAAGTAAAATGAAACGCTTAACTTCGGTCTTTTCTCCATTTACCATAATGTTACTTACTAGCCTACTTCTGAGGATTTTTGTTTTCTTTATGTGAAGGGGTAGTCCATACTGAAAACTGTAATCTTTGATCCTCATCAATAAGCGCTTCAAGTTTTTTTCACTTTTAGCAAGTAAGGGTGTGTCATCTGCATAATGTGGGTTGTTAATAAGTCTTCCTCCAATCCTGATGCCGCGTTGTTCTTTACAGAGTCCAGTTTCTCACATGATTTGCTCAGAATACATATCGAATAGATATGGTGAAACAACCCTGATGTATACCTTTCCTCACTTTAAACCCTGCAGAATCCCCTTGTTCTGCTGGAGCAACTGCTTCTTGGTCCATGTTCAGGTTCCTCATGAGCACCTTTAAGTGTTCTGGAATTTCCATTCTTTGCAATGTTATCCATAATTTGTTATGATCCACATAGCTGAATGTCTTCACAAGGTCAATAAAACACAGGCAAACATCACTCTGGTATTCTCTGCTTTCAACCAAGACCTGTCTGACATCAATAACATCTCTTACTTATTGTTCTCTTCTGAATTTAGCTTGAATTTTGGCAATCCCTGTTGATGTATGATTGCAACCACTTTTGGATGATCTTCAGCAAAATATTACATGTGTGTGATGTTAAGGATATTTTTCAATAATTTCAACATTCTGATGAATCACCTTTCTTTAAAATGGTTATAAATATGGAGATCTTTCAGTTGGCTGGCCAGATAGTTGTCTTCTGGATTTCTTGGTACAGATGAGTCAGCACTTCCAGTGCTACCTCTGTTTGTTGAAACATCTCAGTTGGTATTCCATCATTTCCTGGAGCCTTGGTTTTCGCTGATGTCTTCAGCTTATCCTGAACCCCTCCTTCAGTGTCATTCATTCTTGATCAAGTGCTACCTCCTGAAACAGTTCAACATAAACCAATTCATTTTGGTTCAGTGACTCTAGTGTGCCTTCCATCTGCCTTTGGTGCTTCCTGCTTCATGTAATATTTTCTGTATAGATTCTTTCAGTGTTATAACTGGAGGCTTTAATTTTTTCTTTAGTTCTTTCAACTTGAGAAATGCCGAGTGTGTATTTCTTTTGATTTGTTAACTCCAGATCTTTTCACCTTTCATTGTAATGTTTTACTTTTTCTTCTTGAAGAGCCTTTGAAGCCTTCTGTTCAGCTCTTTTACTTCATCTTTTTTTTCTTTTTTTTTCCTTTTTTTTAGCTACTCTATGTTTGAGAGCAAATTTCAGAGTCTATGCTAACATCTGTTTTGGTCTTTTCTTTCTTTTTTATCTTGTCTTTTTAATGACCTCTTGCTTTCTTCATGTATGAAGTCATTGATGCCTTCCCACAACTTGCCTGGTATTGTATCATTAGTTTTCTGTGAGTCCAAAATATTCCTGACACAATCTCTGTATTCTGCTGAAATATATTGAAGGCCACAATTTAGATGCTGTAGCCTGGTTCTAATTTTCTCCAGCTCCTACCTGAACTTGCATCTGAACAACTAATGGTCTCTTCCACTTGGCTCTAGCCTTTTTCTTACTGATGATATTGAGCTTTGTCATTGTCTTTCCACAGAAACAGCAAAATCAATTTCTGTGTTTTCCGTCTGGCACAATTCACATATAATGTTGCAGTTTATGTTTCTGAAAAAAAGATATTTGCAATCAAAAAGAAACTGTTGATACTGCAAAATTTTATCATGTGATTCCTGGTGTCATTTCAATCACCCATGCCATATTTTCCAGCTGTTACTGTTTCTTTTTTCCAACGTTCTCATTCCAGTAACCAGTAAGTATCACTATATCATAATTGCATGCTTGCTCAGTGTCAGATTGTAGAAGTTGGTTAAGCTAAAGTGTTATTCAGTTTTAAGACGACTTCAGGGGGCAGTTTTGGTTTAAGATTTAAAATGTTCTCAGGGCAATAGCTTTTAGTGTTTATTCACTCTTTATGGCTCCAGAAGGTCTGGAGTTTGTTGTAGCACATTTGCTGAATGCAGTGTATGGTTTGATTTCTTGATGGCTGCTTCCATTGGCATTGATTATAAATCTAGGTAAGACGAAATCCTTGACAACATGAAACCTTTCTTCCATTTATCTTGATGTGACTTATTGAGCCAGTTTTGAGAACTTTTGTTTTCTTTATGTTCAGGTGCAATCCATACTGAAAGCTATAGTGTTTGATCATCAGTAAGAGATTCAAGTCCTCTTATCTTTCAGCAAGCATGGTTCTGTTACCTGCATACAACAGGTTGTTAGTGAATCTCCCTTCCATCCTGAAGCCATGTATTTCTAGATATAGTCCAACATCTTGTATGATTTCCTCAGCACATAGAATGCACGAACATGGTGAAAAGAAATAGCCCTGATATACAGCTTCCTGATTTAAAACCACATAGTACTCCTTGTTCTAAGTAGCAGGACAGCAACTAGAAAACTGAAATAGACTAGAAAGGACCTCCCCCCAGAGCCACAACCTGAATTTGGACTTCTAGCCTCCTGAATTGGAAGAAAATAAATTTCTGTTCTTTAAATTCACCCTATTATGGTATATTTTGTCACAACAATGCTAGATAGTGCAGATACCTGGAGAAAACTCAAAGGGAGTGGGTATAGATAAAATTTAGAACAAGGTACAGAGAAATATAAACATGACCATTCACTGAAGTTAAAAAAAGGGAAAGATCTTCCTTAGAAATTTGGTTCAGCAATGGTGTGGCAAAAAGTGCCTGATAATTATTTGGCAGAATAATTTATTGTGATACTATTCAGTATTTTGTTCTGATTGTATGTTTTTCTCCCACACATCAATGCCCTGTATTGTCACTAATCTTAGCAACTTAACATGCAGAAACAAGAGATACCTGAAGTAAGGTTTTCATAATATTTTCTTAAAATCTAGATCTTAGTCCCAGTCTATGACAGTGAGATTGAATCCATCAGGGGGCTGTTAAAATAAAAATCATATTAATACAGTAATAGAAGTTGATTGAGGGGGGCGGAGTCAAGATGGCAGACTAAACTCACATCTCCCTAAATCCTTCTGGAAACCAAGACCTGATATGATAGTTAAACGGAGCCTTCTAGACACCTAGTGAGCCCTGGGATGCAGCATAGAGCTGTTAATTTGGAATTCATACCACTGAATGCAAAACCTCTTCTATTTCTCTGACCCCACTCTCCACAAGCACAGGCTTGCACAGACTGCAGGTAATTCACCTTTTTGATTTTTTGGTCCTCTGTCTTGGCTGGCAGGCAGGACTGGGACTTGACTAGCTACTGATCTCTGATGCACTGCTGGTGGGACTGGCAAGTGTGACCGTCAGGTTCTAAGAGCCTGTCTTTGGACTCTATACACCTCAGCTCCTCTGGCCTATCAGGAAACAGAGAAGCCCAGGCAGAGGCCCCACCTGAGCTTGGTTCTTAGGGTGGGAGGTGGCTCCTGCCAGGGAAAGAGCACTTTTCTAGCAGGGAGGTGATGTTTTCACACTGTCACCTGGGCCCTGGGCCCAGCAGTGAAGGCTGTGGATTCTGGACATTTCAGTGCTCTTGGCCAGCTGGCAAGCTTACGTGGTATGCCATCTTGTTTTACTAGGGAGTGGGGTCATCAATACAGAAGCCTCAGCTGAACCTAATTGCTGGGCTGAGAGGCAGTTCCTACCCAGAAGAGACTGCTTTTCTAACATAAAAACAAAGTTCTATAGAATATTGCCTACAGCTGGGGCCTGACAGCAGAGGCCAGCAGGCCAGTAGCCTTTCTGTATTTTGAGCTAGTTTATAACATTGGGTGTTCAATATAGAGGTGCTTACTTTGCCAGCTGGGAAGAGGGAAGTAGATACCTGAAAATCTGACTGACTGTGGAAGGGGCAAATACTTTTTACTTCTCATCTTAAAATGGCCTGGAGAAACAATTGCGGTTCATCTTCACAGCATGTCTCCCAACCTCTGTTGACCCACATGATGCCCCCAAAGCAACAGACACTGGAGAGGACGGTAACCTGGAAGTCAGCAATGGCATCAGAAGGCACACAAAAGAAACCACCTCAGAACTTCCCAGACAAAGAAGCTTTTCTGAAACTATCAGAAGGTGAATACAAAAGGATTATATATAGAGCCCTTCTAGACCTTATGCAAATGCTGAAGAGCAAAATGAAAAATTAAGGAAGCTGTTTGATCTGATGGAACACCAGTACTCTGAAATCCAATAGATCAAGAACAAAATCAAAGATGTAGAAACTTCAATTCAAAGCCAAGAAAACAGAATGGAACAAATAGAAAAGAGAATTTCTGATTTGGAAGACAAAGCCACTGACTCCAGCATCTATGAGGAGAAATCAGAAAAAAAGAAACAAACAAAAAAAAAAATGAAAAAGCATTGAGAAGCATGTGGGACTCTACTAAGAAGAACAGTCTATGATTAATTAGAGTTCCTGAACAGGGCGAGACACCTGAGAACACACAGAGTATTGTGGCTGAGCTGGTGACGGAAAACTTCCCAGAAATTACAAAAGAAGAGAATATAGATATCCAAGATATGCATCGAACACCACTCAACATGGATCTCAAAAGAAAGACTCCAAGACTTATTATAATCAAGCTCAATAAAATGAAACATAAGCAGAAACTCTTGAAGGCAGCAAGACTGAAAGGAAAGCTAATGTTCAGAGGGAAACCCTGTAGGCTTTCATCAGATTTCTCAGCAGAAACTATGCTGGCACAGAGGCAGTGGCATGACACATTCGAAGCCTTGAAGGAGAAGAACTTCCAACCAAGAATTATATATTCTGCAAAACTATGTTTCAAATATGAATATGAAATTAAGACATTCGCAGACAAACAGAAACTCAGAGACTTTGTAAAAACCAAACCAAAGCTACAAGAAATACTGAAAGAGTCTCTTGGTTTGGAAGAATAAAACTGATAACTTTTTATTTTAGAAGGACATTTTATCCAGAATTCTACTCAGTTAGGGAAGGCTCAAAACACAATCAAAGCTGTAATAGTGAAAGAAACAATCCAGTGATCATATCATGTAAACTATGATATCATCATATTAAAAAGAGGGCTGTACTGCAGTCATTATAGTCCCTCCAGATGGAGAGGAAGGTGACAAGACCAGTAGCAATCAAAATTGGGGTTATATATAGTTTTTTAAGTGGGATCATAGGGGCAGCCATAAAGCATAATAAAAAAGCGGCATACCATAACAATAAATGTATATATAGGAGTCTCAACAACCACAAAACCAACCCTGAAAAAGGTGAAGAATCGACTCGTAAAGAAGAAGGTCACAGAAGAGATTAATAAGAACAACGCAGAAAACATCAACACACAAAAAAAGTATCACAATGGCAGCACTGAACACATACCTATCAGTAATTACATTGAATGTGAGTGGACTCAATGCTCTAATAAAGAGACATCAAGTGACATCTTAGATCAAAAGACACGACCCATCTATATGTTCCCTACAAGAAACTCACCTTAGACCTAAAGATATGAACCAACTGAAAATCAAAGGATGGAAGAACATATATCAAGCTAACAATGAACAAAGAAGAGCAGGTGTGGCAATTCTAATCTCAGATAAAATAGATTTTAATGTAAAATCCACCATCGTGGACAAGGATGGACACTATTTATTACTGAAAGGTTCAATACACAAGCAGGACTTAACCATATTAAATATTTATGCACCTAATATTAGACCACCTAAATATGTCAAAGAAACACTGACTACACTCAAAAAGGAGATAGATCACAATAATAGTAGGAGACTTCAACACTCCACTCTCAATATTGGCCAGATCATCTAGAAAAAAGCTCAATAAAGACACAGAAGACCTTATTGCTACAATTAACCATCTAGACCTCATCAACATATACAGAACTTTCTATCCATCAGTGGACAACTACACCTTCTTCTCCAGTGCACATGGAACGTTCTCCAGATTAGACCATGTGTTAGGACATAAAGCAATTATCAACAAAATCCATACCACTGAGTTAATGCAAAGCATCTTCTCAGATCATAAAGCCATAAAAGTCAAAATCAATAGCAGAAAAAAACATAGATAGAAAGTGGAACTCATGGAAACTGAATAACACCTTGCTCAAAAAACCATGGGTTATAGAAGAAATCAACATATAAATAAAGAAATTTACAGATTCCAATGAGAACAAACACTGCCTACCAGAACCTATAGGAAACAGCCAAAGCAGTGCTCAGAAGTCAGTTTATCTCCATAAATGCACACATCTGGAAGGAAGAAAGAAACCAAATCAAAGAAGTGACCCTACAGCTTGAACAAGTAGAGAGAGAACAACAGAGGAACCCCTCAGGCACCAGAAGAAAACAGATCATAAAGATCAGAGCAGAACTAAATGAATTAGAGAATAGAAGAACAATTGAAAAAATTGAAAAGACCAAAAGCTGGTTTTTTGCAAAGATCAACCAAGTTAACAAACCATTGGCTAAACTTACTAAAGAAAAACAGGAAAGGAAATAAAAAACCCAAATAAGAAATGAGAGAGCACATTATTCCTTTTTGCCATGTCACCAGGCAGGGAGAGCAGTAGAAGCTGCATATAGGTAGGCACGTAAATTTATATGGGAATATACATTTTCACTCAGTCATATTAAATAAAAACATAATAAAATAAAATAAAATGAACAAAAAAGGAAATGAGAGGGGAGTTGTCACAAGAGATCAAACAGAAATCAAAAATATAGCTGAATACTATGAAGGGCTGTATTCTAATAAATTTGAAAACCTAGAGGAAATGGACAAGTTCCTTGATTCATAACACCAAAATTATCACAAGGTGAAGTAGAACAACTTAATAAACCCATCACAAAGGAAGACATTGAAAAAGTCATCAGAAAACTGCCAACCAGAAATAGCCTAGGTCCAGGTGGCTTCACTGCAAAATTCTACCAAGCTTTTAGAGAAGAGTTATCTCCAACACTACTAAGACTATTTCACAGTACAGAAAGGGATGGAATACTCCCAAATTCATTCTATGAAGCCAGCATAACCCTGATACCAAAGCCAGGGAAAGACCCAACCAAAAAGAACTACAGACTGATATCACTCATGAATCCAGATGCAAAAATCTTCAACAAAATTCTTGCCAATAGAATACAACAACATTACCAAAAACTAATCTATCATGATGAAGTTGGATTCATATCAGGGACGCAAGACTGGTTGAACATCAGAGAAACAATGAATGTGATCAACCACATAAATACCACAAAAGACAAGAATCACCTGATCTTGTCCACTGATGCAAAAAAGGCATTTAATAAAGTCCAACACCCATTCATGCTCAAAACTCTCAGCAAAATATGAATAGATGGCCAATTCCTCAATGCAATAAAGACCATTTATACAAAGCAAACTGCCTATGTCATCCTGAACGGAGAGAGCCTGAAGGAGTTTCCCTTGAAAACAGGAACTGGACAAGGATGACCATTCTCACCTCTCCTGTTCAGCATTGCACTAGAAGTTCGAGCCAGAGCAATTAGACAAGACCAAGGAATAAAGGGCATCTGCATTGGCAAAGAAGAACTAAATATCTCCCTGTTTGCAGATGATATGATTGCATATGCAGAGAATCCCAAATAACCCATAAGGGAACTACTCAAGCTGATAGAGGAGCTCGGTCAAGTCTCCGTATACAAGATAAACATAAGTAAATCAGTAGGATTCCTTTATACCAACAACGAGATTATTAAAGAAGAAATCACCAAGTCAATACCATTTACTATAGCTCTTAAGAAGACAAAGTACCTAGGAATAAATCTAATCAGAGAAATAACAGACCTTTACAAAGGGAACTACAAACGTTTACTACAAGAAACTAAGAGAGAATTACTTAAATGGAGAAACCTACCCTGCTCGTGGATAGGAAGACTTAACATTGTGAAAATGTCTACTTTACCTAAAGCAATCTACTTACATAATGTAATCTCAATACAAATTCTGGTGACATTTTTTAATGAGACAGAGGAATAAATTACCAACTTTGTTTGGAAAGGGAAGAAGTCCTGGATAAGTAAAGGATTACTAAAGAAGAACACACTGGGAGGCCTCTCATTACCTGACCTTAGACCCTATTACACTGCCACAGTAGTCAAAACAGCCTGATACTGGTACAAAACCAGACAGATAGATAAGTGGAACAGAATCAAAACCCCAGAGATGACATCATCTGCCTATGAACAGCTGATATTCGACAAAGGCCCTAAGACATTAACCTGGGGTAAAAACAGTATCTTCAACAAATGGTGCTGGCAAAATTAGATGTCCATCTGCACTAAATTAGAACAAGACCCATATTTTACACCTTATACAAAAACCAACTCAGACTGGATAAAAAACCTAAATATCAAATCTAAAATGATAAAACTCATCCAAGAAAAAGTAGGAACAACAATGGAAGGTTTAATACACAACATAGACAGACTTCAAAATCTGTCAACCCAACCACAAACAACAGAAGGGAAAATAGATAAATGGGCCATACTAAGAATCAATCACTTTTGCTCATCCGAAGACTTTATTAATAGAATTAAAAGGCCACCTACAGAATGGGAAAAAATATTTGGCAACTCTATGTCAGACCGACGCCTGATCTCCGTAATCTATAAGGTACTACAAAATATCAAGAAGAAAAAGATAAATCATTTAATTAAGCAATGGGCAAAGGAGATGGACAGACACTTCTCTAAAGAGGAGATCCAGGCAGCAAGAAAACACATGTCGACATGCTCACGATCATTAGGTATTAAAGAAATTCAAATCAAAATGACAATGAGATACCATCTCACTCCAACAAGGTTGGCCATGATCCAAAAAACACAAAACACTAAATTCTGGAGAGGTTGTGGAAAGATTGGAATTCTCCTACATTGTTGGTGGGATTCAAAAATGGTGCAACCTCTTTGGAAAGCAATCTGGTGCTATCTCAAAATAATGGATATAGATATACCATTTGACCCAGTAATCCCACTGCTTGGAATATATCCTACAGAATCAAGGCCAGTCACACCACCTGATATATGCACACGAATGTTCATCACAGCACAGTCCACAAAGCAAAAAGATGGAAACAACCCAGATGCCCAACAACAGAGGAATGGATAGGTAAACTATGGTATATATACTCAATGGAACACTATGCAATGATTAAGGACAACGATGATAGCAGGAAACATCTCTTAACCTGATTTCAACTGGAGGACATTATGTTGAGTGAAAGTAGTCAGTGACAGAAGGACCAATATTGTATGAGATCCCTACCATAAGAACTTGAAGGCAAACTCATGCATAACAGATAAGACTCTTTGATAGGGTGGGGAGGGCGGGAAGGTGAGGGGGGACGGTTTAGGTTACATAATTGTTAGAAATTTGGTTGGGTGAAATTTGTGACAGCACACATTAGTAAGAAGATCAATATTAACAGGACTTCAACACAACACAAGTTGTGTTGTGTGCTCCTCCCATCTTAACTCAATGTTGCAAAGACAGAGTAGCTGGGGTGGGGGTCAGGGACCGTACTCTCAGGGGAAATCGAGGCCAAGTGGCACAACTAGCTTTTTGCTAATGAGATCTCTCCACACCCCACGTTGATGAGTGGCGTCTGGGGTCTTAAAAGCTGCCGAGCTGCCATCTCAGGGTACCGCAAATGTTCCCAACTCAGCAGGAACCAAGGTCAGATGATCACCAAGGTCCATAACAACATGAGGGAAAGAGAATTCAGAAGACAGAGAGACCCACGTGAGTGGATGTCTACATTGACTTGTGACCAGAAGAACCTGATGGTGCCCGGCTTCCACCAGTGATAGCCATGATGGAGCTCACAAAGTTGAGTCTGACTGGCAACAAGAGAATAAATAGGGGTGCACCCTGAGATCTCCACTAAAACACCACAATTGATGGTCCAGGGGCCTCGAAGTTCTCCTGGGAGCAGGGACCCTGGCCCTGATGCTGCCCCTGCCCATAAATCATATTGAAGGTCAACTTTTCGAACAGCGATGGATTGGACTTGGTGACGCAGAGTGACCATATTGTGTGGGCACTTTATGGTTCTAGTCATCAATAGGTGGTCGTTCTGTTGACCTCACACTGGAAGAAGTGGATTGGGTGGAAGGAGAAGACAGGAGACTGTTGGGAAGATAAGACATTTATGGAGCAGAGAGGAGGAGTGTGCTGTCACCGTGCAGGGAGAGCAGTGGAAGCTGCATGTAGGTCAGCATGGGAATGTACATTTTCATTGTATCATAATAAAAAGAAAGAAATTGATTGAATTTTATTGAATATACAATTTAAAAATCAGAATAGCATTTTGACTAGTGGTCAAAATTGTTCTGAAGATGAGAGAACCTTAAAATATTCTTATACCCCATCTTATTGACATAGCCACGGTAATGGAGGCCGGAGCAATATTTACACAATAAGCACTGACCTTAAAACACAACTTCCAGCCTGACCCTGGAGATTGTTTCTTGAAACTGAATGCAAAACAGCAGAATGCCTGAGGCAATACAATTTTCACTAAAACACTTAACCAGGCTACTGTTTATCAAAGGTGATTCTAGGAAACCAGTTTTCTCAAGGCTCAGGAGTCAAAGGAATATGCCTGGACAATAACCTAGGTAGATCACCCCAACTCCATTGGCTCCAGAAATCTGGTTTCCAGGAGAATTAAAGTTATTTCTCAGGATGAAGACAGAAAGAGAGCATGCCTAGTATATTCAGATTTGGAGAAGATGTGTGAGTGCCTCAGTTGTTGGGACTCTCTTCCTGCTTTGTTTAGTGTCATCTGGAGATCCTATACTTCTGAGTGGATGGATGGCTCATTCACCCAGGGAAGCCGAAAGAGGGTATGTACCAGGCTTCTCTTTCTCATCAAAGATTTCTGACTTTGAAGAGTGATGAAAAGCATTTGAGAGTCTGCACTAAAGAGTCCATGCCAGCTTGGCTATGGACGTGCTTGCTTGTAAGCAGTGTTACTGAATGCTTCAAGAGTCTCCCAGTTAGAAGGTGTTGGAAGATCCTGCAGCACTGAGACTGATGACTTAAGAGCTAGGTGAAAGATCTGTTACTTACAACCTGATTTAAAATGCTTAACTGAATTGTGCTATTTCTTCTAACATTTGAATTTGAAGGTTAAGATTGCTATTCTTAAATGACTAAACACAGAAATCAGAAAGTAGTATTGTTTTGGATTTCCTGGGTGGTGAAAATAGTTACCATATTTTTGTGCAGATGAGGTGCACCTTCCATATTTGGCTACTAACTGCTCCTTCTCTCCATAAGATATTTTTGTAGACACAATTATGCCATTTATTTTTTCCCACGTTGCTAGAAAAATAGAAATAGCACAGCACGCTTGTAAAAATATTTTGTGGGTGGAGAGACCAGTTGACAAACAAAGAAGAAATGTATTATTTGAGTAAATGGTAATAATGCTCATCTCCTCACTCAAAGTTAGAGATTAAAGTCCATCTTTAAGTCCATCTAAGAGGCACATCAGAATAAAGGATTGGCTATCTGTTTCCAGCAAATCAACCACTGTAAGTCTTGTGACACCAGTGTCTACTCATTGATAACTGGTAGTATTTGTTCAGTAGAAAAATTATATTAAAGTACACAGAAGAGAACAATTGAGAAGGAGAGAAATGGAGAGGTGGAGAGCTGGAAACTCTTGATTAGATTCCTAATTTGAGGAAAGGAATCAATAGAGAGATGTGGAAGTGGGCACAGGAAGATCTATGCATAAGCCAATACTATAATTGTGTAGATTCTACCACTTTTCCTCCCCATTTGAAGCATCTCTGCATTGAGGATACATACATCTGTAGCTTGACTTGTGTAAGCTATAACCTAAAATTCCTTAACTACTATATTTCCTTTGCTGCTATGAGGCCAATCAACACTAATGTGATCTTTTTCCCTCTGTCCTTAGGCTTTTCTCCAAAGATAAAATGTCAAATTAATTCAATTCAACTGATTTGACCTATTGGTATTCATCGATTGTGTGGGCACTGATTAACAGTTTCACCACCCTACTTGCTCTACCTTCTAATCATCTGCAGCTTCTTCTTCATTCAGTCTTGGAAAGAGTCATTCTCTTACCATTTAGGCCAAAAGCTCACTAAGGAGATACATTCTCTGATGGAACATGCATGAAGCGATAGTTGTTAGATTGCCTCTGTAAAGTGAATATCATTTCATTATTTTATCTGTACAAATTTTGCATAGGAAGGCTTCATGGCTGTGGCATGAAACAGACTGATTTTAGTTTTTTTTATTTATTTGACAATAAAAGATAAGTAAACTATAAAAAGAAAACAAAAAAACACTACCATTGGGTTGATTCTGACTTGTAGCAACCCTAGTCAGCACAATAGAACTGCCTCAGAGTTTCCAAAGAGCACCAGGTGGATTCAAACTGTCGACTTTTTGGTTAACAGACTTAGCACTTAATCATTAAGCCACCAAGATTTCTCATGATAAAGAGTTTTGTTAAAGGTGGTGTATGACAGCCTAATTTTACCGAATGTGTGTTGGGAGGAGGGTGGCAAATCTAGATATCTTTCTGAAACAGAGTTACCACTTTTGTGCTTTAAATTTAGATGAAGATATTTGGGTTTATCTGCTAAAGTATTGTATATTTATTAAAAATCAGTGGCTTTGGCTCTATCTTCTACATTTGTGGGAAAGAAACGCACATTTCACCTCTGACAGCTGGTAGAGCTGAGTATGTGGAAATTCTTCTCCTTGTGCACAATGAACAGATGTTTAGCTCAAGTTGCTAGTTCTTTTCTGTTCAGACACTTACCAGTACTATGACTGGGTATATGTTACAGAAGTCCGGAAGAACAAATAATCTATCTGGAAAGAAGTATAATGAGAAGCTCTTCAAAACTGAAGATGGCGGGACTTTGTCTGACTTACTTTGAACATGTTGTTAAGAAGAACCAGTCCCTGGAGAAGGACATCAGGATGGTAAAGTAGAAGGTCATCAAAAATGAGGAAGCTCTCCAGTGGCTATAACAATGGGCTCAAACATAGCAATGATTGTGAAGTCCAGGCAGCAGTTTTGTTCTGTTGTCCACAGAGCTGCTATGAGTCATAACCCACTTGACAACTCCTAATAACAACAATAACGTGAGCTGAGCATGTCACTGAACCTCAATTTCCTTAATTTTATCTAAAATGCAGAGAATAATATGTAGTCTCCAGGGTTTAATAGGCAGAACACTTAGTCCAGGGTTTTTGTGCTGAAGAAAAAAAACTGCCACTGAGTCAGTTCTGACTCATAGCGACCTTACGGAAACAAGAAATAAGTAACTATGATTGTTAATATTTATTAACAGAGTGCCGCTAAATGATGTTTACCATGGCAGAGTGGTTAAGAGCTTGGCTGCTGATGAGAAAAGTCCACAGTTTGAATCTACCAGGTGTGTCTTGGAAATCCTATAGGGCAGTTCTTCTCTGTCCTACAGGGTCACCACCGGTCAGAATCCACTCAATGACTTAGGTAGATAATGGGGAGAAAAGCGTGAAGCGTGGGTTATTTTTCACCACCTGCATGATCTTCCCTAAGTATTTATTCCTATTTTGGCCTGTTTACTCACTTGCTTAAAAAACAAACAAATAAAAACCCAGAAAATCCTGTCTATCTTAATCGTTGAGGTCCTTCACAGGAGTCAGAGAGCACTGAGAATGTTGTTTACAAGACTTAGCTTAAATGTTTCCAACTCCTTATTAAAGATTTCCTTTGATCATCCTCCACTAACTTTCCATTCATTGTTATTTCCTCCTTTTTGCTCCAACACTTTGTTCTTGCATTGTCTCTTTGTGTTACCGCAAATTGTATAGATGCCTGTCTATCTGCCTACATAACAAACCCTCAGATCATGTCCTTGACTGCTAGCACTTGGAAGGTGCTCAAGAAATGCGTGAATGAACTCATCAATGAATGGCATTCTGAATATATAAATCAATGAAAATAAAGAGGTACAGAATGAGAAGGAAACTATAGCCTAATTTAACTACAGAAAGGAATTTGATATCTTTACCTTCACAGGGGCATTTGGAAGGCAGGCACTGAGGGCTGCATGCTTTAGATATCATTGGAAAGAGCTGTTTTTCTGGTAAATCAAACCAAACCAATTGTCACTGAGTTGATTCTAACTCAGAGACTCTATAAAATAGGAAACTGTCCCATGGAGTTTTTAAGACTTCACAGAAGCAGAGTGTCACATCCTTCTGCCTTGGAGTGGCTGGTAGGTTTGAACCACTGACGTTTCAGTTAGCAACCTAGTCCTTAACTGTGTGCAACCAGGGCAAAAAGATGGGACTTGGGCAGATTGGACTTTTCAGTATCCATTTTTCCTTCTGGGATTTCTGTGTTTCACCTTCCATGCTTTCCTATACACCTACTACAAATTCTGCCAAAGATATACAAACTCTGAACAGTTGCCTGCTAAGTATTACCAGTGATCTGGTACCTACAGTAGAAAATGGTCTGGAAAAGTCTATGGGGTTTCAGACCAACCAGAAACTACGTTGTTGGGTTGGGAAGTAATCATTCCCTGTTAAGGAAAGCTTGCTAAAATGAATTTGGTCAGTGAGAAAGATGCCACGTATCTCAAGGATCTAGGCAGAAAACAATCTAACTTCTTTTGTGGATCACTAAATTAATAAAGGATTAAACTAGTTATGGGACTGCCTTGAGTCAGAATCTGGCAACCAACAACGAGCAAAGGTGAGAAAGAGAAAGAGATAGTTTTGAGATAGTCTGTTGAAGGAAATCATAGCGAGTCAAGTAATCACAGTTCATTGAGCATTTGTTGCACTCCAGGCTCTTGGTTGAAAGCTTCTCGCGGTTTAGCAGTTTTTATCTGAAATTTAAATTCAGTGATTTAACTGTCTCACCGTCATGTTGTAACTGGAAAATGAAATTTCTCAGAGGCTGACAAGCTACCCATATCCCTATAGCTTTTAAGCCACAGGGGCTGCTTTCAAACTCAAGTCAATCTAATGTCCAAGCTCTAGCTGTCAACACTTTGCATACTGCCTACCCTCATGTAAGTTAGAAAGACAGAAACTAAAAATCATTCCTACTTTTTGAGTAGTTATATCTGAGATGATGATACTTTAAGAGCTCTGATAGGATATTCGGAAAAGACGTCTTGAGTGGAGATAATCGTTTTGATTTTACACACATTTTTTGGCAAATATGAATTTCCAGTATATTGTCAGTAGACATTTGGGAATGTTTGTGAATTCTTTTGCATAGACCACAAGTTTCTTGAGATCTGTGAAAATGGTGTGTTTTTTCTTTTAGCTCTGTTTTGCCTTGTTTTCTTTGGTATTTATTGTTCCATTGTGTGTTATTGTTGTTAAAAGCTGGAGTTAGTTCCAAATCATGGTGATCTGAGAGTTCTGGACAAATGTTATGCAATCAGGTATCTGTGTATTCAGTACCTGAGCATTTCTCAACCATGATCAAAGTTATTGTAATAGTTACATAAGTTATCAAATTATAATTATAATCTCTTTAGGGGATATAGTTTATCAACTTATATTTTTAATCTCTTTGGGGGTTACTAGCATTTTGACAGAATTTTATGTACTGATACTATTAAATTCCCGTGACTAGGTGAGTATTGTTTCTCTTGTTTTAGAGAGAAAAACTCAGAGGTTGTGATGGACCAGCAGTTCCTGGGCAGTACAAATGCTTAACATTCTTAGCTGCTAACAGAATAGTTGGTGGTTCCAGTTCAGCCAAAAGTCCCTTGGAAGAAAGACCTGATTATATACTTCCCAAAGAAATCAGCCATTGAATCACTATGAAGTACGGTTCTACTCTGACACACATGGTGTTGCTATGAGTTGGAATCAACTCCAGGGAAACTGGTTTAGCTGGTGATGGACTAAACAAGAGGACCAAATCCCAGGCCACAACATCCTGTGAAATCCTATTCCTAAGGTTGTGCACTTGAAATACATACACGGCTTTGTGGGAAGAGCATGCTTTTGAAAACTTCATTAAGCTCGCTCACACTGAAGCATTGGTACCTTGCCAGAGTGGCTTAGCCACTCTAGAATTTAGCACACTTTGTATTAGCTTCCTTATAAGGTTGTCAGGATGAGGTGGGGCATACCATAAGAACTCAATAAATGCCACTGGCATTATTATTAATTCATTATTATTTACAGATATGTGGTTTACAAAGCAACAACATTGCTAATAATACATTTTTCTCTGTTTCAGCAGTTACAATAAAATCTTTATATTTGGTCAAGAATGATTTTCTTCTACCTTTCTTGGGGAATAGTGCACTAACGACAATAATTATTCCTATTTGAGTCCTGCGTGTCAGACTCTGAATAAACATTTTAAGTATATCGTTTTATTGGCTTAAGTCTGTAAATGTAAGTAAACCATTTAACGGTAGAGGTGAATTCCAAAAATACTTTCTGCCATTAGTGTGGAGTTCATGGATAAATTTCAGAAAATGCATGAGATTTTTAGCACTCTAGGTAATGTTTGTGTTTGAATGTACGTTTTATTAATTTCACAGTGTAGTCTGTATCTAGGACCTCTCCTCTAAATGATTAAGAATCGTTGTTCTATAAATAATGATTCAAGTTCTTTTTGCAAACATGCATTGACATGAAATGCTTCTAAAAGTAAAGAATGTTTTAGCCTTATGCAAATCTGTAGCTTGCTCAAAACAAGAGGAAATGTGCAATTCTTTGTGCCTGCTTTTTCAGTATTAGACTGTTGTTCATGGCCCCTTGGTGTTGATTTGTGTGGAAGTCTAGGGGTGCAGCAGTGAAGGACTTGACTGCTAACCAAAAGACCAGGAGTCTGAACCCACCAGCTGTTCCTTGGAAGCCCTGTGAGGCAGTTCTGTTCTGTTCTGTAGGGTTGCTATAAATCAGAATCTACTTCATGTCAGCTGGTTTGTTTTTTTGGTTTCCTTTAAGCTAATTCCTTATGAGAGTTCGTTTTTTATAACTAAGTACAGAGACCAGTGTAAGATTTGGAACACACCAAAGATGCCCAAAGGGAAAGAGACTGGTATTATTTGCGCTAGACAAGATCTAGAATTGGATAATCTGCCTTTCCATACTTGTTGGATTCTACGGATTAAAGGTTAACACATTTCAAATTTTTCTTTCTGTATTTCTCCATTAAAAAAAAGGGGAGTTACGATTTTATTCTAATCAGGATTTTCACAACAGTTAAAGCAATGTATTTAATTAAAAAAAAAAATTCTTGTCATTTCACTGATCCATTTGCACTGGTTTAAAGAAAGACCAAGCTTAGCATTTTTCAGTGGTTGTACTGATGGTCCCATCATGTCTTCTGGATCTTGTGTCTGTATTTTAAAGACATACTAAGACTGTCCTTGAAGAGTTCTTTCAGCTCTGAGATTTTGTGATTCTTTAAGCACTGGTTGTTGACTAGGAATAAAGTTTTAGAGCTTGAAATTATTGGAAAATCAGCTGTTCCAATCCTATATGTATCAGAAGTTCAATTTTTTGTTTAAACTTACAGTATTCATAGCAGAGCAATGTCAACCCCAGGCCTCAGTGTCTAATCAGGTACTTCCTCCAGACATGAGCAGATGTGGATTTGTCACAGCGATTCACATGTAAAATGTACATGCAAGTCTTGTGTCAGGAAGCCTTAAAAGTGGTTTCTCTCAGAACTATGTCCTAGGTCTGTGGGCAGACACCTCAGGTTGGCTTTGAGAAAGATGAGGATTGGGTTAGAATTTTGAAAGATGTCAAGAAGGAAAAGAAAGAGGGAATACTTGGAATGAGATTTCTACTCTATTTTAATCTACTTACTTTTTAGTCTACTTAATATAGCTTTTTCACTTACTATTTTACTGAAAATTCCTTTTTACTTACCTTTCCATGGTATTTTTTTTCTGAGTTATGATTTCAATGAATCATTCATGACTTTAAAACACTAACTTTGTAGGAATCATCTTCCTGTTACAGAGATACGTTGGAGCCTTCATTGGAGAGTAGGTTACTGGAGAAGATGAAGGGGTGATGTTGAGAAGGTAGACAGAGAAGAGGGAGTATGAAACATGGATTTTCAAAGGTGAAATCTTCATAAATTAGAGTTTATATCAGGATTATTGAAATCCTCTATATCAGATGTCTTAATATTAAACCACTTAAAATATAGTTTGCTTCTATAAGAGGGAAATTGTGAGTTAGAGATGTACAGGGAAATAGCGAAATTTGAAAAATTTTTCAAATTCCAAGTAATTTGTGGTTCTAGCTTTTAGTTTATTCAGTGTTCTCATATTCCTTAATTTAAAAATTATTTCAAAGAAAATTTCTTGGTAGTACAGATATTAAATACTTCTGCTGCTCACTCAAAAGTTGACAGTTTGAATCCACTACTAACTACTCCTTGGAAATCTTATGGGTCAGCTCTACTCTGCCTGCAGGATCGCTATGAGTCAAAATTGACTTGACAGTAATGAATTGGTTTGTTTGATTTTTAAACCATGGACTATCTTCTTGTGAGACAGATGTGACACAAAGAGTACTACTTATAAAAAGAAGAACCAGTTAAACGGGTACAGAAATAAACAACCTCCACTACCCCCATAAAAAGAAAAAGAGTTGGAACACTTTATGGGGTCGTAGGGTATGACAATCATAGCAAAATTCCTCAATTTCTTATTTTTATATAAATGGATTTTTTTTGCCTGTTTGATAGTAAATTAAAAAAAAAATCCTCCACTAAGATCTAAACTTTTTCCCTTCAAGTGTCATGCATAAACAGATGAGAAGTATTTCTTCATTTCATATAAGCACTAACATATTTGCATTCATATAGTCTTTGCATATCTCTTCTTCAAATTTTATTTTTTCAAAACCAACAGATTCATGAGTCAGAATTGGTGACAACTGGCTCAGTTTTTGTTTTTTGGTTTTTTTTTTGCCAATTTTTGGAAGTGGTGCTACTAATAGAAAATTAGACAACATGTTAAAGCCACGTTGAAAAGTCAGTCTCCCTTCTGTAGATTCAAACATCATTGTGTCAAGAAATAGGGACCTGTGGAGCAGATTCTTCCAGTTGTGTCTGAGTTCCATTAACTGTCCTTCCATATGTCTAATGTGCAGCTGAGTTTTACTTTCAGATAATCAAAGGCACCAAACCCCCACCTCACAGGCACCTTTAATAAGCTGAGATTATTTTACCTCTTAGCCTACATGTAAAAATCAATAAGTAAGCATGCCCTTTAGCTTTCAGTCAAGTCTGGACACACTGATGGTGGGGAAGCAAAGTTTATTTGTGGTCCTATCATATACGCTAAAGATCCTGAAATGGCGATTTTTCAATCAACCTCTGCTTCACCTGAGACCTAAACTATCTCATGCTTGCTTTTGTACTGTCAAATAGCAATCAAGATGCTGTCTTTAAAATGCAGAGAGTATGCTTAACTCTGAGGAAACATCATTGAGTTTTTCTTACTTGTCTGGCAACAGAATTGCAGTCTTTGCAATTCAATCCAAAAATTACAACCAGTTGCTTTTGTGTTGATTCTAATTCATGGGGATTTCATGTGTGTCAGAGTAAGACAGTGCTCTGTAGAGTTTTTGGAAGTAGGTCACCAGGACTTTCTTCCCAGGTATCTCTGGGTGGACTGAAACTGCCAAGATTTTGGTTAGCAGTAAGTGTGTTAACTGTTGGCACCGCCCAGGAACTCCTTCTTTAAAATATAGTTACTTCTAAATGGAAATTTGTAAGATAAGTAAGTACATACGTATGTGCAATAGTAGTTTAAAATAGCATGTTCACAAAAGTCATACAACACAGGCCCAGTAAATTCTTAACTATTTCATATTATTAAGTAATGATTAACAACATTTATAAAACACTTAACTCCTCCCCTGCCAAACCAAACCCAGTGCTGTTGAGTCATTTCCAACTCAAAGCAACCCTGTAGGTCAGAGTAAAACTGGCCCATAGAGTTTCCAAGGAGAACCTGGTGGACTTCAACTGCTCAGCTTTTGATTAGCAGACAAAGCACTTAATCACTACACCACCAGGGTTTCCATGAAGAACTCAGCTATGAAAAACAAAACAAAACAAAAAAAAACATAGCTGTTGAATTGATTCCAACTCACAGTGACACTACAAGACAGACTAGAAATGCTCTATACAGTTTTCAAGGAGCTTCTGGTGGCTTTGAACTGCTAACAACTTGGTTAGCAGATACAGCTCTTAATCACTATCCCACCAGGATTTATGAAAACAGTTTGATAGAAATGCATCATGTAGTCACCATCAAGTATTAATATCTTTTAAAATAAATTGGGAAAATTCACATTATACCATATTTAGTAGAAAGACAAGAACTGAGAAATTTTAAATACTTAAATCTTTTTTATGTCTTGTTATTCAAACACTATCTAAATGGCATGTGATGTACACTCTTGATTTTCAAGTGCTCTTCAACTCTTTCTGTCTAACCTTACAAAGGTTAAAGGATGTTTGATACTTGGGTTGCTCATTTTAGTGAAGACTATGGTTAGCTATTGGTTAATAGAAATAGTGTAGCTTCACTACATACAGTCAGTTTTCAATCTGCTTATAAAGACATGTAAAAGTGCACCCTGCTAGGAACTCTACTGTTCATGCTGAGGTTTAAACACTGGAATTCGGGTTCCCAGTGGATTTTCACTTTCACAAGTACTTAATGCAGCTTTAGGGGTCCCAGGGGCAATCTGAACTGGTCACTGAATATCCTTTATAAAGAGAGTTAACAATGGCTTAGTGCCACCTCTCTTGAAATACCGGATTCATGTTTTTCTCTCTTAAAATTTAGTGTTCCTAGAGGCAGTCGGGAACATTAGAGAATGAGACTATTTATCCATCCCAAGCTAGGTACAATGTAGGTGAGGGTGATCCAGTGTTCCCTGCAGTGCTTTGTCAAAGCTTTTTAACCCTACCCTGAAAAGATAACTTCAGACTGGGATTACAATGGAAACTCCAAATCTATTAAAAACTTGAGCCTTTATATGGTCGCTGGCTTTTGATTATATATAAAAAAAATTCCATGTGCTTTTGATGATGTATACCTCTGTACTTGAGATTGTATTGTGAACCATCAACTTATCACAAATGCAACCACTTCTAGGATTAGAATCCAGACCTTAGATCCTTTCTTTTAGAAAACCATTATGATTTTATTTTGGTCTAGAAGTCTTACAGTGCAAAACAACTCAAGTTAAAGCATACTTCTAAGTGATACTAGAAACATAGTTGTGAGAGAATATAGGAAAGTTATACATACATTCTGAAACATTTCATCCTAAAATAGTAATAAACAGATAAACCAAAAAAGACAGTAGTCTTGGAGGTGATTCTGACTCAAGGTGACTCCAAGTATTTCAGACTAGAATTGTGCTCTGCAGGGTTTTCAATGGTTGTGACCTTTCAGAAGTAGACAGGCATTTCTTTTGCAGCACCTCAGAGTGAATTTGAACCTGCAAACTTTCAGTTAGTAGATTCCTAGTAATACAGAGGTTTCCTATTAATACATTCATACACAAATGCAAACAGATCAATACAGGAGAAATCACAGTAATTTTGTACCTTAATTTAAAAATAAAAATACCATTAAGGATGTGTTAAAACAACAACAAAAACTCATCACAATTGAATCATTTCTGACTCATTATGATCTATAGGACAAGGTAGAACTAACGCCAAGGAGTTTCCAACTAGTGCCTGGTGAATGAAAATCTTTTGGTCAGCAGCTGCAGCACTTAATCACTATGCTATCATGATTTCCAAGGATGTATTAGTCAGGAGAAATTAGGTAATGCTGTGGTAACAAACAACTCCAAAGCGTCAAGGTATATGAATAAACAATATATTTTTTTCCTCATGAGAGTCTTGGAAACCCTGCAAGTATTCTGAGCAATACAAGATTCTCACCATTTCAAGGCAGGATTCTCTTCTTTATCTCCATGGCAAGGAAAGAAACAGCTTGGAATCTCACAATGGCAATTAATTCATCCACCTGGAAATGGCACACACATGGCTTCACTCATATTTCATTGACCAAAGAATATCAAGGAGGTGGGACATTTAATGACTTTTCCTGAGATAGATAAGGAGGAGGAGAACAGGAACTAGAGGTGACTAACACAAGCATTTACTCCATAGAAGATGACACGAGTTGCAGAAGGAAATCCATTAAGTAAGTGTTTATCTGGAACATATATCACTTAATTAAAAAAATATAGCAAGTTTTGAATTAAGCAGATTTTCAGGAATTATTCTCATGGACTTCTGCAAAAAATCAGTGTCATTATTTTTTGTAAAAACCACACAGATATGCATATTTATACAGTACTGTATTTTATGAAGTACTCAAATGGCATCTCAGCATTTAAACTAAATCTATAGAATAATTTCATTATCATCACAGGCTGAATATTATATAACCTGAGAAGGACTCAATAAGATTGATTTGTGTTCTCTGTAAAACGTAGTCTCTGCTGACCACTTGCCAGGTTGGATTACAAGAGCCCCTCAAACCACAAACTGTGCTGTGGTCTTTGTAATGCAGTGCCTGGAATGCTCCCACTAAGCTTTGAAATACTACAAAATATCAATGACCAGTTCACAGCCAATACCTACCAGGCAGAAGCACTTTGCTGAAGATCGTTTGAAGCAGCTATTAGTATAAATCAAAGGTCTAGCATGTTTTCATTTTTTTTCCTTTGCCTTTCTAGAATATTCATAAACAGATTAGGTATCTCTGCCTCCTCTGGGGGGAAAACAATACTACCACTTGATAAACCTTTGGCTACTATGATTTAATCCCCTTTCTCCATTTTTTTTTAAACTCCATCAATACCATTCATTATTAATAAAAGGTAGGATGATTCCTGGATGAAGTTTTAGTTCACGCGACAAATCAATACTTCTGACCATGTCTGTTTCATTATTGACAACGTCTACCCACTTTTACTCTTATAATTAAGTTATAGTTCAACTTCTAACTTTTCTCAAGTGTTTGAAATGGCTATACGGTGTTCTTAATTTCAGCTGCTGTTTCATCTTTCTCAGTAGGCGCCTATTTTACTGTTAAAGGTCATACTCATTTGTCTGCTCCAACAAAGGCATCCCTTAAAGTTGGCTGTGGTTTTGACAGACAGTGGTCCCTATAAGTGATGGCCTTAAGGACAGAGCTGGCACTGGGATACAGTCACCACAGCAAGGAGAATAACAGATAACAAATCATGCCACTATTTTTCCTCCTGGCGTGATTGACGACAGCACAGCGGGTGTAACTTTTCAATGTCCTCAGATTAAAAACCCCTCAAACAAATGAGTTCTGAAAATACTGTCCAGAGGCATTAAAGGGAGCTGTTGAATGCAGAAAATACTTTTAAAAAATAGGCTTTGTTTTTTTAAATGTACAATTTAAGGTCACTCAATGCAATTATCTAATTTTCAGTATTGCTTTCAATTTGATACACAGAAAGCTCAGCTATCATTTTAAGGGGCCGTTGCATCACAGTTGTAAACCTTTCCAGAGAGCAAAATGCAATGCGTTGGAAGTCATATCAAATAGCTGTCTAAAGAGGAGGTATGGTATTGTTAAAGCAAATGTATATTACAGATTATTTTTGAAAGTTTTGTCTGTATAGTCAATTATACTCTAGCTGAATGGTAGAACTAAAGATGATTAAACAGCAAAGGCTTAATTATGTGTTAAATCACCTTTGTATTTTGTTTTACTCGATCCACTATTAGAATACCTGGAGGCAGTGCAAACCAAAGTACAAATGCTTTCATTTAAGAATACTAATTTTAATTCTGCTGACATATTATATTGTTAAGTCTCCCTTTTTTTAATTGAATGGAAAGTATTGAATGCATAGATTCTATACTTCTGGCTTAAAAGTGAAATTAAAAGCATTTGTTCTATGTTTATAATTTTACTTACTCAAGACAGGTAAATGTATAATAGTTATAATTTTGTGTATGTATAAAATGATGGATATACATATTTATATATTTGTATGCACATATGTACGTATACAGATATATGTATATCTATATATATACACACACACACAGACATGCCAAGCCAAAGCCAGCCAAGTGCCATCAAGTCGGCTCTGACTCCACACACATTATATGTACGTTATATATAATATATTATACATAATTATATATAAAACATATATATCTGTATATATATACACACACACAGACATACACACACACACATATGTTATATATAATTACATACATTATATATAAAACATGAGGCCCTGGTAGTATAGTGGTTAAGAGCTTGGCTACATGTGATAGATTTGAACTGCTGACCTTTCGGTTAGAAACCACAGCATTTAACCACTATGACACCAGGGTTTCCTAACCAAAGGTCAAAAAAACAAACCCACTGCCACCGAGTGGATTTTGACTCACAACGACCCTATAGACAGAGTAGAAATGCCTCGTAGAGATTCCAAGGACTGCCTGGCCTCATAGAATTTCTAAGGAGTGCCTGGCAGATTTGAACTGCTGACTCTCTGGTTAGCAGCACTTAACCACGTTGCTACCAGGGTTTCCAAAGATAGGCAGTTTAAATCTATCAGATCTACTTGGAAAGCATATAGAGCAGCTCTACTCTATCCTATACGGTTACTACACACACACACACACACGCACGCGCGCACACACACACACACACACACACACACACACACACACACACACACACACACACACACACACACACACACCCTAAATCAAAAACTCTTTTTCATCCAGTGGATTTCAACTCATAGCATGTAGGACAGGGCAGAAAGACCCTATAGGATTTCTATGTCTGTAATCTTTAAGGAAGCAGGCTACCACATTTTTCACCGAAAAAGAAGATGGTGGGTTCGAATAGCTGACCTTTTGTTTAGCAACTGAGTAGTTAACCACTGAGCAACCTGGACTGCTTATATACATATGTATACATATGTGTGTAATGTAATTAATTTATGTAAACTATGAGAATAGGATCAAATCTGTCTGGAAATTTAAGTCACTTATAATTCATGTCTATGCAGTGTGCCGTAAATGATAATTCCTGGCTTCTCTCCCAGAAAAATTGATTCTGTTAAGTCTGATGAATCCATATGAATACAGGTCTTAGGTAGTCTGCATAGAACTTGATCTAGCTGTAATATGGAAATCACACTATGCAGTTTAGAAGTGGGATTAGCGCTCTCAGGCCACATTGTTTTTTTTCAGGAGTGCTGGCTTTGGAGGCTTCAGTCTTGATATTGAGTCTTACTAGCTACATGGTCTTGGGAAAGTTATTAACTCAGAGCCTCAGTTTTATAGACAGTTGCATGAGAATGACAGATTATGCTTTGAGGTTTATGGGAAATTAAGGTAGCTGCTGAATAAATGTAAGGAGTTTTTACTTATTAATAACACAACTGAAATGCTTCAAAACAATACAACCAAAACCCTGAATTAAAATAAATTTCTCTAAATTATTGGGCTCTCCTCCATCTCCGATGCTATATACTCTCTATGTTTGAGGCAATTCCAAGTTACCTTAATGGAGGTCTTCTACCATCAGTTACAAAGATAGGTGCCAAAATGAATACCGACACTTAACATAAGACCTATACCAAGTCAAATTGGTCAGAAATTAGCACTTGCCAAATCTTGTCTATTCCTTGTGGAATCATTTCTTGACGACCATTCACTCAGTTTACTCAGTCCCTTGCACATACAATCAGAATTTTTTCCTAAGAGAATATCAGTAGTTACATTTTCCATGGACAGAAAGTGTTATTTTAGATCAGAAAAAGACTTCCTTTCTTTATCTCACAATCACAACTTTTGTATAATGTGGACCCACATGCTTTAATTTCTAGCAGGGTCTCTATTTAAACCCAAACCAAACTCACTTCCATGAAGTCAATTCCAACTCATAGTGAAAATATAGGATGGAGTAGAACTGCTCGGTAGAGTTTCCAAGCAGTGTTTGGCAGATACGAACTGCCGACTTCATGGTTAGCAGAAATAGCACTTAGCCACTATGCTGCCAGGATTTCTGTGTCTCTACTCATCCATTAAATGGTATTAATACCAGATGTATATATTGTAATGAGTTAAATAAGTTCATATATGTGATATGTTTAAAGCAGTGTCTTGCATATGAGAAGTCATTTGATTGAAGCCACAATGCTGGGAAGTAGCTCAGGATTCCACCACAGACCACCGGACTCTGAAGTCCAGGCATTATAGTGCTGCTCTTGATAGGACTGACTTTGTTTGGTTTTCGTTGTAAGTGAAAATATATATATATACATATATATATATATATATATATATATACACACACATACACATATGTATAAGTTTTACATTTTGGAGCCATTGTAGGTTTTCTGAAAAATTAAGCAGAAAACAAAGTCCCCATATGCTCCTGCTTCCTTGTGCACATCATTTCTGCTGCTATTAGTATCTTGTAATTCTGTGGTACTTTTGTTACAATTGATAAAAAAAAAAGTCTCATTGTTGTGTGCTGTTGAGCTGGTTCTCACTGATTGCCATCCTATGTACAACAGAACCAAACTCTGCACCATCCTAGAAACCACAATGTTTGAACGCATGTGCGTACCACTGTGTCAATCCATCTTGTCCAGAGTCTTCCTCTTTTCACTGACCCTCAACTTTACCAAGCATAATGTCCAACTCTAGGGATTGATCACTCCTGACAGCATGTCCAAAGTACATGAGACAAAGGCTTGCCATGATCACTTCCAAGGAGTACTCTGGCTGTACTTCTTTCAGGACAGACTTATTAATTCTGCTGGTGCTCAATATTCTTCTCCAACACCATATTTCAAAGGCATCAATTCTTCTTTTGTTTTCCTATTCATTGTCCAGCTTTCACATGCATGTCTGTTGTCGGTGTTAGGAGCCATCAAGTCAGTTGCAATTCATGGTGACCCTACGCTCAACAGAAAGAAACACAGCCCTGTCCTGCACCATGTCCCCAACCATTTTTATGTTTGCTCCCATTGTTGTAGCCACTGTGTCAATCCATCTTGTTGAGGATATTCCTCTTTGTCATAAACCTCTACTTCACTGGGCATAATGTCCTTCTCCAGTGACTGATTCCTTCTGACAACATGTCCAAGGTATATAAGATGCAGTCTCACCATCTTTGTTTCCAAGGAGCACTCTGGTTGTACTTCTGAAACAAACTTGTTTGTTCTTTTGCAAGTCCATGGTATGTTCAATATTCTTCTCCAACACTACAGTTCAAAGGCATCAACTCTTCTTCTGTCTTCTTTCTTCATTGTCTAGCTGTTGCATGCATATGAGGCAATTGAAAATACGTACCATGACCTGAGTCAGGAACCCTTTAGTCTTCAAGATAATGTCTGACTTTTCAACACCTTAAAAAGGTCTTTGGCAGCAGATTTTCCCAACATAATGTGTCTTTTGATTTCTTAACTGCTCCTCCTTCCATGGGTGTTGATTGTAGAACCAAGTAAAATGAAATCTTTGACAACCTCAATCTTTTCTCCATTTATCGTGAGGTTTTTTGTTTCCTTGATGTTGATGTGCAATCCATACTGAAGTCTGTGATCTTTAATCTTCATCAGTAAATCCTCTTCATTTCCAGTAAGCAGGGTTGTGTCATCTACACAACACAGGTTGTTAAGGAGTCTTCCTCTGATCTTGAGGCTTTGTTCTTCCTCATATAGTCCAGTTTCTTGGATTCTTTTAATCTGAGAAACTGCAAAATCAAACATGTATATCAGGCAGTAGAAAATATCACAGCATGGGACAGGCACACTTTGGCCTTCAAAGTGACATCTTTGCTTCTTAACGCTTCAAAGAGGCCTTCAGCAGAAGATTTGCCCACAGCAATTCATTGTTTGACCTACTGACTGCTGCTTCCATGGATGTTGACTGTAGTTTTGGGTAAAATAAACTCATGGGTCTTTTTATCCATTTATCATTATGTTGCTTATTAGTCTGCTTGTGAGGATTTTTGTTTTACATTGAAGTGTAATCAGTAGTGACTGCTGTAGTCTTTTATCTTCATCAGTCAGTGCTTCCAGAACTCTTGGCTCTTAGCAAGCAAAACTGTGTTACCTACATATTGCAGATTGTTTTTTGAGACTTCCTCCAGTCCTGATGCCACAGTCTTCTTCATATATTCTAGTTTATCTGATTATTTGCTCGGCCTACAGATCAAATAAGTATAGTGAAAAGATACAACTGCAACACACACATTTCTTGATTTTAAATCATTCAGTATTCACTTGCTCTGTTAGAATGACTGTCTTAGTCTATGCACAAGTTCCTTTTGAGCACTATTTAGTGTTCTAGAATTCCTGTTTTTTGCAATGATCCATAATTTGTTATGATCCACACAGCCTAATGCCTTTGCATAGTCAATAAAACACAGGTAAACATCTTTTTGGCATTTTCTGCTTTTAGGCAACAACCATCTGAAATCAGCAATGATATTCCTTGTTTCACGTCCTCTTCTGAATCTGGCTTGAATATCTGGCAGTTCCTGGTTGACGCAAAGCTGCAACTGCTTGTCAATGATCTTCAGCAATATGTTAATTACCTGTGATGTTAATGATATTGTTCAGTAATTTTCACATACTGTTGGATCACTTTTCTTTGCAGTGTGTGAAAATATAGATCTCTGGCAGTCAATTAGTCAGGTAGCTGTCTTTCAAACTTCTTGACATAGATGAGGGAGCGCCTCTAGCAATACACCCCTTTGTAGAAATAATATAATTGGTGTTCTGCCAATTCTTGAAGTCCTGTTTTTGCCAGTGCTTCCAGTGCAGCGTGGACTTCTTCCTTCAGTACCATCAGTTCTTCATCATATACTACCTCTTGAAATGGTTGAACAATGGCCAATTCTTTTTGGTATAATGACCACGTCCACGTATTCCTTCCATCTCCTGTTGATGCTTCTGGTGTCATTCAATATTTTGTCCATAGAATCCTTCAAAATTGTACCTCAAGGCTTAAATTTTACTTCATTTCTTTCAGATTGAGAAATACTTAGCATGCTCTTCCTTTTCATTTTTCTAACTGTAGGTCTTTGTGCAATTTCACTATAATGGTCCACTCTGTTTTCACGAGTTGTCCTTTGAAATCTTCTGTTCAGTTATTTTACATCATCAATTCTTCCTTTTGCTTTAGCGACTCTATGTTCAAGAACATGTTTCAGAGTCTTCTGACATTCATTTTGGTCTTTTCTTTTCTTTTCTATCTTTTTAATGACCTCTTTGTTTATTTATCATGTCCTTTACATCTTCTCCTAACTTTTCTTGCCTTCAGTCAGCACTGTTCAGTACACCAAATCTATTTTGGACATGGTCTCCAAATGCGGGTGGGATATGGTCATTGTCACATTTTGGCTCTTGTGGACTTCTTTTGTTTATATTCAGCTTCATCTTGAAGTTACGGTGAGCAATGTGTAGTCTGCACCACAGTCAGCCCATGGCCTTGTTCTGACTGATGATATCGATGTTTTCCACCATCTCTTTCCACAAAAGTAGTTGATTTGATTCCTGTATTTTCATCTGGTGTGGTCCATGTGAATAGTCACCATTTAAGCTGGTAAAATAATATCAAAATATTATATTATTTACTCAAGTCTACCACTTACATTACAGCTTACTCTTTGCATTGTACAGTTTTATCATTTTGACAAATGCATAATGTAATATCTCTACCATTAGAGGATTGTATAAAATAGTTTTATTGTCCTGAAAATCCCCTGTTCTCCTCCTATTCATCCCTAGCCACCTTCTGAATTTCCTAAAAACAAATCATCTTTTCGATACATAAAATCATAGTTGTATCTTCTAATTCATGTTAACTTATGAATCAGAATTGACTTCACAGTCACAGATTTATTTATTTTTTTTAGCTTTTGTAGCTTTAAACAAATATGGCATTTTCAAATATAACAGGTGTAAAAAAAATCAGTTCTTGTTGTTTATAGTTTATCTAATACTCAACGAGGCTGTGCACGTTCTTTAATTCTTATGTTGTCTAGCAGATTTTTTAAAAAAGTTGTCTGTTCATGCCTTAACTGATTTTTTTGTAATGGTGAACACAAGAAAATTACAAAGGACATGAAAACTTTTCAGGCATACCATTTTTCAGAAAACTAGAAACATCAAAAAGTTTACATGAACCCTTGTCTTGCTAGGCCAAGTCTGGTTTCAGTTAAAAAGGGTCTACTTCTATGCAAAAGATTACATACACCATCACAATTTCTATGTCTTGGGGAAATGAACTTTTAAAACTTTTATTTGTTAACTGAAAATGAGGACATTCTCCAGGGAAAAAACTGGCACTTCTGTCTTTGACAGAGACAACCTTTATATCCCAGAAAACAAAACTTTTGGAGTTGACCACATAGCAACTAAGTGTACTTGCCTTTCATTAATACTTGCAAATTATACGGTTACTGGTATAGAAAGTCCTTCAATACTGAATGTGACGTCCCCAGTTATAAGCTTGCTTTCCATTTGTGATTATATACATATATCTGAACAAAATGCTTTTGGACTTATTAAAAAAAGTCTCTGCTTGGTTGTATCTAACATACCTTATGTTAATGGTTCTCAACTGGTGTTGATTTTGCCCTTTACCCTCACTCCCAACAGGGGGCATTTGACAATGTCTGGAGACATTTTTGATTGTCTTAACTAGGATGAGGAAGAATAAGAGTAGCCGTAGTGAGTAGAGGTTTGGGATGTTACTAAGCATCATACAGTATTTAGGACAGTTTCCATGACAGAATTATCCCTCATACAATGTCAATAATGCCATGGTTAAGAAATCTTGCTTTAGAGTCTAGGTTTTAAGATAGTCTTTACGTGAAAATCTCAGTCCTTTGAAGTTGCAGTATAATTTTCTGGGGTTTCTCAACATGTGTCACCCTGCATATAAAGCTAATACCTTGGCAAGATGACACACTTTCTATTAATAATAGTTTCCTACAGAAACGACTAGGAAAGGGTGTGGACAATAAAGGCAGGTCTATAATTTGAGAAGAGCTCCCAGGTGATTTTGGTACTGCCCTGTCCTCTGAACTTTTGAGTGTCACTATAATTTACAAGTCTGAAGACAGTGATTGTCAAAGTATGTTCCTCACCTCCATTCTCCAATCCCTGCCCCATACACACCTGGAAGATTTACCAGTTGTGTGTCCATGGTTGTTTCTGAAAGGTGTAAAATGGCTTAAGTAAGTTGGTACTTATAAAATAGTTTCTTTTGTAGTGCAGGACATAAATTTTCTGAGAAGTTAAACATATACATGTTTCATATGTCAGTTAATACTATAGTATTACTTCAGAAACTGAACAAATAATCTTTTTTCCCCTAAACATAGACAACTCTTGGAAAGTCATTTTTATTTGGTATTAAACTTCTTTTTCTTAAGATCTTACTTTGCAATCCCTAGCCTGTATTTACTTTGTTTAAATCATGCTTTTAAAATTTTAAAACAGAGATTCTGTCACTTAGCATTAACAGAAGTATTTATGTTAATAGCTCTTTTCTGCACATCCAAAACTTTCACATCAAAGAAGTAATCTCCTAAAGCCAACTTTATAAGTCACTGGGAATGTGGCCATGACCTTGAACAGAGACTATGCTGAGTACTCCAGCAATAGTGCTTCTCATTCCACAGACCAACCGCCTATGTTCTCTGTCTGCTAACAACATTTTTCTTCACATTTCTAATGGCAGTAAAGGAAGGGCTGAAGTGGTGCTAGGAAGGAAAAGTAGATATGAAGATGAAGATCTAGGGACTATTACCTCTGATCTCTACTCCCCTGGGTAGACTTTCTCTTTGCTCTTACAAGCATATATATATATTGCTGTATTTGGTTTCCTAGCTGCTACTTCTGGAATTCATTCTTAGCTACATAAATATGTTAAAAAACCAAACTGGTTGCCCTTGAGCTGATTCAAATTCGTGGTGGTCTTATGTGTTACAGAGGACAACTATCACCAAAGAGTTTTCAAGGCTGTGCCATTTTGGAGGTAATCAATAGGCCTTTCTTATGGGGATCCTCTAGGTGAATAAATGGTTAACTTTCTGCACCACCCAGGGAATCCTATATGAGTACAACAGGCACCAATACTTTCAAATCATTTATCAGAAATAAACATTTTAAAACCTCTTTGAGGCTTTTGAAAATTGTTCTTTCAAATAATGCCCACATAATATGCATATATTGTGTTTTTTCATAAATATTTGTTTTGCTAATTGTTACAGTCATCTCTCTTTTCCCCTGGCATCTCCTCTGTGGGACAACAGAAAAAAATCACATTAGATGAAAATTTGATTTTTTTTCTAAAGCATCAGATGTCTGGTAATAGTTTGCAAAATTTTCTTTGCCAAAACGCCAAGTGCCGTCGAGTCAGATCCAACTCATGGTGACCCTAGGGGCCAGGGTAGAATTTTCTTTAGGGAAGTGAAAATGATATTTCAGTGTGGCTTTCCTAATGTTACTAGACCATCAGGCTGTAGCTTGACTGAATCACAAAACAATTGACATACTTTCCGCTGAGCAGGGAGGGAAAACACGGGCCCTAAAATGCTGCAACTTCCACTTTGCTTGTTCTCAACCCGCTTTCATAATAAATTACAATCTGCTGTGGTTTTTGAAAAAAAATTTACTTCATATCTAAATGAATTAAATAACATTTTACCTTCATCTTTTTAGCTGAAATTGAGATCTAAATTGAAGAGTCTTCTGATTTAAGACATTTGTTTTTGTTTATTCTCAAACATGCCATCTGTCAGAAATGGAAAAGAGAAAAAAAAAGCGCATATGGATGAATTACTTTTGTTTATCTAGATCTTCTGGAATCAGTATGTTCTAAATCGTGTTGCCAATCTACATGAAGTTGGTGCTTAGGTTTGTGTCTTTGAACAAACTCGTAGAAAATACACGATTTTAAATACACAAGAGTTAGTCTATGCATTAATACTAAGAAATAAGTTCCATGAAATAGGTTTATTTTTTCTAGAGTCAGGATAATATTAGAGTAACTAAAAATACTGAATTTAATGTTTACAACAGTATTAAAAAAAGACCCTTTTGTAACAATATCCTTAAAACAATTATAAAATCTTCAAGTTTCTTTTGAATCATGAAAGGAAGATTAAATTTCACCTTGTGTAGTTTAACATAACATAAATAGTTTATTGTATTCTAATTTTTTGAAAATTGGTAATCCAAGTATCATGTAAATGTTAACATTACAATCAGTTTTCCTGGGATTGAAAAACAAAATTGTTGTTTCTATAGGTTAAAAATGATTGAAAATTAGGTATCTCATATGGGTCAAACTTATTCAACTGATATTTTAAGAAAATGGTTTTATAATCTATTACTCTAAGATGTTTATTTTGTGCTAGTGTCTTTCATAATGTTCTGAGAGACTAAATGAAACCTGTCATTTAATAACTTTTTCAGTGAGGTTCATACCTCTTTTAACTTAATACTTTTGAAGTCTTTGAAGTGTAGCCTTAAATACATATAGGAACAAAACATGTCAATATCTCAATGTAGGAAAATGAATGTTAGTACAAACCTCATTTTCTTTTTCTTTTCTTCTTCCCCCCCCAAGCAGCTGTTGCCTTTATTCATACTAATTATTATTTTATTTGTGAGGGAAAGTCTAGGACTCCAGCTGGCTGAATTTTGAAACACAGCTGTTAGCTGTTGCTCATTTTTCCTCTTTTCTGACTTAAAACATTAAAAAAAAAAAATCTATTCTGAAAGTATGTGTGTAAATGGAAACACAGTTACCTGAGTTCAGTTCAACAAATACTTATTGAGCATCTACTGATTTTCAAGCAGCATTATATGTGCTGATATTACACAAATTAATAAAAGCCATTCATACCTTTAGGGAACTTATATTTTCATGATAAAGATAGACACGTGGATGTGCTTTGATAACATTGAGGTGATTTCATCTCATGGTGACCCCATGTGTGAGGAGTAGAATCGCTCCATAGAGCTTATTTTATTTTTTAATTTTTGGTATTTTATAGGGTTGCCATGAGTCAGAGCTGACTCAATGGCACTTGGCTTGGCTTGGCTATTGTGTTGACATGAAACTGTGCATAGCAAATTAGTTTTTCAATCGACAATTCTTACATAAATTGTATCCTGACTTTGTTTGCAATCCTCGCACTGTATCAGCACTCTCTGCATTTCCTCCCTGGGTTTCCTTAGTTTCATTACTCTGGTTTTCCCTGTTTCTCCCTGCTTTATCGTCTTTGGTTTTGGGCAAAGTTGCTTGTTTGGCTTTGTATAGTTGACTGTTCTGAGAAGCACGTTCTTCACAGCTGTCGTTGTTTAGATTATAGCTCTGTCTGTTATCTGGCTGAAAGGTGGCCTCTGGAAGTATGACTATCTCAGATTAATAGACTTGGGGCTCCTGCTGTCTCTTTCAGGCTAGCAACTCTGGTCCTTTTTTTTTTTTAATTGAAGTTTTCTTCCACTTTTTTACCCATTCTAATCAGAAATTTCTACTGTCATCCTAGTCAGAAATGTCTATAGTGGCAGCAAGCCACCATTTAGTTCTTCTGGTCTCAGTCTAGAGCAGGCTGTGGTTAATGTGGGCCGCTAGTCATTTGCATTGTTTCCTTGAGTCTTGGATCTTCTTTTGCTCCAGGTTGCTTCTCAGATGGCTGCTGGAAATCTTTTCAGACCCCAAGAGCTACTCACCGTCCTAGGACTAGAATGTAGGACATTATCATAATGGACCTCATTTTGTCAATAGACCTAGTTGTTCTTTGAGATCACAGTCATTAGTCTTCAAAACCAGTAGTTCAGTCCCAATGTCTAAGCACTGGCTATAACTGTGCCTATGAGTGGTCAGCTATATAAATGAGAATACATACAGTATTTACAAATGTGTATGTAGAAAGATGCACAATACCTACATCCACCACATGTCTGTCAGTCTGTCATTCATGCCTTCATGTGGCAGCATGAGTATTGCTGTGATACTATTATTTTAAATACTAGTGGAGTCACCCTTGGTGGATAGATTTCAAAGGAGTATCTACACTTCAGACAGACTAAAATCTGCAGTCTGCTTCTGAAAAAAAACTAGCCCATGAAAACCTTATGAATAGCAACAGAAGACTGAAGGGACTCAAACATATGACTGGAGAAGAGCTGCCTCGGCAAAGTAGAGTTTACCTTAATGACATAAATGGAGTCACTTTTGGGGACCTTCATTTGCCATTTGGCATGACTCAAAATGAGAAGAAACAGCTGCAAACATCTACTAATAATTAGAGTGTTGAATATAAAAACAATAAATCTAGGAAACTTGGAAGTCATTGAAAATGGAATGAAATGAATAAACATCAATATCCTGGGCATTAGAGAACTGAAATTAACTGTTATTGGACATTTTGATAGAGACAGTCCTACTGTCTACTACACCAGAAATGAGAAATTAAAGGGAAATAACATTCCATTCATCATAAAAAAGAACATTTCAAGACCTATCCTGAAGTACAACTCTGTCAGTGTTAGGATAATATCCATACACCTACAAGGAAGACCAGCTAATATGACTACTATTCACATTTACGCATTAACCACTCAGGCCAAAGAGGAAGAAATTGAAGATTGTTACCAACTTCTGCAGTCTCAAATTAACTGAGCATGCAGTCAAGATGCATTAATAATTACTGTGATTGAAAAGAGAAAATTGGAAATGAAGAAGGATTGGTAGGTGGAAGATATGGCCTTGGTGATAGAAACATTGCCTGAGATCTCGTGACAGAGTTTTGCAACACCATTGTAAATATGTCCCCCCCCCCAACATCATAAGCAGCATCGATACACACGGACTGCACCTGATGAAATACACAGGAATCAAACTGACTACATCTGTGGTAAGAGGTAAGAAAAACCTCAGTGTTATCAGTAAGAACAAATCCATGTGCCGAACATGAAACTGATTATCAATTGCTACATACAAATTCAAGTTGAAGCTGAAGAAAATTAAGAGAAGTTCACAAGAGCCAAAATATGAACTTGAGTCTATTCCACCTAAATTTAGACATGAGCTCAAAACAAATTTGATGCATTGAACACTGATGACATAAACTAGAAAATTTGTGGGAAGACATTCAGGAGGTCACACAGTAAGCAAGCAAAATCTTACAACAAAGGAAGAAAAAGACCAAAATGGATGTTAGAACAGCTTTGAAACATGCTCATGAAAACAGAGTTGCTAAAGTGAATGGAAGAAAAGATGAAGTAAAAGAGATGAACAGAAGATTGCAATGGGCAGCTCAAGATGACAAAATAAAATATGATGAAGGAATGAGCAAAAACCTGAAGTTAGAGAACCAAAAGGAAAGAATACACTAGGCATTTCTCAAGATCAAAGAACTGAGGAAAATATTCAGTCCTTAGGTTACATTTTTGAAAGATTTTACAGACAAGATATTGAAAGTCTCTGGAAATACCATAAGCAGATGGAAGAAATATACAGAATCACTACACTGAAAAGATTTGGTCTATTGTTTCATCATTTCAGTAGGTAACATATGATTAACCATGGATGGTACTGAAGAAACAAGTCAAGACTGTACTGAAGACATTTTTGAAAACATAGCTGCAGGAATTGACAGAATACCAAACTAAGATGTTTCAACAATGTGATGCAGCACTGGAAGTGCTCATTCGTCTGTGGCAAGAGACTTGGAAGACAGTTAACTGAGTAAAATTTTGTTAAAGGTCACTTAAAAGTGGCTGCAGCAGCACATCAACAGCAACTTGCCAGATTTTTAAGCCAGATTCCGTAGAGGACTTGGCATGAGGGATATCATTGCTATCAGATGCATTTTGGCTGACACCAAGTAGGAAATACCAGAAAGTTATTTTCCTGTGTCTTATTGACCACACAAAGGCATTTGATAGTGTGAAATATAACAAATTATGGATAACATTAGCAAAGAATGGGAATCCCACAACACTTAATCGTGTTCACTTGGAAACTGTACACAGACCAAGAGGCAGTCATTCAAAGAGAGCAGGGAGATACCTCATTGCTTAAAATCAAGAAAGGTGTGGGTCATGGTTACATCCTTTCACCATATTTATTCAATTTGTATTCTGAGGAAATAATTCAAGAAGCTGAGCTATATAAAGAAGAGTGTGGCAACAAGATTGGAGGAAGACTCATTAACAACCTGTGATATACAGATGACACAACCTTGCTTGCTCAAAGTGAAGAGGACTTGAAACACTTCATTATGGATTCTGTTCAATGTAAAAAGACAAAAAAATCCTCACAAGTGGACCAATAAGCAACATCACGATAAAGAAGACTGAAGTTGTCAAGAATTTCATTTTCTTTCAATCTATAATCAACGCCCATAGAAACAGCAGTCAGGAATACAAGTGACACTTTGGCAAATTTGCCACAGAAGTCCTCTTTCAAGTGTTACAAAGGTGTAACTTGGAGGACAAGGGTGCACTTGAGCCAAGTCATGATATTGTCAGTAGCCTCATAAGCATGTGAAAACGGGACAAAGAATAAAGAAGACCAAAGAAGTATTCATACCATGGAATTATGGTGTTGGTAAAAAATACTGAGCACATCATAGGCTTCCAGAAGAACAAACAAGTCTATCTTGGAAGAAATGCCCCTAAAATATTCCTTGGAAGCAAGAAGGGCAAGTCGTTGTCTCATGTAGATCAGACATGTTATCAGGAGGTACAAGTCTCTGGAAAAGAACACCACGCCCTCTAGTGCGTCAGTGAAAAACAGAAAGCCCTTTGATGACCTGGATAGACACAGAGGCTCCGACAATGTGCTCAAATATAACAAAGGTAGTGAGGACGGCACAGGACGGGGCAGTGTTTGGTTCTGTTATACATGAGGTTGTATAGAAGTGACTGAATGGTGTCTAACAACAACATACATGCTTGTGGATATATCTCCATATGACTGCATATGACCTCCCTTACCTCTTTAGCATATACACTGTCCTAAAGATGTACTCAGAGATTACTGATCATTATTACTTTTGTTGCAGATTGTACAGTGTTTACCTCAGTTGTCTTTATTCTTGCACACCTCTCAGTTTCTTCTTTTGCCTAGGTCACATTTTGTTGACTTTTCCCGTACTGTGTATTGCTTTTCCCTTCATCAGAATTAACATTGTCTGCTAAGTTAGTGACTCTCCCTCTCATCTTCTCCTATCCCTGGTACCCATCAAAGACTGTTTCTTTTTGTGTGTAAATCTATTCTTGGCTTTGTATAATAGTTGCCTCACACAATATTTATCCTTTTGTGATTGATTTATTTCCTTAATATCTTCCAGATTAATACATACTGTGAAACATTTGGTGGGTTCATCATTATTCTTTATCATTGGATAGTATTCCACAGTATATATACCACAGTTAGCTGACACATTCATTCACTGATGGACATTGTTTTAATTATCTGGTAGTACTCTAACAGCAATACCACAAGTAGATGATCTTAACAAAGACAAGTTTATTCTTAGATAGTCCAGTAGGCTACAAGTCCAAATTCAGGGTGTCAGCTCCAGGGGAAGACTTTCCCTCTGAAGGCTCTGGAGGAAGGTCCTTGTGTTGTATCAGTCTTTCTTTGGTCTGAAATCATCACAGTGTAGGAACCTTGGGTCTAAAAGATGTACTCTCCTCTCTCGGCTTCTTTCTTGATGGTATGAGGTCCCCACTCTCTGTTTACTACTCCTTCTTTTATCTCTTGTAGGATAAAAGTTGATGCAAGCCACACTCCAGGGAAGCTTCCTTTACATTGGAGCAGGGAGGTAACTTTGTAAGAGGTTTATAGTGCCACCGTAATCCTCTTTAACATAATTCAGTCTATGAACTACAGGCAGAGATTAGGATTTACACCATAGAAAAAAAATCACCAAATGAAGGACAATCATATAATACTGAGAATTATGGCCCAGCCAAATTGCTACACTCATTTTTGGGGAACAAAATTCAATCCATAACAGGCATTTAGATTGTTTCCATCTTTTTGCTATTGTAAATGATGCTACAATGAACTTGAATGTGTGCATTGATTTATGTCACAACTATTACTTCTCTTAGACTGGAGGTCTACTGATTAAGTTCAAGAACTCATCCTAGTAAAAGTGTTATGTACCTCATTGCTGAATATCATTACAGTCACCTTCGAGGTACTCCCCTTAGGAAGCTACGCACCTACACCAGAGCCTAGTCCACCCTTCAAAGCAATTTTGGAATGGCCATCAGAGCTGTCATTGTATTACCCTTGATGTCCTGAATGCAATCAAAATGTCTTCCTTTCAATATTTCCTGTATCTTCAGGTAAAACTAAGAAATTATTGCAGGCCAGATCAGGTGAGCAGGGAAGGTGTTCCAGGAAAATTATTAGTTTACTGACTAAAACCTCTCTCACAGACAACTATACAATTAATTTGCTAACTTGCTAACTGTGTTGCCATACACAATGGCCATTCCAGAAAGAGTTCCAAAATTGCTTTGAAGGTTGGACTAGACACTGGTGTCAGTGGGTAGCCTCCCAAGGGGAGTACTTTGAAGGTAACTGACGTGCTAGTCAGCAATGAGGTTTGTAGTACTTAGAACAATCAAGTTTGTGGACTTAACTGTCCAGCCCCGTAGGAGTGGCATTGCTGGGTAGCATGATAATTCTATTTCTTACATTTCAATGAGGTATCATACTGTTTTCTGTAGTGGTTGTACCATTTTGTATTTCCATCAGCAGTGTATAACAGCTCAATCTTCCATAACCAGGCCAAAATTTGTTTCTCCCTCCCTCCCTCCTTCGTCCATTCCTCCTTCCCTGTTTCGGTCCCTTTCTCCCTCCCTCCACCCACTGCCAGCATAGCTCCCAGGTTGGGGAGTCATGCTTGCTTTCAGCAGTGCCACTGGGGCTTCTGCCTCTGGGCTGGAGCTGGGGTGGAGAACTCCCTTGCACAGGTGCTGGGCTTTTGCAGCCACCCCAAACCCAGCAGGACACAAGTGCAGCTGCTGCAGCTGCCTCTAGGTTGGGCAGATTCCTTGTAGAGCCTTGTCACTGTCCCTGCCACCCCAGGGTGATGCGCATTCCCCCAACCACCACTGGCTTTAGGCTGAGTGTGGTCTCACTCCCCTGTCTGGGCCCGCTGTACATTCCTTCCCAGTTTCTCCCAGTACTGAGAGCTAAGCCTCCTTGGCTTGGAGTACCCTAGGGTCTGCAGGGCCACTGGGTCCTAATGCCCTCTGATCTCTCCTAGTCTTAAGCCCCATTGGCCAGCGTAGAAGGCTTCTGTGCTGGGCTGCTTTCTTTAGGCAGGTGTGGGTCACCTTTGCTCTGAGACCTGGTGATGTCTCTCAGCTCCGCACTGCAGGTTTCTTTCCGTAGGTGGGTTTTCCTGTGCTCACTTCATATTCCATGTATGAGATCTCTGTCTGGATCCCCCTTGTTTCCTGGTAGTGGTAGTCTTGCACTCTTAGGATCTTCTTGCCACCCAGTCCGTTCGTTCTTTCATGTTTTTACCTGGTGATCAGGCCTCTTGGAGTGCCCAATTTGGTTGGATTAATTGATTCTGCTGGTGTTTGTTTTTAGAGGGTTCAGCAGGGTGGTGTGGCTATGTCTCCATCCTGACTCTGGCTTCCCCCGGCATGATTCGATCTTTATCAGATATGTTGTAGTCAAATATGTTTTTCCAGTCTGTAGGTTTTATTTTTACTTTTTAGTCATTCTTTTGATCAGTACAGGTGTTTAATTTTTCCTAGATTGTTGTTACCTAATTTATCTTCTGTTATTTGTGTATTTTAAATTATGTTTGTTACTCTGTTTATACTGTTTATTAAGACTCTTAGTGTTGTTCCTGTTTTTCTTCCATGACCTTTGTAGTTTTAGGTTTTACATAAAGGTCTTTAGTGGATATATAATTCCTGGTTGGCAATTTTTTTTTTTTCTTTTAGGGTTTACATATGTTGTTCCATTGCCTTCTTGACAAGAGGGTTATTGAAAAATCAGAACTTAGTTTTATTGGTTTCCATTTGTAGGGTAGAGTTCATTTTCTTGAGCTGCATTCAGTATTCTTTCTTTGTCATTTATTTTGGAAAATTTGACTATGATATGACTTGGTGAATTTCTTCTGGGGTCTGTCCTGTATGGGATTCATTGAGCTTCTTAGATGAATATGTTTGTCTTTTATGAAATTAGGGAAATTTTCTGCTATCAAATCTTAAAAATTTTTCTTTGTGTTCTTTTTTACCTCTTGTTCTGGAATTCATATCACAGGTAAGTTATTCCTCTTGAGAGTGTCCCATGTAACTCTTGGATTTTCTTAATATTTCTTCATTCTTTTTTCTGAGTATTCCTCAAACAGGTTAGTACCAAGGCATTTATCCTCTGTTTCTCTGATATAATTGATTCATTTCTACCCTTATGTTATTCCATTGTGTTATCTATTTCTGAACTCTTTCTGTTAATCTTCTGGATTTCTAGATCCTATGTTTGTATGGTTCATGGTTGACTATTTGTTACTTCATTCTTCTACTGTTTTTGTGAATTTGTTTTAGGTTTTGCCTGTTTTCTTTGATCTGTTTTAGGACCTTATATGAAGACTGCCAATTAAGTTCATGAATTCATCCTAGAAAAAGTGATGCATACCTCATTGCTGAGTATCATTACAGTCACCATTGAAGTACTCCCCTTGGGAAGCTATACACCAATACCAGTGCCTAGTGCACCCTTCAATATCCTGACTGCCATCAAAATGTCTTCATTTCAATATTTTCTTCATTTTGGGGTAAAGAAAAAAAGTCATTGGGAGCCAGAGTGAATGAATAGGGAGGATATTCCAATACAGTTATTTTTTAGTGGCTAAAGTCTCCCTCACAGACATGTATACAATTAAGTTCATGAACTTGACAACCATACCACCATGCACAGTGGCCATTCCAGAAAGAGTTCCAAAATTGCTTTGGGGGATGGACTAGGTGCTGGTGTTGGTGTGTAACTTACCAAGGAGAGTACTTTGAAGGTGGCTATGGTGATATTCAGCAATGGTATGTAGCAATCAGAACATTTAAGTTCATGGACCTAATGGTGAGATCTTTTTACATAAATCTTCTTATTTATTTATCAGGTAGTACCATTACCGTTCCTTCTTCAGGAAAATTTTCCGCATCTTCGTTTGATTATTTGCTGGAGCTATCTTGTCCCTTTTCTTTACTTGATTTGTTAGTATCTGCTGTCTCTGAGGCATTAAGTTGTTGTTTTATTTTTATTTCTTTTGATATATCTTTAGTGGCAAGTCAAACATGCTTTGCTAATCATTCATCGTGTGACCCCAAAGCATTCACCAGTTGTGTGCATGGCTGGAGCTTATAGAGCAAGCTCAATTCACTGTCCACTGGAGAGGAGATAGATGAGGGCATGTTGGGTATGTGTTGGCTGCTGCTGTTTGTTGGGTCAGCAGAGTAGGAATGCTCACAGTCACTAAGACCTTTTATCTGCCCACTGGCAGAGGTGGTGAGTGAGGGTCAGGGTAGAACACGCAGCCAGGGAATACGGTAATGCTCATTAAGCCCCTTTGGTGAGGCAATAGATGAATTGCTAGACCAGATAGGCAGCCAGAGAACACAGTGGTACTCCCTTGGTCTACTAGGTGGGGTGGTGGGTGATTGAGGACAGTGAAGATGGCTGAGGAGTGCTCTTTTTCTGCTGCTAAGCTCTTGCCCTCTTTCTTACCCTTTCTCTCTTCAGCTCTGTTTCATGTCTTTCACACCTTTCTTCACTCTGGGTGTCACGAATTGAATTGTGTCCCCTAAAAACATGTGTATCAATGTGGCTAGGCTATCATTCTCAGTATTGTGTGATTGTTTGTCATTTCAACATTGATGTGATTTTCCTATGTGTTATAAATCCTATATGATGTTAATGAGATGGGCTTAGTGGCAGTCGTGTTAATGAGGTTAATGAGGCAAAGCTCAATCTATAAGATTACATTGTCTCTTAGGACAATACCTTTTGACATGTAAGACACAAGTGAGCAGATGGATTTGGACACCTCCTACCACCAAGAAAACAGTAACAACAACAGAACACATCCTTTCGACCTTGAATTTCTGTTCAAAGAAGCTTCTATATAAGGGGAGGATTGATGATGAGGAATTATCTCCACCGTTGACAGAGAAAGCCTTTCCTGGAGGTGATACCCTGAATTCAGACTCCTAGCCTACTGGACTGTGAGAAAAAAACTTGTATTTGTTAGAGCCATCCACTGTGTTATTTCTGTTACAGTGGCACTAGATCACTATGGAACTAGTATATTGACAGTTTCTCTGTCTTTTATTTACCTTTCTGTGCTGCTTAACAAGGATTGCTGTTGGTTTTGTCTCAAGACAAAAGCTGTTCCTCTTTTCATTCACTGATTTCATCCACCTTCTTCTTCCAGTTGCTGTTTGATCTAATTTGTCCTTTCATGCTATGTTCAGGGTTCCCAGATTGTCATCTCTAATTGTTTCACTTGATTTCTTGACCCCTTGCAACAGAGAGATGTTGTGCTATGTCTGATAAGTTACCATCTTGAATATTCCCAAGCGCCGCAGAGTTTTCAAAGCTGTGAGCTTTCCAAAGTAGAAAGCCTTTGGCCCAGAATGTTCATTTTCAATTCTAGGTTGGCTGCTTAAAAGATGTGTGATGTGAGTTTGTACAAGTTGCCCAAACAATCTGTCTCAGTTTTATCATCTGTTCAGTGGGTATCTTGATAATTTCCATCTCTTGACACCCTTGAAAGGATTCAGTAAGTTTTTACAGGTAAAGTCCTTAGTATGTAGCACAATGTAATCACTTGTGTTAGCTATTATAAAATATAAGATATATTATAAGATATGTTATTATAAGATATTATAAGAATTGAGAACATTACTTTTTCCCATATTTAAAACAATTCCTGCAAGAGAGAACATATCTGGGCCCTTGTAGATTTAGTTGGAAAGTCATATAGATATCATAACCAATCTATTCTGAGTTCAAATTTTTGTTACTTTGTATTTGTGTGAATTGCAATTTTCTTATTTATAAAAATAGGGATAATGCTACCATATTTTCATGGTTTTCAGGGTAACACATAGAAATAATATTTGTAAAGGTATTCAACAAATAGACATTATATTTCTTAGGTGAAAACTCATTTATTCAACCATATCTCCAAAGAAATGTGAATTACCATAAAAGTGTGTGGTTATTGAATTAAATAATTATACTCTACTTTTAAAAATATAATCAAATTTAAAGACTGAATGATTCTAAACACCAGAGCTCATTTTAAGTTTGGCTCCTGTCAAGTTTCTATTCAAAAATTCTTGTAGACATAGCTTTTTTCCTTATATGCATAGTACTACATAAAAATTTTTACAAACATAAGACATTGTTTTATTTTTGCGTTATGGAATGGAAGCTGTCCACAGAAATTTGTAATGTGATAGAGTTTATGCTAATTTTGTCATAAGTTTCCTGGGTATATTGAAGGCTTGTGAATAATTAAAAAATTTTACTTCTTCAAGTTACAAATAAGTATTACAGTAAATACTTTCCAATCTTTATCTGACACGACATCTTACCAATACAGGCATCACAAAATAAATAATTTATGAAAAATATTTATTTAAAGAGCTGTAATTTACCTTGCATTTACCATATGCCATTCATCCAAGTAGCAATATAAAATATTCATTAGAGAAACTCATTAAAACAAACTTCTATACAATGAGGTGACGGGCCAACAAAAAACATCAATCATAGCAGCGCTTTAAGTTTTTATTAGTGCACATGGGCACACTAATATTTCAAAGTAGAGAATTATGAATATTTGCTCTGGCTCTGGAATGACCGTGCTGCTACAAAGACAAATTTGATAAGAGTATAACAAAGACAGGAACTGGTTTTTCTTCATTTGTTTTCATTTTAGTCAAGAAATCAGTGACAGTTCACTGAGATTTACGTTATTAATGATGAATCAAGCTGATGCTATAATTAATGGGAAATCTATAGCTAATCTTGGAGGAAAAATAACTAGGCATCTAATGATGTTTCTGCTTGGTGTGGTCAAACTCTATGCTGCTGTCTCTGGATTGTGCATCACGGACAGAGCTATCACTGTGAACATCAGAAACATCACTATGTGCTTTGAGGCACATGAGAGAGTACCAACTTATCTTCTGCCTAAGGAACAACATTTATAAACATTACAAATTGTTGCATTAAAAAAGTAAACAATCCTGGTCATTCTAAGCAGTCAAGTAATTAGTACATTGACAGCTTCCAATATATGTATTTGGGCGAAATTCCAACATATAAGAAGTATCAAAATTTAGAAAAAAATAACAAACTCAAAGCTCAAATCAGTACATTTATGAGATTCACATAAGAAACACTGTAGTTTTCTAGATCTCCTTGTATAAGTTAATACACCAATTCATTAGGAAGTTCTGTTAAATCTCTGCTTCACGTTCACTGCCCTTCTATTATACTGTTGATCTGTGATTAAATGTTCTAATAAAATTAACTGGCTTTGCTACAAACAGAACATCTGGAGCTATGTTTAATTTTATGTCAAGCATATACAGGAAACACCTGTCTAGGTGAAGTAATTTTTTTTTTAATGACATTAATCCATCTGTTTTGGAAAATGGTGTCATGGTTGTCACATTAAAGGGTAATATCAACAAACACAGAAACCCTAAATTGCTTTGGAGCATAAGTCTTCTAAAATTAACAAAAAACTGCTTATCCAAATGTTATTGTGTCAGTCTTATTTTGTGCTGAATAATAAGCAGCCTTCTTCTGTAACTCAGCAACTTCCAATTGCCGCCCTGTAAAACTTCCAGATGTTAAGTTAGTCTCTACTCAAAAGGTTAAAGCTACTGATGTGGTTCTTTATCTAGGTATCTATGACAAGATCAAATAACACCAACCACTGATTTCCTCATGAAATGAAGTTTGCATGTATCTTACGTATACATAAATAATTAGTACATTAGTAATAATAAGTACATAAATAGTTTTATAAGGTACCAGTGAACCAGTATTAGCTTTTCAGGAGTAAAATGTGTACAAATATACACAATCAACAGTGATTTCTCTTTATTGTCATAAATATGCATATATACATATAAACTTGCCAATTCAACCATTGTCACATGTAAAATTCAGTGACATTGACTATATTCATCATGCTGTACATTTCTTACTCTATTTTTTCCAAATGTTTCTACCATCATTAACAGAAATTTAGTGCCTCTGGAACAATGCTTACCTCTCTCTTCCTCTCTTTTACCCCTGGTAACCACTAGTAAATTTTGTACATTTTGTACATTCTGTACATTTGCTTGATCAAGATGCTTCATGTAAGTGGAATCATAAAATATGTGTCTTTGTCACTGATGCATTTCATTTTGTATAATGTTGCAGCACGCATCAGGCTCTCATTTCTCCTTGTGGCTGAGTAACATTCTATTCTTTGTGTGTGTGTATAAACCCATATATACACACATACATGTATATGTTGTTGTTGTTAGGTGCCTATAAATCAGTTCTGACCCATAGTGACTCTATGTACAACAGAACAAAGTACTGCTGGGACCCGCACCATCCTTACAATTGTTGTCGTGCTTGAGCCTATTGTTTGCAGGCGCTGTATTAATCTAACTGTGAAATTTTTCTTTTTTGCTTACCATTTAACTTAGTAAGCATGAAGTCCTTCTCCAGGGGTCATTCTCTCCTGGTAGTATGTCCAAACTACACGAGATGTACTCTGGCCATTCTTGCTTCCAAGGAATATTCAGCTGTACTTCCCCAAGGCAGATTTGTTCATTCTTTCATCAGTCCATAGATTGCTCAATATTCTTTGCCAACACCACAGCTCAAATGCACCAATGCTTCAACTTTTCTTTGGTCTTTCTTATCCGTTGTCCAGCATTTGCATGCATATAAGGCAATTGAAAGCACATGCTTGGGTCAAATGCACCTTGGTCCTTAAGGTGACATCTTTGATTTTGACCCTTTGAGGAGGCATTTTGCAGCAGATTTGTCCAATGCAATGCCTCTTTTGATTTCTTGACTGCTTTCTCCTTTGGTGCTGATTCTGTCTCCAAGTAAAATGAAATCCTTAACAACTTCAATTTTTTCTCCCTTTATAATGATGTTGTTTATTGGTCCAGTTGTGAGGATTTTTGTTTTCTTGATGTTGAGATGTAATTTATACTGAATGTTTTGGTTGTTGATCTTCTTCAGTAAGTGCTTTAAGTCCTTTCCACTTTCAGCAAGCAAAGTTGTGTCATCTGCATAATACGGGTTGTTAGTGAGTCTTTCTTCAATCCTAATGCTGAGTTCCTCTATATAGTCCAGATTCTTGGATTATTAGTTCAGCAAGCAGATTAACTGTGATAAAAGGATACAACGTTGAAGCATACCTTTCCTGATTTTAGACCAGGCAGTATCCTATTGTTCTGTTTGAATAATTGCCTCTTGATCTATGTACAAGTTCCTCACGAGCACAATGAAGTGTTCTAGAGCTCTCATTCTCTGTAATGTTATCCATAATTTGTTATGATCCACATGAATGAATCCCTTTGCATACTCCATAACACAGAGGTAAACATCCTTCTGGTATCCTCTGCTTTCAGCCAGCATCCATTTGACATCAGCGATGATGTGTCCCCTTCCAAGTCGTCTTTTGAATCTGGCTTGAATTTCTGGCAGTTGCCTATAGATACACTGCTGCAACTGCTTTTGAACAATCGCTGAGGCCAAAGATGAAGATATTAAGATTTTCACCAACTTCTGCAGTCTGGAAAATTGATCCGGTGTGGAAGGAATACATGGTATCACTGTACAAAAAAGAATTGAGGGCTGTTCAAACATTTCAGGAAGTAGTATGTGATCAGGAACTAACGATACTGAAAGAAAAAGACTAAGCTGCAGTGAAGGATTTGTCATAAACACAGCCAAGCCAAGTAGGTTCCAGACATTGACAGAATACTAACTGAGATGTTTCAACCAGAGGATGCAGTACTGCGGGTGCTCGCTTGTCTATGCCGAGAAATTGGAAGACAGCTTACCTGGCCAATTGACTGGAAGAGATCCATATTTATGCTTATGTCCAAGGAAGGTGATCCAGCCAAATGTGGAAATTATGGAACATACATATACATTCCACATTTCATTTATCTGTTGATCTCTCAATGGACACTTAGTTTGGTTCTACCTCCACCCCTTGGATACTGAGAATAGGGCTGCAATAAAAAACTGGTATACTTATTTGTGTTTCTTCCCTCAATAGTTTTGTGTCTATACATAAAAGTGAAATTACTGAATCATATGGTAATTGTGTATTTAGCTTCTTGACGACCCTTTCAAACTCTTTTCTGCAGTGGCTGTACCATTTTATAATTCCACTGCCAAAAACTAAGGTTTTCAATCAATTTCTGCACATCCTCACTTACGCCTTTTTTTTAAAAAAAATTTTTAAATCATTGTCATTTTAGCAGAGGTGATGTGATATCTCATTGTTTTGTATTTTTCTTTTTCTTTTTTTGTTTTTTTTATTTTTATTTAACATAACTGAGTGAAAATGTACATTTGCGTATAAATTTACATGCCCAACTATATGCGGCTTCTGCTGCTCTCCCTGTCTGGTGACAGCACACTATTCCTCTCTGCTCCATACGTGTCTCATCCTCCCAACAGTCTCCTTTCCCCTCCTGTCCGTCCACTCCCCTTCCTCCAGCCAAAGGTCAGCAGGATGATATCCTATAGATGTATAGAACCGTAAAGTGCTTCCAATATATGGTCACTCCGCATTGCCAAGTCCAATCCATTCCTGTCCAAAGAGTGGACCTTTGTTGTAATTTATGGGAAAGGGCAGCATCAGGGCTGGGGGCCATGCTCTCAGAGGAACCCCAAGACCACTGGACCATCAATTGAGGTCTTTTAGTGGAGATCTCATGATGCACCCCTTTTTATTCTTGTGTTGCCAGTGAGACTCCTCTCTGTGAGCTCCATCGTGGCTATCACTGGTGGTGGCCAGGCACCATCCGGTTCTTCCGGTCCCAAGTCGATGTAGGCACCCACTCTTGTGGGTCTCTCTGTCTTCTTGGTTGTCTTCACCGCATGTAATTTTGGTCCTCGGTGAGCATCCGTTCCTGCTGAGTTGGGACCATTTGCTGTGTCCTCGGATGGCAGCTTGGCAGCTTTTAAGACCCTAGACACCACTCACCAATATGGGGTGCAGAGAGCTCTCTAGTTGTGCCAGCTGGCCTGGAATTCGCCTAAGAGCATGGTCCCTGCCCCCTGCCCTAGCTACTCTATCCTTGCAGTATTGAGTTAAGATGGAAGGAGTACTCAAGTTATGCTGAAGTCCACTTAACGTTGTTCTTGTTACTAATGTGTGCTATCACCGCTTTCTCCCAACTAGATTTCTAGTAACTATCTAAACTAAACCCTCGCCCCCTCACCCTCTCTCCCTCCCCTCCCTTGCAGCTGTCAAAGAGTCTTTTCCTCTATCCACAAGTCTGTTTTTGAGATCTTATCGTAGAGGTCTCATACAGTATTTGTCCCTTTGTCACTGACTACTTTCACTTAACATAATAGCTTTCAGTTGAAACCAGGTTAGGAGATGTTTCCTGGAATTATCGTTATTCTTTATCATTGCGTAGTGCTCCATTGAGTATATGTACCATAGTTTACCTATCCATCCTTCTATTCTTGGGCATCTGGGTTGATTCCATCTTTTTGCTACTGTGGACTGTGCTGTGGTAAACATTCTGGTGCATGTGTCTGTTGGTGTGAAAGGCCTTGATTCTGTAGGATATATTCCAAGTAGTGTAATTACTGGGTCAAATGGTATATCAATATCCAATTTTTTAAGGAAACGCCAGATTGCCTTCCAAAGAGACTGGACCATTTTGCAACCCCACTAACAGTGTAAGAGGGTTCCACTTTGTCCACAGCCTCTCCAGCATTTGTTGTTTTGTGTTTTCTGGATCATGGCCAATCTTGTTGGAGTGAGACGGTGTCTCATTGTTGTCTTGATTTGAATTTCTTTAATAACTAAAGATTGTGAAAATGTCTGCATGTGTTTTTTTGGCTGCCTGGATCTCCTTTTTAGTGAAGTATCTGTCCATCTCCTTTGCCCATCGCTTAATTGGATGGTTTATCTTCTTCTTCTTGATATTTTGTAGTATCTTATAGATTATGGAGATCAGGCGTTGGTCTGACATAGAGTTGCCCAATATTTTTTACCCATTCTGTGGGTGTTCTTTTAATTCTATTAATAAAGTCTTTGGATGAGCAAAAGTGTTTGTTTCTTAATAGTTTCCATTTATCTATTTTCTCTTCTGTTGATTGAGGTTTCTTTGACAGATTTTGGAGTCTGTCCTCATTGTGTATTAAAACTTCCATTGTTGTTCCTACCTTTTCTTGGATAAGCTTTAGCGTTTTAGGTTTGATATTTAGGTCTTTTATCCAGTTGGAGTTGGTTTTTGTATAAAGTGTAAGATATGGATCTTGATTCAGTTTATTGCAGATGAATAACCAATTTTGCCAGCACCATTTGTTGAAGATACTGTTTTTACCCCAGTTTAATGTCTTAGGGCCTTTGTCAAATATCAACTGTTCATAGGCAGATGGTGTCATCTCTGGGGTCTCAATTCTGTTCCATTGATCGATCTGTCCGTTCTTGTACCAGTACCAGGCTTTTTTGACCACTGTGGCAGTGTAGTATGTTCTAAAGTCGGGTGATGAGAGGCCTCCCAGTGTGTTCTTCTTTGGTAGTACCTTACTTATCCGGGGCTTCTTCCCTTTCCAAACGCCTCCCAGTGTGTTCTTCTTCTTTAGTAGTAAGTTACTTATCCGGGGCTTCTTCCCTTTCCAAACAAAATTGGTGATTTGTTTCTCCATCTCATTAAAAAATGATGCTGGAACTTGTATTGGGATTGCATTATATAAATAAATTGCTTTGGGTAAAATAGACATTTTCACAATGTTTAAGTCTTCCTATCCATGAGCAGGGTAGGTTTTTCCATTTATCTAAGTCTCTCTTACTTTCTTGTAGTAAGGGCTTGTAGTTCAGTTTGTAAAGGTCTGTTGTTTCTCTGGTTAGATTAATTCCTAGGTACTTTATCTTCTTAGGGGCTATGGTAAATGGTATTGATTTGATAATTTCCTCATTAACAGTCTCGTTGTTGGTATAAAGGAATCCTACTGATCTTCTTATGTGTAGCTTGTATCCTGAGACTTTGCTGAACTCTTCTATCAGTTTGAATAGCTTACTTATAGATTCCTTGGGGTTCTCTGCATATACAATCATATCATCTGCGAACAGGGAGGTTTTAACTTCCTCTTTGCGGATGCAGATGCCCTTTATTTCTTCGTCTTCTCTAATTGCTCTGGCTAGAAATGCTAGCACAATGTTGAATAGGAGAGGTGACAGTGGGCATCCTTGTCTAGCTCCTGATCTCAGGAGAAAGTCTTTCAGTCTCTCTCCATTCAGGATGATGTGGGCAATTGGCTTTGTATAAATGGCCCTTATTGTGTTGAGGAATTTGCCGTCTATGCCCATTTTGCTAAGAGTTTTTAGCATGAATGGGTGTTGGACTTTATCAAATGCCTTTTCTGCATCAATGGACAAAATCAGGTGATTCTTGTCTTCTGTGTTATTTATGTGGTTAATCACATTAATTGTTTTCCTGATGTTGAGCCAGCCTTGCATCCCTGGTATGAATCCCACTTGGTCATGATGGATTATTTTCTTGATATGTTGTTGTATTCTGTTGGCAAGAATTTTGTTGAAGATTTTTGCATCTAGGTTCATGAGTGATATTGGTTTGTAGTTCTCTGTCTTTGTTGGATCTTTCCCTGGCTTAGGTATCAGAGTTATGCTGGATTCATAGAATGAGTTTGGGAGTACTCCATCCCTTTCTATAGTGTGAAATAGTCTCAGTAGTATTAGGGATAACTCTTCTCTAAATGCTTGGTAGAATTCTGCTGTGAAGCCATCTGGGCCCGGACTTTTTTTTGGTTGGCAGTGTTTTGATGACCTTTTCAATCTCTTCCTTTGTGATGGGTTTATTAAGTTGTTCTGCTTCACATTATGATAATTTGGGTAGGTGGTATGTGTCAAATAATTTGTCCATTTCCTTAGGTTTTCAAATTTGTTAGAGTACAGTATTTCATAGTATTCTTTTATGATATATTTTATTTCTGTTGCATCCATGGTGACAACTCCCCTCTCATTTCTAATTTGGGTTATTTGTTTCCTTTCCTGCTTTTCTTTAGTAAGCTTAGCCAGTGGTTTATCAATTTTGTTGATCTTTTCAAAAAAACAGCTTTTGGTCTTTGCAATTTTTTCAATTGTTTTTGTATTCTCTAATTCATTTAGCTCTGCTCTAATCTTTATGATCTCAATTCTTCGGGTGCCCGAGGGGTTCCTCTGTTGTTCTCTTTCTACTTGTTCAAGCTGTAGAGTTAGTTCCTTGATTTGGTTTCTTTCTTCCTTCCAGATGTGTGCATTTATGGAGATAAACAGACCTCTGAGCACTGCTTTGGCTGTATCCCATAGGGTCTGGTAGGAAGTGTTTTTGTTCTCATTGGAATCCTTGAATTTCTTTAATTCATGCTTGATTTCCTCTATAACACATGTTTTTTTGAGCAAGATGTTGCTCAGTTTCCAAGAGTTCCACTTTCTACCTCTGTTTTTTCTGCTATTGATTTCAACTTTGATGGCTTTATGATATGAGAAGATGCATTGCAGTCATTCAATGGTAAGGATTTTGTTGAGCATTGCATTATGGCCTATCACGTGGTCAATTCTGGAGAATGTTCCATGTGCACTGGAGAAGAAGGTGTAGGTGTCTGCTGATGGGTGGAAAGTTCTGTATATTTCAATGAGGTTTAGTTGATTAATTGTGTCAGTGAGGTCTTCTGTATCTTTACTGAGCTTTTTTCTAGATGATCTGTCCAGTATTGAGAGTGGGGTGTTAAAGTCTCCCACTATTATTGTGGGGTCATCTAACTCTCTTTTGAGCGTAGTCAGTGTTTCTTCAACATATTTAGGTGCTCTGACATTAGGTGCATAAATATTTAATATAGTTAAGTCTCGCTTGTGTACTGAAACTTTCAGCAATAAATAGTGTCCATCTTTGTCCACGATGGTGGATTTGACATTAAAGTTGATTTTGTCTGAGATTAGAATTGCCACCCCTGCTCTTCTTTGTTCATTGTTAGCTTGATATATATTTTTCCATCCTTTAATTTTCAGTTTGTTCCTGTCTTTAGGTCTCAAGTGAGTTTCTTGTAGACAACAGATGGATGGGTCGTGTCTTTTGATCCAAGATGACACTCGGTGTCTCTTTACTGGAGCATTCAGTCCATTCACATTCAATGTAATTATTGATAGGTATGTGTTCACTGCTGCCATTGTGATATGTTTATTTTTATGTTGATGTTTTCTCTGTTGTTTTTATTAGTCTGTTCTGGGACACTCTTTTTTGTGAGTTGATTTTTCACCTTTTTCAGAGCTGGTTTTATAGTTGTTGAGACTCGTGTGTTAGATTTCTTGAAATGGTACGATACATCTTTGTTGTGCTTTACAGCTGTCCCTATGAACCCCCTTAATAAACTATTTATAAACCCAATTTTAATTACTACCAGTCTTGTCATCTTCCTCTCCATCTAGAAGGACTATAACAACTATAGTACATCCCTCTTATTATTATGATGACATCATAGATTTCATGATGATCACTGGATTGCTTCTTTCCATATCAAAGCTGTGATTTACTTTGGAGCCTTCCCTAAATGAATAGAGTATTGAGCAGTGTGTCGCTCTACAATATAAAGTTAGTGGTTTCGTTCTTCTAAGCCAAAGCCAAGAACTTCTTTCAGTATTTCTTGTAGTTTGGGTTTGGTTTTTACAAAGTCTCTGAGTTTCCGTTTATCTGGGAATGTCTTAATTTCATTTTTGTATTTGAAAGATAGTTTTGCAGGATATATAATTCTTGGTTGGAAGTTCTTCTCCTTCAAGACTTTGAAAGTGTTGTGCCACTGTCTCCGTGCCAGCATGGTTTCTGCTGAGAAATCTGATGAAAGCCTACAGGGTTTCCCTCTGAATGTTAGCTTTGCCTTGAGTCTTGCTGCCTTTAAGAGTTGCTGCTTGTGTTTCATTTTGCTAAGCTTGATTATAATATGTCTTGGAGTCTTTCTTTTGAGATCTATATTGGGTGGCATACGATATGCATCTGAGATGTCTATATTCTCTTCCTTCATGATTCTGGGAAGTTTTCTTTCAGCAGCTCAGCAACAATACTCTCTGTGTTCTCAGATGTCTCACCCTGTTCAGGGACTCCAATTAATCGAAGGTTGTTCCTCTTAATAGAGTCCCACATGCTTCTTAATGTTTCTTCATTTTTCTTGTTTCTTTTTTTCTGATATCTGCTTATAGATGCTGGCATCAGTAGCTCTGTCTTCCAAGTCAGAAATTCTTTTTTCCATTTGTTCCATTCTGTTTTCTTGGCTTTGCATGGAAGTTTCTATGTCTTTGATTTTCTTCTTGATCTTTTGGATTTCAGAGTACTGGTGTTCCATCAAATCAAACAACTTGCTTAATTTTTCATTTTGTTCTGCTGCATTTTGTATAAGGTCTAGAAGTGCTCTGTATATAATCAATTTGTATTCATTTCCTGATGCTTTCATAAAAGTTTCTTCATCTGGAAAACTCCTTGGTTGCTATGTTTGGGAGCCTTCTGAAGCCATGAGTGATTGCTTGTATGCCACAATTGTCTGTTGCTTTTTGGGTCTCATGTGAGTATATAGAGGCTGGAAGAGGTACTGTGAGGATGGATTGCAAGTGTTTCTCTAGGCTGTTTTCAAATGTAAAGCAAAAAGTATCTGACCAGTTCACAAGTCAGTTAGGTTTTCAGCTGTAGAGGTCCCTCTTCTCATCTGACAAAGTAAGCACCACTATATCCAACCCTAGATGCGAACAAACTAGTTCAGAATACAGCAATGCTACTGCCCTGGTGGCCTCTGCTGACAGGGCCTAGCCTTAGCCAACACTGCATCGAGTACTGGTTTTGTGATAGAAAAGCACTCTCTTGTGGGCAGGCTCTGGCTCCCAAGCTAAGAATTAGGTCCAGCTGTGGCCACCGTATCCAAGATGGTGTCCTGCATACACCAGCAGACAGAGGGGCTAAAGGTGCCAATAGGTACTGATTCCTCTGCTTCTGTTGCAGGGCCCCCAACGTAGGCAGCACTGTGCAAAATCACTACTTTTCTGTCGGAGAAGCGCTGTCCCGTTTGCAGTCCCTGGCTCCCAGGCTAAGAATGAGGTCCCGCTAAAATCTCAGTACCAACATGGCGTCCCGCACACTGACTGCAAAGCTCCGCACAAACCCCGCTGAGGCAGCTACAAAACAAAAGGCTCAAAGTGTCTAGATTAACAGAGTCTGGAGCCTGGCTCTGAGAATATGGGAATTTAGCCCACCTATCCCTGCAGCAGGGCGTCTGAGTCCAGCCGCCAGGTAAGACCCAGCTCTGCCTGCCACCCGAGACAGAGGACAAAAAAAGTCAAAATGGTGGGTTTACCTTCCGTCAGTGAGATCCGGGGCTAGCCAGGAGCGGGAGTCAGCAAAAGAGAGGAGGTTTTTCGCTGAGTGGTATGAAGTCCCAAGTAACAGCTCTGTGCCGTGTCCTGAGGCTGATTAGGTGATCAGAAGGCTCTGTTTGATTGTCGGTTCAGGTCTTGGTTTCCAGAGGGATATAAGGAGATGTGGGCTTAGTCGGCCATCTTGACTCCGCCCCCTGTTTTTTATTTTTCTAATGACCAATTACACTGATCATCTTTCATGTGCTTATTGATCATTTATCTGTATTTTTTATTTGGCAAAGTGTCGTTTCAAGTCCTTTACTCATTTTTGAAATTGAGCTATCTTTTTGTTGCTAAATTGTAAGAGTTTTTTCCTTTTTTAAAAAACAAATTGTAGATATTAAACCCTTTTCAGAAATGTAGTTCCCTTTTTTTTCATAATCTGTAGGTTCTCTCTTCACTGTATTCATGGAATTCTTTCAGGAATGAAAGTATTTAACTTTGATGAATTTCTATTTATTTTATCTTTTGTTGCTCATATTTTTTTGCATTGTATCTGAGAACTCACTGTTTAATTCTATGTCCTGTATCATTACCCTTATGCTTTCTTATAAAGGTTTTATGGATTTAGTTCTTACATTTAGGTCATTCATCCATTTTGGGTCGATTAAGGTATGGGTCCCCCTTTATTGTTTTGCATGTGGAAATCGAGATGTTCCAATTCAATTTGTTAAGGAGACTATTCTTTGAATATGTCATCAGGAAGGAGCAGTCCTTGGAGAAGGACATTATGCTCAGTAAAGTAGGGGGGAAGTGAAAAAGGGAAAGAACCTCACTGAGACAGGCTGACAACAAGGCTGTAAGAATGGACTCAAACATAGCAATGCTTTTGAGGATGGTGCAGGACCAGCCATTTCACTATGTTTCAAGTAGGGTCACTGTGAGTTGGAACCAACTCCATGGCACCTAACAACATTCTTTCCCAGTTGAATGCAATTCAGCACTCTTGCCAGAAATCAATTAACTAGTGATGTGCAGGTACATTTGTGAATTGTATTTCATTGATCAATATGTCTATTATTATACTAGTACCAGTCTTTTGTAGACCAAACGGTCAACAGTTCTAACTTACTAGCCCTTCGGTAGGAGATGTGACATCTGCTTCTGTATGATTACATCCTTGGAAACCTTCTACAAGGCAGTTCTACTTCTACTCTCTCACTGAGAGTCAGAATTGGCTCCATGGAAGTCGGTTTGGTTTTTCAGACTAGACTTCTGATTCATTGTTGTTTTACATAATGGTTTGAAATCAGGAAATGTGAAGTTTTATTTTGTTCTCCTTCTCGAGACTGTTTTGGCTATTTGGGGTCCCTTGCAGTTCCATATAAATTTGAGCATTGCCTTTTCTTTAGATTCTTTTGCTATGCTAATTTTACACACTTGACTTCTTTTAAAAATGCACAATGAATACAATTTCATATCCTGCTTTTCCTAGGCTATGTGGATTGTGAGATCTTTTCTCCTATGATGTAGCTGGTGAGTTCGAGCCACCAGCCCTTTGGTTAGCAGCTGAGCACTCAGTCACTAGGGCCCTTGTGATAAATGGGTATAGCATAAATAGTTTTAGAGAACTGTGATTATTGTTAATTTTTAAAGTTGCAAATGGTATCTCTTTCATGTCATTTTAGATTTTTTTTCTTAAAGTATGTTGTTAAAATTGACAAGAATGAGTCAACAGACATGAAATTTTTTGTCTTGAAATGGAAATTAAGACAGTTTATACTTGTACAAATACATGCCTAATACAGCGCTTGGTGCACTGTAAGCAATCAGTAAATGACACATATTTCTAAATTTTTCACTATAAAGTTTATAATAATTTACACTTCCATTCACACCTGTGTGAACACTCACCTCACAATAGACTGATTAGTATGAATTACAAAGACTTGAAGTGTTTTGTTTAATTGGTAGAAATGATTCAATAGTTATTTTACTTTCGATAAATTATACACTGGAGAAATGATGTCAGATACTAACTTTTTGGATTTCTTTTTTTTGGATAGTTCTCTTTCCAATGGCCATTTAATCAACTTTGAACAGACAAGAAAATAAAGTTTGAAATTTCCTACCCTATCTCCTAGTTTTATTTTTAAATATTTATTTTCTCTGCTTGCTGATATACTCTTAACTGGAGTATTCTGAAATTCATTGCTTAGTATTTCTGGATGTTAGTAATAAAATTTTTAGTAACTTTGAAAAGCTTTATAACTTTCTGCAGTCATTTAAAGACAAAAATATTTGGGCAATTTTTTTAATGTTATTTGAATTAGCACATAGTTCACCAAAGTTGTTTTGACTGTCTGGTAAAAGCAAAAGATGAACCAGAATATCCTGTTCAACACTGTACTTGGCATCTTAATTTAAATTTACTGTGGTTAAATCTGAGAGATCATCAATATTCAACAGTCCATATTATAAATAGCCTCAGATTCTTTGATTACTGATTTCTTATTTGAATTTGCATATGGCTAACATGGTTAGCTGTGTTTATTACTCTTTTAATACATTTCCAAATGATTTTCCTTTCTAGAGTTTGGGAGTCTCAATATAATTGATGTTTGTAAGATTGCTCTTGATCAAGGCAGCAGTCATTAAAAATAAAGTTGAAATAGCTATAGTTTGATTACTTCTTTCAGGTATAGATGTCATAGTAGCTAAGATTTAATAATTATACATGCAGCACATGGCCAATTTACTGCCGATAAATAACTATGTTCTGAGGTTTTATTTATAGCATTTAGCTTTTCACATTTAGGCTTTCAAACTCATACCCCAACACATTTGATTCCAAGCTAATCCATGGCATATCTTGACCATTCCTCTGTAATAAAGTCCTCTTTTAAAAAATCTCCTGTCTAATGCAAACACTATTATCTATAAAACTGTGATACATCATCATACATGCAAAAACAAAGCCAAGGTAGGCTAGACTGGCAGATTAGATGAACCACTTCAATTTTCCATCAATCAAATTGTAGTTTATTGTTCAGCTGAACTATCTCAGGCAACACAAATCTCAAAAACTGTCACTTTGGAAACATTACATTTTTTTTCTTGTCACATTATAACCCCAGCTATAGTCATAAAAAAGAATGTCATGCCATTACTGACTTATAATATTCCTTAATTTAAGAACAGCTAATTCATTTGTAGATCGGGCTTGATGCCTACATTTAAAGATGATAGCAATTTAGGCTTCTAGTGTTATCCAGTTACATTGGTACTTTAATTATTTCTGAAATAATAGTATTCAAAAGATATTCTCTTAAACACAGGGTGACTACTTAAAATGGCAGCTTAATGACCAGATTAGAGAGAAAATGTATATTTTTTTATTATGATTGAATGAAAATGTACATTCCCATATAAATTTGCACGCCAACCTATATACAGCTCCCACTGCTCTCCCTGCCCAGTGATAGCACACTCTTCCTCTCTGCTCCATGTGTCTTAGCCTCCCAATAATCTCCTATCCCCTCCTCTCCACCCAATCCCCTACCTCCAGTAAGAAGTCAGCAGGACAACGTCCTATAGATGCATAGAACCGTAAAGTGCACACGTTATATGGTCAATCTGGGTTGCCAAGTCCAATCCATTCCTGCGCAAGAGTTGGCCTCCATTATGATTTATGGGCGGGGCAGCATCAGTGCTAGGGACCATGCTCCCAGGGGAACTCTGAGGCCCTTGGACCATCGACTGTGGTCTTTTAATGGAGATCTCAAGGCACACCCCTTTTTATTCTTGTGTTGCCAGTGAGACTCAACTTCGTGAGCTCCAGTATAGCTATCACTGGTGGTGACTGGGCACCATCCAGTTCTTCCGGTTACAAGTTGATGTATTCACCCACTCATGTGGGTCTCTCTGCCTTCTGGGTTCTCTTTCTCCCATTTCATTTTGGTCCTTGGTGATTGTTTTAGTCAGCTGGGGCCGCTCTAACAGAAATACCACAGAGTGGATGGCTTTAACAAAGAAAGATTTATTCTTACACAGTCTGGTAGGTTGCAAGTCCATATTCAGGGTGTCCGCTCCAGGGAAAGACTTTCCCCTTGTCGGCTCTGGAGGAAAGTCCGGTATTGCATCAGTCTTTGTCCAGGGAGCATCCTCACGCAAGAACCTCTGGTCTGAAGGACGCTCTCTGCTCCCGGTGCTGCTTGCTTGATGGTAGTGAGGTTCTCAAATTGTCCTTTGTTCCTTTTTCCTTTTATTCCTTGCAAGCTAAAAGCGTTAAGGGTGGGGAAAGCCATACTCCAGGGAAACTCCCCCCACAGCAGGAATTCACAGCCCCACCCTAATCCTTTAACATACAGGTTAGCAAAACCACACAATGGAGGGCAGTCCCAAGATACTGGGAACCATATCCCAGCCACGTGGCTGCACACATTTTAGGGGGGACACAATTCCAACCACGACAGTGATCATCCATTCCTGCTAAGTTGGGACCATTTGCTGTATCCTCAGATGGCAGCTTGGTAGCTTTTAAGACCCTAGACACCCCTCACCAATATGGGGTACAGAGGGCTCTCTTAGCAAAAAGCTAGTTGTGCCAATTTGCCTCGATTTCACCTGAGAGCATGGCCCCCAGCTTCCCATTCCAGCTACTCTGTCCTTGCAATACTGGATTAAGATGAGAGGAGTAATCATGTTGTATTGAAGTCCAGTTAATATTGACCTTCTTTCTAATGCGTGAGGTTCCATATTTCACCCAACCAAGTTTCTATCAACTATCTAATCTAAAACCTCTGCCACTCTCCCTCCCTCCCTCCCTACTCTTGCAGCCACCAAAGAGGCTTTTCTTCTATGCATGAGTCTGTTTTTAAGTTCTTATCATAGGGGTCTCATACAATGTTTGTCCTTTTGTCACTGACTACTTTCACTCAAAATAATGTCCTCCAGTTGAAACCAGGTTATGAGATGTTTCCTAAAGTCATCATTGTTCTTTATCAGTGCATAGTGTTCCATTGAGTAGATACACCATAGTATACCCATGCATTCCTCTGTTGTTGGGCATCTGGGTGGATTCCATCTTTTTGCTATTCTGGACTGTGCTGCGATAAACATTCATGTGCATGTATCCATTGATGTGAATGGCCTTGATTCTGTAGGATATATTCTAAGCAGTGGAATTACTGGGTCAAATGATATATCTAGATCCAGCTTTCTAAGGAAGAGCCAGATTATTTTCCAAAGAGAATGCACCATTTTGCAGTCCCACCAACAGTGTAGGAGAGTTCCAGTTTCTCCACAGCTTCTCCAGCATTTGTTGTTTTGCATTTTTTGGATCATGGCCAACCTTGTTGGGGTGAGATGGTATCTCATTGTTGTTTTGATTTGAATTTCTTTAATAGCTAATGATTGTGATCATGTCCATGTGTATTTTTTGGCTGCCTGGATCTCCTCTTCAGTCACCTTTGCCCATCACTTAATTGGATGATTTATCTTTTTCTTATTGATATTTTGTAGTACCTTATAGATTATGGAGATGAGGCGTCACTCTGACATACAGTTGCCAAATATTTTTTCCCATCCTGTAGATGGCCTTTAAATTCTACTAATAAAGTCTTCAGATGAGCAAAAGTAATTGATTCTTAGTAGTTCCCATTTCTCTTCTGCTGTTTGTGGTTGATTTGACAGATTTTGAAGTCTGTCTACATTGTGTATTAAAGCTTCCATTGTTGTTCCTCCTTTTTCTTGGACAAGCTTTATTGTTTTAGGTTTGATATTTAGGTCTTTTATCCAGTTTGAGTTGGTTTTTGTATAAAGTGTAAGATATGGGTCTTGTTTCAATTTTTTGTGCATGGCTGTTCAATTTTGTCAGCACCATTTGTTGAAGAGATTGTTTTTACCCCAGTTTAATGTCTTAGGGACTTTGTCGAATATCAACTGTTCATAGGCAGATGGTGTCATCTCTGGGGTCTCAATTCTCTTCCACTGATCTAGCTGTCTCTTTGTACCAGTACCAGGCTGTTTTGACTACTATGACAGTGTAATAGGTTCTGAAGTTGGGTAGTGAGAGGCCTCCCAGTATGTTCTCCTCTTCAGTAGCACTTTGGTTATCCAGGGCTTCTTCCCTTTCCAAACAAATTTGGTGATTTGTTTCTGCATCTCATTAAAACATGTGTATTGGGATTGCATTATGTAAGTAGATTGCTTTAGGCAAAATAGACATTTTCACAATGTTAAATCTTCCTATCCACGAGCATAGTAGATTTCTCCATTTATGTAAGTCTAGAGAGAAAATGTATAATTTTTGATGTAGCTGATGTTTCAAGTATTTTATTCGTGTGCCAAATAAATTTTACAAAAAGTAATTAAAGATTGACTCTCAGAGAACAAAATAACGGCTACTTTTAATTTTCTTTATTTTCCCATTAGAGAAAAAGTGATTCATCTATTAGATTAACAGCTTAATAAAAACAAACAAGAACAAAACTCTAACTTCCATGATATTAAAAACCTGATTGTATCTGCCACCTGTAGGTGTATCAATACATTCTCTGACATTTATTCCGCGAAGCTCCTTTTGAGTTGAGAAATTATCATAGATGATATTGTATTTTAAAAGTTCTTCTCTCAGTTCATCTTAGACGTATGACACAAGCTGATGACGTTTGTATAGCTAGAAATATTTAGTTGAATGCATACAACGGTGGTGATTCCTTTTCTTTGTAGTGTAGGTATTACAGTTTGAAGTGTGAGGAGAAAAAAGTTGACAAAATAAATCTTTTTCTCAAAATACAATTCCATCAAAAATGAATGAGATATTTGTGCAAGAATAAAGCTTTTTAAATCATAGTGGTTTTCAGGTGCTATAGACCCATATTTATATATCCTTAGAGTGTATTCATGATTACTTGATAAAGGCATCAACCTGCACAAGAAATAACACTCATAAATTATGCTAAAAAATAATCAAAGAACTTCTAAGAATATACTTTCTCCTGCAAATGTATGTCATTGCTAGATTTCATGAAAGGGTAGTTAATTGACTCCCTGATACAGGAATAAACCTGCTAAAAGAATAGATTTACTGTGCATTGAGGCCACTCATTTAGGAGGTCTTCAGCGAATAAAAAAGTAGTTCCATTGGCTGAGCTAAGATATGTTCTTGAACGTGTTGGGACTTATTAACTGAACTTTTATGTGCTTTTTATGTATCATTTACTTTTGAAAAATCAGGAATTTTTGTGATAGTAATTACTTATGCACCAAATTCATGTGAAATTCCTGTGGTTAGTACCACAAAATTCACCCCCAAAGAATGACCTTACACTCCTTTTAACACCTCTGAAGTTCAGGAGAGAGAAAAAGGAAGTGGCATAACACCAAAGGAGGTGTATATGACTCCACTGAATGCTGTGGGTTTTCCTTGAAAAGGGAACTTCAAGACCTTATATTAACCTTTATGTAGATTTTACGGAAGCAAAAAAAGAGAAAGATTTTCTAACCTTTTTTTTTTTTTTGCTAATATGACAATGGCAACACCTAACATTTACGGAGAGCTTACTAGTTGCCTAAGAAAATTTGTAACATTTGGTTATTTATACCATTTTTGCTTAATCCTATGTTCAGCATGTCCATAAATATCTTCATTCTGTCTTTTTTAGCCAACATTTGGATTTGCCAGCTCTGAAATTCATTACTCAAGATAGAAATACAAAATCTATTGGCAGTAATGTTCTGCCTTCAGTTCAGCTTTGCTATATAACATCTAGTGTTTCTAAACACAGTATAATTAAATGCAAATGCTAGGCTATAATTTTATTATGGGTGTAACTAAAAAAGACTGAGGGAAGGAAATTCTTAGTCAAATCTGCATCTACCTTGTTGTTTCTAGGTTTCCTGTGGTTTCTTCTCTTGAATTTGAAGTGAATTTTTTCCAAAGGTTCTAACTTAAATCTTCAAGACTTCATTAAGATTTAATTGCATATGAAAGTTTTCAACCTTCTGCAGGCCTCTGGGCAACAAGGAAAAAAATAGTACTCTTTTGTTATACATTGCAAGGTTCGCCTGCTTGTGTTTTTCCTTCATGGACACCCAAAGGATTGAATGGACCACTGCTGACTCAATTTATAGATTTGTGATTGAAGCTCCTTTGCAAAAAGGAGTTTCTGAAATGGCTTGCACTTTAGTTTCTGTGTTTCATAGAATTGTGATTATTAGTAACATAGTATGTGAGAAGCCTTGCAAATAATCCTGACTACAGCCCAATTAGTAACCAGAAGGGTAGCAATCAAATAAAAGAATATTAGTAAATCAGACAATGAACTTCTATGGAATGTAAAGCTGTTCTCCTTTTAGCCAAATATTCCTCTTTTTAGTAGAATTTGTGATTTAAAAATGTTTAAATTTGTTCTACTGCTGAGAATATACACAGCAAAGCGGACACTAGTTCATCAGTTTCCAGGTCTGTAATTCATGACAGTTGATCCTTGCCCATTAACATAAACTTACTGTGAAACTGTTTATTTTTAATTAAGATTCAGGTAAGTTAAAACCCTTATTCTTCTAACTCCTTCTTTGACTACTCTTCATTTCTCTTTACAATATTTCCACCATCCTTTTCCCTCCGTCTTCCAGAGTCTTTTTTTTTTTTTTCTGCAAAGATGGTTGCAACTGTGGCAGCAGGAATAATTTTTATCATATACATATATATATATATATATATATTTGTTTTTAGAAAAGAGAAAAAGTAGAGTGATATTTAAAGATCAACAGTCTTGGTCAGTCTGAATTTTTTCTGTCATGAAATGTAATTTAAAAATTACTCATGAACTCATGCAGTATGTTCAACATCACATACAGCAGCTTTAGGCCATTCTTTGGTTGCTAGCATTTTCTCATGAGGCATAGAAGGATGAGACCTGGGAAAGAGCTTTCTGAAGCCCCTGTCCCCCAAGCACACCTGTAGTGGTGATTGGATTCACATATCCGACTCTTCTTAGAATTCGAGAATTATAGAGCTAGTCAGACAGTCTCATTTTCTGAATGAGCAAGTGTGAGATACAGAGGTTTGGAATACTTTGGCCCATGTGACAAGGTATTTTAGTGATAAGAGACTAGAACTAGGACTAACCTTTAGTCTATAACTTATTCCCATAATCTAGAAGTTCTTAAATATTGGCTATCAGCCTGGGGCTGTTTCATGGTACTTCAGTGATTACCTAAATGAAACACACACACACACACACACAGACACACACACACACACACACACACATATGTATATATATAATAAAGTGAATTTTTCATAGGATGACTCCATTCAGGACACACATGAGTCACTATTATTTGGAATCAACTTAGTGGCTACTGGTTTCAAGAGTCCTTGTGTGATACAAACTGTTGACTAGCTCAGCTGATAATGGAAAGACTTGGACTTCGAAGTCTAAGCCTGTTTGGCAGGCCTCAGAAGAAAGACTTACAGATTTGTTTCCTAAAAAATCAGCTGTTGAAAACCTGTGGTGCACAATTTCACCCTGACATACTTAGAGTCACCATGAGTCTAAGTTCACTTGAAAGCAATTGTTTTACTTTTTTAAAAATTCTTTTTAGTGGAAGAGTCTGTTCTTGCATAAAATGGTGTCAAAAGTAGTTTATACTTGTTTTGCCTCTGTTTTCAAATGTCTTTGCTTGGAAAAAATTAAATGACGGCAACCCTCTTATAAAACATACATATTTATTTAAAATTTCAGTGCTGCGTGAAATCTCAATCTAGGAAGAATTGCAGTAGACTGTCCTTCTCTCCTTTGTCAGCTCCAGATGGGGCACTGCTCTGAATCCCACCTTCTTTCAGTTTTCTTCTTGGCAGAATATGCCCTGTGATTCTTGGCCACAGGCTGTGGAAACTTCCAGGGATGTGAAATTGTCAAACCTGAGGATTAAACCCAGCTCCGCCGTGAATTGGAGTGTTCCCTTTATCAACCCCTTAGTCTCCTTGGCCTTTATTTTTCTTTACTTTTATTTTATTTTTGTTTGAATATTTTGTTGTAACTTGGGTAAAAGTTTACAGAATAAATTAGTTTCCCTTACAACAATTTATACACATTTTGTTTAGTGACATCAGTTGCAATTCCTTCAATGTGACAGCACTCTACTCTCTCTCTGACTTCTCCATTTCCCTTTGCCTATTTTTTGTGTTTCTTCCTGCCTTATTTTGAGAAAATGCTCACCTTTTGGTCTCGTGCGACTATTGTTAGAAGTAGGTTCTTCATGGATGTTATTGTTCCTTTTACAGTCTTCTCTATTATTTGGCTGAAAGGTGATCTCTGGGAGTGTTTACTTTTCTTAATATAAAAGCGAGAATTAGTCAAATTAATTTATGAAGTTTTTTTTTTAAACTCAATCTCATGCACTCTCTGTGGGTGAGATTAGAAGCTGTTTGTGAGGCAGTGCACATAAAGCAACATTTCATAAATTTGCTCTAGAGATGCTGGTATGGAAGAGATGGAAGAATCCTTTTTATTCACACAGAGACAGCAGATTTAACGTATAATATACATGCGGTTACCAGGTTATGAATGTCCAACCTACATACAACCCATAGTTATGAACCAACCCCTGTTAAAAAAAAAAAAAAAATCAAGGCATATATAAAATAGTTCATGAAATCAAATAGGCATGACTTTGGGAAGTGCATCAAAACATTATTATTACTACATTATTATGTTAAAGATGTTTTAGTGTGTCTGGAAGTATTTCCCTTATGTTTTTCACATAGTTATGGCTGCTAACCAAAACACTGACAAATGGAATCCACTGGATCCTTCTTGGAAACACTATGTACAGTTTAATCCTTTAGGGCTTCTGTGAATTGGAATCAACTTGACAGCAGCGAGTTTTTTTTTTTGGGTTTATGCTTCTATTGGAAACGACCTCTACTGGAAAATCTGATGGCACAGTGGTTAAAAACAATGGGTACTAACCAAAACGTCAGCAAAAAGTACTAACCAAAAACTTTGGCACTAACCAAAAAGTTTGAATCCACCAGCTTATCTTTGGAAAGCTATGCAGCAGTTCTCCTCTGTCCTATGGAATCCCTATGAGTCAGAATCAACTCAACAGCAGCGAGTTTGTTTCTGGGTTTACTTCTATATTGACTTTAAAGTCCTACTCATTCTACTTAAATGCTTCTGCTTTTCAACTCTCTGAAGTAGCATCAGTCCATCCTTTGCAAATCCCCTGTACTCTCCCCTTTCCTGTATCTTTATGTAACTGCGTATATATATTGCAAATACTTATACTATATTTCCTCTAAGCTAGAAAATGGGTCTTATGAGCCTTTTTCTCTTCCTATTCCTATGTTTAATAAATTTCAACTAAGAAATGGGCAATCAACAAAACTGCTAAATTCTTAACAATCATAATACAGTACATTGTATCTTATTTCTTTGTTAATTCACTGAAATACACTACTAATTGTTTAAAATTATTTAAACTCAATTGGATCAACTAGGCAACAATTCAATTGATTGTATGTTAAGCAATTCTTTAAAAGTTGATTTAGTTTTCCTTAATGAGGTCACCTCAGTATCTCCCGAGGCTTCCTTTTTATTATTATGTGGTTGTAGTTAAATACATCGTCTTTCTTTTTGTAATTAGTAATTCTTACAGAAATCCAATAAAAATGTAACAAGAAAATGATAGGACTTGATTTAAAAATTCAGGGATTTGCTAATCTCTCAAGAATACAGTTTTGAAATTAACATAGTCAAAATTAATTTTAAGAAAAAATCTTACTGCTATCAAGCTTGTATCATGAAAATGATCTAGTTGTAAAGGAATCCAATTATTAAGAAGTAGAGCAGGGGATGAAAATATCAACAAGCTGCTGCAGCTTTTGACTCAGAGCAGCCTACGTACAACAGAAGGAAACACTGCCAGGTCTGTGTCGTGCCCACAATTATTGCTATGACTGAACCCACTGTTGCAGCTACCAAATCAATCCTTCTCTGAGGTCTTACTCTTTTTCAGTGACCCTCTACTTTACCAAGCAAGATGTCTTTCTCCAGGAACTGATTCCTTCTGGGAACATGTCCAAATTTGTAAGACATAGCCTTGCCGCCCTTGCTTCTAAGAAGCATTCTGGTTATACTTCTTCCAATAAGATTTGTTCATTTTTTTTTTTGGCATTCCTTGGTATATTTGGTATTCTTTGCCAAAACCACAGTTCAGAACTGTCAGTTCTTATTTTGGTCTTCCTTATTCATTGTCCAGCTTTCCCACACATAGAAGGTGATTTAAAACCCCATGGTTTGGATCAGACACACCTCAATCTTTAAGGTGACATCTTTGTTTTCAACACTTTAAAAAGGTCTTTTGCAGACAATTTGCCCAATGCAATGTTTTGTTTTTTGTTTTTTTTTTTTTGATTTCTTGGGGGCTACTTCCATGAATGTTGATTATAGATCCAAGTAAAATGAAACTCTTGACAACTTCAGTCTTTTCTCCATTTATTACAATGTTGCTTATTGAACCAGTTGTAAGAATTTCTGTTTTCTTTATGTTGAGGTGTAACCCATGTTGAAAGCTGTGGTCTTTGATCTTCTTGAGTAAGTGCTCTAAATCCTCTTTGCTTTCAGCACACAAGGTTTTGTCACCTGCATAACACAAGTTGTTAAGGAGTCCTCCTCCAATCTTGATGACACATTCTTTTTCACATAGTCCAGTTATTTGCTCAGCATATAGCCTGAATTTGTATGGTGAAGTATTACAACCCTGACACTTTTCCTGACTTTAAAGTCAAAGAATCTCCATGTTTTTTTTCCAGTGATTTTCTCTTAGTCTATCCACAGATTCCTCATGATCACAATGAAGTATTCTGAAATTTTCATTCATTTTATTAATATCTGTTTATTCTTCTATAAATGAACATCTCTGTCACAGTTTAGAGTCCCTGAGAAATAGATTTCGAGAATTTCTGGAATAATGTTCATGGGAAAGTGCTTTGGAGACTAATCTCTCTGAGGAAATGAGGGAAGCAGGATTGGGCAGAAAGAGAAATTGACTTGCAAGGTGCTTGCTACAGAGGGCATATTTGATCCTAGAAAGAGTTCTGGAGTTCAGATGGTATGTCAGTGATATCTCAAACAGGGGGAAAAAAAAGACTTTCTTTCCTTTTATTGATCAGGTATTGAAATGAGCTTTCTTAGCTCCCTCTGACTAAGGAAAATTCCTAGAGAGACATGGTTTTAAGTTGCAGACAGGTGATACTCCCAGAAGCTGGAGAGATGAGTACTTTGGTCTGGAAAGGGAGATCTGATATAGGCGTCACAGCATTCTTTGAAGCCTCAAATTTCAGCGTCATCCTTGACTTCATACTTAGTTGGGTAATAGGTAGTTTTGGTTTTGGCTGCTCCCTATCAGTTTTTCCATCTCTGGAGTATCCTGTTTATCCTATTTCTTCACTGGATAGAAAAATTCTTACCTACTAAGTTAGGTCTGGAAACTCTGGTAGAGCAGTGGGTTACGCACTGTGTCTGCTAGCCAAAAAGTCAGCAGTTCAGATCCGCCAGGCATTCCTTGAGAACTCTTTGGAGCAGTTCCACTCTGACCTCTAGGGTCACTATGAGTCGGACCTGACTTGATAGCCGTGAATTTTTTTAAGTTAGGTCTGTTATTTTCTCCAAATTTCCCCTGTGATGAACAATAGAGTGATGGATGAAAGACCATAGCTCCAGAAGACAATGAAAAGGTATTAGAGGAATACGTCCTTCGTAGCCTCTCGACTAAGGCGTATTTTTCTATTTTATTATTTTTATTTCATCTCTATTTAAGCATTAATCTTTCCTTTAATGTAAGAGGCTGTATGATTTATATTTCCTCTTCAGAAAATTCATTAATGTATGATGATTATGATAGACTGAAGAATGGTTCAAGTTTAAGCCCTAATACTCAGAATTTGTGAATGCTACCTTAAATGATAGAACAGATTGCAGATGTGACTAAATTAAGGGTCTTGAGATGAACAGTTTACACTGGATTATCTGAATAGACCAATATAATCGTTTAAAAAAAAACTCTAAAAACAAAGTAACTGCGCTGGAGTTGATTCTGCCTCACAGTGACCCTATAGAGCAGAGTAGAACTGTTCTCCAGTGTTTCCAAGGAGCACCTGGCAGACTTGAACTGCTGACCTTTTGGTTAGCAGCCATAGCACTTAACCACTACACCAGCAGAGTGTCCATAATCATCAAAATTCCTTAAAAATAGAAGAAAGACATGCAAATTCAGAGTGAGAGAGATTTGAAGATACTTTGTTGGTGGCTTTGATGACGCAAGAAGGAACCATTCTTCAAAGAACAAAAGTAGCCTCCAAAATCTGGAAAAGGCAATCAACTCATTGGAAATGGGTAGTCTAAATTATTGCCAGTCTTATTCAGCTAACATCTGCGTCTTTTTACGATTCTAACCAGCTCCCCATGTATCTGGCCATCAACTCCAAGTTTGCGTTTACTACTAAAAACAGTATTTTGGTCACCTACCAATCCAGACACACTTTTAATTTAAAGAAAATAAAAAATAAAGTGAAAATTGAAGAGCCTGGGTGGTGCAAGTAGTTTTCAGTTAGTCGCTAACCCAAAAGTTGGCAATAAAAACCCACTTAGAGACTCTATGGAAAAAAGTCCTGGAAAACTGCTTCCATTATGGTTACAGCCAATAACACACTATGGAGCATGTAACACATGGGCTCACCAGGAGACAAGGGACAGCTCGGCAGGAGTGAGCAGCAACAGTAATGACAAAGTGAAGATTAGGAAGAATTAAGAACAGGAAGGGCCAGAGCTGACCAATATTGAAGCAGTAAAGCAAGTACTGCACGTGGGATGAAGTCATTCTTTATCCACGGGGGATAATACTTCTAAGATTATCTGAAAACTTGATTTTCCATTAGGATTTTATACAGTAGGAAAGAATAATTTTTAGGCAACACCTAAAAGGTAATTCATAGCAAATATGATAAACTGGCTAGGTACGTGGGGGGAGGGGGAGACAAACTCACTGCCGTCGAGCCAAGTTCGACTCTTAATGACCCTAGATGTTGAAGTAGAACTGCCCCGTAGAATTTCCAAGGAGCACCTGGCAGAATTGAACTGCCAAACTTTTGGTTAGCAGACGTAGCACTTAACCTACTACACCACCAAGCTGTCTGCTAAGTACATACCTACATATTAAAACCAACAAGCCGACAAACCAACCTACTGCTGTTGAGTCAATTTTGATTCCCACTCACAAGGACCATATAGGAAGGAGCAGAACTACCCAGTAGGATTTCAAAGGAGTCTCTGGTGGAATTGAACTATGGAGCTTCTGATTAGCAGTCTTTAGCTCTTAACTACGACACTACTGTATACATATACTGAGGATTTTTCATATATTGTTGTGTTATGAGGTGTCGTTGATTTGGTTCCAACTTACAGCGACCCCATGCACAACAGAAACGGAATACTGCCCGTTCCTGAGCCATGCTTAAGTCTTCCCCTAATCCAGATGTCTCGTTCTTCTTCACATAGCTCAGCTTCTCAGATTATTTGCTCGGCGTACAAGTTGAAAAAGTATGGTGAAAGGATACAACCCTGACTCACACCTTTCCTGACCTGAAACCATGTAGTGTCCCCTTGTTCTGTTCACACGACTTCCTCTTGATCCATGTCCAGATTCCTTAGGAGCACAATTAGGTGTTCTGGAATTCCCAGTCTCCCCAGTGTTAGCCATAATTTATTATGATTCAATAATTAGTATATAGACACACAAGTACACAAATATTTCAATCACCTAATCGTTGGCTTGGTGGTGCAGTGATTAAGAGCTCAGCTGCTAACCAAAAAGTCAGCAGCTCAGAGCTACCAGGGTAGACACCACCACGAGCTGGAACGGGCTCCACCGCTCGCAGCGGCAGCAACAATCATGTAGGAAACAAGAAGAGTGTGTAATTTGTCCTAATTTCCAAATGGCAAATGATGAAGCAAGAGAGAAATGAATATACTGCGCTATGCTACAAAATGAAATGTGCAAGAAGTTCTCCACCAATTTTTCACTACAGGTTTTTTAAATTCTCTGCTAAGCACAATGTTAACCTGAGTCAAATAAGTTTAGACTTTCACACAAATAGAAGCGATGGTTATTCTAGAAATGCACCATAATTATATTTTTAACTTTTTAAAACTATTTTCTGCTTCTCCGAGTTTCCCATAAAAAAATAAAAGCTCTGTAACTTAGATTAACCAGTACAGTATGCTCTACCACTTTCTTTTCTTTGATCTAGTGGCCAGTTTCTGGAATCTTTTGACATGACTCTACCAGGCTATTGCAATGAACTTTTTGATTTATTTATTTTGTGATTTACAATAATATGACCAGAATTGGGGGTAGGTTTATGTGGTAAGTACATCTGGGATTTGTGTACTATGGATTGGTGATCCTGTGAGCAGGAATTCATTCTGTGCTTTTGAGACATGAAAATATAGCAAAAGTGGTTGGAAAAAAAAATGTTTGTATATTCTCTTGGCCTCCAAATATTCACTACCCGTCAGACAATGTGGGAGGTTGTTAGGTATAACACAATTTCATTTCTTTTAATTTTATTCATCATATATGTAAACTAAATTTTAAATAGCCAGTAGTTTTCCAGTCACATCTTATTTTGGTATATTATTTTAATTATTTATCATAGGCCTAGAGCCCTGGTGTCACAGTGGTTAAGAACCAGGCTGATAACAAAAGGTTATCAGTTCAAATCCACCAACTACTCTTTAGAAACTGTCCAGGGCAGTCCTGCTCTGTTCTGTGAGTCACAACTGACTCAACAACAATGGATTTGGTTGTTTTTGATTATTTTATAGGATGGAGATAATGTAACAGAATGTGTCATTTTTCCTCTCTAAGAATGAGTGATATTAAAAGCAGAAGTCTGAGGATATTCTGATATTTTTGGGTTAAACAACTTGGAACAAGTTTTTATCTTTTAGGTGTTTACTGTGTTATCTATAGCTGGGTGTTTTTACCTTTGATTATGACTTTCAGCTTTATTTTATTTCATTAAGTCATACTGTCCCAGTAAAGAAGACTTCTGGTGAGAAATCCCAATGTATTATCCTTATTAGCAGGAGGACTCTGGAAATTTGTTACTTTTCATTTACTTTTCTGAGAGTATGACTAGTGCTCACTGCTGTCTATGGATTGTTTTTAAAAGGATATAAAAGGCTTTTGTCTTTGCATCTGTGATGCTCCATTCCCTTTATGGAGACTATAGGAAGCATTTTGCGGTTTCAGACAGAAAACATGTTTAAAATTCTGAAATTGTAATACAACAAAAACATTCTATAAAGACAGGTAGTAGAAATAAGGAGACAGAGTAAGAGACATGCTACTTGTTATGAATTAAGAGATGAAGAAGCAAAGCAGCAAAGATTGGGTGTCGCAGTTCATAAATTCCTGATAATTCATGTTTCCAAACATAAAATTATAAAAATAGGTTTTATATAAATAACAGCAATGCGCTTCTGTATACAGGGTGAAATAACTTCAAACAAGCTACAACCATGAGTAGCTTTGGTAACAGTGAATATTCAGTGATCCTCCTGTGTTTTCTAAAGTAATTTAAAAATGTATACACAAGTTGAGATTGACTTATTTTGGACAATGTTTAATCTTTGTCATGTAAGAGAGGACAAAAGTGATCCTGGCTCCGCACTTCAACACTTTTGGCTCTAGAAATGCATCAGAAAGAAATTTAAGCATAAAAATGTCAAAGCAACTTTTGATACTATAACAAAAACCATGAAATAAAGATGATTCATAAAGGAGGACTCTTTCAAATGATTTATTTGGAGGAGTTTGACTCTTTACTAAAGATTCAGTTTAGAATTCGAAAGGAAAGCCAGCATCATCATATGGACTTGGTTGAAAGAAAATTAAGAATTAAAGTAATGAGGAAAAATAGTTAAGCAAATTACAATATAGAAAGACCTTGAGGAATTTGTCATCCATAGAACGATTTACAAGATTCTATATTTTGATGCTACAAATATTGGCTCTACATATTGGCTGAGTTTTTTAAGTAGATGACCAAGTTTTTCTTTCTAGTCTTTCTTAGTGTGGAAACTCCACTGAAACCTGTCCAGCATCACAGCAACAACTAAACCTCCACTTACAGATGGTGGAGGCTAAGTATGAGATGCATTACCTGGGTCAAACTTGGATTTCTTGCATGGAACTTAATAATTCTACCCTAAACCACCAGTGCCTCTGGTGATTCTTCAGCGTGGTGGGGCTCAGTGAGACAGGTAAAACAGATAGAAAATTTAAACAAATAACAACAAAAAAGCCTTCCCATTTTAAACAATTTATTTACTGATATTCTGGTATTCTATGTTACACTGTTTTTCAGTGATAGTATTTTTCAAGTTTCAAAAATAAAGCAACACAAAGACACGAGCATGATTAAAATGATCAACAATAGGGTGGAGGCTGGGTATAGTAGGAAACAAAGACAGTAGGGTATTCTTACTTAGAAAGAATATAGAAAGATGGCAAGAGATATTAAAAGACTAAAAGAAGTGCAGTGAAATAATGACGTTGGCAAGCTGGATATGCAAGAAGTGTTCTGAAATGAGAAGCTTAGATCGGAAACATCAGAGGCAGTATATGGTCCAGATGTAGTTACAACACGGGTTACTATGCCTTCGAGGATAAGGTCAAACAATTTTGATTCTGGTGTGTTGTATAAGGAGCCCTGGTAGTGCAGTGGTTAAAGCACTCAACTACTAACCTCAAAGTCAGAAGTTCTAATCTATCAGCCACTCCAGGGGAGAAAGATGTTGTTTTCTTCCACAAAGTTTTAGTCTGTCCTATAGAGTCTCTATAAGTCAGTATTACCTAGGCAGCAAAAGTTTTTTTTTTTTTTAATGTTGTATAGATGACTCACAAATGGCAAAACTTGGAGTGATTGCAAAGGTATGATCAATGTTCATAATCTGAATAAATAAAGAAGATGTCAGTGCATGCTAGTGGTAAAAGTATGCGGTCTGTCTGTTCTCATAGCCCCCATGGTACAGAAAAATGCAATAGTCCTGTAAGTTCTTACAGAACGGACTGAGTACTAGCCCAAGTGAGACCACATTCCTAAAAGGATATCTCAGATCTCCTAAAAAGGTAGTAAGGAATGTGTGAGATGTGCACAACAGAATTTCTACTCTGAGCGGTCTACTACTTGAGTGTACACACTTTATGCATGTCTGCTCTTCTTTAAGATGAGACATCCTATTTATCCTACAGGCCTCTCAGCATCCACAGCAAGGATGCTGTTGTAGTCAGATGTCAGTTTGTATACTTCAAGATGCAGACAGACAGAAAGAAAATTAGACATGAAAAGGATTTACAAGAGGAAACTATTTTCAAGGATAAAGGGGAAAGGGAGCAGGGGATGGCAGAGAGAGCTCTCAGACTTCAACACATGTTCAGCACCTTTGAGAGGAGAAAGGGAAAGAAGCAAGATTGGGAAGAAGAAGCCTCAGTCTCCAGTGAGACTCAGAAAATCTTGGCCAGACTGATAGGAGGTCTGGAATAAAGGTTGCCCATTTGAGGTTTACTGAGTCCTTTAGACATGTCCTGCTCTAGGACCTCCATCTCTTATTTCCAGTCATGGTTGGGAGAAAACCGGTGAATAGAGCCTCAGCATTAATGCTACAAGTGCTCGTAAGGTGTGGTGTCTGGAGGCTGTCAGCAGACCTAGCTGTTACAGCGTGGTTTTCTAAAGGGAGACAGGAGTGGTATACCTCAGTGAAATGCAGGGCCCGCTGTCATACGAAGCTGTCTCCTGCTGCCACACCTCAGGTGATACCCAAGCAAACCAAACGGTGTCCTCAGAGTCTGACGGACACAGTTTGGGGTTATGTCTAAGATCACCTTTAGCTATGGAATTTTGGATATGAGCTTCACTCAGGAAATAATTATTGAGCACCTAGTTCCCTGGGACTGAAAACGCAACAGCGAATAATAAACACATCTTCATCCTTGTGAAAGACATGGTTAAAAAATAAATAAATAAAAACAAAAAAGGAGTAAGGACTAGAGATTTCTAAACTGGGTTCCCTTCAGAGCCTTAGCCAGAAACTTGGTCTTCTCTGCAAAGTAACATCAAGATTCCTACACTTCAAACTCTTCTCAAGGTCTGGTTTACTCAATATTAACATTGCTACAGTAATTTTGTTTTCCCTATTATTTACTTCACATCTTTTTCAATTTTTCAACTTTTAGTCATTCTGTGACATTATGTTTGATCTGTGTTTCTGTAAATTACACATAGCAGAATTTTTTTATGCACCTTATGGGGCAGTTCTTTGTGTCCTACAGGGTCTCTGCCCATTGGAATGTACTCAACGGTGATTTCTTTTTTTCCTAGCCTGGATAGAGTCACTATGAGTTGGAATTGACTTGATGGCCGCGAATTTGGTTTTGGTTTTGATTTGGCATTTAAGTCATCTGTTACATGTCAAATTTCAGTTAATTTTTTCTAGAAGTTCTATATTACCACAGTATGCTGTTCTTTATTAGAATTTCTATCCCTTTTTGCCTTATTAAGTAATATTTGTATAGAATTGTCTTACAGATTTTCTTTTTACCTTATATTCTAAGAGGACTAACATTGCATATGATAACGCTTTTTTAATGCGAAGTGTGTACTTCTTATTGTGAACTTATTTTCTATTACAAATGATTCCCCTCTTTCCTCTAATTTCAAAGTTTTGTCACAATAAGACCAGGGTAGATGATACTGTGGGCCCCAAATTTTCACATTCAGATATTGTTTTAGGATTTCTGTATTTTGAACAATATAAATTCAAACTCCATATATTTGCACTTTAGGTTTGCTGTTTTAAGTTAATTGGAGAGTCTTTATTTCCCATTTGCATCTCCAGGCAGAGATAAACTATTTCCTTGGGCTGCTAAATTTTGCTAAACCCTGTGGAGCAGTTCTTCTTTATCCTGTAGGGTCTCTGTGAGTCAGAATTGACTCCTTGGCAGTGGGTTTGGGTTGTTTCTTTGTTATTATGTAACTCTAGGTTCAGTATAAGTCAGAATTGACCTGTGTTCGGTTTTATGTGACTGGTATCCTGGTGTCACAGGGGTTAAGAGCTTGGCCATTAATCAAAAAGTTGGTATTTTGAATTCACCAACCACTCCTGTGATATCCCAGAAGCAACTGTTCTCTGTCTTATAGGGTCGCTAGGAGCCCAAATTAACTTGACCCTGACAGATATTACGTAGCTGTGTCAGCCCTACCAGAATTCATACTTTCTATTGCCTGACAAACTTAAGATCATTTTATGTCTTGTATCTGAATGGCTGTTAAAATATTGACTCCAGTGCGTTCAGGCCTCTATGCAGCAGGATCCTTCTTGATCCTAAGGGTAGCAGCTAGGCTACATAGCATTCAGATGATAAATTCCATCTTTTTCTTTCCCTAGAACTGATTAATTTTTAGGTCTATTCATTTTAAAAAAATATTTTATACTACTAGCTTATATAGGAGGTGGATCTGCTCAGTCACTTTTGATGTGCCACTTATATGCTTCCTGTATTAATTCATAACATTTCCTAATGGCATAGTAACTGTTAAAAATCCTTATTTTAGAATCCTATGTGATCTAAATTTTAGAGCTATAGAATAAATGTTGAACTTTCTCCAGACTGGCCACAGTTCTATTTTCTGTACTTTGGAAAAACTCCTCAAGGAATTGTCTTAAAAGCCAACGTGCGATTTTGGAAGAGAGAAGAGTCTACATAATGTTGTGAATAGGCAGGCACACACATTAGAGACACTGCTGGAAAACTAGTGTGACTCTGTATTCTATCATATCTGGCAGGTTTCAAAATTTAAAAAAATATATAACAAAAAGAAAATCCAAACTCATTACTGTTGCAGTGTTTCCAACTCACAGCGACCCCATAGGACAGAGTAGACAGAACCACACCATAGAGCTTCCAACAAGTGCTTGGTGAATTCAAACTGCTGACCTTTTGATTGTGGCACCAGACAGACTACCAGGGTAGACAAATATTACTAGAGGCCTACAGACTAGATTTAAAGGAGTTAAGTAGATCACTAAAATTCAGATTCAAATAATATCTGGGCATAAACAATGCTCGAAATATAATACTGGTAGCACTCTAGAGCAGTGGTTAATCCTTAGGGGCCTTCTACAGCCACCTACCCTGCTCTAATACTAACTCCCTCGCTCAGTAGCTGTGTGATTTAAAACAAGTTATTTATCCTCTCTGAACTTCAGCATCCTCACCCCTAGTGTTTGAGCAAGAATAGCAAGTTTATTGAAGAGTTGTTGCATTAGGTATATTAATATTCTTAATGTTCTTAGAACAGTCATTTGTGTATTTTGGCAATAAATGTATTATTATGACTATGACTGATAATATTAACTTTGACAACAACAAAACCCCAAACCCATTTCATCGAGTTGATTCAGACTCATAGCAACCCTATAGGACTGGTAGAACTGGCCCATAGAGTTTCCAAGGAATACCTGGCAGATTTGAACTGGCGATCTTTTGGTTAGCAGACTTAGCACTTAACCACTCCACCACCAGGATTTCCAACATTAATAGTTCCCAGATTTGGTATTTCACCCAAAAAGTCAAAAAAAAAAATTAAGAAAGAGGAGTTTGGCATAAGGTATCAATTATCACAGTGGTGTAGAAAAAAAAAATAATTACAATCTGTTACCAAGTATGTAGGAAAAAATGCTTGAAGACATAAAAAATGAATAAAGGCTTCTTTTTAAAAACTCATTACAATGTATCTCCTATTCCATTTCACCATGGAGCAATGGAGACTTCATGACGAAACAGCACCAGTCTAAGATTTGAGAATCACTGGTTGAAATATCATTGACTGAAAAGCAGGATGAATAAATTGCACACTCGGAGTGTTTTATAATAGTGTCAACATAAAAGAAATAACTCCTTGTGATTCAAGAACAGCTATCAAAATGTCCTTGTTAAAAGAAAATTTTGAGAGAAGCATATAATGAGATCCATTTAAAGGAGAAATGATTAAGTATAACATAGGAAATGACTACGTCTATAAAATAACCAGTATGCTATTTAGGGGGAAAAAAAACTGTACTAAGAAGAATCAAAAATAGTTTATGATCAAGCAAGAAATTATGCAGCACTGGTCTGATTCAACAAAATGTTGTACCTGTCTCTGCACTCCACAGCCTATCGAACAACTGAGGATTCACGTGAGAAATGTAACGATGACCAAGGGATCAGAAAACACAGTGGAACTCTTCAGGGCGTGGAATTTAACTTTTAGGAAATGTGTTAACTTGAGAAGAATATGGCCCAGGGTCAATTTTGAAACTATTTTCAACCATAATTAGGAACTATATTCTGAATTAGTGATTATTTATAAATTTATTTATTCATTTTTGAGATTTCAAAATGACTGGGTGGAGCCCTTGCAAACCCTGTTGTCATAGTGGCTAAGTGCCATACGTGCTAACCAAAGGGTCACTAGTGTAAATCCACCAGGCCTTCCTTGGAAACTCAATGGAGCAGTTCTACTCTGTTCCGCAGGGTCACTGAAAGTCAGAATCGACTCAGTGGCAGTGGGTTTTTTGGGCTTGTGGACCCCTGGTGATACAATGGTTAGGCACTAATCAAAAGGTTGGCCGTATCCACAAGCCACTCCTTGGAAATCCTGTGGGAGATTCTGCTCCCTCCTCTAGGGTACCTGTGAGTTGGAGTCGGCTTGCAAGCCGTGAGGTTTTTGGTTTGTAGGTAACTTTCTGAGGGAATTAACTATACATTGCCACTCACCCATACATCTATTTGAATCTGTTGCATAAGTTCCCTTTTCAAGACACAGGGCTAGGCTGCAGGAATATGCTTAGTGATTAAAGATGACAGATGTGGTGGAAGTGGTTCCTTACTATGTTTGTGGTCCATCTTTTCCTCTGTCAGGGCACTGAAGTATGCAGACGTGTATATTACAGTAATAGAAGACACTATAAAGCAAGCGCTGTGCAAGATGCATTCAGAAAAGGGAAAGAATCTTAAAATGAGGCAGTTAGTAGAGGCCTCAGGAAGGCATTTCAGATCCATGAATAGCATGAATGTGGGTAGGAGGGCAGTAGTCAGAACTGCAATGACTATGTCCTTAGAGAGAAGACGTGTTGACAGAGAGTGGATAGAACACTTATCTTGTAATAAGAAAGGATTAGAATACAAACTTGGAAAGATAGATTGGAGCCAGACTACAAGTAGCATAAACTTTGACACTTTAAACTTGAAAAAAATCATTCATTTAATTTTTTGTCTACCTTTAAACATATTTTTTAAAAAGTCAAAATGTCAGTATATTTTTATCAAAAGAACAAAAAGAGAAAAAACATTGCCAGGAAATATCTTAAAATTTGGCATCGTATAGGCATAGTATCTAGGAATTGAGAAAGCTTTTCAATTTTCAACAATTAGAATTGCCAGATTTAGCAAATAAAAATACTGTATATTTTTTCTGGCAACCACATTAGCAGTATATTTTGGCACTCTCTCTTTTGCATTCATGGCTCTGTGTGTTCTGAATGAATGCATTTATAGTTAAGAGTATGTAAAAATAGGCTTTCTTGGGTTCTAAAGTATGTTAAACAACAATAACCCTGATTTTTGTCAATTTTTGTTTGACTTTTGGTGGAGAGTTTATCAAAGAAAGATCTGTCTTATAAATATACACTCTACTTTACATTAAAAATTAACCAATTGTGTATCTTAAAACTGATATACGCATATTAAAAAATACAGAATATGCAAATACACGTTTAGTGAAAAGTAAGTTTCCTTTGGAAACTAGTAGCCAGTGGTTAAGAGCTCAATGGTAACCAAAGGTTGGCCATTCCTCCCACCTACTCCTTCAAACCCTGCAGGGCAGCTCTGTTGTATTCTTTAGAGTCACTATGCGTTCATTTCCACTCAAAAGCAAGAGGCTTGTTTTTTTTAAAGTTCTTTTTTATGTGGTCAACAATTTTTATCAATCTGTGATCCTTCCATTATTTGCATATGTTAACATACTTATGTACTTACATTCATACAAATGCATTCTTATCTATCTTCTTTTTTCATTTACTGTATCTTTAGAACCACTACATGAAAACAATATAGCTCTATATTCTTATTTTTAACTCCTATATGGTATTTCATTATAGTTTTCCACTGAAACAAACATTTATTTTGAACCACCTTCTAATGATGACCTTTCAATGGAATCCCTCCCATATATTTTGTATGATGTATATAATTGAATGATATCTACAAAATTGTAATTTGTTATCTTTGCTTATTGCTTTTCCTAACCATATACGAATCTTTAAGCCAAACCTGTTACCACTGAGTAGAGTCTGACTCATAACAACCCTATAGGATAGAGTAGAACTGCCCCATAGGGTTTCCAAGGAGTGCCTGGTGGATTTGAACTGCTAGCTTTCCATAAATGAAGATGCTACTACTATTTTTAAAGAATTTGTGATGTAGGTTTAGGAATAGGTAAGAACACTGCAGGGAAATGAGTGCCCGTTGGTTGCCTACTACATGCAGCCCCTTTTCTTGTGCTGTCAAGTGTCTTACCCAGAGTTGGATTAGCAGTTCAAGTAGCAAAGCAGAGTGGGTGTCACAGTAGACGTGGCCGTGCACATACTGCCCCCATTTCCCTCAGTGACGCCTGAAAAAACATTTTGGTTTCTTCCAGAGAGACTTAGAGCCAGGAAATCACCTGCTTTTGTTCATGTAATTTGGAATGGAGAAAACACACATTTCAGTGCTTGATCTGTTTTAAAAACATACTCTCCGTGGCAATGTTATATCTGTTATTTCAGTATTAGATTGAAGAGTATTTATTAATGGTACCATAGGAGCCCTGGTGGCTCAGCGGTTAAATTGCTAAGCGAAAACATCATCATTTCAAACCCAGCAGCCACTTCATAGGAGAAAGATGTGGCAATCTTCTTCCATAAATTTTTACTGGCTCAGAAACCCTATGGGGCAGCTCTTCTGAATCCTGTGGGGTCACTATAAGCAGAATCGAATCAACAGGAGTGGGTTTTCAATGTTATAAAGATAAAAGAATAATCAGGGTTGTGCAAAAGGAGAAATCTAATAAGCACTCTTTAATATTCATAATTTGCTGTTCCTTCATGACAAAAATAAAAAGCTGTTTCTTTACAGGTCAGGTTACTGTCATTGTACTTCTATCATAGTAAAGCCCTTTTAATAAATTTGAACAATCACAAACAGACATAAGAACTTGTTGTTTCTAATCCCCCTGTTCCACCAGAGGCAGTTTTAGTTTGGATTATGCTTCATTTGGGGGGATATCTTAGCAATCAACAGTTGCTGAAATGAGTAGCTTTATTAAACGCAAATTGATTTATCTCACAGTTTAAGAGGCTAGAAGTCCAAATTCAGGGCTCCAGATTCACAGGAAGGCTTTATCTTTCCGTTGATGCTGTGGGAAAGTTCTTGTCTCTTTTCAGCTTCTGTATCCTTGGAGGTCTCCAAAAACCAAAATGTAAAAACCAAAACCCCAAAACCAAATTTGTTGCCATCAAGTCAATTCCTGCACTTAGGGACCTGTAAGATAGAGCAGAACTGCCCTATAAGACTTTCAAGGAGCACTTAGTGGATTCAAGTTGCCAATATTTCGTTAGCAGCTTTAGCTCTTAACCACTGTACCACCAGAGTTTCTTTGGAGGTCTCCTGTGGTGTGATATCTGTCTTTCCCCATAGTTTCCTGCTTCTTTGGGTGATTGCTCAATCTGCTCTTTTTATATCTCAAAAGAAATTGATTTAAGACACACCCTACATACACTAGTACTGTCTCATCAACAAAGAAAACACATTCCCAAGTGGGACTACAACCACAGGCACAGGAATTAGGATTTAAAATATATTTCTCAGAAGACATAGTTAAGTATGTAATAGAGGAGAAAATCAAGCTTTATAAACATTATGCCAAACAAATATAGTGTCAGTTACAGGAACAATTTTATTTTTGCTTTGTGGAATTAGACACAGAGTCTGAGTAGATTTTATTAATAATATAATTAAGGGAGTTTAAGTGGCTGAACAATTGCTTCTCTGAACCTAAATTTGAGAAATTATTTATAATTTTAGCAGAGTGATCACATATTGTATGTACTTTATGGTTCTATACATCTATAGGATATCAGCCTGCTGACCTCTGGTTGGAGGAAGGAGAGTGGTTGGAGAGGAGGGGAAAGGAGACTGTTGGGAGGATCAGACATGTATGGAGCAGAGAGGAATGGTGTGCTGTCACTGGACAGGGAGAGCAGTGGAAGCTGCATATAGGTGGGCATGTAAATTTATACGGGAATGTACATTTTCACTCAATCATATCAAATAAAATAAAAAAAAATCCTCAGCATAGGACATGAAGACAGACTGACATAAAAAGAAAACTGACACACTTAAAAAATTATATGTGCTAACAAGGAACATAATTTTATTCCTCTAGCAAAATCATACTTCAAAGAACACAAGAGGTTGTCTTGCAGTAGCTTCTCCTTAAATGGACAAGGGGAAGAAGATATGGAGATGTTAAGCACTCTGTTTATCTGACAAAGAAATTAGCTATCACCAAGCTAGGATTCAGGTCTCCTCTTGTCCTGACTTAAAATGTTTTATGGAACAGCTTTTTGTAAGTTTCACACATTAAGTGTAAGCTTTTGCTGTGTGTTCTGCACCTGTAAGATTTAGATCAGGTCATTTTGGTCAACACAGTTGTGAAGGTTCTATATGAGGTAGATTAAACCACAAGCCTGGTTTTATTTGTTCATCTGGAGGATTGGAATAAGTGGACCCTGAAAGGATTAGTCATTATACTGGCCATTACAGTGACCAAATCAGCCATCAGTCATGGCAGTTAAAAAACACGACAATTAACAGGGTACATTGAAAGACATCACGTAACACTAGTACAGTTTTGAACTGTGATGAAGTAGATGTAAAATGGAAATTTCATGCCATAAAGACTTTGGAATGGGATATAAAGTTAATATGTACATGTATAATACTCTCACAGTACTTAAATAGATACTCGTTAACCAGCCCATCAACCACTCGTCTGTCAGATGATCATACTGTGGTGACTTGCATGTTTTTCTGATGCTGGAAGCTATGCCCACAAATGTTTCAAATGCCAGCAACGTCACCCATGGTAGACACGTTTCAGCAGATCTTCCAGGCTAAAATCGACCAGGAAGAAGGACCTGATGATGTATTTCTGAAAAAAAAACTGGTCAGTGAAAACCTTATGAATAACAATGGAACTGTCTCGAACAGTTGTGCTAGATAAGCACTTCAGATTGGAAAGCATTGAGAATATGACTGGGGAAGAGCAGTCTCAAAGTTGAATTGACCAATGTCAGTAAAGTAAATACAGCAGCAATTGTGGGAAGTGCACAAGTCTTGGCAGTGTTTCATTCTGTTGTACATAGGGTTGCTATGAGTCACAACTGATTTCATGGCACTTAACAACACCAATTCACCTATGGTCTAGGACTCCTCCATTATTCTATAAATTAGAGGAGGTTATGAAAGAGTTATATTGAACAAAACAAAACAAAAAAATTGCTGTTGAGATGACTCTGACTCATAGTGACCCTACAAGGACGGAGTAGATCTGTCCCGTAGAGTTGCCAAGAAGCACCTGGTGGATTCAAACTGCCGGCCATTTAGTTAGCAGCCGCAGCTGTTAACCAGTACACCACTGGGTTTCCTTATACTGAATAATTGTGGAACGTTTAGATTCACTCCTTTAGAGGTCATGTGACCTTGGAAAAGTCATTCAACATGGTTAAAATTATCACATCCAAAAAGGTGCTATTTTATGGGGTACTGAAAAGATTATATGCAAATTGATTTTCAAAGCAGTTTGGAAATGTTAGATGTTGTTATTGTAGTTGATAGTGAATCCTAGTTAATCTTAAAATGATAATAAATATTTTATAATGATTAGTGACCACATATAGCTCTGCTATAGGTCCTCCTAGATCAGTAGTCCTCAACGTCACCATAGTTCAGGACCTCTGAGTAGTGCTGAGATGTTTCAGAGGGTCCTGGATTAAAAGATATTTTCCTAAGACAACTATTGTCACTTTGCTGATATTTTCATGTACTACTGGAGCCTTAACAGTACAGAAGTTTAGCACAAACCAAAGCAGCAGCACCAAACTGAGCTACAGCCATTGCATTATTCAGAATCATACACTCCTAACCCTTCTGTGCTTAGAGGTACATACAGCAACTGTACGAAAAGAACAAGCAGATCTGTTCTGGAAGAAGTACAACCAGAGGGCTCTTTGGAAGCAAAGCTGGCAAGACTGACTCTTACACACTTTGGACATGTTGTCAGGAGGGATCCATCTTTGGACAGGACATCATGTTTGGTAGCACGAAGAGTCAGTGAAAAAGAATACCTTCGAAGAGATGGATTGACACAGTGGCTGCAACAATGGGCTTAAGTGTAAAGCAGTTGTGGACATGGCACAAGACCTGGTAGTGTTTCATTCTGTTGTACATAGGATCACTATGAGCCATAACCGACTTCACAGAACCTAACAACAACAGCAACAACAACGACAACTATGAATCTTTTCAGCCCCTGGGGTTATTGGGAATCTGCTATACAGCTGTATGAAGAAACTGGCATGTGCCACAAACTACTGTTTTTACAGTATATTGAACGAGGTGCTTGAATTTTCTTAGGAAAAATACAAATTTTGAAAATTTTTCTTACACATGTGTATCAGTAGACTTATCTGGGGACCCCAGGGTATATAATTTAGAGATACTTGCAGTGTACCACTAAGTACTTAAGGCAGATTTCTTGAAGGAGCAAGAAAAAAAAAATACATACTTCCTGCCAGAGTTCAAACACAATGATTTAACACGCTTCCATTGATGAAAGCACTTGGTAAAAAAATTCAAAGCAGAAAATATTTGAATCACCAAAGGGTTAAGAGAGGGACAAAGAGAGGCAGCGAGAGAACAGAAGAAGATCCTTGCTGAAGAGATTGATTCATTAAATCTCTTACTTTGAGTTGTTACTGTCTTCTTAGTCTTCTTAGGTGCCCTTTAATCTGTTCTGACTCACAGTGACCCTCTGTCCCACAGAAGGCAACAGTGCCCAATCCTGTGGCATCCTCCCAATCATTTCCGTCCTTGAGCCCACTGTTTGCAGCCACGGTGTCAATCCATCTCTTTGAGAGTCTTCCTCTATTTTGATGACACTCTAGTTTACCAAGCATGATGTCCTTCTCCAAAGACCGGTCCGTCCAGATAGCGTATCCAAAGGATAGACACGGATTCTTACCATTCTCTCACCTAAGGAGCATTCGGCTGAACTTCTTCTGAGATAGATTGGTTTGTTTTTCTGACAGTCCATGGTGTGTTTAGAATTCTTCACCAACACTATAATTCAAATGCAGCTACCCAGATGAGTGTTATTATCCTTAATGATTTTTTAATACCTGCAGAATCAGGGTGATTATTTATTTTTTAAAAAAAACTATGTAGTTTTTTGCTTTTATTTTAAATTAACACTCAGTAACATAAAATAGACACTGAGGTAAAATTCTGCTTTAATACATTTGTAAATAACAAGTATTGAAGGAAACTCTTGATGCAGAAGATTAAACTGCCATTAATTAAATTTTCTTATGTAATTTTAATCATCATAAAATATTAAATCATGTATTCTACCAAATTACTTCAAAATTACAGAAATGTTAGTAAGTTCTTATTCACTCATGGAATGGCCTCTACTGTGACCAGAAGAATAAATATTTACATATAAACTATATCTTAGATTTTAATTAAGTATAGAACTCATTGCTGTTGAGTCAATGATGGCTCATAGAAACCAATAGTACAGAGTAGGACTGCCCGGTAGGGCTTCCAAGGCTCTAAATCATTACAGAAGCGTATTGTCACAGCTTTCTCCTGAAGAGAAGCAGGTAGGTTCCAACTGCCAACTTTCTGTTAGCAGCCAAGTGCTTAACCAGGGCTGCAGATGATGCCATAGGTGAGAATATTTTTTCTCAGGTCCTCTGCATTTGTCTTCTCCTGTATCTCAAGTTCATGATATGTGTGTATATCAGTCTTTCATTCTTACTATTACTGATACGCATCTGTAATATGTATATGTACACACAGACATATATCATGTGGTATACACATTTTAGGAAACCTTGGTGGAGTGCTGGTTAAGTGCTATGGCTGCTAACCAAAAGGTCAGCAGTTCAAATTAACCACAGCCTCTTTAGATACTCTATGGGGCAGTTCTACTGTGTCCTGCAGTGGTACTGTGATTCAGAATTGACTCTACAGTAGAGGGTTTGGGTTTGGTTTTATACTTGTTTTCTGATCTTAACTGAAAGAGTTTGTAATCATGAACTATCAGTATTTCCTTAAACAGTAATAGGAGCATTGGTGGTACAGTGGTTAAGAGCTTGGCTGCTAACCAAAAGGTCAGTAGTTCAAATCCACCAGCCATTCTTTGAGAACCCTGTGGGACAGTTCTTTTCTGCCCTATATTGTTGCTATGCATCAGAACTGACTCAAATGCAAATGCAATGGGTTTTGTTTTGGTTTTGTTTAGGTACATACTAGTATATATAGATTTCCTCGTTGGTTTTAAGATACATAAATCATTGCTGCTTAAAATCCAAATTAAACTCATTGCTGTCAAGCTGATTCAGACTCCCGGTGATCCTGCAGGACAGAACAGAACTGCCCTATAAGATTTCCAAGGTTGTAATTTTTAAGGGAGCAGAGTGCTACACTTGTCTGCAACAGAGCACCTGGTGAGTTCCAACAGTTGACCTTTTAATTGGCAGGTGAGTGCTTAGTGACTGCCACCAAGGCTCCATTCTCCTTCATTACTGGGCTAGCACCAAAATAAAGAAAATATAGTCAGGATACTTCTGCTGATTGTTTCTCTCTTAGGTAAAGTGAAAATTCTGAGCTGAGTTTAAAGGCCAGTTGTCAATACACGTGTGCTCTGACAATTCTGTAAGCCTCATGAATATGTCAAAGCCCCACAGCCACTTCACTAATACCACCCAGGGAACATGCTGATTTCACATTCAGTGAAGTCCCAATATCTGAGTTTAATGCCCTCAGAGCTGTGCTGCTCTCATCTACACAGGACAAGGTCTGGCCTCTGTGGAAGACTCAGCACTGTCCTTTGAGCATGGTGTCTCTGGCTAATGATTTTGCTACTTTGTATGGCAGTGGTTATATAAGTTATAAGGAAAGCCCTCTGGTAATCAGCGTTTTGACCACTTAGTAAAAGATAGTGTCTAATACCAAGAGGAAAGAACATGGTGAAATTGTCCCAGACATGTGCCACTCAGCTATTCTGATGCAGAGTAAAACGAAAAAATGCTTTACAATGCCGCTTAACCTCCTCTCAAATCTGGACTTCAGTTCAAAAATACAGTTTAGTTTGTTTTGACTTTTAGTTTTGATTTTCTGGGTTAGAATATACATGCAAATGTATTCGTATCACAGAAGGGAGAAATCACAGTTTATAACAGCGAATGTTGTCTAAGAAACATTGAGAAGGTGGACAAAATACAATACACACTTTTCAGTATAGATGTTACAACAAGATCACTAATATTGTCTTAGAATCCTCACTCCTGCTGTTCAGAAAGCAAATGAGCTCCTGCTATAATTTCTCTTCTTGATAAAGATTCATCAGTGGTTGATTCCCCAAACTGCATGGTAAGTACATGCACAAATGTAATCAACCAAATCATCAGCATTGCATTAAAGGAGACAGTTTCAAATTGATGGACAGTGTTAAAGAAAGGTATAAATATCAGTCTCTTTTTCTCTAAAACCTACTTTAATATACCATAAAACCCAAAATGTATTCTTTAAGCTATTACTTTTTCTATGAAAAAGAGATATACATATCCCCCTAAATCTACTTTGATAAAACTGCCACATTAAAACCTGTTAAAATGAATTTTAGATTCATGTGAAATAGCAAAATATGTGTTTTTAATAAACATGTACTAGTGTCTTTGAGATGTATAAATAAAACAGTTTCCAAGTAATTCATTAGTTTCTAACTTTTGCATTCATTGTGTTAAGAAAGTTGATGATCATATTTCAATATTAACGCTCCCTCAAGACAAGAAATGTACTTAAAAATGGTCTTTGGTTGCTTAGATCAAGGCAGCTTTATGACAGTTATCATGCTTCCATCTTTTTCACATAAAAAATAAATACAAATGTAAAAATTTGCAAACTGATAGTAATAGTTCTGCTTTCTAGTACAGTTGTGATGAGGATCAAATTTTTTAATAGATGATTTCCTTTCAAAATGATGAGATTGTGAAATATGAATATATAATTTCCTAAGAAGTCATGATTCATATTTTGTTTTTCAGGTTGAGAAACACAGTTACTCTCAATATCTAAAACCTAATTTAGAATGTATTACTTTATGATATATTAACATACATGTATGGGAATGTTCTTTAAAATATTTCTACTACAATTTTATGGAAGCTTGTGAAATGTTATACTTCAGCTAAGTATTTACTAGTACAAGTTTTCAAAATAGTTGTCACATGTTTCATGAACTGTTCTCCCATTTTCTTCACATACAATTAATTACACTTTACCTCATTCTAGTGGCACCGTTACTTACATAACGAAACAGCTGTTATGCTAGTTACTGAAAGTTCAAAACTCCTTGAGATATACCATAAGAAAATGTCCTTAGAGCAGACTCGGAGACCACTCATCATTTACACTGTCTAAACCAAAAAATGAAAATCTAGAGTTTAAAAAGAAAATTATCATGAAAATGTCCCTTTGTAGACAGCACTGACCTACTAATGTCTTCTTGTTGCTTAGCACAGAAGGAAACTTCAGAGGAAAAAAATATGAAAGTGGATGTTTGTTAATAGGTCATAGATTTAGGCTTTGTTTACAAGATTCTGAAACACCAGGATAAAGCATGAAAAATTATGTCATGCACAAATGCTTCCGATTACTCACTTGTTTGGTATCACACAGACTGGACAAGACAATCCTATTGTTTATTGTACAGTAGATGCAACCTTACAGGTCCTACTTCTGAACTTACATGTTGTGCCTCTGATGGCCATTTCCTCTATTGCACCAAATCAGAATTGAATAAGTCAATCCATAGTGCCTTATAAAATAAGGCATTTTATGTGTATTAAGAATAGATGTAAGTACATGAGTATCAATAAATCACAATGGCATAATTGAATTATATTGTGGGTTAAGAGCTATTAGAAACTTCAAAAATGAATGCAAAGTATATTAACAACATGAGATTAACATATTTTGCAAAAACTGAGGAGAAAAAAATCAAACCTTCAGTTCACACAGTCATTAATTTTCCCACAACATTCAATTGCTGAGTGCACTGATCTCATGGTTTCTGGCTTCTAGAGTTCATGCTCCAGTCACATGTCATATAGCTAGAATAGTTACTACTGATTTTTTTTTCCCTCTACTGCTTGAAACTGACATCATATACTGAAAGACGAGGGGGCCAACGTCCTCCTTAGGAAACAAGTAGTCATGAGACTTCACCTGCCATCACAGATAGCAAAAAAGGTGGGGGTGAGAGACTTAACAATTCCAAGAGCCACAATTTACCATGGAAGCCTCTACTTAATATTCCGCTTGATCTGCCAAGTTTATAGCCTGGCAAATCTGAATACAAATGTCGATGCAAATGAGGATTCATTATTCTTACAAGGTCTTTGTGTTGAAGCTTAATGTAACTTGGTTCCTATGGTTGCTCAGGGAACATAGGTTGCAAGACAGCAAGAAATGATGAAAAGAAGAAAAATAGACAAAGGAAAATAATGGAAATAGAAATAAATGTGTAGAATTCACTTCATTCTGAAACCTAAGAAGGCATAGGAACAAAACATTATCATTACAGCCTCTCATTGCCAGTTACAACATATTTACTTCTCCTCAGCAACGGAGGAGTTAACCACTCAAGAACATTTCACCCAGACACAAAACACAACAATTCTCCTTTTCTGATTTTAACACACTGTTCTCATTATAAAACCAATTCTTCAAATTGTCAAAAATTTTTACCATTCCTTTATAATTATAGAACTTGTGGGCTGGTGGGACCTACACATTCCAATCTCTAAGAAGACTGCACATGCATTATTTAAAAAAAACCCACCCAACAATTTCCTTCCTCTCATCATGGATTTCTTGCCAAATAATTCCAAATCACTATGCTAGGAAAGCTAAAATTAATAAACTACACAGTGAAAAATCACAACAGTTTAACATCATTCATTTATTGTTTACCATAACCCATCGCACACAAAGGTTGCAAAACCTCCCAAGTTAGGGGAAATCCTGAGAGACTGCAAAATTACGATTGTATCTCATGTACCACAGTATATTGTTCCGATGAATTTTTGCATGGTTAGCTGTTGTTTACATATAAATACCTTCTCGGAAATACAAATGTTCTGAAGGTAAAAATGAGCTGCAAAGCTTAGCAGATACGATGATCCCAAGACCATGCAGCAAGCCTTGTTTCTTCATCCATAAATAAAGCACATTTGCATCCATTCAGTCAAATTAGCTCCATTAAAAAAGGTGGTTATAATTAGCTCCCTTTTCTGGTTCACGGGCAAAATTCTTGCATACCTGCTGTTTTGATTAAATCCACCATTGTCTTCCATATAGCTAGTGCTAATTCTTCCAAGGAAATCTTCAGTTGAGGTGTTATTTTATTCTGCGCTTCCGTTAGTTGTCTAATTTACGCCAAGTCCCTGCAGTGTTTCCTTAAGCCATCCTCTTTGTCTTGCCTTTGAAATTTACCAAATCTTACAAGAAATCAATACTTAATTGATTATTCACTTTTCTGCAGCTTCAAACAGCAAGCACGCATAAGATCCTGGAGTAGTCCCCCGATTTCCAATGCAGGAGGTTGCTTGGTGGCAGAGCTCTGCAAGTGTCCAACAGCAGGCATTCCATGGAGCCTTACACTGGCGTGGCGTGCCAGCGTCTGATAAAGAAAACGAAGATACTCTAATGAAGCAGGAAAAGTTCCTGGATGAGGCAGATCCATCTTAAGGCTTTGGATAAACGGCTGAAGCAGGAGCACTTGGATACCGGAAAATTATATACATTATTTTTTTCTTGCATTTATCCTTTTTGCTTTTTTGCTTACCCTTTTCTTCCCATGGCACTGAAGTGGAATATCCCAAGTGCCACTGAACTCAGAGAACTCCACGCCGGAATGGGGGTGAGACTGGTGGTGTACCTCTGGCATAGGATAAGGATGGCAGGCACGTAATATTACGAAATGTAGGACAAATTCAAGCGAAAGAGACGGAGAGGGAGAGAGAGGGGGAGAGGGAGAGCTAGAGACAGATGGCGGATCTGGCTAGGAGCCAAAGCCAGTGAAATGAATTACATTGCTGAATAACTGTACACCATTGATTCTGCCACTTGTTGCTGCACGGCAAAAAAAAAAAAAAAAAGCTTCGGCGTATGCTGGAATTTCCTTATTTGTCTTGTGTGCAGCAGTCAACTTTCACAGTAACTCAGTCCTGCCACTGATATGATCTGGGTGTCTTGGGTGGTGAGTAGGTGTGTGCAAACGTGGTTGTGTGTGCGTGTGGGTTCCTGAAGAAGCAAATGTGAGTGTACGTGCGTAGGTATGTGGGAGAAAGGAAAAACAACTCCAGCAGTCCAGCCATTTTCGTTTAATGAAGAATGGAGGACTGGCATTCAGGGATGTGGTTACGTATCGCATATTAATGTGTGCTCATCAGACATCCTCCCCCACTTTGAAAACGAGTGGCACAGGAGGGAAGCCCTCTATAGATCAACCACGTTCAAGAAGCAACTCATGAAGTAACAGATCATCATCATCTCTCAACTTACAAATGTGGCACTAGGCATGTCGCAGAAAAACAAGTTGTTCTCTGACAAGAAGGAAAGCTGGTCCCAGGGATACTATGTTCGGGTGTTTTCGAAAAGACAGCCGGTCTCAGCAGAGTGTTCAATAAATGCTTCATACCCTGGATGAAGGGAGACATTATGGGATGCCCAGGGGGCTTTGGAAATCAAATACAATGTTTGAGTAGCACAATTTGAGGTACATTATAAAAAAGCAATTTGAATTGCCAATGAGGCGACACATATCTGCATGCTAATTAGACCTGTGTCAAGCTTAGTCTGCAGGCTTCTGTTGATGGGGAGGAATGTGCATGTAGCTCTGCTGAGAGATTGTTTCTGCATAAATTATCAGCTTTGTCCTACTGATCATTTTCCCAAACAAACATGAAATGCAAGATCAAAAGGCGATTCTAAAATTAAAATTATTGATTGACAAAGCCTAGGTTTCAGAATCTAATTAGAAGAGGCACAAACAAAAGCTGATATTATTACTGACTCTGCCTGAGCTAGCAGCAGGATTGTGCAGAGCTTGTAATTTATCTTTGTTTATGCAGCCAGGATATTAAAAATGTAATTAAAATGGTAAAATGATCTGATCAGAAATAGCCACCTAGTGGCAAGTATATTATTTTAAATGGATTATAAAGGTACTGGGCTGTGTACATAAAAAGCTTTTTCTTTTTTCTTTTTTCTTTTTTCATGACAAACCCAGCATCTCATTGAAATCTTGCTAAGCAATTTATCTTTTGTTAATAAGTTGTCTTTTGTGTTTTGCTCCATGGATAAGCAACATCATTTATAACCCTCATTTGTACACTAATAAACATTCTGTTATTACAGGTGGCATTCTGTTTTTACAGGAACATCTTTTGTAAATTATGGCATATTTGTCACAAGTAGAAGTAATGTAGCCTCCATTCTACACACTCGTATATTAGATAATAATAACTATACATTTGTGGTAACATTAGCAGGTAAAGTCGCTGTTCCTTCTTCTGCAGGCTCTAGTTTGAAATGGATCTGGATATTTCTGGGACTTCACATTAATGGTTGTCTTGAGTCCGTGGCAAATAAGGTTGCAATGTGAACTTACTCACCTATTGAGAACCATCTTCAGTTTAGTACTTCAGGGCAGATTTAGTTACTTAAAAGCAAAGTAATAAGGTGATTCAAGTGATTTATAGGCTGTATCTCCTCTTGTTTAGCAACATTTTGGAAGTGCCAATGAATTATTTTAGGAGCAAATTGTCTAATATAAAATTTATTAACTCAAATGCATCTGCTGTCATCTAATTGTGGATTTTGCAGCCAGCCGCCAGACACAGTCTTCTGATTCTCTAATAAACCATCTAAAAATGCATGATAAATACATTTTAAGAAAAATGAGTCTTGTGGCATGAGGTCTACATAAGAAATGTTGGAACACATTTCTTTTTCTTTTTTTCCTTGAAATCACAGTGGACCTGCGCGATTCCTTTTTAAGAAATTCACAGTTTAGGGTCCTGTCAGCAGCTCCGGGGTCTTTTGTTAGGTGCACTTAAAATGCCAGATTAAATATTAATATATGGCTAGAGTTGTGCTATTTTACAAGCCCTGAAACCCTATTAGTAAGTTATGATCTGGAGACAGATTCAAGAAAATTCAAGGCACCAATGGTGCAGATTGCTTTATGCCCATCAAGCTGATAGATTACTAATTTTTAGTAAATTGGGACTTTGGACTTATATCTGTAAGCAGGTGAATGTTTTTCATTGGCAGAGAATACAGTTCACCTGATGTAGCATTTTACTACCCCCTCCAAAAGTACCCTAATAGGTAGATTTTGCACAATCAACTATTTGAACACACATGCTCATTTAGCAATCTTTTCATGAATAACGTTGTAATTTAAAGGAGACTTTCAGCTGTGCTTCAAAATCCCCAGACAGAAGTTGCTATTGATTTTCAGAAATATTCTAAAGGAATATAAACGAGGAAAAAGGCCGATATGAAAAAAAAGGATTTGGAAATCTCATTAACATTTTTATTAATCAGAAAGTACTCTAGAATAGAGTTCCTAAACTATGTGGCTGTGAGTTGCTATCAAGATGATTCCAACCGATGGTGACTCCGTGTGTGCCAAGTAGAACTGCTCCACAGGGTTTTTGGTGTCATTACCTTTCAGAAGCAGATTCCCAGGCTTGTCTTCAGAGGTGCCTTAACCATTTGCACCACCCAGGCACTCCTCTTAATCTACGGTGAACTAGAAAGTAGAAGAATATACAAAAGATCATTGAAAAGACTTTGTAAAATACAACAACAGGAAAACATAAAGACTTGCAAGCATTCTATCATTTCTGAAAGTATGTCTCTATAAGATGCTACTGCCCTTGAGAAGTGAGAGACTTTTCAACATATGGCTTGTTTCTGAAATGTGGTTGAAATTAGTCTCTGATCCTTTGATAAGCCAGGTGGAAAATTATCTTTATTGGCTACATTTGTTTTACACAGATGGGCCTTGGTACCCAAATTCATGTAATGTGGATTAACATATTTCATTAGAATATTTACCAATTATAGAGCATTTTTCTCTCAGTGGATACTATCCAAGCTGATGTTGGATTCTGCCTTACCATCTGTCCTTTCCTCCCCTTTCATTTCTATAGATCACCCTACAGTATCCATAAAATTTATCCACAAATTTTAAACAGATGTGACATCTCCTTTCTCTCTCTGTTCATTTATTGTTATTATTATTTTGCTGTTACTGCTTTAGCAATGAAAAGTTGAATTCAAACCAATATTCAGGTGATATATTTTAAGTCAGTGTCTTCAGTGAGTTTTCACTTGTAGGAATACTTTAAAGTATTGAAATCAAGTTTGCATGTATAAAATCAGTTAATATTTAATATATTATAATGCATATATCCCATATAATGGATATATCCCATATTAGATTCATGTACACACACACACACACACACACATTCACACATCATTTCCTTTGACCAACAATCCTAAAACTCAAAACCATGACAATCACATGCTCAAAGCATTACATAATTGTGCTTATTTAACCTACAAAGGATCAGCTGGAAAACAGGTATTATTCTCTGGATAGACAGAAGAACACATCTTTTGTATGCTGATCTTCATTTGTGGTTTTGGCTTCAATTATTCTGCCCCTGTCTTGCCCCTTCAAATGAATAGGGTGCATGAAGTCCTGTTTCTATTTTTTCTCTACAGCTTTGATTATTTTTGCCACTCCATGAAAAATGTTGTCTTTTGTTTACATTCCTTCCCAAGCCCTTAAAATGTTTAGTTAAGTTCCTAAGATACAGATATAAATAAGAGAACAGTATTGCCAACAACAGATAATGTACTGAAACGAATACAAAACAAAAAGTTTAGCATTCTCACCATCACACTAGATTAGGTTATACTGCTTCATACTCCAATACAGTGCCAATACTTCTCCTGAATAATGTTGACCAATTTTGTTATTTCAATAACTCTTAGTAACTATGTTTTCTACCAAACATAAAGATAAGGATACTCAGTGCCTTTCTTATTCACTAAGGGTTGTTGTCATGTACTAAGTATTCATTACCTATTTTGTGAACCAATGTTTGAATGAATAAATTGTTCTGAGAATAGAAGCAATAAGTCAATCTTGGAAGGAAAACTTATGTATGCTTCAGAGGAACAGCAGGTAGTGTTAAAGCACAAATATTTCTGTGTGACATAGATTTCAGTTTGATGCTTTGATCTACATACATTTTTTGACACAGTGTTTCAACAGAGGGAATCACGACGACTCAACATAATCAGTTGACAAGCTGTTTTCCTTGAATTGCAGGGTGTAATTACTTAAGAAAACACTCTATCTGACCATTTGTCTATGACCTGGCAAGTAAAGTCAGAAAATCTTTAAGGTCTTATTTACTGCTGAAATTTGGTGGCTCTATGTGTCTGAAAAATGTCTTGAGAACTGTGTTAGAGTGTGGGCTAAGCTGGAATAACAGAGAAATGAAAATTACAATTGTACCAACATGACAGATCATCCCTCACAGTCCAGTCCAGCTAGAGGTGGACAAACCCATGTAAGTAGGCAGTACTACTCTATAAATTCATAAAGCCTCCCTGGTTCCTTCTGTCTTACTGATCTAACATTTCCAGTTTAAATTAGATCCATAACCAGGTGGTGGGGAGACATGAAAAGAGGAAGAAGAGCATGAACAATTTAATCCATGGTCACAACTATTATAAGAAGGTCTTCAAAACATAGTCTTTATAAGGGTTATCATGTACAGCCAATCAGAAGAGAAGAAAGACAACTAGGGGGCACTTGCTAATACTAACTTCAAGAATTTTCTCAAAGTTTTTTTTTAAATTTGCTGGGTCATTAATCCCACTAGTTTCTCCTTATAGCAGTTCAACTTCTGGCTCTGTTTGGCTTTGGGAAGTTGATCTATTTCTGTGAGTTACGTTTCTCTTTGAAAAGATGAAAGGCTTGAATTAGCCTGTTGCAAAATTTCATTCTGCCTCTGAATTCTATGATCCTCCTCTTTTTCCAAGAAAAAAGAGATATAGGGAATGTTTGCTCATATATGATTAGAGCCTTGGTGGTGCAGTGGTTAAGAGCTCAACTGATAGCCACAAAGTCAGCAATGTGAATCCATCAGCCACTCCTTGGAAACCCTGTGAGGCAGTTCTACTCTGTCTTGGAGAGTGGCTACGAGTTAGAACCTACTCAAAGACAATGGGTATATGTATAATAAAAAATTACACATATGTAAAAATGTTCTCGTTTTAAAGTACAATACTGAACAACTTTAGGAACAATGTCTTATGAAAGATTAAAGCATTTTCAATAGTCAACAAAATGTTAAGGTTCATCAGTAATTCTCAATATTCTGTGTAACCTTCAAGAGCTTTGATTCTGCAATTAATACTAGTTATTTCAGGACATATTTTCAGTCCTAGACCAACTATGACCAGAGGCACAATACTATTTTTTTCCTTAAGTCAAGAACCAAACTGACAGTTTCAACCTGGTTATGATGGGGCTGGGACAAAAGAAGATGACAGAGGAGAACTGACACTTATTTCACAAGTATTTGAGCACCTTCTTGAGCAATAAAATGCATAAATTTTACTGAATGATACAGTGACAAATCATAGCCTTTGCCTTTAAAAAATTATAGTCCTATGGGTTTGTAGAAAAATATATGTATGTGAACTAATACATGAAAGCTTGCAATATTTAGTAAAAGAATTAAATGAGATAGGTCCTAGGATATTTTAGCAAAAGAAAGACATAGTCAATTATAGAAGGATGAATAAGCAGAGTAGAGATGAAAAATAGTACCAGATTTACTCTCTTGGAAAAGCTAACTCATTATTTGTACTGAAAGCAATTTTCAATTTGACGGTCAAGTACAATTGTGAGCTTAAATTTTTATGACAATTTCTGGTCATGGTGCATACAGACAGATATTTTGCAGAGCGAGACAGCAAAAATGCCAGTTGATAGAGTCCATAGCAGCAATCCATTTTCCTTACAAATTGCACAAACTAACTCACTGTCTGAGAGTCAGAATCAAAGTTCTAATCTCAGGAAAGAAGACTGGGAAAAATAAGATAAGAGTTTCAAATGAATGAAATAAATGTTTCAAATGAAACAAATGAATAGTTAGAACTCAGGAATGGAAGGCAAGGCAAATGGAATTAGGATTCAGATTATGGAGTAAAAAACTAGAGTTGAAGGCATTTTCACTACTGATAAAGAACCATTGTTACTTTTTAGACGGAGGATGGCATTATTAGACTGCATTTTTTTTTTTCAGAAGAGAAATCTGTTAAAGGTGATTTGGAAAGAGGGGAAGCTTTGTAGAAAAATCCATTAATTTTGCACACTTTCTGTTGAACAGTTACACTATGCTATACACTATCCTTTGCACCAGGGATTCAGAGGAGTAACTAAGCATGTGATTAGATGAAAGATCAGAGAGATACGCACTATTGACCTGAACCAGGGTGTCTGAAGTTGAAATGAGTACATGGGAAAATACAGAGATGGAATCTTCAGGACTGTGTGTCTGAGAAACTGTTCTAGTCATCTAGTGTTACTGTAACAGAAATATGACAGAGTGGATGGCTTTTAACAAAGAAAGGTTTGTTCTTACACAGTCTGGTAGGCTGCAAGTTCAAATTCAGGATGTCTGCTCCAGGGGAAGGCTTTCCGCTTGTCAACGCTGGAGGAAAGCCCATTATTGCACCAGTCTTTGTCCAGGGAACATCTTGGTGCAGGAACCTCAGGTCTGAAGGACGCTCTCTTCTCTCGGTTCTGTTTCCTCGATGATGTGAGGTTCCCAATTCTCTGCCTACTTCTGCCTGCTTCTCTTTCCTTTTATTTTTTGCAGGATGAAAGGATTAAGGGAAATTCCCATTACAGTGGAGCAGGGAGGTGATCTTCTTAAGGGATTTACAGTCCCACCCTATCATTTAGCATACAACACAGCAAAATCGCAAAATGGAGGACAATCGTAAAATACAAGGAATCATGGCTACATGGCTACACCTATTTTTGGGGGGACACAATTCGATTTATGACATCCCACCCTTTGGTACCCCAGAAATTGCATCTTTGAAACATGTAACACATTTGTCTTATCATAGCAAAATTATGTCCATTCTGTATGCTAGAAGTCTTAAATCAGTTCTAAGTCTAAAATTTAAAAACTCTTCTACATCTGTGAAACTTACCAACACAAGTTATTTGTTTTTAAGGGTACAGTGGCAGAATAGGCACAAGTTAGGCATTTCATTACAAATGGGAGAAACTGTAGGGAAAGAAGGTGTTAATAGGCAACAGGCAGTTCAGCAGAGCTCATTACATTAGCTCTCAAAGCTTTGAGAATATTTTTATATCTCCTGAGACATTCTACACAATGGCCCTGTCTTCTAGACTCCGGGCATTGGCCACACTCTCCAGATGTTGAGTGGAGACCACTAGCCCTGTACTACGATGCTGTGTTCAAGTCCCACTTGGACAGAAACTCTGTCCCATTGGCTTTAGGTGTACCCTGAGCCCAAATGAGTGGCAATTTTACCCTTATAAACACAGGAAGCCACGGGTTTACCCTTTCAAACCCATGAGGTCGTGGACATACCTTTTGAGACTGAGGTAGTTCAGCTTCTCAAATTGTTTGTCTCTTCAGCCTCTGTTTTCTGTGCCCACGTGATGCTTGGTGTCCCATGGTTAAGTGTTCAGTATCTACTAAGGCCCAGTAACAGAAACCAAAACTGAACCTGTGGCCTTGAGTCATTTCTGACTTATGTCTGAACAGAAAGTAATTGTTGAGGCTGACTGACTAAGCAGATATTAAAGATACTAATGAAATTTGGAGATGTAGGAGAAGTTATTTGGAGTTGTGATAGTTAGGGCACACACTGAATTTAATCTACTGAACATGAAATCATAGAGATTTCTCAAGAGACATTTTGACATGATGATCAAGAGTTTGGTGTAGAAAGAGAAGAACAATTAAGCATCAGCTACTAAGGCAGAAGTTAAAACCACAGGTATGCATCTTAAGACAGAGAAAGAACACTCACAAACAGAGGAGATAAATGAAAGAGTATAATCATTTGTTCATTTATTCAATAGATAACTATTGAATGCTATCATGAATTGAATTGTGTTGCCCTCAAAATGTGTGTCAGCTTGGCTGTGCCATGAGTCTCAGTATTGTGTGATTGTCCACTATTTTCTCATCTGATATGATTTTCCTGTGTGTTTCAAATCTTTTTTCTATGATGTTAATAAAATGGGATTAGTGGCATTTATGTTAATGAAACAGAACTCAGTCTGCAAGATTAGATTGTGTCTTAACCCAATCTCTTTTCAGATATAAATAGGAGACGTTAACAGAGAGACAAGAGGACTTCATACCATCACGAAAACAGCACAAGGAGCAGTGCATATCCTTTGGACCAAGATAAATGTTTAATAGAAACAAAGGAGGAAAGAATTGTAATAAGTTTAGAAGAATCCCAGTGGTTGGTAGTTTGAACTCAAGAAGAGGCACTTGAAAAACAAGCTTTATGATCCGCTTCTGAAAGGTCTGGAAAACTCTAAGAAACATAGTTCTATTCTCACACACATGGAGTTGTTATGAGCTAACATCTACTCGATGGCAATTAACAGAAACAAGATGTTCAAAGAGGAGGTTTACATGGAAAATACTAAAAAGATTTCAAGTAGATAAAGACTTGGGAAAGGCAATGTATTATACTGGGAAGTAATTGGCTGTTTTTAAAATAGGCCTAATCGTGAAAAGTTAACATACAATGAGGAAAAATAAAAAGGAATAATTAAGAAAGTAACAGGGTAGAATATGTATATATGTATGTACTCCGTAAACCGTATAAATCATCTAAGCAACTTTTATTTCACTGCTTTGACAAAAACGGACCATGCCTGAACAAAAAGGAGCATAGCTCGAGCGGATTAAGGGAAGTTTATTATTTAGGTTACTGGGAAAGTCTCATTTACATGTGAGATACATACCCCAGTTTTTAAACAATCATTTTATGAAGCCTATCTTTCATTATCATATTTTGCAGGTTGCATTGTTTTTCAGAGCAAAGCCACATTACAAAATCCTTGATCTTCTTAAGGATGTTTGTAAACTGAAATATAGGCTTATATCTGGAGTATAGGCTATGGTGTGTAGTACAGGGCCTCTAAGTTGCAAGGCTTCTGGTCAAATTCTATCATTCGATCTCTGTGAAAGTAAAACATTGTTAATCAACCTTTAGTATAGAACTGCTACACAATCTATTAGACTGCAACTTGTTTCTACCAAATCTAAAATGTCACCTTGCACCTAGGTAAAGAGGATTATTTATGTAATTATCTGAACATATCTCCCCATCGTCTGTAAGACACAACCATTTTATGACATTCAAATTCAGCATAAAAACAGCAAAATCTAAGTATAAATATTATTGCTGTAATGGGTTTTCATTTTTAGAGGTCATCAGGGGAAAGGATTAATTTTGCTTGCTTTATTGCACACACAGCACAGCACAAGGGGTCACGTTACAATGCCTCTATCTTGAAAATTACATTTAGATGTAATAAGAAAGGCACTTTTAAAAACAATTTTACAATTTCAGACACATTAACTGAATTTCATTCCATATTGCTTTTGATAACAGATTTGAGCCCTTTCAACTAGATAGCATTGATTTTTATCAGTTTTAGAAGGAAAATGTTTCAATGTTTTCTTGATTCACTCTCTGTTGATGGTTTTTAGATGGCCCATCTAGGTTAGTTTGTAAATGTCCTGGATAGTCAAGTTGCCTTTTTTTTAGAGATTAAGTAAAGGAAGCAGTCCAATGGCTGGCTGGCAAGCAGTCCAAATCAGTTTTGCATGTAGCTCCTTCTGCTCTCCTTGCCCAGTGACAGCATGTTCCTCCTTTTCATTCTATACTTGTCCTATCCTCCCAGCAATCTCCTGTCCACTACTCTCTGTCCTCTTCTCTCCCATATTAGAAAGAGACCAGTAGCACAGTGCCCTATAAATGCACAGAACCATAAAGTACACAAACCACATGGTCACATTTTATCCCTGAGTCCAGTCCATTTTTGTCCAAAGAGTTGAACTCAGTAGTATTTCCTGGGAAGGGGCAGCAGCAGGTCTAGGGGCCATGACTCCCAGGGGATCCTCCAGGCTGTCTGCCCATCAGTTGTGGCCTTTTGATAGAGTTCTTGAGCTGCACTGTTCTTTTTCTGGTGTTGCCATAGGGGCACAACATTTTGTGCCCCATCACGACAGTCTTTGGTGGTGGCTGGGAACCTTCTGGTTCTTCTGGTCACAAGTTGATGCAGTCTCCCGTTCACACGAGTCCTTCTGTTTCCTGGGCTCTTTTTCCCTCTTGTCTTTGTTGTTCTGGGTGATCATCTGTTTCGGATGAGTTGGGATCAGTTGGTGTACCTCAGATGGAAGCTTGCTAGATTTTAAGACCCCAGACGCCACTCACCAGTATGGGGTGCAGAAGAGTCTCTTAGCAAAAGGCTAGTTATGCCAATTGCCCTTGGTGTCCCTCAAGAGCTGGCTCCAAGACCCCACCCCTGCTTCTCTATCCTTGCAGTATTAGATTCAGATTAGAGTTTTCAGTTTATGGTAAATTTCAGTTAAGTTGATCTACTCTCTATTGCATGCTATCAGTGCTTTCACCTAACCAAACTGCTATCAGCTATCTAATCTATGACTAACACTGTCTGGCCCTCCTCTCCCTTGTAGCCATCAAAGAGTCTTTTCTTCTGAACATAAGTTTGTTTTTAAGTCATTATGTATGGGTCTTATACAATATTTATCCTTTTACTACTCAGTGATTTCACTCAGCATAATGTCTTCCAACTGAAACTAGGTTATGAGATGCTTCCTAAAATCATCACAGTTCTTTGTCATTCCATAGTGTTCTGTTGAGTGTATCTACCATAATTTGTTTATCCATTCATCTGTTGGTGGGCATCTGGGTTGCTTCTGTCTTTTTACTATTGTGGACTGTGTGGCAATAAACATCTGTGTGCATGTATCTGTGCATGTGATAGCCTTTGTTTCTGTGGGACAAGGCCCGAGCAGTGGGATTACTGGACCAAATGAGATATCTATTTCCAGGTTTTTAAGGAAGTGTCAGATTGCTTTCCAAAGAGGTTGCATCATTTTGCAACACCACCAGCAGTGTAGGAGAGTTCCAATCTCTCCACAGCCTCTCTAACATTTGCCGTTTTGTGTTTTTAGGATTATGACCACCCTGGTTGGGATAAGATAGTACCTCATTTTAGTTTTGAGTTGGATTTCTCTGATGGCTAACTATCATGAGCATTTCTTCATGTGTCTTTTGTCTGCCTTGACATCTTCTTTGGTGAAGTGTCTGTCCATCTCCTTTGCTCATCACTTAATTGGGCTATTTACATTTTTCTAGTTGGTATTTTGCAGTCCCCTGTAGATTACAGAGATCAGACGCTGGTCCAACACGTAGTTGCCAAATATTTTTTCCCATTCTGTAAGTGGTTTTTCATTCTTTCGGTAAGGTCTTTGGATGAAAAAAAGTGTTTGATTCTTAGTAGTTCCCATTTATCTATTTTCTGTTGATCATGTTTTTGTCAGATTTTGAAATTTTTCTAAGCTGTGCATTAGATCTCCCATTGTTGACACTATTTTTTTCTTGCATGATCTTTATTGTTCTAGGTTTGATATTTAGGTCTTTGATCCTTTTTGAGTTACTTTTTGTGGAGGGTGTGAGATATGGGTCTTGTTTCAATTTTTAGCAGATGGATATCCAATTTGCTACCATCACTTGTTAAAGAGACTGTTTTTACCCCAGTTTACAATCTTAAGGCCTTTGTTGAATATTAACTGTTCATAAGAAGAATGAACATCTCTGGGATCTCAACCCTCTTCCATTGGCCTATACATCTCTTGGACCAGTACCAGGCTACTTTGACTACTGTATCAGTGTAATAGGTTCTAAAGTTGGGTAGTGTGAGTCCACCCACTGTGTTTCTCTTCTTCAGTAGTGCTTTACTTATCTATGGTTTCTTCCCTTTCCAAACAAAGTTGGAGATTTGTTTTTCCATCTCATTAAAAAATGACGCTGGAATTTGAATTTGAATTGCATTGTATATGTAGATCATATTGGGAAAAATGGACATTTTCACGATGTTAAGTCTTCCTGTCCATGAGCAGGGTAGATTTCTCCATTTATATAAGATTCTTTTGTTTTCTTGCAGTAAGGTCTTGTAATTCTCTTTGTATAGGACTTTTACTTCTCTAGCTAGATTTATTCCTGGGTATTTTATCTTCTTGGGGGCTATAGTAAATGGTATTGATCTGATGGTTTATTCTTTCGTGATCTCTTTGTTGTTATAAAGTAATCTGATTTACTTATGTTTATCTTATATCCTGATTCTTTGCTGACTTCTTCTGTTAGTTCCAGTACTTTACTCATGGATTCTTTAGGGTTCTGTGAATATACAATCGTATCATCTGGAAATAGGAAGATTTTTACTTCTTCTTTGTGATGTGGATGGCCCTTTATTTCTTCTTCTTGTCTAATTGCTCTGACTAGAACATATAGTACAGAGTTGTATGGAAGTGGTGAGAGTGGACATCCTTGTCTAGTTCCCATTCTCAAAGGCAATTCTTTCAGTCACTCTCCATTCAGGATGATGTAGGCCCCTTATTACACTGATGAATTTTCCTTCTAGTCCTATTTTGCTGTGAGTTTTTAGCATGAATGGGTATTGGACTTTATCAAATTCCTTTTCTGCATCTGTTGACAAAATCAGGTGATTCTTAACCTTTCTGTTAATTATGTCATTGATCACATTAATTGTTTTTCTGATGTGGACCAGCCTTGCATCTGTGTTATGAACCCAACTTGGTCATGATGAATTATTTTTTTGTTACATTGTTGAATTCTATTAGTTAAGATTTTGTTGAAGACTTTTGCATCTAGGTTCATGAGTGATATTGGTTTGAAATTTTCTTTTTTTGTGAGATCTTTCCCAACTTTGGTGTTAGGGTTATGCTAGCTTCATAGAATGTATTTGGGAATATAAACCTAATTTTAACTTCTACATATCTTTTTAACTTCCTCTACATCTGAAAGGACTATAACTACTGTAGTATAGCCAAGCCAAGTGCCATCGGTAGTATATCCCTCTTTTTGATGGAATGGTGTCATTGTTTTCATGATATGATCACTGGTTCCTTTCTTTTACTAGTATAGCTTTGATTGAGTTTTATGCCTTCCCTCCCTGAGTAGGTTTCTAGATGTTTTGTCCTGTGTTGCCTTCTCAAGTATACATTTAATGTTTTTTGTTTTCTAAACAAATAGCTTCTTTCCATATTTCATGTAGTTTTATTTTGGTTTTTACAAAGTCTCTAAGTTTCTGTTTATCTACAGATGTCTTAATTTCATCTTCATATTTGAAAGACAATTTGCAGGATACATAATTCTTGGTTGGAAGTTTTTTTTCCTTCAAGGCTTTGAATGTATCATCTTGCTGCCTTCTTGCCAACATTGCTTCTGCTGAGAATTCAGACGAAAGCCTACAGGGCTTCCCTCTGAATGTTAGCTTTGCTTTGAGTCTCTGCCTTTAAGGGTTTCTGCTTATGTTTCATTTTATTAATCTTGATTATAATATGTCTTGGTGTTTTTCTTTTGTGTCTATTTTTTGTGGCATTTGATACTCATTTTGAAAAGTTATGTTTTCTTCTTTCATAATTTCATGAAATTTTCGGTGAGCAACTCAATAACACAACTCTGTGTTTTTAGCTATCCCTCCTTGTTCAGGAACTCCAATTAATCATAGATTGATAGAGTCCCACATGTTTTTTATTGCTTCTTTATTTTATTTATTTATTTATTTTCTCTTATTTCTCCTCGTAAATACTGGTATCAGTTGCTCTGTCCTCAAGGTCAGTAAGTCTGACTTCCAGTTCCTCAACTCTGCTCTTTTGGCTTGGAATTGAATTGTCTAAGTCTGTAATTTTGCTATTGATCTGTTGGATTTCAGAACATTGATGTTCCATCAGTTTTAAAAGCTTGTTTAATTTTTCATTTTGCTCTGCTGCATTTTGTTTAATTTCTGTGTAATTCTATACAGGGCTGTCTGTATAATCCTTTTGTATTTGACCTCCAATAGTTTGAGAAAGGCTTCTTCATCTGGGAAGTTTTTTGATTCTTTATTTTGGGAGTTTTCTAGAGCCCTGATGGGGTATTTCTTTAAATGCTCAGCAATTGGTTGTTGCCTATGGACAATTTAGAGGCTGTTTATTTTCTGCGAGTTGCCTCAACAGGAACTGAGACATAGTTCTGAGAAAGGAGTTGGTTAGCAGCCACCTCTGTGTACTCTAGTGACTGGCCTCAGTGGACTTTCTGTAGACTCTGCCTCCTGGCTGGCAAAGACACTACCCTACTACAGAGTCACTGTGAAGCCATAAACCAACCCTATGACGTGGTCAGTAAAGACATGTCTTTGGGCTGCACAGTAGTTATTTCTCTATGTAGTCTTATTTTAAAACGCTAAAAACTATCTGACAGCTTCCAAAATCAGTCAGGCTGTCAGATGTAGTGGGCTCCACTTTCTGCCTGGCAACAGAAATACCTTTTCAGCTGTCCCCAGATGCTATGATGTCATTCAAAGTAGGGAGGGGCTGCTGTCCTGTTGCTATCCTCTGCCAGGCTCTGCCTGTAAGACAACACTGTAGTAAGCCCAGCCTTTCTGTTAGAAAAGCAGCACTCCCCGGAATGGCACTGCCTCCCAGCCTGAGAATTAGCCCCTGTTGAGACCTCTGGTTGGGTGACTCCACCTCCCAACTGACCAAGGTGGCATCCCAGTCAAACTGCCCAAAACAGCAGAATATATGGTGGTGCTCAGAAAAGAGAGGGTGGAGGGTCTGTGGTGCCCTCATTGCACTGCCGGGCTCTCAAAACATGGTTAGCCCACACACTGTCTCTCAGCTGCAGTGCACAGATATATATGAGCTGGCAGATATAATGAAAAGCAGTGCTGAAGTGTCTTCATTGCTGCTGCTCGTCATATCTGACAGGTCATGCCCATTCCCTGCCTACTGGCCAACAAAAAGAAAAAAAATTGAACGTGTCAGTACCTGCAGTTTGCACAAGCAGCTGTTTGGCAGGAGCAGGGCTCAGTGAGAGAGAAGAAGATTCCCTGTTAGTTCTTTTGACAGTACGTTTAGCATCCTTCTCCAATACTGCAATTCAATGACATCAATTCTGCTTCTGTCTTCTTTGTTCATTGTTCAGCTTTTCATGCATCTGATGTGATTGAAAATACCATGGTTTGGGTCAGGTGCACCTTAGTTTTCAAGGTGACATCTTTACTTTTCAATACTTGAAAATGTCCCTTGGCAGCAGATTTTCCCAATGCAATGTGTCTTTTGATTTTTTGACTGCTGCCTTAGTGGGTGTTGACTATGGACCCAAATAAAGTAAAATCCTTGACAAGCTCAGCCCTTTCTCCATTTATGATGATGTTACTTACAGGTCCAGTTGTGAGGATTTTTGTTTCCTTGATGTAGAGACGTGATCCATACCCTTGATCTTCATCAATTAGCATTACAAATTTTCTTTGTTTCCATCAAGTAAGGTGGTGTCATCTGTGTAACATGGGTTATTAATGAGTCATCCTGGAATCCTGATACCTCCTGATTCTTCATATGATCCAGCTTCTCACATTATTTGCTTGGCATAGAGATTGAAAAGTTATGGTGAAAGGATGCAACCCTGATTTTAAAACATACACTGTCTCCTTGTTCTGTTCTCACAACTGCCTATTGATTCAAAGACAGATTCCTTAAGAATACACTTAAATTTCCATTTTATGCAATGCTAGCCATAATTTGTCATGATCCACACACTGAATGCCTTTGCATAGTCAAAGAAACACAGGAAAATATCTTTGTGGTACTCTCTGCTTTCAGCCAAGATCCATCTGACATCAGCAATGATATCCCTGGTTTCACATCCTCTTATCAATCCAGCTTGAATTTCTCGCACTTCCCTGTCAATACACTGTTGCAGTCACTTTTGAATGATCTTCAGCAAAATTTTATTTGTGTGTGATATTAATGAGATTGTGCAGTAATTTCCACATTCTGTTGTATCACCTTTCTTTAGAATGGGCATAAACATGGAACCCTTCCAGTCAGTTGGCAAGGTAGTTGTTCTCCAAATTTCTTGGCATAGATGAGTGAGCTCTACTAGTGCTGCATCTGTTTGTTAAAATATCCCAATTGATATTTCATCAGTTCCTGGAGCACTGTTTTGTGTCAATGCTGTCAATGAAGCTTTATTCTTCCTTCAGTACTGTTTGCTCCTGATCATATGATACCTCTTCAAATTTCTGAACATACACCAGTTCTTCCTAGTATAATGGCTATGTATTCTTCCCATCTTCTTTTGATTGTCCCTGAGTCATTTAATATTTTCCCTGTAGAATCTTTCACTATTGCAACTTGAGGCTTGATTTTTTTCTTCATTTCTTTCAGCATGACAAATGCAGAACGTGTTTTTCCCTCCTGGTTTTTTTATTTCCAGTTCCTTGTACATGTCATAACACTTTCCTCTGTCTTCTCAAACTACCCTTTGAAATATTCTGTTTAGGTCCTTTTACTTTGTCATTTCTTCCTTCCTTTTGCTTCTCGACATTTGAGAGCAAGTTTCAGAGTCTCTTCTAATATTAAATTTGGTCTTTTCTTTCTTTCCTGTCTTTTTAATGACCCCTTGCTCTCTTCATGGATGATGTCTTTGATGCCATTCCATAATTTGTCTGGTTTTCAGTCATTAGAGGTAAACACGTCAAATCTGTTCTTGAGATGGTCTTTAAACTTAGGAGAGATATACTGAAGGTCATACTTGTGCTCTTGTGGACTTGTTCTAATTTTCTTCAGTTTCACTTTGAATTTGCATATGAGCCATTGATGATCTGTGCCGCCGTCAGCACCTGTTCTTGTTCTGACTGCTGATAGGAAGTTTCCATCTTCTCTTTGCACAGTTATAGTCAGTTTGGTTCCTGTGTATTCCATCTGGTGAGGCTCGTGTGTACAGTCACTGTTTGTGTTGGTTAAAAAGCTACAAGCTTGTGGAATATAAGAGAGAGAAGTGAGCAGAAGTTGGGAACCTCATACTACTAAGAGAGAAGCACCAAGAGCAGATTACGTCCTTTGGACCAGAGGTTCCTGTGTTGAGATGCTGTCACTGGATTTGGACTCAGCCTATCAGACTGTGATGATTTCTCATTCTGAATGGACTTACAATTTATAAATGGATTTGAAGTTTTAAAAAAAGGTATTTGCAATGAAAAAGTCGTTAATCTTGCAAACTTCTGTCTTGTGATCTCCAGTATTATTTCTATCACCAAGGCTATATTTTCCAGCCACTGATCCTTCTTCTTTGTTTCCAACTTTTGCATTCCAGTCAGTGAAGTCTTGCTTGTTGCTGTGATGCTGGAAACTACACCACTGGTATTTAGGTACCAGCAGGGTCACTACTGGTAGACAGGTTTCAGCTTAGCTTCCAGGCTAAGACAGATTAAGAAGAAGTACCCAGTAGTCTACTTCTGAAAAGCATTAGCCTCAGTCAGTTTTATGAATAGCAGCAGAATGTTGTCAGACACAGTGCCAGAAAATGAGCCCCTCAGAAGATGACTGGGGAGGAAGTTCCATCTCAAAGTAGAGGTGACCTTAATGTTATAGATGGAGTAAAGCCTTCGGAATCTTCATTTGCTGATGTAGCACCACTCAAAATGAGAAGAAACAGCTGCAAACATCTGTTAATAATCAGAAAATAGAATGTACAAAGTATGATGCTAGGAAAATTTGAAATTCTCAAAAATGAAATGGAACACATAAACATCCTTGTACTAGGCATTAGTGAGCCGAAATGGACTGTTAGAGGGCATTTTCACTCAGACAATAATATGGTCTACTATGCTGGGAATGAAAAGTTGAAGAGGAACAGTGTTGTGTTCATTGTTGAAAAGAACTTTTCAAGATCTATCCTGAAGTATAATACCGTCAGTGATAGGATAATATCCACACGACTACATGGAAGGCCAGTTAATATGACTATTGCTCAAATTTACACACCAACCACTAAGGCCATAGATGAAAAGATTGAAGATTTTTACAAGCTCCTGCAGTCTGAAATTGATCAAATATGCAATCAGGATGCATTGATGATTATTGGTGAATGGAGTACAAAAGTTGAAATGGGTGTTAGACTTAGTCTGATGTCTTTGCTGCGTCAGCTGATAAAATGAAGTATTTCTTGTCTTTGTTTTGTTTATGTGGTTGATTACATTGATTGTTTTTCTAATGTTGAACCATCCATGCATAGTTGACATGAATTCCATGTGGTCATGGAGAACTGATTATTTCTTGATCCTTTGTTGAATTCTGTGAGCTAGAATTTTATTGGGGATTTTTGCATCTAAGCTTTTTAGACATATGATATGCATTTGTGTGTGTGCTGTCTTTACCTGGTTTGGGCATGCTGGCTTCATAAAATGAGATTAGAAGTATTAAAACCTTTTTGGAAACATCCTCTGACATACTTTCATATGAGTGGTGTTAGCTCTTCTCTGAAAGTTTAGTAGAATTCTCCAGTGAAGTCATCAGAGCCTGGGCAGATTTTGGTTGAGATTTTTCAAATTATCTTTTCAATGTCTCCTTTTCTTATAGGTTTATTTAATTGTTCTACCTGTGTTTGTGTTAGTATGGGTAGGTAGTATGTTTCTAGAAATTTATCCATTTCTACTCTACTTTAAAGTTTTTGGTTTTTTTTTTTTTTCTAATATTTTGCTTGACACCTTTTTTCCTTCCTCTCAGTTTTAGTTTGTTTGAACTTTCTAGGTGTGTCTCTGACAGGCAGCACATAGATTGTGTTTTCTTATCTATTCTGTCACTCTCTGTCTCTTTATTGAGGGATTTAATCTATTTACATTCAACATAATCATTGTTAGGCTTGGGCTGAGTGCTGTAATTTTGATGACTTTTCCACATTGTTGACAATTTATTTGTTCCTCATCATTTTCGGTGCTGAGTCATTTTTCTTTATGTGTTTTCTTTCCATCTTTCCATTGTTACTGCTGTTTTATTTCCTGAAACAATGTTGTTCTTGTTTTTTATCTTGATGTGTAGGATTGTTAGTTTCTTTTGTGATTACCTAAATATTTATCCCTTATAGCATTCTACTATGACTTTTTTTTTAACCTCACTTCGATCATTTATGGTATCTCCTATTTCATTTCTTATTTTGGTAATTTACTTCCTTTGCTGTTTTTCTTTTGGCAGTTTGACCAGTGGTTTACTGATTTTGTTGATCTGTTCAAAGAACCAGATTTTGTCTCATTAACTCTTGCAACATTTTTCTATTCCCTAGTTAATTTAGTACTTCTTTCATTTTTATTTTTTGCTTTCTTCTGATGCCTGAGGGGTTCATTTGCTACTTGTGCAACTTGTAGTATTAATGCTTTGATTTGGGTCTTTTCTTCTTTTTGAATGTGTGCATTTGTTAAAATAAATTGACCTCCAAGCACTACCTTTGCTGTGTCCCAAGGGTTCAAATAGGATTTGCTTTTGCTCTTATTTGATACTTTAAGATTCTTTATTCTGTCCTTGATTTCTTCTGTAATCCAGTGGTTTTTTGGTGAGTTTTTTTTTTTTTTTTTTTTGGCAGCATGTCATGCAATTTCCTTGTGTTTGATTTTTTTTCCCTTGCTTTTTCTGTTATTGATTTCTACTTTTATGGCTTTATGATCTGCAAAGATGCTATGCAATGTTTCAGTGTTTTGAATTTTGTTAAGGCTTACTTTAGGGCCTAATATGAGATCTACTCTGGAGACTGTTCCATGTGCTTTGGATAAGAAAGTAAACTGGCTACTGTGGATGGTGTTCTGTGTATGTCTATGAGATCAAGTTGTTTGTGATATTTAGACCTTCCATGTCTGCACTAAGCTTCTTTCTGGATGTCCTGTTCTTCATTGCAAGTTGTGTGTTGAAACTCCTACTATTATTGTGGAGTTCTATATTTTTCTTTTCAGTGCTGTTAGAGTCATTTTATGTATTTAACCCATCTTTTTAGAGTCTTATCCAACCCATAGCGAACCTAGAGGTCACAGTAAAACTGTCCCATAGAGTTTCCAAGGAATGCCTGGTAAATTTGGACTGCTGACCTTTTGGTTAGCAGATATAACACTTAACTCACTATGCCACCAGGGTTTCTACCTTTTTTTTAAAAAATGTATTTAGGAGCCCCATAATTAATTATGTAAATATTTAATATGGTTATGTTCTACTGATGTATTGATCCTTTAATCACTATACAGTGTACTTCCTTATGCATTGTGGTGGATTCTACTTTAAAATTTATTTTATCAGAAATTATCATTCCACTTCTTTTTCTAATGTTGCTTGCTTGATAACATTTCTTCCATACTTTAAGTTTCGAGTTGTTTGAACTTTTACATCTAAGGTGTTTCTGTTATAGGTAGTCTATAGACATGCTGTGTTTTCTTATCCATTCTGCCACTCTCTGTCTCTTTATTGGTGCATTTTACCTATTTACATTCAGCATAATTGTTGATATGTATGGGTTGAGTGCTGTCATTCTGATGACTTTTTGTATGTTGTTGACAATTTCTTTGTTACTCTTAATTTTCTGTGTGGAGTCATTTTTCTTTCTGTCTTTTCATTGTTGTTGTTATTTGCTGAGACTTCATGTTGTTCTTGTTTGTTATTTTGATGCATAGGGTTATTTGTTTCCTTTGTGGTTACCTTAATATTTATGCATGGTTTTCTGAAATTTAACTTGTGTTTCATTTCTTCATATTGTTTTGACTTCCTCTCCATAAGAAAGATCTACAACCACCTTTTTTAGGTTCCTCTTTTTGTTATAATGTCCTCTTTCACAGAATGGTATCCCTGTTTTCCTATTTTCACTGTTTTATCTTTGAATTGTTTTTGTGAGTTACCTGTATGGGTTGATATCTGATTGCTTCATCCTACATTCTAGTCTTGAGTTGTTACCAGATATTACTGATTTTTCTAGCTGAAGAATTCCCTTTGGTATTACTTATAGTAATTATTATTATTTTTTCAAATTCTCTACATTTCTGTTTGTCTGGAAATGTCCTAATTCTCCACCATATTGGAGAGAAAGTTTTGTTGGATGTATAATTCTTGTCTGGCAATTTTTTTCTTTCCCACTGCCTTCATGCTTGCATGATGTTTTAGTCAGCTAGTCCTGCCTTAGTAGAATAAACACAAATGGATTGCTTTTGAAAAGGGAAATTTTATTTGTCACAGTCCAGTAAGCTAGGAGTCCAAATTCAGTGGGTCAGCTTGAGGGGGATGGTTTGTCTGCTAGATCTGAAGCTAGGTCCTCATCATCCGTCTTCTCCTTGGCTGGATGCTTCTGAGGCACAGGGACCCTGGTCCTTTCCCAAGAATGTACTCAACTCCCAGGACTACTTTCTTTCTTGATAGAATAAGGTCCTCCACTCTCCAGTTGCCTCCCTTTCTTTTATATCTCAAAAGGATGTCATAAGGTACAATCCAATCCTGCCCCACCAACTTAACTGCAGCCCATCTTCCCTGATTAATATCACAGATGCAGGATTTACAGGCTCAAGGAACATTACACAATACTGATAATCGTGGCCTAGTCAATTTCTACACATAGTTTTGGGGGAACACAATTCAATCCATGACACATAGTTTCTACTGAGCAGTGTGAGCTTAGTGTTATTGACTTTCCTTTGTAGATTATTTTTTCTTTATTTTGGCCCATCTTTACATCTTTAGTTTGGGCAAGTTTGATTATAATGTGTCTTGGTGTCTATCTTTTGAGATCTACATTGTGCTGAGTTCATTATTTCCTCATCTTTCATGGTATCACATGTTTCTGTATACAAATCTTCAACAATTCTCTGTATTATCTGTTATTCTGACCCTTCTGTTCTGATACTTTAATAATTTGTAAATTATTTCTCTTGATAAAGTCCCATGTACCTCTCAGTGTTTCTTTGTTGTTTTACAAATTCTTTCATCTTCTTTTTCCTCAAATATATTGGTGTCAAGGGAATTATCTTTGATTTCACTAATTATGGCTTCCATTACTTCAATTCTGCTCTTTTGACTTTCTATAGAGTTCTCTAATTCTGTAATTTTTTAAATTAATTTTCTGAATGTCTACATACTATTTCACTGCCCTTTCTTGCAACCTATTCAATTTGTCATTGTTTTCTTGTATTTTGTCCAGGCTCCTTGATCTCTTCAAGAGTTCTAAATATTAATTTTTTGTATTCTACCACTGATAACTCTTCATCTGGAAAATTTCTTGATTCTTGTTTTGGGAGCTTTCTGAAGTGATAGTGGTCTTCTTCTTTAAGTGATTTGATACTGACAGTTGCCTCTGAGTCATTAGTTAGTTGTTATTTACTCATTTTATTTGCTTACTGTGTTCTAGCTTCTTGTTTTATTTTGAACTGCCATTAATAGTCCAGTCATGTAAGCTAGTCTCACTATTGCTATGTTTGGGGCTCTAATGTCCTGCCACCAAATGGTTAGAACCATTTCTGGGTAGTTGAATCCAGGTGTCTGTTTAATTTTCTTGTAGTATTTAATTCAGATGCCCAGGTAGTGGGTCATCAAGTATGTAGTGCAGGCTCTTCCCTACAGTCTTAGATGAGAAGGGGTAATTAGTGTGGTTACAGGTATCTGGCTCCATGCATTGAGAAAATCAGGGGGCTGACAGCCATCAGTGAATGTCTGTGAGGAAAGTATGTCCTCTTGTACCTGAGCCTGTTCAAAGGAATTGTTTCTGCCCTGAGTTCCTGGCTTAGCAGAGCCTATAGGTTATTTTGCTTATTTATTTTTCTACTCTTCATTTGTTAAATTGTTCCCCCTCCATAGCTAGGAGAATGGCTTAGAGGGTGTGTAATGAGGCCTACTTCCAGCTCAGGTAATATCATCATATGCTAGAGCTGTACAGAGTGTAGAGAAGTGTGTATACACACATGCACACACACACACTCTATATATTAATAATAGATTTTGCATCTCTAGTAAATATGTGTGTAATATCACAAACAAAAGTATTCATTCCATGAGATATTAAATATGGAAAAGATCTGCTTTAAAAGGATATTCTGTCTCTGAAACACTGGGAAAAGAGAGAGAGGTTTACCCCAAAGGAAAGATTTAGATCCTTGCATGGTAGATTAAATGCAATCTAACTTAGTGTTTGACAATTGATTACTATTTTTCACTGATTCTGGACACAAGTAGGCTTTCTGCTGCTCAGTTGTTCCTGCTGAGGAAGACTCTTTCTGAAAGCTACTGCTCCGTTCACCAAGGTCACTGTAGCAGATCCACCTGTGGACTGCCAATTCCTGTTATATCAGATCTGGTCAGTCTTAGGTACTTCTTGGTCTGTTTTCCCTTCCTGTTGCTCAGTCCTATTCCTCAATTTTCCCTTTGATGTTCAGGGCTTCTAGAATGTCATATATAATTGATACATTTATTTTTGGGAGGAGTCTTTGTTGTTAGAGGGATTACAGCAAACATCCAATTACTTGGCCATGTTAGCCATGCCTCTCTTGTCTGTAATCTATATGCAAGAAGCTCTTTCTTTTATGGTGCTGTTGAGTGGGTTCAAACCACCAATCTTTAGATGAGTTGTCTCTTATAAACCATTTTTATAATCTATGGACCCTAGAGTTTAGTGTTAAACCAAACCAAATGTGTTGCCATTGTTTCCAGTTTATAGCAACCCTATAAGACAGAGTAGAACTGCCCCATAAGTTTTCCAAGACGCATCTCATGGATTTGAGCTGTTGACCTTGTGATTAGCAAGTGTAGCTCTTAAATATTATGCCTTAGTATTAAACCCCAAACTCATTGCAGTTGAGTCAAATTCAACTCACAGAGACCCTATAGGGTGACTTAGAACTATTTCGTATTTTCCAAGGAGTTCCTAGTAGATTCAAACTACTAACTTTTTAGTTAGCAAACACAACACTTAACCACTACACCAGGAAGGTTTCTGATAATATTAAGAGTCATATTAACGATAATGGAAAGAGTCTGATGTTATAGTGGTTAACTCACTCAACTGTTAACTGATAGGTTGATGTACTGAACTGATGGAACAACCACACTTCAGGAGAAAAATGTGGCAGTCTTCTTAATAAAGAGTGACAGCCTTGGAAACTGGCATAGTTCTACTCTGTCCTGCAGGATTGTTCTGAGTTGGAATCAACTTTATGGTGACAGGCTTAATTATAGTGTCTTTATTTTATTATATTGTATACTGTATATTATATTAATAATTATAATTGATTTTGCATCTCTAGCAAATATCTATTTAATATTGTGAACAATAGCATTCATCTTATAAAATATTAAGTTTGGAAGAGGTCTGTTTTAAAAGGATATTCTGTCTCTAAAAGAGTAAAGAAAGCTTCAAGTAAAGCTGCTGACCTTTATGAATTAATACTGTATGACACTAAAGTAACTTATTGGTTTAGCATTTAAAAAGATTGGTCTTTGTGTAGAAAACAATTATTTAAAGGAGGTGTGGGGACAACATGGAAGGTTGTCTTGCTCAGGCCTTCCAGCTAAGAGTGACTCAGCAGCCAAGGCCTTCTGGTCAGGAGCAGGCATTCCAACTGAGACTGATTCAGAAATATTTACATAACTTGTTTATAACCTTGAAACTCATGTATCTAGCTGCCTGCCACCTGTGTTTAAGCCTGTGTATAAGGCCACTGTGCCATGAGGCAGACAGAACCATCAAGTGCTGTACCTGGCTGCCGCCATTGCACCAATAAAGCTGATATGACTACACCTACTATGCCTCTGTTGCTGAGTCTGCCCAAATCGTGCATCAATACTCCTGGCTTTGAATATCTGTGTTATGACAACTGGCATAGTCTGTGGCAGGATTTGGCACAGACTGGTATGGTAATGAAGGGGGGACTAATGGGGTAGTCACTGTCTGCTATGTAATTCACAGTGGTTATAGTCTTGTCAGTTTTATCCCTTCCCTAGGACTGGCCAGAGATAGGCAGGATACCAGCTAATGTTGAGAAAGCCATACTTGCTTTAGGGGAAATTTTGGAACAAAGGGAACCCAGGCCAGTGCTGAGGCTGCAGGCTGGATCTTCCCTAAAGCCTGGAAAGTATCTACAAAGGTGGAGCTGGAAGCATGAGCTGCATCACGGGCACTGCAAACTGATGTGTAGAGCCTCTGGGAACAGCTGCAACAAGAACAGGAGAACACAGACACATTGAAAAAGCAATCTTCTCAGCCACACACTCTGGCACCTCTTGTGAGAATGTGACTCCCCACCCCTATAATAGTAGACTGCTCAGATGAGGAAGAAGGGTCCTCGAAGAAGAGGGCAGCAGCCTACATTCCCATGTGTTACTGCAGCTGTTTACCACGGTCTTGGACATCCTTCTGCTCCTGGGAGGCCTGGAAAGCCCCTTACTCCTGTAGGCTCAGAGGCTCCCATTTGCCCTGTTTGGTGTGTGACCTGCAGTGGAGCAAAGTTGTGAAAGTGTCCCAATAGCCACACTCCAGCCACAACATGACGTATGAGCCCTAAAGCTATCAAACAGGGGACAGAGACTCTGGAGGGAAGAAGGGATCCCTCAAGGTTACTCCATATGACACCCAGGCAACGATGAGGTGAACACCCTTGCCAGAGTTTGCTGGTTGGTACAGGAGGATACAAAGGATGTGGCCACTTGGCTACACTGTCAATTGGTACATGCTGGGCATGATCTATGTAGGCAATGGCACAAGCTTGGGGCTTGCCAGTAACATGCAAAGAAATATAGCAGGTAAAAGACAACTGCCAAGTGTCGTCTAAGGATCAGACTCAAAGGGTGCCCAGAACCCCTGGACAGAGTCAAAGAGGGCTACAGCCCCTGGAACACTGGCAGATAGATGTGATTAAGCCTCTGCCATTGTCTGAGCGAAGTAAGTATATAACGATGGCAGCAGACCAGAAGCAGTATTACAGGCCATGAAGCAGCTTAGTGCCAGCTTTGGGTGCCCCTAGGTAATTGAATCAGACAATGAAATTCACTTTACTGGGTGCTTGGAGCAATAGTGGGCCAAAGAGCAATTGGTCTAGTGAAATTTTTGGCACCCCTTATCACAGCCAGGCTGCAGGGATGATAGATAGGTATAATGGTATATTGAAACAAACTCTAAGTGCATCAGACGGTACTCTGAGAAACTGGAGAGCCAGACTCTCCAGTTGGTAGGTGCTACTAATATTGAATGAGCAGCCCCAGTGGACTTGAACACTCACTGTATGCCTGCGCCTATACAGATGCAGATTATAATAGCGTATGAATTTTTAAAATCTGGCAAGGGGTGCCTAGGGAATATTCTCTTCCCAGCTCCCACAGTCCTACATGGAAGAGAGACTATCAAGTGGACATGTGCTGGAAAATGAAAGTATAGCCCTTCACTTGGTTTAATTTAGTGTCCCCATGGGGTACTGGAGAAGATACAGGTTTAAATGTCTGCACTTGGATACTGAGTGGCCCCCAAAGATTACAGTATCCCTTCCTGTAGATGTGGCCACCATTCTCATAGGTACTAAGTGTTTGGCCTATACACATAGGGGCTGTACTTATCCATACCAAACCACCTTACATACTGATAACAGGGGTTAGGATTTGGGAGCCACCCAGGGAGGCTCCCCTTGCCAGCTACCTTCTTGTCCGAGGATGAACAAGTGGCCTGTATCTTACCGGATGGGAGAGGCCTCCCTCTGCTTTTTTCTCTAACCTTTCTCTGTAGCCATAGGCTAGCCAATAGAAATACCTTGGTTGACTGGGCTCACACCTTGCAGAGGTGTCCAACCAATCAGCATGTTGAGTTTGTGCTGCAGTGCCACTCAGTGCTGTGGGAGGTCTCCCCTGGAGAAAACTGGATGTGGTTGCAAGACTGCCACCTGGGAGCATATGAAGCTCCTGGTGGAACAACAAGTGAACCATGCCCTGGATAGCTAGGATATGCCATCTGGGATAGCCTGGAGTGGCTAACAGCCTAGGCCATTGAGCTATGGGACAAAGCCCCCTTATACATAGAGAAGGTAACCCTGGGAGGATCCTCTAGTCAAATGGTGGCATAAGCTTGGATATACTTGGCAGGCCACATTAGTTACTGTACTGGGAATAGCCAGCTTACTTCTTTTTGTTTGTTGCTGACAATATTGTTGCTGTGGCCTGTGGATCAGTGTAGCTCTACACCTCACCCAGGGCCTTCATGGAAGAGTTAACACATAGATTGTATAGTGAGCAAAATATCCTTTGGGGTAGAATGTGGGGACAACATGGAAGGTTGTCTTGCTCAAGCCTTCTAGCTGAGAGTGACTCAGCAATTGTTACACAACTTGTTTATAACTTTGAAGCTCATGTACATGGTTGCCAGGCACCTTTGTTTAAGCTTGTAAATAAGGCCACTGTGCCATGAAGCAGACAGAACCACTATATGCTGTAACTGCCTGCCACCATTGTACCAATAAAGCTGGTATGACTGCACCTACTGTGCCTCTGTTGTTGTCTGCCTGAATCACACATCAATATTTCTGGCCTTGAGTACCTGTGTTATGGCAAAGGTAAATACATTTTCCCCTGTAATTTGGATCAAATAAACATTTTATGACAATTTAAAAGCTTCTTTTTCTTTTTTTATGTAGTACGTTATTAAGTACATCAGAGACATCTGATTTACTAAATATTAACACTGCTGAATCATATAAATGAAGATTCCTTGGAGATCTGTCACCCTATTCCCTTAAATACAGGTGAGGGACCAGAATTCAGGAAGTGAGTTTTTTGAGGTAAGGCTGGGATTACTGAATTAAGAATTCTTGATCCTGTATTCTTTCCATACAGCCTACTAATATAATTGTAGCACTATTCACATCATCAACAAACTTCCCAACTTTTATTAGTGATACACTTATGTGTACACAAGAGCATATCATTGTTTTGTTAAAAACAAATTATCAACATTTTCTGTAATTGTCACTTTTAAACCTTTCATAGGAATCTGAAATATTCTCTTATGAATTCACGAACAAAAAAAAAATCCCATTTCTGAAATCATAAACACTTTTGAAGTCTGATACTTGATACATCTATATCAGAGGTTCTTAACCCCTTTTCTGTGTCATCAGATACCTTGGTAGTTTAGTGAAGTCATTGACTGTTTCTCAAAATGTTTTGAATTCATAGAATAAAACATTACAAAAACACAAAGAGAGCTACCAACCAAATGCAAACCAAGGGCTGGCCAGTCAATTTTGACTCATTACAACCACATTGGACAGAGTAGAGATCCCTATAGGGTTTCTAAGGCTGCAATCTTTATAGAAGCAGACTGTCACATCTTTCTTCCATGGAGCTCCTGATGGATTTGAACTCCTGACCTTTAGGTTAGCAGCTTATGCTTAAAAACTGAACCACAAGGTCTCCTTAAAAGGAGCCAAATATATAAAAATAGCTAAAAAATGTTTTAAAAAATCAGTTTGGTATAACAATACATGGTTTGTTTATTAACATTAAATGATATTGAATAATAAGTTTAATAGCTGCTATAATTTCAAACTAGTCATGAATACAAATATTTCAAGATAAATGCAGTGACTATAATGTGTTGTTAAAACTTCTGATTTCTATCAGTGACAATGACTCAGGTATTGCTAATACTAAAAGCTGTATGGTTTTAGTCTTCATATTGAAGAAAACGCTAAATTATCATCAGAACTTCATCAGAATAAAGATGTCAATTTTTTTCCCAGATTCCATGACTCAGTGTTAAAAACCTCCAATCTATACCATAAAAGAAAAGACTCTTTGACGGCTGCAAGGAAGGGGAGGGAGCGAGGGTTTAGATTAGATAGTTGCTAGAAATTTGGTTGGGTGAAATCGGCTGAAGTGGACTTCAGCATAACTTGAATACTCCTTCCATCTTAACTCAGTATTGCAAGGATAGAGTAACTGGGGCAGGGGGCAGGAGACCATGCTCTTAGGTGAAATCAAGGCCAATTGGCACAACTAGAGTTTTGCTAAGATGGCTCTCTGTACCCCACATTGGTGAGTGGCATCTGGGGTCTTAAAAGCTGCCAAGCTGCCATCCGAGGGCACAGGGAGTGGTAAAGATGAAGATGGAGGTGTATCACAAAGGCCAGTCATGAGGTGTGGTGAGATGGAAATTCTTTCCAATTGGGACCGCATATTTCATGAGAAATGTGAAAAATTCAAAGTTTTATTATAGGGACAATGTGAAATTGTTGCAGGGCCTTCTATGGGAGGGTATGATCATTTAAATTATGTGGCAAAAGATTACTGTGTGGTGAAGAGAATGGCCTAGAGGGACAAGTCATAATGATGACTAGACTAGGACGGAGGCACAGCAGCTAGAGAGAAGTGGATGAATCTCAGCACATTTAGAAGGTAGAATTGAAAATATTTTGGTGGATTGTATATGTAAATAAATTGTGGAGAAAAAATGCCTGCTGTTTCCTGGGTTAAAAAATTGGATGAATGTTTACCATTTTCTAAGATAGGAAGGAGATTTAGGAGGGTTGGTTGCAGGAGTGCTAAGTTTTGAACAGGTTATGTTTCATCTTGTACAGGTTATATTTGAGATATCTAAGTGGAAATGTCAAGTAGCACATCAGATACATTAACTTGGAGTGCAGAAGAGAGATTTGAGTTTGAAATTTAAAAGTAAGAGATGCCACCATACAATGACATTTACAGCCCTGGGATTAGGTGATAAAATCAGGAAGACAGTATATAAATAAAGAGGAGAGGATCCAGGTTCAAGTTTGCAGAAATACTATCATTTACAGGCAGACAGAAAAATAAAAGCCAGGAAAAAGTAGAGAGAAGAGAAAGAGTGGAGAAACAGGAAAATGTGATATCAGAGAATCAGAGTACAGAGTTTATCAAGAAAAGGGAAATAATCCACATATAACTTTCAAGGGAGATTAACTATGTTGAAGATATAAAAATTTCCTTTAGATTTGTCAACACGAAGATGATTGTTATTTCGATAGAAGCAGTTTGATGATGTAAGGCCAGAGACAACCAAATTAGAGTGAGTTATATAGTCAATATGAGACAAGGAAATAGAGTCAGTGAATCAAGACAATACAACGAAGAAGCTTTGTCAAGAAAGAAGCAGAGAATAAATGACATTTGGAGGGATATTAAGGAACAACAGAAGGTTTCGTAGCTATTTTGTTAGTTAACTAGAATACATCAGGGTTATATGCTAATAGAAATAATGGCAACTAGCCAGGGAAGAGCAAGAGAAATCTTTAAATAGGATAGAAGTAAAATTCTTGGTTGGAGCAAGGAGGATGGGAACAGAATACAGGAGGAGGAACCAGCAGTTGGTATATTAAAGATGATCACTACTTCCAATGTCAGGAGAAACAGGAAAATATTTGAATTTCTACATCTGATGGTGGAAGATGAGAAAGTTCACATATGATGACTTGTATATTCAATAAAGTAGAACGTTAGAATATATCATCAACTGAACATGAAATGGAGAAACGGTGAATATTTTGAGAAAAGAAGAAATAGATGTTTAGGGAAACTAGGCTGTGGTGAAATCTGATAACAGGGCAAACAGTGTTGAGTGGGCATTGACGGTATGTGATTCTGAATTGAGAGCTAATGAGCTGATTGTGATTTCTATCCATTCCCTCCTGGGATGCTCCCAAGATGGCTAGGAGAAATCATACTGGGCTGAGGTTTTTCCCATTGAAAATCAAAGGAGTAAAAGGCAAAAGGTTTAAGATTTTTAAAAGGAAATAAAGTAATAATAGTGAAATTCATGGTACATAAGAAGGGTAGTGATGCTAGCAGGGAGTTGAGAAATTGCTGTGGCCCACAGATCAGATGTCTTCATGAAGTTGAAGAGTTGAATCAGTAGGCATCAATCAGGATGACTTCTTGAGATACTGGCCACTCCCAGTATAGTTATTCTACCACAGTAAACAGCCATTCCTCTTGCTAATGCTTTTCAAAGATTTATTTACAGTATGTAAATATCATAGTCATCGGCTAGTGGTACAGCAATGATAAAAGGCAGAGCCCACCCTCTGAAAAATTGGTATTCTAATTATGTGAACAATTCATGGACTGAACAAAATATGTGTCATGTACATGGTAAGCTATATTTTTACTAGTTTTCCTACATCATAAATTTCTGCTGTGAGAGACTTTGAGCCCTGTTATCAGATGATGACAAAAGAATAGCATTATATGAGTGCTTAATAAATGCTTCAGTTGATGAGAGTGATATGATGGTATCCTGTTTTCTAAGTAAGTAGCATTAAAATAAATATTGGTTTTCTGTAAAGGGGAAGAAAACAAAGAAATTCTTCATTAATATTTATATGTAAGGTTCAAAGTCATGAATGTAATTTATTTTTTCTCATGTTACACAAATTAGAGTGCTTAAATTTGACATGACTTTAAAAAGAATGCTGATATTTAAAACAATGCAGTATGTAGCAATAGCAATGACCTCACAATTTACAGATCCTATTAATAACGAGTGTTTGAATAGATCTGAAGAATAATTATTTAAATGTAATAGAATACTAGTATGAATTGGTATTTATTTTAAACTACTATATTTTTACTTAATGTATGCCACGTTCGTTTGTTTGCTGGCCACTCTTGCTTCTTATGAGGCCCTCTTTTAAGAGTGGTAGTGCCAGTCCTCTTCCACATGTTCCTGGAAGAAAAATTAGCTCTAGGACACTTAAAAACAAAAACCTCACAGGGGGAGGACATGACTAACAAACATACACAAAAGAGGCATATTACTTATGTAAACCTACAGTACTCTATGAAGTTTTTGTTTTCTATTTGAAACATTACAGAGATGTATGTTACTTTTTCATTTTGGGGGCTATCTCGAAAATGTCACTGTACTTACAAGTTTTTTTTTCAATGATAAGCATATATGAGAGGGTCACACTTCCAAGTGCTATTTAATTCTCATCTTTTGTACTTCAGAAACTCAAGGCTGTGGAATAAACATTTATCTTAATGGTTTACAAAGAATGCTAGCAACGTATTTCTTAACAAGAAATAATGATTAACACCACAGCGTGTATTTCTGAAGTCTGGGAGATGGTGATGATTGGGAATGAGCTATCTGTATGATAATAGTGCTTGGTTGTTGACTTATTTGGTATTGTTTGCACTGATGAATTCTGAATAAGGAGTAAATATCCTTCAGATATCAGGCACCTCAATAATAGAGATCAGAAGCAAGAGAATGACCAGTGAAAGGAAGATCACTGGATGGAAGGAACATAATAAGCATTTATCATTAAACAATATTGAATGAAAAGTGTATTACAAACACAAGTTGTTTCCTGGACGCTAAATGTCAAAGACCTTCAATGACATACTGGCCAAATTAACTGAGGGTTGGTGTTTCTAGTGAATGTTGAGATGCTACCCAAATTTCCCTTTCAGTACTGAGGCACTCATTTCCTGAGCTGCTAGGAATGTTGGCTACTGCCCTCAGCTGAAAGAAACTACCTTTTCCAAGGTTATGTCCCATAATCAGTCAATGTAGGGAAATAAAAGACTTCTTCTTGCTGTTGTTAAGTGTGTTCAAATCGTTTTTGATTCATAGGGACCTTAATGTTGCCAAGTCCTATGACAAGTTCATGACTGTTTCTATGTTTGAGCCTGTTAGTACAGCTACTGTGTAAATCCATCTCAGTGAGCGTTTTCCTCTTTTTCACTGACCCTCACTTCCCCAAGCATGATGTTCTTCTCCAGGGATTGGCGCCTTCTGAAAATACATCAAAAGTAAGTGAGATGAAGTCTTGCTATTTTTGGTTCTAAAGAACATTCTAGCTGTGCTTCTTCCAAGACAGATGTGTTCATTCTTCTGGCAGTCCAAGGTGTATTCAGTATTCTTTATTAACACTGTAATGCAAACTCATCGATTCATCTGTAGTCTTCCTTGTTTGTTATCCATCTTTTGCATGCAGATGAAGAACTGAAAATACCATGACTTGAGTCAAGCGTACCTTAGTCCACAAAGCGATATCTTTGCATTTAATGCTTTAAAAACATCTTTTGTAGCATATTTGTTCAATTAAATACAATGATTACTTGACTACTGCTTCCATGGATATTGACTGTAGATCCAAGTAAAATGAAATTCTTGACAACTTCAATGTTTTCTCCATTTATTATGATGTTGTTTATTGGTCCATTTGTGAAGATTTTTGTTTCCTTTATGTTGAGATGTAGTCTATACTGAAAGCTATAGTCTTTGATCTTCATCAATAAGGGCTTCAAATACTCTTACTTTCAGCAAGCCAAGCTGCATCATCTGCATAATGTAGGTTGTTAATTAGTCTACTTTACCTCAATATAGGATAACTCGGACAATCTATCAATTGCAGAATTTCTTGTAGTATTAGGGTATACTAAGATTCCTGTGCAATACACTGAAGGCCAGTTTCTCTCCTCTGATTCTGCTTCCCTCACTCTGTGACAGTAAGTCATTGTCTAGCACACTCCCTAAACCTTCCACACATCAGTCTCCATCTCGGCGTCTGTTTCTTAGGTAAACTGATTTAAGCAGGACAGACCTCTTCATGAGCCTCTTCTCCAAATTGATTCAGGTGGTTCCAACTATTGATTCCCTTCTCACAACAACTCTCTGATTCCTGAGGGATTCCTATTAAGTGTTAAATGGAAAACTGAGTTTAACTCCTTCCTAAAAAATCATCTGTCTATCCTATTCCTGTACTGATGCACTTATACCAGCCCTAACACTGTAAAAATTTATTTTAAATAAGAGGCTCATTTCAAATCTGCATAGAGTTCAAACTGCAATGTTTATTGTGGTATTCTTTACAATAGCAAAAGAGTAGAGTAAAATATGCATATATTTTAAAATAAGGGGTTGGTGTGTTGAAGAGATGATAAGAAAGCAGAAATGGTAAATATGGACAATGCCTTCCTTAGTATTACTGTTGTTATTATTATTTACTTAATTGTCAGTGCTTTATTTATTGCTTTATTTTCCTTCTTCTCAAGTTCTCCATATTCTGATTTATCCTTTGGACAATAGCTACAGTGACATATATACATGTATATATAAATAAACATTCTCACCACTCTGCCAAGACACTTTATATTCTTCCTGCATTACAGTAACTTCTCAGGTTTAAGGAATTATCCTGTGAATGCCTTGTCCTAAATACAGATAGACATTTGTTTTTTTAAGCTGCAACAGCTTTTTTGTGTTTTCTGATTCACATTGGTTTGCTGCTTTTGCATGAACTCTGTAGAATGGACTGAATAAATCAATAAATGCCTCTCTCTCTCATCAACTCCATTTCCAAGTTCCTTCCTAAAGGTGGCAGTAACCTAAGTGAATACCAAATACTACCGAATACAACTGCTCTAATTATTGTCAGTGAAAGCAGATTGACTTTATGACTTAAATGAGAGTTACCACTCTTTTCTTCCAATAATTGCATTCGTGATTTTTTTTTCAAGGTTTTTAGGACACTTTAAAGCCTATTTAGCTTTTTTTAAATTTTTTTCTTAGTTTTTTTAAATTTTGTGTTTTTGTTAGTTACAGTAAAAGAATAAAATCTCTAACATCTATCAATTATTTTATCTATGATAAATCCTCAGCCCCCAATGCACCCATGTAGCCAACACAGTCCTTTTCTTCTGTGAATAATTCTCTTGTTAAGTCCTTATAACAAGGGTCTCATACAAAATTTGTCCTTTTGACATGGATTGATTTCACTCAGCATGATCTTTTCCAAACAAGACCATGTTATGAGATGTTTTCTAAAGTTGTCATTGTTTTTTTGTCATAGCACAGTGTTCCACTAAGTATACGTTACCATAGTTTGCTTAGCCATTCACCTGTTGATGGGCATTGGGTTGATTCCAACTTTTTGCTATTGTGGACTGTGCTGCAACAAATGTTCATGTACATGTGTCTGTTCATGTTACAACCTTTATTTCTGAAGGATAAATTCTGAAGGATCAAATGGTATACCTATTTCCAGCTTTTTAAGGAAGCGCCAGATTGTTTTCCAAAGAGGCTGCATCATTCTGCAATCACACCAGCAGTGTAGGAGAGTTCCAATTTCTCCACAGCCTCTCCAACATTTGTTGTTTTGTGTTTTCTAGATCATGGCCAACCTTGTTGGGGTGAGATGTTATCTCATTATAGACTTTTTTTTAAAGGAATTTAATGCTAATTAAAATAATGAGTTAGTAGGCTTGAAGTCAAATCATTGTTCAACCAGAATAATGGAAGAGTTTATTTAATTGACCACCAGAATCATATTGAAACAGTCCTGAAAGATCATCACAAAAATTCAAATGTTGCAGATACTATTGTGTTTTCTGTAAAAGATAATAGATTTTTTTTTGGATTTTTTTAAAAATAAATTTTTTAGAGGGGATGGCTGATAAAAACAGTTGATGGAGAAGTTCTAATGTTTTGGTAAGAGAGAGATGGGAATTTTTCAGCTTACCCCATCATGATTTTTTTAAATTTTGAGATGATCCAGTGCAAGTTAAACAAAACAGTAGAGAAGTCAAGAATGATTCAGAACAGAGTTTAATAATACTGTTGGATGCTTTGTTTGCCACCCATATATGGCTATACTGAAAGCTATTATTCAGTTTCAACTATAGTAGCACTTTGTCCTGCTAGGATAAATATTGTAGTGGAAGGACATCACTGTCTTATTAGGAAAGAAGAGATATTTCATGATAAAATGACAATCTGTCATGATTTTGAAGAATTCTCTATTTTTTAAACTCTCAGTTTTGCAAATATTTCTTCATCATCGTCATGGGTTGAATTGTGTCTCCCCAAAAATACATGTAGAAATTTGGCTGGGCCAGGATTTGCTATATTTGGTGGCTGTGCTCTATTTTGTGATTTTCTTGTACTGTAAATCCTAAATTCTGCCTGTGGTTGACAGAGTGGATTATGGGAGAGAGGATTAGGGTGGACTGTAAATCTCTTCCTAAAGTTACCTCCTGCTCCATTGGAATTTCTCTATAGTATGGCTTGCACCACCTTTTATCCTTTTATCCTACAAGGGATAAAAGCAAAGGGAAGCAAGCCTAGATTTCGGTACCTCACACCATCAAGAAAACAACAGCAGGAGTAGAGTGCTCCTTCAGACTTGAGGTGCCTGGGCCAAGATGCTCCCCGACCAGGGAACAATACAACACTATTTCTTTCCCGCAGAACCAACAGAGGGAAAGTCTTTCCCTGGAACTGACACGCTGAATTCAGACTTGCAGCCTACCGGATTGTGTAAGAATAAACTATCCTTTGTTAAAGCGGTTGTTTCTGTTAAAACAACATTAGAGGACTAAAGCAATCATTGTATTAGTTACATCGGCTCCTATAAAAAATAATTAATAAATTTGTTTTGTTTACTGATTTTTACAAACCAAGTAAATGTTTTGGTGTTGAGAAGGCCAACACAGATTCAGGGAAAACAGACCAAACTAAGACAGGTTCAACAAATATTTGACTCATTAGATGTAAGTTCCCGCTTCTGGATGTTAATAGACAGAGGCCACCTGATATGTGTCATCACCCAGTGAAGGTTCAGAGGAATAGAACCTCAGAAGCTGTATTGAGAATATACATTAAAGCAATCTGTTTAGAGGACAATTGTGAAAAATATTAAAGTCTGTAATATGTGACTGTTATTTGCCCTAAACTTGTAGAAATCTATTTTACAGAGTTAAACAATAATAATTTGAAAGGTTTTATTACAGAAGTGTTCCTTATAGGTTTGTTTATAACACGAAAAAATGTAGATAATTTAAATATGCAACCATTACACAACTGATCACAAAATTTAGACTATACTGCTGCAATGGAATTGTGGACTGCATGGAACAAGATTACCGACATCAAACAGTTTCAAGATAAATTAAGTGAAAACATGTAGTAGCAAACCAGTATGTTTGGTGTTACTAGAAAGTGACTGGAAGAATACCATGAAAAAGAAATAATTCAGGACACCATTAGTAGATTGCTATGTAGGTTTAGCAGACAATTTGCAACTGAGTGGCACATTATTTATCCAGCAAATAAATGCCACTCAATCAAGATTCTTAAAACACTTATATGCAAAGTTACCAAGAATTTTTATTTATTTAATTTTTTATTGTGATTGAATTAAAATGTATAATCTAAGTTAAATTTGCATGCCAACCTATCTGCAGCTCCTTCTGCTATCCTCGCCTGGTAACAGCACACTTTTCCTTTCTGTTCTATATATGTTATATCTGCTTAACAATCTCCTGTCCCCTCCTTTCTACCCTTTCCACTCCTTTCTAGTAAGAGGCCAGAAGGACGACATCCTATAGATGCATAAAACCATAAAGTGCACACATGATATGGTCACTCTGTATCCATGAGTCCAGTCCATTCCTGTCCAAAGAGTGGATCTCAGTAAAGATTCATGATCACAGGCAGCATCAGACCTAGCGGCCATGCTCCCAGAGGAGCTCCCAGGCCTTCAGACCACAAGATGCAGTCTTTTAGTGGAGTTCTTAGGGTGCACCCTTCTTCTTCTTGTGTTGCCACTGGAACTTGACATTGTCAGCCCCATCATGGCTGTCATTGGTGGTGGCCAGGCATCGTCTGTTTCTTCTGGTCACATGTTGATATGGTCACCCATTCACTTGGGTCCTTCTGTCTTCTAGTGTTTTAGTCAACTAGTGCTGCTGTAGTAGAAATACTACGGAGTGGATGGCTTTAACAAAGGAAAGTATTCTTACACAGCCCACTAGGCTGCAAGTCCATATTCAGGAGAAGGCTTTCCCCCTTGTCGGCTCTGGAGGAAAGTCCAGTATTACTTCAGTCTTTGTACAGGAAGCATCTTGATGCAGGAACCTTGAGTCTGAAGGACGTGATCTTCTTCCTGTGCTGCTTTCTTTGTGGTGTGAGGTTCCCAATTTTCTGTTTACTTCCTTTTCCTTTTATTTCTTCTAGGAGGAAAGGATTAAGGATAGAACAAGCCATAGTTCAGGGAAACTCCCTTTACAGTGGAGCAGGGAGATGATCTTATAAAGGGATTTACAATCCCACCCTAATCCTTTATCGTGCAGCACAGAAAATTCACAAAATGGAGGACAACCATAGAATAGAGGGAATCATGGCCCAGCCACATGGCTATACATATTTTTGGGGGACACAATTCAATTCCTGACAACTGGGCTCTTTTTCTCTCATGTTATGTTGCCTGTGATATTTGTTCCTGCTGAGTCGGGACCATCGGTGTACCTCAGGTGGCCGCTTGCTAGCTTTTAAGACCTCAGACAACACTCACCAATATGAGGTGCAAAAGAGTCTCTTAGCAATAGGTTAGTTATGCCAATTGGCCTCGATGTCCCCTGAAAGTACAGTTCTTGGACCCCCACCCCTGATGCTCTATCCTTGCAGTATTGGGTTAAGATTAGAAAAGTTCTCAGGTTATATTGAAGTCCAGTTAAATTAATCTTTTGTCTAGTGTGTGCTGTCACTGATTTCACTCAACCAAATTTCTATCAACTACCTAATCTATAAGCAATCCTCTCTCTCCCTCTCCCCTCCCTTGCAGCCATCAGAGAGTCTTTTCTTCTGTACATGAGTCTGTTTTTAAGTCTGTATAGTAGGGGTGTCATACAATATTTGCTCTTGTGTCTCTGACTGGTTTCACTCAATATAATTTCTTCCAATTGAAACCAAGTTATGAGATGTTTCCTAAAACTGTCATTGTTCTTTATCATTGCATAGTGTTCCATTGAGTATATATACCATGGTTGGTTTGTCCATTCATCTGTTGTTTCACATTTGGGTTGATTCCATCTTTTTGCTATTGTGGACTGTGCTGCAATAAACATTCATGTACATGTATCTGTTTATGTAACTGCTCTTGATTCTGTAGGATATATTCCAATCGTTGGGATTAATGGATGAAATGGTATGTCTATTTCCACCTTTTTAAGGAAGTGCCACATTGCTTCCCAAAGAGGTTGTACCATTTTGCAATCCCATCAGCAGAGTAGGAGAGTTTCAATTTCTTCACAGCCTCTCCAACATTCATTGTTTAGTGTTTTTTGGATCATGGCCTGCCTTGTTGGGGTGAGATGGTATCTCATTGTGGTTTTGATTTGGATTTCTTTAAGAGCTAATCATGTGCATTTCCTCATGTGTCTTTGGCTGCCTGGATACCCTCTTTGGTGAAATGTCTGTCTATCTTCTTTGCCCAGTGCTTAGTTGGGTTATTTATCCTTTTCTTCTTGATGTTTTGCAGTACCTTGTAGATCAAGGAGATCAGACTTTGGTCTGATACACAGTTACCAAATACTTTTTCCCATTCTGTTGGTGTTCATTTATTTTTTTGATAAAATCTTCAGACCAACAAAAGTGTTTGACTCTTAGTAGTTCCCATTTATCTATTTTCTCTTCTGTTGATTATGTTTTATTTGTCAGATTTTGAAGTCTGTCTAAGTTGTGTATTAAAACTTCTATCATTAACTATCGTTAACTCTTTTTTTTTTCTGCATGATCTTTAGTGTTTCAGGTTTGATATTTAGGTCTTTTATCCAGTTTGAGTTGGCTTTTGTGCAAGGAGTGAGATATGGGTCTTGTTTCAAGTTTTTGCGGATGGATATCCAGTTTTGCCAGCAACATTCGTTACAGAGGCTGTTCTGACACCAGTTTACAATCTTAAGGGCTTTGTCAAATATCAGCTATTTGTAGGAGGATGGTGGAACCTTTGGGATCTCAACTCTATTCCATTGGTCTATATGTCTCTTTTGGTACCAGTACCAGGCTGTTGTGACTACTGTGGCAGTGTAATAGTTTCTAAAGTCAGGTAGTGAGAGGCTTCCCAGTATGTTCTTCTTCAATAGTGCTTTGTTTATCCAGGATTTGTTCCCTTTCCAGACAAAGTTGGTGATTTGTTTCTCCATCTCATTAAAAAATGTCACTGGAGTTTGTATTGGGATTGCATTGTACATGTAGATCACTTTGGGTAAAATGACCATTTTCACAATGTTAACTCTTCCTATCCATGAGTATAGTAGATTTACTCCATTTATGTTTCTCTTAGTTTCTTGCAGAAAAGTCTTGTAGTTCTCTTTATATAGCTGTTTTATTTCTCTAGTTAGATTTATTCCTAGATATGTTAACTTTTGGGGTCTATAGCAAATGGTATTGATTTGGTGATTTCTTCTTTGCTAATCCCTTTGTTGGTAAGAAGGAAGTCTACTGATTTACTTATGTCTATCTCGTATCCTGATATTTTGCTGAACCTTTCTATTAGTTCCAGTAGTTTACTTATGGATTCTCTGCATATACAATCATATCATCTGGAAATAGGGAGATTTTTACTTCTTTTTTGCCAGTGCAGATGCCCTTTATTTCGTGGTCTTGTCTAATTACTCTGGCCAGAACTTCTAGCACAATGTTGACCAGGAGAGGTGAGAGTGGGCATCCTTGTCTAGTTTCCACTGTCAAGGGGAATCCTTCCAGTCTCTCTCCATTCAGGATGACGTATGTGATTGGCCTTGCATAGATGCCCCTTCTTGAAAGTTTTAGCATCAATGGGTGTTGGACTTTGTCAAATGTCTTTTATGCATCACTTGATAAAATTAGGCTATGTTTATTTTTTGTGTTATTTATGTGGTTGATCACATTAATTATTTTTCTGATCTTACATCCCTGGTATGAATCCGATGTGGTCATGATAAATTACTTTTATGATATGTTGTTGAGTTCTACTGGCAAGGATTTTATGAAGGTCTATGTATCTAGGTTCATGAGAGATATTGGTCTTTAGTTATCCTTTTTTGTTGGCTCTTTCCTTGACTTTGGTATCAGGGTTATACTGGCTTCATTGAATGAATTTGGGAGTATTCTATCTCTTTCTATGCTGTGAAATAGTCGCAGTAGTATTGGTGTTAACTCTTGCCTAAAAGCTTGGTAGAATTCTGTGGTGAAGCCATCTGGGCCGGCTTTTTTTGGTTGGTAGTTTTTTGATGACTGTTTCGATCTCTTCCTTTGTGATGGGTTTATTTCTTTGTTCTCCTTCTCCTTGTCATAATTTTGATAGGTGTTAAGAGTCTAGGAATTTGTCCATTTCCTCTATGTTTTCCAATTTTTTAGAGTACAGTCTTTGGTAGTATTCTGTTATGATAGTTTTGATTTCTGTTGGATATTTTGTGACGTCTCCCATCTCATTTCATATTCAGGTTTTTTGTTTCCTCTCCTGTCTTTCTTTAATAAGTTTAGCCAATGGTTTGTCAAATTTGTTGATCTTTTCAAAAAACCAGCTTTTGGTCTTATCAGTTTTTTCAGTTGGTCTTCTGTTCTGTAATTAATTTAGTTCTGATCTAATATTTATGATCTGTTTTCTTCTGGTGCCCAAGAGGTTCCTCTGTTGCTCTCTTTCTACTTGTTCAGGCTGTAGGGTTAATTCTTTGTTTTAGATCATTTCTTCCTGATGTGCGCATTCATAGAAATAAAATGACCTCTGAGCACTGCTTTAGTTGTGTCCCATAGGTTCTGGTAGGATGTGTTTTCATTCTCATTTGAACCCATAAATTTTGTTATTTCATCCTTAATTTTTTTCTATAACCCATGGCTTTTGGAGCAAGATGTTATTCAGTTTCCATGAGTTCCAATTTCTATCTATTTTTTTTATGGTATTGGTTTCAACTTTTATGGCTTTATGGTCAGTCTTAGGCTGGGTTTTCTAGGGAATCAAAACCAATAACATGTGTGTGTACAAGGATAGATAGATTTATATATATAAAGTACAAGGAAAGACATATATATATGTGCATGTACGTATATATATGAAACAGCTCATGCAATTGCAGAAGCTGAACATCCCAAGTCCTGACACAAGCCTCATGTGTCTGCAGGAGCTTGTGAACCCAAGGTCAGCAGGTCAGAGACCAGAGTTCAAAATCACTGGTTGTGTAGCTCAACGGATCCCAAGCTGGTGGCAAGATGGAGCTGCAGAGGCTGGTAAACCCAAAATCAACAGATCAGGGAAGAGAACTCCCAAGTGCTGGCTGTAAGAGTTGGATGAATCCATCAGCTGCTAGTTCAAGTCCAGGCACCAGATGCCAGGAGAGAGCAGGAGCTTCTGGCTACATGAACAGTCTGGCAGTAGGTGGTGAAAGGCAGAGAGAAGAGAGCTGAGAATTGAAGAGCCACCACAGGCCCAGCCCTGCCACTTAATACAGCAGCCAAATATAGAGTAGCCAAGTTGATATAATCCTGACCACTACATGGTCTGAGAAGATGCTTTGCAATAATTAAATGGTTTGGATTCAATGGTTTGGATTCAATGGCTTGTTGAGATTTGCTTTACGTCCTACCACATGGTTTATTCTGGAAAATGTTCCATGTACATTGAAATAGAAGGTGAACTTATCCATTGATGAATAAAAATGTTCTGTATATGTCGATGAGGTCTGATTGTTTGATTGCAGCAATAAGATCTTCTGTGTCTTTACTGAGTTTTTTTCCTAGAAGATCTGTCCAATACTGAAAGTGGAGTGTTGAAGTCCCCCACTATTACTCTGGTGTGATCTATCTCATTTTTCGGTGTAGTCAGTGTATTTAGATGCAATGTATTTAGTACTGCGTGTGTTTTAGTCAGCTAGGGCCTCTCTAACAGAAATACCACAGAGTGGATAGCTTTAACAAAGGAAGGTTTATTCTTACACAGTCCGGTAGGTTGCAAGTCCATATTCAGGGTAATTACACAGTCCGGTAGGTTGCAAGTCCATATTCAGGGCGACCGCTCCAGGGGAATGCTTTCCCCTTATTGGCTCTGGAGGAAAGTCCGGTACTGCATCAGTCTTTGTCCAGGGAGCGTCCCGGCGCAGGAACCTCAGGTCTGAAGGACATGCGCTCTGCTCCCAGTGCTGCTCTCTTGATGGTAACGAGGCTCTCAATTCTCTTTGTTTCTGTTTCCTTTTATACCTTGCAAGCTGAAAGCATTAAGCGTGGGGCAACCACACTCCAGGGAAACTCCCCCTACTGCAAAGCAAGGAAGTAATCCCATACAGGAATTTGCAACTCCTTTAGCATACAGTTTAGCAAAAGCACACAATGGAGGACAGTCCCAAGATACTGGGAATCATATCCCAGCCACGTGGCTGCACATATTTTTTGGGGGACACAATTCAAACCATGACAGCGTGCATAAGTATTTAATATTGCTAAGCCCTTATTTCAGAAATAAATAGTGGACATGGTGGATTTTACACTAAAATCTATTTTATCTGAGATTAGTATTGCCACATCTACTCTACTTTGCATATTGTTAGCTTGGGATATACTACTCTATCCTTTAATTTTCAGTTTGTTCATGTCTTTAAGTGTAAGTTGAGTTTCTTGTAAGCAACATATAGACAGATTGTATCTTTGGATCCAAGACATCACTCATTGTCTCTTTACTGGAACATTCAGTCCATTTACAGTCAGTGTAATTATTGATAGATGTGTGTTTAGTGCTGTCGTTTTGATGTATTTATTTTTGCATTGACATTTTCTCTGTTGCTGCTAATATTCTGTTCTGCATCATTTTTTGCTTTGAGTGTCTCTGCCTTTAAGAGTTTCTGCTTGTGTTTCATTTTGTGAAGTCTCATTATAATATGTCTTGGTGTCTTTCTTTTGTGGTTTATTTTTTGTGTCATTTGATACACACCTTGGATATTTATGTTCTCTTTCATAATTTCAGGGAAGTTTTCAGACAGCAACTCAAAACCAACACTCTGTGTTTTCAGCTATTACTCTCTGTTCAGGAATTCCAATTAATCATAGATTATTCCTCTTGATAGCGTCCTACATATTTCTTAACTCTTTTTCATTTTTCTTGTTTCTTTTCTCTGATTAAATTTTGTTATTGATCTGTCGGATTTCAGAATGCAGATGTTCCACCAGATTGAACAGCTTGCTTAATTTTTCATTTTGCTCTGCTGCATTTTGTATAATGTTTAAGAGGGCTCTCTATATAATTCTTTTGTATTTGACCTCTAATTGTTTCAGAAAGACTTCTTCCCCTGGGAAGTTCTTTGATTATTTTGGGAGATTTCTTGAGCCATAGTTGGGTGTTTATTTAAATCCTTCGCTAAGGTTTTTTGCTTTGGGGAAATCTAGAGGCTGTTTAGTTTCTCTGGTTTTGCCTCAATAGGTGCTGAGGTGTGGTCCTAAAAAGGAAGTTGGTTACCAGCCACTTCTATGTACTCTAGTGATTGGAGCCAGTGGTATCTCTGGGCTAGTATGCTCCACCTCCTGGCTGGCAAAGACACAGCCCTACTTATAGAGTCACTGGGGGGGGGCGTGGCTGACCCTATGATGTGGCATCAAAGGCTAGAAGAGATACTGTTGGATTGCACTGCAATTATTTCTCAGGGCAGTCTTATTTTAGAAAGCTAAAAGCTATCTGACAGCTTCCAAAATCAGTCAGGCTGCCAGGTGTGTCAGGACCCTTCTTCTGGCTGACACCAGAGGCACCTCTTCCATCTTCCTCAGATGCTATGATGTAGTTCAAAGTAGAGACAGGCTATTGCCCAGCTGTCATTCCCTGCCAGGCCCCACCCATAAGGCTACACTGTACTAAACACAGCTTTTGTGCTAGAAAAGTGCTCTCTGGGCTAACACTGCCTCCCAGCCTGGGAATTAGCCACTGCTGAGGCCTCTAGTTGGGTAACTCCATCTTCAAGTTGAACAAGATGGCATCCCAGTCAAGCTGCCCTGCCCACCATGAAATAGCCAAATCTATGGTGGAGGTCTAAAAAGAGAGGGTGGAGTGGCAGTGGAGCTCTGAGTCCAGAGCCAGCCTCTTAGAATGCAGCTATTCCATGTGCTGCTCACTTCAGCACTGTGGCTCAGCATAGCTGCCAGATAGGCCCATTCCCTGCCTGCTGGCCAACAGAAACCAAAAAAAACTTTTTAAATGCCAATTACTTTCGGTCTGCAGGGGCTGGGAGTTCAACAAGAGTGGGGCTTAGTGAAAGAGAAGAAGTTTCCTGTTCAGTGGCATGTAGTATGAACTGACAGCCCTATTCCATATCCTAGGGCTAACTGGGTATCCAGAAAGCTCTGTTTAATTATCAATTTAGGCGTCAGTTTTCAGATAGAATTAAGGAGATGTGTGTCTAGTTCACCATCTTGATTCTGCCCCCCAACAAATTTATCAAGAATATTTGAATAACATTTCCAATTGGTTGACTTTTATGTATCCTTGATAATTAACTACAAGACAATCACAAGCTCAGTAAGTCTTGTTTATAAAGCCTCTGAAGTTTGGAAAGCCACAAATTTCCCCAATCTTGTAAACAGTATGTGTATATTAATTTTGATTGTTTTTCTGGAAGTATACATTAAAGTGAAAATTAATGAGTTCAGTGGGCCTACTCATCTAGGTGAACCTTGGTGATGCAGTGGTTAAGCACTCAACTGTTAACTAAATTGTTGGTGATTTGAACCTATGAGCTGTTCCATGGGAGAATGATGTGGCAGTACCTTCTGTGAAGATTCTAGCCTTGAAAACCCTATGAGGCATTTCTATTGTGTCATATAGAGTTTCTATGAGTCTCAAGCAAATCAGTGGCAAAAAGTTTGGTTTTTTGCTATAGTAGCCACCTTGCTACTTTTAAAGGTTAGTTTTTAATGTTGCCAAAATATTATATATTTGTTAGAATGCATAGATTTTTAATATAATTTAATACTATGGCATTTGGTATTGTGGATAAGAGACTGTATTTTCATTATGCAATCTTGTAATTTTTTTCTACTATATATAGTGACAACTCTGAATGGAAACATGATCATTTAAATTTTCTTCTTTATACTTGGATTTATTTTCTAAAAATAGTTTTATAATGATTATGCACTTATTATGTAAAGAGAGAAAAGATGACAGGCTGGTTACTGAAGAGAGATGACTATTTGTCCCTAAATACAGTTATGTCAGCTGAAGAGTTAACTGGAATTTTTAAAGGCAGATTACCATCGCAAACTGGGATACCACTAACTTTAGAATTTCAAATTTGAAAATTTAGTATTCTTGAGGAGTAGGCTCATAGACATAGCTTCATGACTTTTCAGCAGAATGTGTTAAGTCCACTGTTGTGTGCCATTGGTGTGGGATATATTGCCACATATTGCATAGCTCACGTGTAACCTTATTTTATTTACCAACTGATTAACATATGTTTAAGTAAAAAAAATGTTAACATCCAGTCCAAGAAGTATTAAGAGAAGAATGAATATATATATATATATAAGGTTTTTTTTTCCCCCCTCAGCTGGTCACAACCTGACTGTGGCATCTACTGATAAATAAGTTGATTAATTTGAAGACCTGCAAAAGTAATGAGTCTTATTGAAACTGAAATTAAAATGCCATGGGATTTGTTACTTGAACTGGGTTTGGTCCCCATTATGTAGGCTACTCTTAGCTAAAGGTATAAAAACATTTTCACTTAACTTTGAGAGGCAAGCAGAGATATCTTCTCTAGGTAGTAAATATTTCCTGATCTTCTCAATTAAACATTGTATTTGCCTCTTATGTTCAGTGATAACATTTAGTTCGTTCTTCGATTACAGCCTTTAACTTATATCTAAATGGAATTCATATGTGTTGTCTACCCTACTAGACTATAAGCTCCCAGAGGGCAAGAACCATGTCAAATTTATTATGCTATAATTGACTATCTGATTTACAAGGATACTGAGTGGCACTCATGATTTGAGATTTGCTGCTTTCCTAAAAGTAGGAGGTATAGCCTCACACAGAGTCTTCACAGAATAAATGTCTGATGACCTACTTTCGCAAAGATGATAACCAAGAAAACCTTATGAGCAATTCTACTCTTCAACACTTGGGGTAATTATGAATCAAGGGCAGACTCTGTAGCAGCTAACAACCGCAATAATATGGTTTATGTCAAAATTACATGTTTGGAAGGGTTTAGTCAATTAGCTTCTGCTTGTATTTATCACAAGTTATAATCCAAATCACCATTCTGTAGGCTGATTCTCAGTTATCCTAAAAGTTTAACTATATCTACAGCATCACTGAGGGATGCTATTGGTGCAGGGGTTAAAAGCTCAATACTTAAGTGAGAGTCCTGTAGTTTGAATCCAACAGGCTTTCTGTGGGAGAAAAATGTGGCAATCTACTTTCATCTTCCCTGAAGATATACAGCTTTGGAAACCCTGTGGGGCACTGTGGGGCAGTTCTACTGTTTCCTATAGTGTTGCTATGTGTTGGAAATGACTTGATGGCAGTAGGTTTACAGTGTCGGAAGAAAAGAAGTTAAATAATGTTTTATCTTAGACTGAGATTATTAAAATAAAACAAAGCCAAACATTATTTTTATGTACTCAGGGGTTGTGCCAAACATTATTCAGTATACAAAATCCATGAATAAACCTGGTTCTATAGTAATTAAGGATCACATTATTTCAGAAAGCCTGTAGGAATATGGTCTTATATTGTGTTCAGTTACAGATAGGATTCAATTAAATACATCCAGAAAGTGTTATTTATCTATATTAGTGCTAGAACTTTTTGCACTAGACTTTTTTTTTTTCACTCTCTTGTTTGACCTGCTGATATAGCACTTGAGTCACATGCACCGTCTTGATTCTGAGAAGTTATTGGAATACTTAAGAGTTTTACATCACCCTGTCTAATGCCTACTTACATCGATTAAAACATAAGCATCTCAATGAAATAAAAATATTGTTTTTTTTGTATGTTCAGAATGTTCCTTCTACGTTAACTTGAATACGAAACTGCTGTACTGGCCTACGTGCACAGAGTGGCCAAGTAGGGTAATGCAAATCTGGAGCAAGCCATTGACAGATAAATTAAATAGTCATGATCTGAATATTGAGTTTGGGCAAGCATCACATTCTATCAGCACCAAGCTAGATTTCTTGTCCTGCACAAAAATGTTATGTTGCTCTCGTTAAGCGGTCATCCATCTAAGTGATTTCAAGGCCCCTAAGACCCAAAAAGGGAAACCTCATCTATCAGCCTCTCAACTTCAGTCAGAGCCACAGCAAGTACTGTAATAAGCTGAGTTCGTGTTTTCTGATCATTTTGTTAGAGCAATACGTTTAAAAATCTTCCTTTTATTGTAACTTTATAGTGAGATACTAGCTGGCCTTCATTAGGTACTATTTTTGAGGCCATAATGCCTATCTGAGGACTAAAATTAAAAGATAGCAGAATATGTTAAATCTTCAATGAGAGATTTGCCAAAATTTACAACCTTCTGGTTAGTGGGAATCTGTGAAGAAATGATTTTCTAATAACATAAAGTAATGATGCTTGTCAACCACTCACAGAATGTTTCCAAAGCAGGCTGAAATGGTAGCATCTATAAAATATAAAATAATCAGAGACAAAAACAGAAGCAAACTTTAAATTCAAAACGGGTGATATGGTTGGACACAGGAAGCAATAGATTTAAAAATTAAGCCAAGTAAGACACTGGGCATCATACTGACATGTAACAGTTCCTTGATATAATTAAAATTTTAAAAAAGTCTCCAATAAAATAACAGCAATACTATTGCAAAAAATAAAGGGATTTATAGTGATACCATTTCTTATTCATAATAATGTAGTTTAATATAAATGCAATGATAATAGCCAGCAATAAGATAGCAAATATTTTTGTTATCATTGTGGTAGTGATGAATATATTCATCAAACAGGAAGAGAAAATAGATTTTGGAAACAAAATATAGTAGTAAAGGAGGTGTTTTAGTCAGCTAGGGCTGCTCTAACAGAAATACCACAGAATGGATGGCCTTAACAAAAGAAGGTTTATTCTTACACAGTCTGGTAGGCTACAAGTCCAAATTCAGGATGTCTGCTCCAGGGGAAAGTTTTCCCCTTGTTGGCTCTGGATGAAAGTCCAGTATTTTATGGGTCTTTGTCCAGGGAGCATCTTGGTGCAAGAACCTAAGGTCTGAAGGACGCACTCTTCTCCTAGTGCTGCTTGCTTGATGGTGTGAGGTTCCCAGTTCTCTGCCTGTTTCCCTTTTCTTTTATCTCTTGCAGGATGGAAGGATATAGGGTGGGGCAAGCCATCCAGGGAAACTCCCTTTATAGTGGAGCAGGGAGGTGATCTTATAAAGGGATTTACAGTCCCGTCCTAATCCTTTAACATACAGCATAGGAAAACCACAAAATGGAGGACAGTCACAAGATAATGGGAATCACGGCCCAGCCACGTGGCTACACATATTTTGGGGGGACACAATTCAATCCATGACAAGAGGTCTTAGGAATGTGTTTAGAATTTATAAAGCTATAAATACATATGCTCTTGTTTGGAGTAATGGTGCACAAATGAGCACAAAAATCATTGTACTGGAAACTTGAAATAAAGATGCATTTATAATTACTGAAGATTGGAATGGAAAAATTGGAAACAAAGAAGTATCAGTAGTTGGAAAATATAGCCTTGGTAGGAGAAATGACAGTGGATATCATATGATAGTTTTTCAAGACCAATGACCTCTTTATTGCAAATACTTTTTTTTTTTTTTCAAGAACACAAGTGGTAGCTGTACAAGTGGACCTCAAATTAACTACATCTGTGGAAGAGGACTGTAGAATAGCTCAATATCATCAATCAAAACAAGACCAGAGACCAGCCGTGGAGCAGACCATCAGTTGCTCATATGCAAGTTTAAGTTGAAGCTAAAGAAAATTAGAGCAAGTCCATGAGAGCCAAGTACAACCATGAATATACCCCACCTGAATTTAGACACTATCTCAGAAACAGACTTGACAAACACTAATGAATGTAGACCAGACAAGTTATGAAATGACGTCAAGAACATTATATATGAAGGAAACCAAAGATTATTAAAGGAAAGAGAAGAAAGAAAATAACAAAATGGATGTTAGCAGAGACTCTGAAACTTCCTCTTGAATGTCAAGCTGCTAAAGCGAACTGAAGAAATGATGACAGAAAAGAGCTGAACAGAAAATTTCAAAGGATGGTTTGAGAAGACAAAACAAAGTATTATAATAAAATATGTGAAGACCTGGAATTTGAAAACCAAAGGAGAACACACTTGGCATTTCTCAAGATGAAAAAAATTCAAGCCTCGAGTTGCAATTTTAAAGGATTCCAGGGGTAAATATTAAACAACGCAGGAAGCATCAAAAGAAGATGAAAGGAATACACAGAGTCAGTGTACCAAATATATACATATATATATGTTTGTCAATGTTCAAGCATTTCAAAAGGTAGCATATGATCAAGAATCAATGATACTGAAGGGAAGAAACCCAAACTACACTGAAGGAAATCAAGAAAAACAAGCCTCCAGGAACTGAGTGAATATCAGTCGAGATGTTTCAATACATGGATGTAGTGCTATAAGTACTCACTTACCATTACAAGAAATTTGGAACACACCTTGCCAATTGACTGGAAAAGATGCATACTTTTGCCCCTTACAAAGAAAATTGATTCAATAGAATGAGAAAATTATTGAACAACATCATTGTCACATGCAAGTAAAATTTTACCGAAGATCACCCCAAAATGATTGCAGTAGTACCTTGACAGGAAACTGCCAGAAATTCAAACCAAATTCAGAGGAGGACTTGGAAAGAGGGATATCATTGCTGATATCAAACAGAACTTAGCTGAAAGAAGAGTGTCATGGATTGAATTGTTTCCCCCCAAAAATGTGTACAGCAATTTGTCTGGGCCATGATTCCAGGTATTGTGTGGTGTCCCTCCATGTTGCAAAACTTGCCTCTATGATGTTAATGAGGGGAATGCGTGGCAGTTATGTTGGTGGGGCGGACTCAATGTGTAAGATTGTACCTTGAGACACAGTATTTGGGATATACAGGAAAGGGAAGAAAGTAGAGATTTAGGGACCTTATACAGCCAAGAAGCCCTGCTGGCGAGCAGATCACATCATCTGAAAGGATTCTGGAGTCTCTGCACTTCAGAAGCTCCCAGTCCAGGGCAAGATCGATGACAAGGACCTTGCTCCGGAGCCAACAGAGGAAGCCGTCTCCTAGAGCCGATGCCCTGAATTCAGACTTGTAGCCTACTGAACTGTCACAAATTTAAATTTCTCTTTTGAAAGCCATTCACCTGAGATATTTCTGTTATGGCAGCACTGGATGACTAAGACACAGAGCTTATCTGAAAGATAACTACCTGTATTTCGTTGACTATTTAAAGGCATTCAGTTTTGTGGATTGTGACAAATTATGGGTAATTTTGTAAAGAATGGCTATTTCAGAACACTTGATTGTGTTTATGATGAACATGAACATAGACCAAGAGTTGGTTGTTTGCATGGTACAAGGGAATACTACATGATTTAAAGTCAACAAAGCTGTACATCAGGGTTATATTCTTTCACCATATTTCCTCTAGCTGTATACTGAGCGAATAATCCAAGAAGCCTGGCTATGTGAAGAGGTGCACAGCATCGAATTTGGAGGAAGACCCATTAACAATCTTCCATACGCAGATAACATGACTTTGCTTGCTAAAAAGTGAAGAGGACTTGAATCATTTACTGATGAAGAGCTAATACTACAGCATTCATTATGAATTGCACTTCAGTATAAAGCAAGCATAGATCTTCACAACTATACCAATAAGGAACATCATGACAAATGAAGAAAATATTGAAGTAGTCAAACATTTCATTTCAGTTGGATGCATAACCAATGCCCATGGAGGCAATAGTCAAGAAATTATTGCATTTGGCAAAAGACTTCTTTAGTGGGTTAAAAAGATCAGTATAATTTTTGAGAACTGTCTATCATATAGCTGACCTCAAGCCCAAGGCATTTTCAATCTCCTCATATGCATGTGGAAGCTAGACAATAGATAAGGAAGATTGAATATTTGTTTCCTTTGAATTATGGTATCGTTGAAGAATACTGGATGTACCATGGACTGCCAGAAAAGCAAATACGTCTTGAAAGAAATTACAGCCAGAATGTTCTAGTGAAGATAGTGAGACTTTGATACACTTTGAATATCTTATCTGGAGGGACCAGTCCTGATGACGGACATCATGCTTTTTAAAGTAGAAGGTTAGGGGGAAAAGAGGAAGCTCCTCAATTAAATGACCAGAAAGAGTGACTGCAATAATGTGCTCAAGCATAATTGTGTTTATGAGGAATGTTAACATAAGCGTAATAACGATTGTGAGGATGATACACAAATAGGCAGCATTTTGTTGTGTTGTACAAAGGGATGATATGAGTTGGACTCAACTAAATGGCATGTAACAGTAACAGCAACAGCAACGTGTCTGTCTTGCATTATCTACACACCTTTAACAAAGAATTCTCTGTATATGTGTGGGCTTATTTCTGGATTTTCTATTACCTCCCATTGATTAATTCATCTGTCTTTGTGACAGTATTTTATATTGTTTTCATTAATCGAGCCTTAGTACTTAATCACTATCCCAGTAGGGTTTCCAAGCTTTACAGTAATTTTAAATTAAGTGTTGCTAGCCTTTCAACTTGGTCCTTTTTCTTCATTTCTTTGTTTTTCTTCCATATCTGGTTTGTCTACTCTAGTCCTAGGCTACTCTAGGCCACTCTGGGCTCAAAAATAAAAATGACTGCCAGGATAGCACAAGAGCAGCCAATGTTTCATTCTTTTTTGCAAAGGTTCACTACAAACCTGAGCCAACCCAGTGGCACCTAACAACCACCCTAGGTTTATCGTACTTCCAGATCAGTTTTAGAATTGACTTGTCAGTTTCAATAAAATACCCTGCTGAGATTTTCACTAGAATTGTTTTGGATATGTTGATCAATGTGGGGAATTTTATGTCTTAACAATAATGACAAGAAAACCCTGGAGGTGTGGTGAAGTGCTACGTCTCTAACCAAAAAGGTCGGCAGTTCGAGGCCACCAGATGCTCCTTGGAAAATCTATGGAGCAGTTCTATTCCGTCATTAGGGTTGCTATGAGTTAGAATTGACTCAACAGCAGTGGATTTGGTTTTTTTTTAAGCAGTAAAAATCTATTTATTTAATTATTTGCTTGTTCTCTCTCTTTAGGTTACAGTAGTTAAGAGCTACAGCTGTTCACTAAAATGTTGGCAATTTGTACCCGCTAGCCACATCTTGGGAACCAAGTTCTACTCGACAACCACAGGGTTTAATTTCTTTAAGAATGTTTGAAAGTTTTCTTTGATGAGATCTTCACATCCTTTTTCTGATTTATACCTCCATATTTCAATTTTTTTATACGATTATAATGTATCAAATGACACCTAATAACAGTTGTTAGTGGCCTGTTTTTATTTGAGTTTTTGGTTGTTACTAAGATATAGAATTACAACTAATTTTTCTATATTAGTCTTTTGTCGTACTACCTTGCCCAATTTATGAATTTTAGTAGCTATTCTTCTTGAAAACACTGGTGGCCTAGTTGGTTAAGTGCTGCATCTGCTAACCAAAAGGTTAACAGTTTAAATTCTCCAGCCGCCTCATGGAAACACTATGGGCCAGTTCTACCCTGACCTCTAGGGTTGCTATGAGTCAGACCCAACTTGACAGCAGTGAATTTTTTGAGTATTCTTGGTCTTTTTACAGTGTGTGTAGATTCTATCTGATATTCTACATAAAAGATCTTACCATTTGCAAATAAATAGAACTTTACTTCTTCCTTTCTAATACAGATAATCTTTTATACTTTGTCTATGGGATGAAAGCACTGATTGATATTCTAGTGTAAAACTAACTCTGGATTCTTGTGGGAATAATCTGCTTGCTCACGATAAGCTATGTTTTCAACATGTTGTACTCAATTTGGTATTTTGTTATTTTTTTTCTGTTTATGAAGGATACTGGTTTCTTGATTTTTTCTTTACTGTAATATCTGTACTATCAGAATTATGAAGTCTTATAATGACTTGAAAACTATTATCTTTTATTTGGTATTTTGGAATAGTTTATATAGAATTGGTATTATTTCTTCCTTCAGTATTTAGTAAAATTCACCATAGAGCCACTAACACTAGGTTTTGTGTGTGTGTGCAACTTTTTTTTTAACTAAAAAATAATATATATAGCACTATTCAGAGCTTTGGTATTCTATATACTTAGAAATTGATTTATCTAAGTTGGATATTTATTGGCATAATGTTGTTTATAATCATTTTCCTTTAATGTTTATAGTCTGTAGTGGTGTGATTTCTCTTATTATTATATATTCTTATCTTCTCTTATTTATTCTGCTCAACATATAGATATTTATTATTTTAATTTATTTCAAAAAATTAGCTTTTGTTTTTATAGATTTTCTCTATTTTTCTTTTCTATTTCATTTTTATGTTTTGGCTTTTATTATTTTCTTCTACTTAATTTCTCTTTGACTTTCCTTCTATTTTTTAGTTTTATAAAATGAAAGATAAGATCATTTATCTGAGACATTACTTTTTCCCCAAATATAAGCAGGCGATAATATAATTTCACCCAAGTTTTAATATGTCTTATTTTCATTTGTAATTTGGGACAATGTATCTACTAATTTTATCTTGAGTTTTTTAATGTAGAAGTTATTTTAAAGTGTTTCATTTAGCTTCCAAGTATTTCATGATTTTCCAGAGCTCATTCTTTTATTGATGTCTATCTAATTAAATTCTATGATGGTCAAAAAACACACTCTGTGTGACTTGAGTCCTTTCAAATTTAATGAGTCTTGTTTACTGCCAAGAACATGATTCATCTTGGGGGATGTTCCATGTGAACTTGAGGAGAAAGTGTGTTCTGCTGTTGTTGGGCAAAATGTTGCAAAAATGTCAATAAAGTCAAGTTGTGTTATACTGTTGTTCTGTTCTTTAATGCCCTTACAAATTTTCTATCTAGAGATTCTACCTATTACTGAGAAAGGAGTCTTGAAATATCAACTTTAGCTGTAAATTTGACTTTTTCACATTTCCACTCCATCAGGTTTTGTTCATATGTTTTGAAGATCCTTTATTAGGTGCATGATTTTTTAAGATTGTTATGTCCTCTAATCAGCTGACTCTTTTATCATTAAAAATAATCTTTTATAAAACAAGTTCTGGTGCTATTTTTTCCAATAAAAATCTTATTTTTCTGATATTTCTGAACCCTAGTGGTGCAGTGGCTACAAGTTTGTTTGCTAAAAGTTTGGCAGTTTGAATCCACCAGATGCTCTTTGGAAACCACATGGGATAATTCTTCTCTGTTTTATAGGGTCCCTGTGAGTCAAAATCAACTTGACAGCAATGGGTTTGGTTTCTTTTTTCTGTCATAAATATAACTATGTTAACTTTCACTTGACACAGTTATTACTGTGGTATATATTCTATTCTTTCAAAATCTTATCCTATTTGTGTATTTATATTTAAATTGTTTTTGTTGCAGATAGCTTTTGGGTTTTATTATTTTATCTGATCTTATATCCTCTGTCTTTAAATTGAGATATTCAGACTATTTACATTTAATGTGAATTTTGATATGGTTAGGTTTGAATTTATCATTTTGCTATTTGCTTCATATTTGTCCCCCTGTTCTGTTTTCTTTTTCTTCTACTTTCTCTTAAATTAATCGAATAATTTATGTATTTCCATTTTATCTCCTTTTTTGGTTTACTATCTACAAATTTGTATTTGTTACTTTAGTAATTGTTTTAATGTATACAGAACACAACTTTAATTTAACAGAGTCTCCCTTCATTTGGTTACTTCACATATAATAACATTATAATAGGGTTTCGTATTTCCTTATATCAAAATATTGATTACGATATTTTGCTGTGCTAAGATTTTTATTAAGCATATATCTAGAATTTTATCAAATGTCTTCCTGCATTTATCAAGAGCATCATATAATTTGGTGAATTATATTGAATAATATATTTGGGGGGATTTTTTTTTTTTTAATTATGACTGAGTGAAAATGTACATTCTCATATAAATTTGCATGCCCACCTATATGCAGCTTCCACTGTTCTCCCTGCCCGGTGACAGCACACTATTCTTCTCTGCTCCATACATGTCTCATCCTCCCAACTGTCTCCTTTCCCCTCCTCTCCACCCACACCCCTTCCTCCAGCCAGAGGTCGGCAGGATGATATCCTACAGATGCATAGAACCATAAAATGCATCCAATATATGGTCACTCGGTGTCACCAAGTCCAATCCATTTGTGTCCAAAAAGTGGACCTTAGTTATGATTTATGGGCAAAGGCAGCTTCAGGGCCAGAGGCCATGTTCCCAGGGAAACCCCAAAGCCGCTGGACCATCAATTGAGGTCTTTTAGTGGAGATCTCCGGTGCTCCCCTTTTTATTCTTGTATTGCCAGTGAGACTCAACTTTGTGAGCTCCATCACAGCTATCACTGGTGGTGGCTGGGCACCATCCAGTTCTTCCAGTCCCAAGTCTATGCAGCAAACCACTCATGTGGGTCTCTCTGTCTTCTGGGTTGTCTTTCTCCATGTTGTTTTGGTCCTCCGTGAGCATCTGTTCCTGCTGAGTTGGGACTATTTGCTGTGTCCTCAGACGGCAGCTTGGCAGCTTTTAAGACCCCAGATGCCACTCACCAATGTAGGGTGCAGAGAGCCCTCTTAGCAAAACGCTAGTTGTGCCAATTGGCCTCGATTTCACTTAAGAGCATGGTCCCCTATCGCCTGCCCCAGCTACTCTGTCCTTACAATACTGGATTAAGATGGAAGGAGTATTCAAGTTATGTTGAAGTCCACTTAATGTTGTTCTTGTTTCTAATGAGTGCTATCACCGCTTTCTCCCAACTAGATTTCTAGTAACTATCTAAACTAAACCCTCCCCCCCACCCTTCTTCCCTCCCCTCCCTTGCAGCTGTCAAAGAGTCTTTTCTTCTACACAGAAATCTGTTTCTGAGTTCTTATCATAGGGATCTCATACAATATTTGTCCTTTTGTTGCTGACTGCTTTCACTCAACATAATGTCTTCCAGTTGAAACCAGGTTAGGAGATGTTTCCTGGAATCGTCATTTTTCTTTATCATTGTATAGTGCTCCATTGAGCATATATACCATAGTTTATCTGTCCATTCCTCTGTTGTATCTGGGTTGATTCCATCTTTTTGCTATCTTGGACTGTGCTGCAGTAAACATTCTTGTACATGTATCTGTTGGTGTGAATGGCCTTGATTCTGTAGGATATATTCCAAGTAGTGGAATTACTGGGTCAAATGGTATATCTACATCCATTATTTTAAGGTAGCGCCAGATTGCTTTCCAAAGAGGCTGGACCATTTTGCAACCCCACCAACAGTGTAGGAGAGTTCCACTTTCTCCACAGCCTCTCCAGCATTTTTTGTTTTGTGTTTTTGGATCATGGCCAACCTTGTTGGGGTGAGATGGTATCTCATTGTAGTTTTGATTTGAATTTTTTTAATAACTAAATATGTTTTTTGGCTGCCTGGATCTTCTCTTTAGAGGAAAGTCTGTCCATCTCCTTTGTCCATTGCTTAATTGGATGATTCATCTTCTTCTTATTGATATTTTGTAGTACCTTGTAGATTACGGAGATCAGGCATTGATTTGACCTAGAGTTGCTAAATACTTTTTCCCATTCTGTAGGTGGCCTTTCAACTCTTGTGATAAAGTCTTTGAATGAGCAAAAGTGATTGATTCTTAATAGTTCCCATTTATCTATTTTCTCTTCTGTTGATCGTGGTTTGTTTGACAGATTTAAAGTCTGTCTTCATTGTGTATTAAAACTTCCATTGTTGTTTCTACTTTTTCCTGGATGAGCTTTATCATTTTAGATTTGATATTTAGGTCTTTTATTCAATTTGAGTTGGTTTTTGTATAAGGTGTAAGACATGGGTCTTGCTTCACTTTATTGTAGATGAATTTCCAATTTTGCCAGCACCTTTTGTTGAAGAGATTGTTGTTACCCCAGTTTAATGTCTTAGGGCCTTTGTCGAATACCAACTATTCATAGGCAGATGATGTCATCTCTGGGGTCTCAATTCTGTTCCATTGATCGATCTGTCTGTTCTTATACCAGTATCAGGCTGTTTTGACCACTGTGGCAGTGTAATAGATTCTGAAGTCGGGCAATGAGAAGCCTCCCAGTGTATTCTTCGTCTTTAGTGGTACTTTACGTATCCAGGGTTTCTCCCCTTTCCGAACAAAATTAGTGATTTGTTTCTCCATCTCATTAAAAAATGACACTGGCACTTGTATTGGGATTGCATTTTACAAGTAGATTGCTTTAGGTAAAATAGTCATTTTCACAACGTTAAGTCTTCCTATCCATGAGCAGGGTAGGTTTCTCCATTTATGTAAGTCTTTCTTAGTTTCTTATAGCAAGGACTCGTAGTTCTCTTCGTAAAGGTATGCTATTTCTCTAGTTAGATTAATTCCTAGGTACTTTATCTTCTTAGGGGTTATAGTAATGGTATAGATTTGATGATTTCTTCATTAACAGTTTCGCTGTTGGTATAAAGGAATCCTACTGATTTACTTATGTTTATCTTGTATCCTGAGACTTTGATGAACTCTTCTATCAGTTTGAGTAGTTTACTTATACATTCTTTGGGATTCTCTGCATATACATCAAAAAAGAGACAGATTTTCACTTCTTCTTTGTCAATGCAGATGCCCTTTATTTCTTGGTCTTGTCTAATTTCTCTGGCTAGAACTTCTAGTACAATGGAGAGGTGTGAGGTGAGCTCATCCAGGAAAAAGTAGGAACAACAACGGAAGTTTTAATACACAATGGAGAGGTATGACTGAACATGTTTGTCTAGCTCCTGTTCTCAAGGGAAACTTCAGGATGACATAGGCAGTTGGTTTGTATAAATGGCCCTATTGTGTTGAGGAATTTTCCGTCTATGTCTATTTTGCTAAGAGTTTTTAGCATGAATGGGTGTTGGACTTTATCAAATGCTTTTTCTTCATCATTGGACAAAATCAGGTGATTCTTGTCGTTTGTGTTATTTGTGTGGTTAATCATGTTAATTGTTTTTCTGATGTTGAACCAGCCTTGCATCCCTGGTATGAGCCCAACTTAGTCATGATGGATTATTTTTTGGATACGTTGTATTCTATTAGCAAGAATTTTGTTGAAGATTTTTGCATCTAGATTCATGAGTGATATCGGTCTGTAGTTCTTTTTTGTTGGGTCTTTCCCTGGCTTTGGTATCAGGGTTATGCTGGCTTTATAGAATGAGTGTGGGAGTACTCCATTCCTTTCTATACTGTGAAATAGTCTTAGTAGTACTGGAGATAACTCTTCTCTAGAAGCTTGGTAGAATTCTGCGGTGAAGCTATCTAGGCCTGAGATTTCTTTGGTTGACAGTTTTTTGATGACATTTTCTATCTCTTCCTTTGTGATGGGTTTATTAAGTTGTTCTGCTTTGCATTGTGATAATTTGTGTAGGTGATATGAATGAAAAAATTTGTCCATTTCCTCTAGGTTTTCAAATTTGTTAGAGTACAGTCTTTCGTAGCATTCTGTTATGATATATTTGATTTCTGTTGGATCTGCTGTGACAACTCCCCTCTGATTTCTAATTTGGGTTATTTGTTTCCTTTCCTGCTTTTCTTTAGTAAGTTTAGCCAGTGGTTTGTCAATTTTGTTGATCTTTCAAAAAAACAGCTTTTGTTCTTTTCAATTTTTTCAATTGTTTTCCTATTCTCTAATTCATTTAGCTCTGTTCTAATCTTTATGATCTGTTTTCTTCTGGTGGCTGAGGGGTTCCTCTATTGTTCTCTCTCTACTTGTTCAAGCTGTAGGGATAGTTCCTTTATTTGGTTTCTTTCTTCCTTCCAGATGTGTTCATTTATGGTGATAAACTGACCTCTGAGCACTGCTTTGGCTGTATCCTATAGGTTCTGCTAGGTAGTGTTTTCATTCTCATTTGAATCCATGAATTTCTTTATTTCATCCTTGATTTTTTCTATAACCCATGGTTTTTTGAGCAAGATGTTGTTCAGTTTCCAAGAGTTCCACTTTCCATCTATGTTTTTTCTGCTATTGATTTAGATTTTTAAGGCTTTATGATCTGAGAAGATGCTTTGCATTAATTTAACGGTATGGATTTTGTTAACAATTGCATTATGTCCTAACACAGGGTCAATTCTGGAGAATGTTCCATGTGCACTGGCAAAGAAGGTGTAGTTGCCTGCTGATGGGTAGAAAGTTCTGTATATATCAATGAGGTCTAGTTGGTTAATTGTGGCAATAAAGTCTAATGTATCTTAGCTGACCTTTTTTCTAGATGATCTGTCCAGTATTGAGAGTGGAGTGCTGAAGTCTCCAGCTGTTATTGTGGAGTAATCTAACTCTTTTTTGAGTGTAGTCAGTGTTTCATCAACACTTAGGTGCTCTGATATTAGGGGCATAAATATTTAATTTATTTAAGTCTTGCTTGTATACTGAACCTTTCAGCAATAAATAGTGTCCATCTTTGTCCACGATGGTGGATTTTACATTAAAATCGATTTTGTCTGAGATTAGAATTGCCACACCTGCTCTTCTTTGTTCATTGTTAGCTTGATATATATTCTTCCATCCTTTGATTTTCAGTTTGTTCCTACCTTTAAGTCTCAAATGAGTTTCTTGTAGACAACATATGGATGGGTCATGTCTTTTGATCCAAGATGTCACTTGATGTCTCTTTACTGGAGCATTCAGTCCATTCACATTCTATGTATTTATTGATACATATATGTACAGTGCTACCATAGTGATAATGTTTATTTTTGTGTTGTTGTTTTCTGTGCTGTTCTTATTAGTCTGTTCTGTGACATTCTTTTTTGTGAGTTGATATTTCACCTTTTTCAGAGCTGGTTTTGTGGTTGTTTAGACTCCTGTGTTACATTTCTTGATATGGTATGTTGCATCTTTGCTATACTTTATAGCTGCCCCTATGATTACCCTTAATAAACTATATATAAACCCAATTTTAATTACTACCAGTCTTGTCAACTTCCTCTACATCTGGAAGGACTATAATGACTGTAGTACATACCCCTTCTTAATGTGATAGCACCATACATTTCATGATAATCATTGGATTGTTTCCTTCAGTATTAAAGCTGTGATTGAGTTTGGAGCCTTCCCTAACTGAGTAGAATTCTGGATGATGTTTCATTCTAAAATATAAAGTTAGTAGTTTTGTTCTTCTAAGCCAATGCCAAGAATGTCTTATAGCATTTCTCATAGTTTTGGTTTGGTTTCTACAAAGTCTCTGAGTTTCTGTTTATCTGGGAATGTCTTTATTTCCTTTTCATATTTGAAAGATAGTTTTTCAGGATATATAATTCTTGATTGGAACTTCTTCTCCTTCAAGGCTTTGAATGTGTCACGCCACTGTCTCCACGCCAGCATGGTTTCTGCTGAGAAATCTCATGAAAGCCTACAGGATTTCCCTCTGAATGTTAGCTATGGATTGAGTCTTGCTACCTTTAAGAGTTGCTGCTTGTGTTTCATTTTGTTAAGCTTGATTATAATATGTCTTGGAAGCTTTCTTTTTAGATCTATATTGGGTGGTGTACGATATGCATCTGTAGTATTTATATTCTCTTCCTTCATGATTTCTGGGAAGTTTTCTGTCAGCAGCTCAGCAACGATACTCTGTGTGTTCTCAAGTGTCTCATCCTGTTCAGACTCCAATTAATTGTAAGTTGTTCCTTTTAATAGAGTCCCACATGCTTCTTAATGTTTCTTCATTTTTCTTGTTTCTTTTTTCTGATTTTTGCTCATAGACGCTGGCACCAGTAGCTCCGTCTTCCAAGTCAGCAATTCTTTTTTCCATTTGTTCCATTCTGTTTTCTTGGCTTTGAGTGGAAGCTTCTGTGTCTTTGATTTTGTTCTTGATCTGTTGGATTTCAGAATACTGGTGTTCCATCAGATTGAACACCTTGCTTAATTTTTCCTTTTGTTCTGCTGCATTTTGTATAAGGTCTAGAAGGGCTCTGTATATAATCCTTTTGTATTCACCTTCTGATGATTTCAGAAAAGTTTCTTCATCTATAAAACTCCGTGGTTGTTTTGTTTGGGAGCCTTCTGAGGCCATGGGTGATTTCTTGTTTGCCACAAGCGTCTGTTGCTTTTGGGGTTTTATGTGAGTAAGTAAAGGCTGGGAGACATACTATGAGGGTGGACTGTAGATGTTTCTCTAGGCTATCTTAAAATGTAAAATAAAAGGTATCTGAACACTTCCCAAGTCAGTCAGGTTTTCAGGTATAGAGGTCCCTCTTCCTAACTGGCAAAGTAAGCACCTATAGATCCAACTGCAGATGATATGAACTAGTTCAAAATACAGCAATGTTACTGCCCTGTTGATCTCTGCTGAGAGGGCCCAGCCTTAGGTGACACTGTGTAAAGCACTGCTTTTCTGATAGAAAAGTGCTCTCCTTTGGGCAAGCTCAGGCTCCCAAGCTAAGAATGAGGTCCAGCTGTGGCCACCATATCTATCATGGCTCCCTCCATATGGTTGGTGGATAGAGGGGCTAAAGGTGCCAAGATGTAGTGAGTCCTCAGCCTCTGTTGCCAGGCCCCCACCATAGGTGACACTGTGTAAACTACTGCTTTTCTGTCGGAGAGGTGCTGTCCTGTTTGCAGGTGCTGGCTCCCAGGCTGAATTAGGTCCTGCTATAATCTCCGTATCCAACATGGCATCCCACACATAGGCGCTGCCAGTTCTGTACAAACCACACTGTGGCAGAGATAAAAAGACAGGCCCAAAGTAGCTAGATGAACAGAGTCCTAAGCCTGGCTCTCAAAATATGGCAATTTCACCTACCTATCTCACCAAGAGTGTGTATGAGATGAGCTGCTAAGCTTGACCCAGCTCCTCCCGCTGGCCAAGGCAGAGAAAGAGAAGTCAAAATGGTGTGTTACCTTTAGTCCGTGAGAGCCAGGTTTAGACAGGAGCAGGAGTCAGTGAAAGAGAGGAGGTTTTTCCTTCAGTGGTGTGAAGTCCAAAGTAACATCCCTGTGCTGTGTCCTGGGGCTCACTAGGTGACCAGAAGTCTTTGTTTGATTATTAATTCAGGTCTTGGTTTCCAGAAGGGTATAAGGGGATGTGTGCTTAGTCTGTCATCTTAATTCCCCCACGCCATATTCAATAATATTTTGATGTTAATCCACCTTCACAAATTGACACAAATGCCATTTGACTGTAATATGTTATCTTTCTAGCATATTTCTGTATTTAACAATTTTTGTTTTAAGATTAATGTATATATACGTGTATGAGTGATTATATTGCAATTTTTCTTTCTCTAAGCCTAATGGGAAAAGTTGGAGTAAGTCTTTGTATTTAATTGTATATAATTAGTGATGTGAATTCAATGATTGTTTCTTCAAGACTTTATTTGATCTTCCAGATCAAGTTTCTTAATGTTTTGGTACTATTATTTTTGGAAACTAAAAATATTTATCTAAATAATTCCTAAGTCTAGCAGGATACCACAAATAAGATTTAAACATTTCAAAACATGAACACCAACTGTTAAAAAGCAGAGGAAATATCAAATTTAAATATATTAATTTTTCTATGGGAAAATAATGAAACAAATAAATGCTACATTTGGTTTTAGACTGCAGGAAGGCATTGTATCTACAGAAAAAAAATTCATATTAGATGCTATTTGTACTGTTTTAAATTTAACATTTTAACTTCTGTGAAATCTGCAGCTATTTAGGTATTTTATTCATAGAAGGAAAAGCTAAAACTTTTTGTATGATTTCAAAAACTCTAAAGTACATATGCTGATCTAATTGTCAAATAATTTATGGTATTGTTACTTATTACACAAAAAGCATAGAAATTTTTACATTTCTATGTAGATAATTTTAAGAATATTGAACCATATTTCATATGCTTAAGACAACTATCTAAGTGTACATTTGTCATGCAAAAATTCTTACATACTTTAAAATAAAATTTATCATGATTTCATTTAAAGCATTATTTCTAATACCAATTCAAGTTCCTTGAAATAAAAAAATCTTACCTTCATATTTCATAGACAAACTGTCATTCACATGTTTTAATTAATACTTTTTTTCAATGATCATTTCATGGAGTACTATCTATTTTGTATTCTGGCCTCTAGGGTTACCATGAGTCAGATCCAACTTAATGGCACTGGGTAGGTAGTAGTTTTGAAAATAAAGCACAGCCAATTAGAAAATGTGTACAGAATATTTCATTTAGTTGCTCATTTATCTACAGTATGATGAACTATCACGTTTTCTAGGTACAATAGAGAACTTAGAATAAATTATCTAATAATGTTTTATTTCCTTGAAGTAGAGCTTTTCTATCTAGGCAATCATTGTTTAAAACAGTTTTTTTTATACTACAAAATGAACCCTTGATAAGATTTAAGAATCATATTTTAAAAGAGAAGTTAGGGATACTATAACTTCTGAAGTACTCCTTTATATTTGTTGCATCAGAGATTACGGAAAACTATTAGAAGTGAGGAAAATTATATTTTCTGATACGTAAGTAATATAGAGTTAAAGAGTTAACATTCTTGTGACAGTCTGATTTATATTGATGAAAAGATTACATTTCTGCATCAGATTAATTTGATAACATTTTAGACCATCATAAACAAAACAACCATAAACATAACCAACAACAAAAAAAAACCCAGTGTCATCGAGTCAATTCTGACTCATGGCGACCCTATAGACAGAATAGAACTGCCCCACAGAGTTTCCAAGAAGTGCCTGGTGGATTCAAACTGCTGACCTTTTGGTTAACAGACATAGCACTTAACCACTATGCCACTAAGGTTTTCTAACAACCACAAAAAATTCAGTTTTTGTTTGTGAATAATGTTGACTGTTGCTGTTTAAAATTGTTAGTCATTTGTATGATTTAAAGATTGCACATAGATTATACATCTGGAGTCTCCATTTGGTTAAACTTCTCTTCACATGTTATGAGAAGAAACACATATTGAAAACTTTGAACCACAGAATTAAAGTTTGTTTACCATAATCTTCAAAGGTAGAATTACATTCTGAACACTAAAAGAATGTATTTACAGATCACCTCCTCCAAACAGGCTGTCTTATTCAGACAACCATTGGTAACTATAGTTGCTGTTATTGCCTGTAAGGTTGTAAAAATAAATCATCGTATTATTTCATTTACAGATACAACTGATTATCTAAACTAGGACAGATTTTGAGAATAACAGTGTCCCCCATTATCTGTCAGAATATGTATGAATTAAATGAAGTTGTATATATGTATGTACATACACTCCCTAGTTGGTTCTACCCTGGCCCCTAGGGTTGCCATGAGTCGGATCCAACTCGATGGCACTTGGCTGGCCCTAGTTGGTGCAAACACTGAATTCTCTTGGCTGCCCAGTGAAAAGTTCCTCCAGAGGTACCTCTGGAAAAAAATTGTAATAATCTGCTTCCAAAAAATGGCCTTTGAAAATTCAGTGAAACAGAGTTCTACTTCGACACTTCCGGGGTCTCCATAAGTCAAAATCAACTTAATGGGAAATTTTTTATTTAATATGTGTATATAAATTATAGAAGAAAATGCTGTTGGAGGTAAAATAGAAAAAGAAAAACCTATAGTTTAATCTAGAATAAGGGCAAGCTATTACACCCAAAAAGTAAAATGATTTCTGCAGCTAGGTCAACTAAATATGAATCCCTTACTTATTAATAGTATGTTTTGAGCAAAATATTTAACTAAGCTGTAAGTGTCTTACCTTTAATCTGAGGTCAAAAACAGCATCTACTTCATAAAATTATTTAAGGATTAAATACATTAGTTCATGTAAAGCACTTAACAATATGTCTGACATATAGTAATTAATGTTGGCAATTATTATTACTCCAGAAAATAGGACCAATTAACTATGACATATAGAGTTCTTCCTCAGTCCAAGTCTGAGATCCATCTTGTCTTTAGGACTGATAAATAACTTGGGTGAAGGAGAGGAAAGAAAACAGGCTTTATGGTATGTTTTGGGGGCTATAATTCAATTATTGGTATTGATGAAATACATATTCAAACAATTTTACTGCTGAAATTAGACAGAAGAGAATATGGAACCAGGGATATCATTGATGATGTTAAATGGATCTTGGCTGAAAGCAGAGAACACCTGAAGGATGTTTACCTGTGTTTTACCGACTATGCAAAAATATTTGACTATGTGGATTATAAAAAATTATGGATGATGTTGTGAAGAACGGGAATTCAGAAACACTTAATTGTGTCATAACTAACCTGTACATGGATCAAGAGACAGTTAGCTGTTCAGATAGAACAAGGGTCTACTAAATGGTTTCAAGTCAGGAAAGACATAGGTCAGTGTTATATCCTCTCACTACACCTATGTAACTGTTATGCTGAGCAAATAATCCAAGAAGCTGGACTGTATGAAGAAGAATGGAGCATCAAGATTGGAGGAAGACTCATTAACAACTTACGCTGTGCAGATGATACAACATTGCTTCCCGAAAGCAAAGTGGATTGAAGCAGTTACTAATAAAGATCAAAGATCACAGCTTTCACTATTGGTTACAACCCAACATCAACAAAGCAAAAATCTTTACCACTGGACCAATAAGCAACATCATGGTTAATGGAGAAAAAATTGAGTTTGTCATGGATTTCACTGTACTTGGATCCACAACCAACACCCATCGAAGCCTAGAAATCAAAAGACACATTTAATTGGGCCATCTGCTGCAAAAGACCTCTTTAAAGTGTTGAAGGGCAAAGATCTATCCTTGAAGACTAAGGTGATCCCAACCCAAGCCATGGTATTTTCAACTGTGTCACATGTTTATGAAAGCTGGACAATGAATAAGGAAGATAGAAGAAGAATTGACGCCTTTGAATTGTGGTGTTGGGGAAGAATATTAAATATAGCATTGACTACCAAAAGGAGGGACATATCTGCCTTGGAAGAAATACAGCTGGAGTGCTGTTTAGAAGCAAGCATTGACAAACTATGTTTTAGATACTTTGGATGTGTTGTCAGGAGTGATGAGTCTCTGGAGAAGAACATCATGCTTGTTTAAGTACAGATTCATTTGAAAAAAGAAAGGCTCTCAATTAAATGGGTTGACACAGGGCCTACATGACAATGGATTCAATCATAATGATGACTGTGAGCATGGTGCAGGACTGGGCAGTGTTTTGTTCTGTATGGGGCCATCATGCGTAGGAACTAGCTCTATGGAACCTAATAACAACTAACGCTAGAATATAGAAACATCAAACTAATGAAGGCAAGAAAGATAAATCCAAAAACCAGGTGAAAAATCTTGCTTTTAAAATGATTTACTGTTATTTGTAAGTAATAACTACATTCATATTTCTCTATCTGTTCTTCTCTTAAACTGCCTCTCTAAGACTGCATTCCCTAGAGAATTGGAACCAGTAAAACATATAAATATATAGACCACCCACCCGGGAGAGAGATTTATATAAAGGAAATGGCTCACACAATTTTATGGGCTGAGGTCTAGGTGTCAGTCTGGAAGCTTCTCTTGAGTTACATTGCTGCAGCGGCTGGCATGCCCAAGACAGACATACGACAGGCCTCTGGCTCACAGGCTGTGGGAACTGATGGATCCCAAGATCAGCAGGTAAGTTCCTAGTCCAAGTCCCAAGAACCAGAGGTCAGGAGCAAGTTGTAGGATCCAACGTGAGCAAAAACCAGCAAGCTTAGCCAGAAAGTCCACCTATATTGGATAAAGGCCACACCGTCAAGGAAACTCCTTTTCAACTGATAGACTGCTCACAACAGATCTCATGGTAATGATTACATTATGTCAGGTATCATTATAGACGTAACTATGTCATTATGTAGTTGACAAACTAAATAGTAACTGCCAAACCTTTGAGAAACATGAGTCACTTAAGTTGACATACAATCTTACCAACACAATATCTATGCATTTTTGCATTTTGAAGGAGAACTTTCAAACAAAAATGATAATCTCTAAAGTGTGAGATGAAGGGGCAAATGATAATTTTTTTCCTTCTACACTTCTGTATTATTTTCACTATTATCTTTTTAAACAATGGCCCCCAAATTAATGCTTTTTGTTTTCCTTCTGCGGTTTTACTAGAATGTGTCTAGATGTGGATTTCTTTGTGTTATTCTGATTGGTACTTGGTTTTGTTTCATGTGTCTAAGGATTTGTGTCTTTCTTTAAATATGGAAATCTCTGTCTTTTGAACATTGTCTCTTCACTTCCATTCTCTTCTCTATATTTCATAACTCCCTCTCATATTTGTCCTCTTTTTGTCTATGTAATTTTTTAGACAGTTTTATTATACTTCTATCTCACAATTATTTCTCTTAGGTATGTTTCATCAAGTACTCAAAAATCCTGATGGCATAGTGGCTAAGTGGCATGGTTGCTAACCAAAAGGTTGGCAGTTTGAATCCACCAGGCGCTCCTTGAAAACCCTGTGAGGCAGTTGTACTCTGTCCTATAGGGTTGCTATGAGTCAGAATTGATTCGACAACAGTGGGTTTAATTTATCAGCTGCCTAACTTCTCAGTTGCGTGTCAATTGTGCTTTTTACTTTTATTTATTTGCAGTTCTGTTTCATCATTTTCTTAATTTGTTCCTTTACTTTTTGTAGTTTTGCATAACTTAGCTGTGATTTTATTTTATTTTTATTTTTGTAAACATTTTATACCTTCTTATTTAAGATTCTTTAGCTGAAAACTCCAGTATCTGTAGTTGGTGGGCAATGGTTAAGTGTTTGCATCCACCAGTTGCTTCTTGGATACCTTATGAGACAGTTCTACTCTGTCCTATGGCCAAGCCAAGTGCTGTCGAGTCGGATTCGACTCATGGCAACCCTAGCCTATAGGGTCACTATAAGTCAGAGTCATCCTGAGGGCCATGAGTGTGTTTTTTTTTTCTTTTTTTTTGGTTATTCTTAAAGCTCTAATTTAGCCCTGTTATTGTTTTGCTGACACTTGATCATGGTGGCTTTGTTTCTTTTGGTTTTCTAATTATATTACTGGTTTCATATTTGGCTGATTTAAATCTGTGGAAATTCTGTGAGGTCTGGGTTGAGAGCCTGTTCTTTCAGTGAGCATTTGCCTTATCTGAGGGATGCTAAAAACCCACTGTAAGTTAACGTTTCAGTTTAAGATTTTCATATCTGTACAGGCAGTGACATTTAAGTCCCAAACCTGTGTCAAGAAAAACCTGAATATGCAAATTCTCCCTTAGGTCTGTGGGTGAGAAAGTAAGGTGGTTGGTAAGATTCTTTTATTTTAGATTTCCCATCCATCCAGAGCACAATACAAGAAAGCCATTTTCCTGTTGTCTCCCTTGATCAGCACATAGGCTTTTATTTTGATTTTCACTAATCTAAACATGGTCTTTGAGGCTCCTGAGTTTATAAATTAAGACATAATTTCAGCTCTATCTTGTGTGGGCCCTGAATCTTATTTTCATCCAGACCTACAAACCAATGTTTTACGTTCTTGGGTTTGGCAAACACCCACAGCACAGAAAAGGCTTCAATAATCACTCAGAATATGTTTTTCCTCTTTCTGGTCCCAGGAATTATCCTTCATTTCTTAAGCATTTAGAATTACATTTTTTTAAAGAAAAGATCTATGTTTCAGTTAAAATTTCTGTGCATTCTCTATTTCGAGAATTTTAAATATTTCTAGTCCGCCATTTTTCCCAGAAGTGGAAGTGAACCATATCTATATCTCTAACTAAAATTGTTGAAAAATAAACTTTAAAAAGAAACATATTACAGAAATTATGTTACTCTTGTTTCTCTCCTGGAAGCTTAATTTTCATCTAAATAACTTATGTTCTTTTTTTTTTTTCTCTGTCAGATTATATTGTTTTCTCAGATCCAAGACTCCTGACCCCATGATAATAAATATCTCTCTGCTCTGACTGCACTAGGTGTTGTCAATCTCCCTGTTACTGACTGTTAGACACCCTGGTCATGGTCAATTATCGTTTATTTGAATGGATTCTTTCTTTTTCTCTTTTTCTTTTTTTAATCTGGAAACTAGTTTTATACTTAGTTGATGATATTAACGGCTCATCTACCATGTTCCTTATTGACCTAGTTCCTAGTTTTGAAATTATCTTCATGTTCATGTTTCTGTGTGTTTAATTCTTGAATCATTAAATTACTACTTCCAGTGCTCAGAGATTGCTCTTGAGTTTCTCTGAGTTCCAGGTCTCTGTTTTTCCTCATGCTGCCTGTCACACTGACACCTTCTTCCTGGTGGACAATACACATCTGTTTCAGATGATGATTTTCCCTACTGTTCTATAGGTTCCAAGAAAGAAACATATTGCTTCATTTTGATATTTTCTGAAGTTGCTGTATTTTACTTTTTGAAATTGTAAAATAACATATTTTCATTAAAAAAAAATTACCTTTACAAAAAATAGTACATAGTATGAAGAAAAAGTTAACCACGTCTGTAATCTGGACATGTCAGAGATATCACTATTAACAATTATTAACATTGTTCCTACAAACTTATGCATTCAAAACACAAACATAATAATGTAATTCTACTTTAAATTTTACTTTGTAACCAGACTTTTCCCCTCCAAACTATCATGAAAATACTTCTATGGTAAATCCTAGAGAACTGTATTATTTTAATTGTTAAAAATATTCAGTTATATGGAATATATGTAATTCATATATAATCTACTGCAGAAAAGTGTAGATTTTCTCAAAATTAGAAAAAGTGTTTCAGTGAATACAGTAGAGGACATTGTATGAATTATTTACATGAGATAGCATTCTATCACATTGCTAATAAAATGGTATGTGCTTTTAAAAATATGATACATATTGGGACATTGGACTTTAAATAAGTTTATGTTTTTCCCATTGGGCAATATCAATCTTCATCCATACATTTCCTAATATATGGTATTTAACTGTTATTTAATATAGATAGTAGTAAACAGCTTTTTTAGTTCTAGCATTTAAATGAATTGCCAGATTTCTGAAAGGTTCTTATCTATACCTACACCTATATTTATCTGTATCTATGTACATAGCCAAGCCAAGCCAAGTGCCGTCATGCAAATACATAAATAACATGTATATTACCCAAAAATAGCTTACTAGCAACTGCTTTAGTTTTATCTATGTTAAAAGCATTTTTAAGAATTTAAGCATATCCAGAAAAAAATGTAAACATTTTCTGTTGAATCTCATCTGTCCTCTTTTCCCATGCCCCGGCTAGAAATTATTATTGCTATGTGTCCTTCAAAACTTTCTGCTATGTATAAAACCCAAACCAACTGCCATCAAGTTGGGTTTGACTCATAGAGACCCTATAGGTTAGAGTAAAACTGCTCCATAGAGTTTCCAAGGACAAATAAAAAATATAAATGTGAATGTTTTAACAAATAAAAATGAAATATTCTTATACATTGTCTCCTATCTATTGCTTTTGTCTTTTAGCATCATGATTTCATTTTGAAAAATGCAGATGTAACTAGTTAGTCTCAATGACTGCATAACGTTTAATAGTATATTTATTTCAATACTCCTTTAATGATGGACGGAGTGTCTCCAGGGCTTCACTCTTACAAAAAGCTGAGATGGACAGCTCCATGCCTGTTGTCCTTATAGCATGCCTTCTTGACAATGGCTCACTCTCTTTTCCGTAAGGGTAGGTACGTATTGTTGCCTTCACAGACAAAGTAAACAAGACCAGAAAGTTTATGCTATTTATTGAAACATAGTAAAGGGGAACTAGGAACTTGATTCCAAATCTTAGAATCTAGGTCTGTTTACCATGTACAATATAAAGGATCATTTAAATACTCTTACTCAGCAAAAGCAGCTGTGAGAAGACCTCAACCTAATGTTTTGCTGTTAGCTATTCTCTAACTCAGAAATGACTGTAATGGTTCCTTGTATTTTGTGTTTGGATGTTGTCTGGTTTTAGCGAGCTCAGCATGCTTCCTCCTGTTTTCACACCTCACCTGCTCTGCCTCTCTGGTGCACCCTTTCAGGCCTGTCTGTACTTTCGTCTTCTGCATTCTGGTTTGGAGAGTCTCCTTTCCCTAAAATAAAGCAGCTGTTGTCTCTCTAATCTCATTTAACTTTCTAAAGCCAGCTTTTCTTAGTGTTGTAGGAAGGGCCATCTTTCTTTCAAATATAGTCAATATTGCTAATAAAATGTACCTATTTTACATAATTATGGATCATTTTTATGTGCATAAACTGAATATTGACAAAATCAGCAAAATGATAACATTAACTTACTACTTATGGCTAAACTGAACTTTTCAAATATATTTTGTCATTTAATCCTTCTAGTGTCTTCAGGAGGCTGTCACTACTACTGTGACCATTTTAGGAAGAAACAGAAGGCTAGATAAATTAAATAGTTTGACAAAAGATGTTTGATTATAAGAGGAAAAAAGGAAATTTCTATTCACGTCTGCTGGGCTCAAAAGCCCGTTACATTATCTTCTCCTTTAGGAGAATAGTTAGATTCTTAACTATGGTTTCTTTTACATTGAGGGACAAAATGTAAATGTTGTCTCTAAAATATTAATGGAAATAAATCTATGAATCATTTTCAATACATATATTCACTTATAACTTCTTAACATTGTGTCCAGTGCTTAGAGAAAGAACATGATTGAGTCTATTGCCTTGATCTGTATTTATGTACGCTGCTTTAAGTTATAATTTCTGGATTCACATAAACAATCCTCATTAATTTAGCACATTGACTCACTCAGGATATTTCTAATTTAAGGTAAGTGTAATAAATAAGTGCTTGGGAACCACAAAGCTAGGATAACATACTTGGATCATCTACCGGGATAGAATAATGAGATTCATTCTAGAGGCTGATTTAATACGGGAGGTGAAGAGAAAGTAAAGAAACTCAAGATTGCACAGGGTTAAGACAAGCCTACTTCTCATAGTAAACATCTATAATAAAATCACACCTTTAGGTCAAATCATTCTAATATGAATACGGTATATGTGAAACACAACCTACGAGAGAAACTGCATCATCATCGGATAACTATGTCATTATTGTTTTAATACTATTTTGTCAGCTTAATATTCATTGTATCCACAGTTTATATAATTTAACAAATTGTAAAATCTTCTCTTGAGTTTCAGTAAACAAAAAAAAAAAGTCTGTGGAGGAAAAAAAAAAATAGAAAACACCATCACTGTGGCTAGAAAAACAGGCAGAATATGGTAGGATATGAGAAGGCATAATTGCATGCTTTGATATTTATGATGAAAGACCAGAGCTGAAAGAAAAATGACAAAAATGCTATCTAAGCCTTTTGTGAAACAAAGAAAACCTGAAGGTCGTGCAATAGTAATTTTCATCATTCCTTCCCAAGCTTTGGCGAGCTTTGAAAATTCATGTGTAATAGCAGCTAGCTTTTCTAAGTGAAAATACTTGGAAATCATCTTGGGACACACAGTCTATTAAAAGAACAACTTCATTTTCCAACCATAAGGAAAATAAAATTCTATTTCAGACCCTTACATTGACTTTATTTAAATAAGGGTATTTTTTACTGCACACAACACTGCATTGTGTGGTTATTTCTCTGGTTTTAAAAAATGTAAAGAATATTTATTTAAAAATCAAGGATCACATATGAAATGTATCCAACAATCTCCTGAAAATTTGTTTTGAAGTGACTTTATAAAGAACAGATTAAAAAATCTAAAATGATGTTTGTATATTTTTCCCAAGTTTTGCAATGGATAATGTTCAAATTATATAAATACAAATTTTTGGAATAATTCAGCTAAAACTTTTGAACTAGTCTGAAGTGGCTTATCTAACTCTACTTCTTTTTTAAAAACAAAGGTTGAACTCATTGCAAGACAGAAATTTTTCCTTGTTACGAAAAAACTTATGCACACATGTACTCATTGACTTACGTGTGATTACTGATGTTTATTACTGAGACACATACATTATTTCTAAATCATTTCAAAACTTTTTTCCTCCTGTTTAGATAAAAAGAAATTATCACTTTTACAGAACAACTAACTGGCTAGCCTTGTTCCAAAATATTTAAAATAAATGGATCTCATTTTTTCCACCTTGACACATTCTCCACGGTGCTTATTTTAAAATATTTATACACTCTGAATGAGTATAAATATCTATTTCCTCTCTAAAATTCATTACACAGTTGTAGAAAACCAAGAGGGAGAGTAAATTAAATTGTTACTGTGTAATTGTCAATGTTTTTCATTTCCCATTTAGGCATTTCTCTCACCAATACTGCTTACTTTTTTTTTTTTTTTGATAGAGGAAACATAATGATTATTGTGAATAGGAAAATATGACTTTTACTTGCCCAATTATTATCATGTGAATGTGCCAAACATCTGTGCTTTACATTGTGTTGAAACATCTGTTACCTTTAGTTCTTTCATGTCTATTGTTCACATGAAATTTCCCAGTAAAGATTTTGTGATTCTTTTTCCATCATTTCGTTTAGACGTGCCGCAGCTATGTATTGCTATAGAGAATTCCTTTCAGTCTTCTTTTTTCCTCCTAAAGTAAAACCAAAAACAAAATCAAAGTAAAATGCTAAAGTCATCAGATAATTCATCTGAACGACAATTACAGAAACAATTATCACTGAAATGAAGTAGAAATAATGCACAGTTAAACTCACAATGCTAGTGGCAAACAGTTGTTCTTTCAGGCAATAAATTTAAAATGTATAAACCAAAAGCTGACTGTATTGCTGTCAAGCTGTTTCTGACTCATAACCACCCTGGTAGGTTCCAACTGTGCACCTTTTGTTTAGCAGACAAATGCTTAATCATTGTGCATTCAGGGTTTTTAAAAAAATGTATACCTTCTGCAGTTGTGTCGATTTTGATTCACAGCAATGCTGTAGGATAGAGTGGAACTGCCCTATAAGGTTTACAAGGAGCTGCTAGTGGATGCAAACTGCAGATCTTCTGATGAACAGCCAAGCTCTTAACCATTGCACCATCAGGCTCCTTTAAATATATAACCAAAAGAAAACAAACTCATTGCTGTTCAGTCGATTCCAACAATTCATAAATACTTCAATTCCCGAGAAAAGTCATATCCTACCAACCTAAAAAGCAAGAAGGAAGTCAAACTGCTAGTTTTCCCTCAATTACAATGCAATCCATAAGCTTTTAAAATACATTGTTGAAATAATTCGTACATACCAAAGCCGATTTGATTTGGATAATTTGCTGAATTATGATGTAGTCAGTTCAATTGTTTTCTTGAGCGTATTTCGTTGGGCTGCTGTGCACAGAGCTCCAAATGTGTATTTGAAGTAAACATTTAGTCTGTTTTAGCATGCACAGTCTGAACAAATATCTGCTGATGGCATCTCTGCTAGTATGCTGGTGAGAAGTACTCTGGAGCAAGGATATTTTCTATTATTGCTTATGTTCATTTGAGGTCCCTGTCTATATTTTGGAAACTCTGGTGGCGTACTAGTTAGCACTATGTCAGCTACCCTACAGTTTGATAGTTCAAATCCTCCAGGTGCTCCTTAGAAACTCTATGGGACAGTTCTACTCTGTCCCATAGTGTCACTACAAGTCTGAATCGACTTGACGGCAGTGGGTTTAGTTTTTTTGAGGGGTAGGGTGTGGGGGCTGTATTTTGCTTTTGGTTAGTAAGAGACCCATTGCCATAGAGTTGATTCCAATCATAGTGACCCTATAGGATAGAATAGAAAGAACTGCCCCATAGGCATTCAAGGTTGTAATCTTTAGGAAAGCTGCCTGTCACATCTCTGCTGCAGAGCAACTGGTAGATTCAAATGATGAGCTTTCATTTAGCAGCCAGAGCAGTTAACTACTGTGTCACTAAGACTCCATACTAATAGAAGATCTTACTTACTGCTAAGTAGGCTATTTTTCAGAGAGTACAAAACATTTGATATTTCAGGTTTAGCTTTTAACCATATCGCTTGCCATTGTGCCAATTCCAATTCATACCGACTCTATAGGACAGAGTAGAAATTCCTTATTTAGTGTAGCGGTTTTTACTGTAGTCTATTTAACAAATGGAAATCCTGGTGGCTTAGAGGTTATGTGTTACATCTGCTAACCAAAAGGTCATCAGTTCAAATCCACCAGATGCTCCTTGGAAACTTTGTGGGGCAGTTCTACCCTAACCTATACGGTTGCTGTGAGTAGAAATTGACTTGACCAGTGTCTTTGCCTTTTTTGGCTATTAACTAAATAAAACTATTTAATTGTAACTTTAAAATAGTAGTAAAATTAAATTAAATTAAAATTAATGTTTCCATATATATAAAAGGCAAAACACAGGTCTAAGTAAAAAAAAAGACTGTGCAAAAGCATGGGTTGCATACCTCAGAGCTGATAGGAATTCCACTTAAGCCTGAGAGAAGAATAGAATATTACAGGCTTCAGGAAGTAACAGAAGTTCTAGTATTTGAACTTTCGTATTTGAATTTGTAACAGATTTGGCAGCCATCCAAAGAAGCAAGATTCTGTTCACACTAGATCTTTGATGTGCATAAACAGTAAAATTTGATTAGCTACTAACATTTTTTATTGTGATTGACTGAAAGTTTACAATTCCAATTTGCATACCTGCCTATGAGCATCTCCCTCTGCTTTCCTTGCCTGATGGCAGCATACCACTCCTTTCCATTCTATGCATGCCATACCCTCTTAACGATCTCCTCTTCCCTCCTATCCGCCCTCTCCACTCACTTCTAGTATGAGGCCGGTAGGATGACATCCTACAGCTGCATAGAACCACTAAGTACACACACAATGTGGTCACTCTGTGTCCCCGAGTCCATTCCATTACTATAGGAAGAGTTGACGTCAGTAATGATCTATGACCAGGGATAGCATCAGATCTAGAGGCCATGCTCCCAAGGGAACTCTCAGGTCTTTGACCATAAATTGCTGTCTCTTAGTGGAGTTCTTAGAGTGCACCCCTTTTTTTTCTCATGTTGCCAGTGGGGCTCAACATTGTGAGATCCATCACAGCTGTCATTGGTGGTGGCCAGGCACCATCTGGTTTTTCTGGTCACATTTTGATATAGTCACCCATTCATGTGGGTCTTTCTGTCTTCTGGGCTCTTTTTTCCCATGTCATTGTTGTCCTTGGTGATCACCAGTTCCAGCTGAGTTAGGACCATTTGGTGTACCTCAGATTACAGATTGCTAGCTTTTAAGAACCCAGATGCCACTCACCTATATGGGGTGCAAAAGACTTGGCAATAGGCTAGTTATGCCAATTGGGCTCAATGTCCCCTGAGAGCATGGTCCTCAGGCCCCCACCCCTCCCACTCTATCCTTGCAATATTGGGTTAAGATTGGAAGAGTTTTCAGGTTATGCTGAAGTCCAGGAAATTGATCTTCTTTCTAATGTGTGCTGTCACTGATTTCACCCAACCAAACTTCTATCAGCTATCTAATCTATAAACAGTGCTTTCCCTCCCTTCCTCCCCTACCTTGCAGCCTTCAAAGAGCCTATACTCGAGTCTGTTTTGAAGTCCTTACAGTAGGGATCTCGTACAATATTTGTCCTTTGCCACTGACTGATTTCATTCAATGTAATATCTTCCAACTGAAATCAAGTTACGAGATTCTTCCTAAAATCATTGTTCCTTATCATTGCATAGTGCTCCATTGACTATATATACTATAGTTTGTTTATCCACTCATCTGTTGTTGGGCATCTGGGATGATTCCAAATTTTTGCTATTGTGGACTGTGATGCAACAAACACTTATGTGCATGTATCTGTTTGTGTGACTGCCCTTGAGTCTGTGGGATATATTCCAAGCAGTGGACTTACTGGGTCAAATGGTACACCTATTTCCAGCTTTTTAATGAAGCACCAGATTTCTTTCTAAAGAGGTTGTGCCATTTTGCAATCCCACTAGCAGTGGAGGAGAGTTCCAGTTTATCCATGGCTTCTCCACCATTTGTTGTTTGTGTATTTGGATCCTGGTCAACCTTGTTGGGGTGAAATGATATCACATCACAGTTTTGATTTGAATTTGATTTGATTTGCATTTCTTTAATATCTAGTGATCATGAGCATTTCCTTACGTCTTTTGGCTTCCTGGATATCCTCTTTAGAGAAGTGTCTGTCATTTTTCCTTTGCCCGATGCTAATTGGGTTATTTATCCTTCTCTTGTTGATATTTTCCAGTACCTTGTAGATTATGGAGATTATACATCAGACTGACATGTAGTTACCAAATATTTTTTCCCACTCTGTAGGTAGTCTCTTTATTCTTTCGATAAAGTTGTAATCGTGCTTTGTCAGATTTTGAAGTCTGTCTAATTTGTGCTTTAAAACTTCGATTGTTGATCCTATTTTTTCTCTGATGACCTTTACCATTATAGGTTAGGCCTTTTATCTATTTTGAGTTGATTTTGTGTAACATGTGAGACATGGATCTTTTTTCAATTGTTTGTGGATGGATATCCAATTTTGCCAGCACCATTTGTTAAAAAGACTGTTTTGACCCCAGTTTACAATCTTAAGGCCTTCGTCAAATATGAATTGTGGCATCTCTGGGGTCTTAACTCTATTCCATTGTTCTATATGTCTCTTTTGGTACCAGTACCATGCTGTTGTGACTACTGTGGCAGTGTAATAGGTTTTAAAGTCAGGTAATGAGAGGCCTCCTAGTGTGTTCTTCTTCAGTAGTGCTTTGCTTATCCAGAGTTTCTTCCCTTTCCAAACAAAGTTGGTGATTTGTTTCTGAATCTCATAGTTCTCTTTGTATAGCTGTCTAGCTGTCTTATTTCTCTAGTTAGATTTATTCTTAGGTATTTTATCTTTTTGGGGGCTACAGTAAATTGTATTGATTTGGTGATTTCTTCTTGAATGATGTCTTTGTTACTATAAAGGAATCCTACTGATTTGCTTATGTTTAGCTTTGTCGAGTATCAGCTGTTCATAGAAGATGGTGTCATCTCTGGGATCTCAATTCTATTCCATTGATCTGTCTATCTCGTTTTGTACCAGTACCAGATTCTTTTGACTACTGTGGCAGTGTAATAGGTTCTGAAGTCAGGTAGTGAGAGGCCTGCCAGCGTGTTCTTCTTCTTCAGTAGTGCTTTACCAATCTAGGGTTTCTTCCCTTTCCAAAGTTGGTAATTTGTTTCTCAATCTCATTAAAAAATGTCACTGGAATTTGTATTGGGATTGCATTATATCAATAGATTGTTTTAGGCAAAATACACATTTTCACTATGTTAAGTCTTCCTATCCATGAGCAGGGTAGGTTTCTCCATTTATGTAAGTCTCTCTTAGTTTCTTGTAGTAAGGACTTCTAGTTCTCCTTGTAAAGGTGTGTTATTTCTCTGGTTAGATTTATTCCTAGGTATGTTTATCTTCTTAGGGACTAGAGTAAATGGTGTTGATTTGGTGATTTCTTCTTTAGTAGTCTCGTTGTTGATATAAAGGGAACCTACTGATTTACCTATGTTTATCTTGTATCCTGAGACTTTGTTGAATTCTTCTATTAGTTTGAGTAGTTTACCTAGGGATTCTCTAGGAATCTCTGCATATACCATCATATTGCTTTTACTTCTTTGCCAATGCAGATGCCCTTTATTTCATGGTCTTGTCTAATTGCTCTGGCTAGAACTTCTAGTGCCATGTCAAATAGAAGAGGTGAAAGTGGGCATCCTTGTCTACCTTCCGTTCTCAGTGGGAGTTGTTTCAGTCTCTCTCCATTCAGGATGATGTAGGCAGTTGACTTTGTATAAATGGACCTTATTGCATTGAGGAATTGGCCGTCTATTCCTATTTTGCTGAGAGTTTGTAGCATGAACGGGTGTTGGACTTTATGAAATGCCTTTACTTCATCAATAGACAAAATCAGGTGATTCTTGACTTTTGTGGTATTTATGTGGTTGATCACATTAATTGTTTTTCTGAAAATAAACCAGCCTTGCATCCCTGGTATGAGTCCAACTTGGTTGTGATGAATTATTTTTTTTGGATATGTTGTTGTATTCTACTGGCAGGAATTTTTTTGAAGATTTTTACATCTAGATTTATGAGTGGAATTGGTCTGTAGCATTCCTTTTTTGTTGGGTCTTTCCCTAGCTTTGATGTCAGGGTTATGCTGCCTTCATAGAATCAATTTGGGAGTGTTCCATCCCTTTCTGTTCTGTGGGATAGTCTCAGTAGTGTTTGGGTTAGCTCTTGTCTAAAAGTTGGTAGAATTCTGTGGGGAAGCCATCTGGGCCAGGGCTTTTTTTACTTGGTAGTTTTTTGATGACTTTTTCCATCTCTTTCGTTGTGATGGATTTATTAAGTTGTTCTACTTCTTGTCGTAAGTCGGATCCGACTCAACAGCACTTGGCTGGCTGGCAATATGAATCTAGGAATTTGTCCATTTCCTCCAGGTTTTCCAATCTGTTAGAGTACAGTCTTTTGCAGTATTCTGTTATGATAGTTTTGATTTCTGTTGGATCTGTTGTGACACTCCTCTCTAAGTTCTTATTCAGGTTATTTGTTTCTTCTCCTGTTCTTCTTAGGTAACTTTAGCCATGGTTTTTCAATTTTGTTAATTTTTTCAAAACACCAGCTTTTGGTCTTATCAGTTTTTTCAATTGTTCTTGTGTTCTTTAATTCATTTAGTGCTGCTCTAATATTTATTATTGCTTTATTCTGGTGCCTGATGGGTCCTTCTGTTGCTCACTTTTCTACTTTTTCAAGCTGTGTGGTAAATTCTTTGTTTTGGGTCCTTTCTTCATTTGGGATGTGTGCATTTATAGAGATCTCTGAACACTGCTTTGGCTGCATTCCATAGGTTCTGGTGGGATGTATTTTCATTCTCATCTGAATCTGTGAATTTCTTTACTTCATCCTTGATTTCTTCTATAACCCATGACTTTTTGTGCAAGGTGTTATTCAGATTCCAGAAGTTCCAGTTTCTATCTATGTTTTTCTGCTATTGATTTCAACTTTAATGGCTTTATGGTCTGAGAAGACACTGTGCAATAATTCAATGGTTTGGATTTGGTTGAGATTTGCTTTATATTCTAAGACAAGCCTTACTGTAGAAAGTGTTCCATGTATATTGGAGAAAAAGGTTTACTTGTCTGTTGATGGGTAAAAATTTCTGTAAAATTCAATGAGGTCTAATTGGTTAACTGTGGCAATAAAATGTTCTGTGCCTTCTCTGAGCTTTTTTCTAGAAGATCTGCGCAATACTAAAAGTGTATTGTTGAAGTCTCCCACCATTATAGTGCAGTGATCTATCTCATTTTTGAATGTAGTTGGTGTTTCTTTGATGTGTTTAGATGCTCTAGTATTGGGTGAATATTTAATATTGTTAAGTTCTGCTTGTGTTTCAAACTTTTCAGCAGAAAATAGTGACCGTTCTTGTCCTTGATGGCAGATTTTACATTAAAATCTGTTTAATCTGAGATTAGTATTGCCATATCTGCTCTTCTTTGTATCTTGTTAGCTTGGTATACATTATTCCATCCTTTAATTTTCAGTTTGTGCATACCTTTAAGTCTAACATGAGTTTCTTGTAAGCAACATATAGACAGGTCATGTGTTTTGGTCCAAGATGTCACTCACGGTCTCTTTACTGGAGCATTCAGTCCATTTACATTCAGTGTAATTATTGATAGATATGTGTTTAGTGCTGCCATTTTGATGTATCTAATTTATGTTGGTGTATTCTTAATTTTCTGTTCTGGGTTTTTCTCCTTTATGGGTTGTTTTTTCATCCTTTTCAGTGTTGAGACTCCTGTGTTGTATTCCGTGTTTTGATATGTTGCATCTTTATTGTGCTTTGTGGCTACCCCAATGATCTCCCTTAAATATCTAAACCCAATTTTAACTTCTGCATATCTTATTAACTTCCTCTCCACTGGAAAGGAATATAACTACTGTAATATATTCCTCTTTTTAATGTGATAGTATCTTAGTTTTCATGATGTGATCACTAAATCCCTTCTTTTAATATTATGTTTTTGACTGAGTTTTGTCACTTCAGTAACTGAGTAGTTTTCTGGATGTTGCGTCCTGCATTGCTTCCTTAAATATAGAATTAATGATTTTGTTTTCCTAGCCAAAAGTTTCTTGCAATATTTCTTGTAGCTTTGGTTTAGTTTTTAAAAAGGCTCTAAGTTTCTGCTTATCTGGGAATGCCTTACTTTCATATCCATATTTGCAAGACAGTTTTGCAGTAGATATAACTCTTGGAAGTTTTTCTCCTTCAAGGCTTTGAATGTGTCATCCCACTGCCTCTATGCCAACATTGTTTCTGCCAAGAAGTCAGACATGAAAGCCTACAGTGCTTCTCTCTGAATGTTAGTTTTGCTTTGAGTCTCTCTGCCTTTAAGATTTTCTGCTTGCGTTTGATTTTGTTAAGCTTGATTATAATATGTCTTAGTGTCTTTCTTTTGGGGTCAGTTTTATGTGGCATTCAATATGCATCTTGGCTATCTAAGTACTCTTCTTTCATAATTTCAAGGAAGTTTTCTGTCAGCAACTCATTGACAATATTCTGTGTTTTCGGGTATACTTCTCTGGTCAGGAGTGCCAGTGAATCATAGATTGTTCCACTTGATAGAGTCCAATATGTTTCTTAATGCTTCTTCATTTTTCTTGTTTCTTTTCTCCAATTTCTACTCATACATGCTGGTATCAGTAACTCTGTTTTCAAAGTCGGAAAGTCTAGTTTCCAGTTGTTTAATTCTGCTCTTGTGGCTTTGAATTAAACTGTCTAATTCTGTAACTTTATTATTAATGTATCAGATTTCAGAATGTTGATGTTCCATCAGATTGAACAGCTTCCATAGTTTTTCATTTTGCTCTGCTGTGTTTTGTATAATGTCTAGGAGGGCTTTACACATAATTCTTTTGCACTTGACCTCTGATATTTTCAGAAAGGCTTCTTCCTCTGGGAAGTTCTTTGATGCTTTATTTTGGGACTTTTCTGGAGCCGTAGATGAATTTTTTTCTAGTGATTGGTTAGGATCTGTTGCTTCCTGGACATGTAGGGGGTATTAATTTTCTCTGATGTTGCCTCAGCAGGAGGTGATTTGCATTTCTGAGCAGGAAGTTGGTCACCGGACACCTCTGTGTACTCCACTGAGTAGGCGCAGTGGGATCTCTGGGGTAGCTGGCTCCACCTCCTGCCTGGCAAAGACATGGTAGTACTTATGGAGTCACTGGGGGGCTGTCAGTCGACCCTATAATGTGGATCAGTGAAGGTTGCAGGAGATGTCATTGAGCTGCACTGAAGTTCTTTCTCTAAGCAGTCTTATCTTAAAAGGTAAAAGCTGACTCCTTCCAAAATCAGTCAGGCTGTCAGATGTGGTAATTCCTTCCTGGCTGACAGCGGAAGGGTCATGTCAACTGTTCCCAGATGCTGTGCTATAGTTCAAAGTAGGACAGGCTACTGATCTGCTGTGATCCCCTTCTGGGCCCATCTCATAAGGCTACACTGTGCTAGCCACAGCTTTTCTGCTGACAAAGCACTTCTTGGACTGGTACTGCCTCCTAGCCTGGAAATTAGCCCATGCTTAGGCCTCCAGTTGGGCATTTTCACCTCCCAGTCAAATGAGATCATGTCCTGGTCAATCTGTCCTGCTCCACAAAACAGCAGAATCTATAGCAGAGGTCTAAAAAGAGAGGGTGGATGTGTTCAAGTGCTCTGAGTCTGGAGCCTGGCTCTGAAAATATGGCTATTCTGCCCACTGATCACTTTAGCACTGCATATCTATGTAGCTGCTGTTTGAGCCACTCCCCTGCCTGCCTACCAACAAAAATAAAAATACCAGTTCCCTTTAGTCCACAACAGCCAGCCGATCGAACCAGAGAGGGGCTCAGCCAAAGACAGTTTCCCATTCAGTGGCATGCATTCCAAACTGACAGCCCTGTGCTGTGTCCTAGGGCTCACTGGGTGTCCAAAAAGCTCCACTCAATTATCAATCCAGGCTTTAATTTTCAGAGGGAATTAAAGAGACTTGTATCTCCTTAATTCTGCCACCATGACTCTGCACCCCCTGGTTATTGGCATCTTTGAAGCTCTAATGTTCTGTCACCACTTACTTTTCTTGTATGGATTCAGCTCAGATGTCCAGGTATCTTAGATGGGCAGGGGCAGCTATTATATGCATGGGTATTTGACTGGAGCTGCTGAGGAAGGCAGTGGGCTAACAACCATCCATGAGTGTCTGTGAGGATGGTGTATTCCTTTACGAATGAAGCCATGTGCAGAAATATTTTCTTCCCTGTGTTTCTGGCTAAGGAAAGTGAGCAGATTTTTTTTTTCCTTTCCCACTTCCTTCTATCTGTTAAATTGTGTCCTTTCTGAGTCTTGGAGAATGGCTCAGTGAAGGCTTCAAAATTCCTACTTCTGGCTCAGTTAATGGCATCAGACTCCAGAACCAGTAACAGCGTAGAGAATGGAGGCACGGTACTGGGATAAGCCAGAGAAGTATATCATCAGAGGCACAAGTGCTGGGATAAGGGACAGAAGTATATTCTGAGTGAATAATTTAGACCACTGCCTGGTTGATTACAAGCAAAGACTTAGCTTTTGATTATCTGTAGTGTTCCTCGTTGTTTTTTGAGGTGCTAGTGGATTCTCCAGCCAGCTTCTCCTGCTGAAGAGGATGTCATCCAACTATCGTGCTCAGCCCACCAAGCTGACTTCAAACATTTTCTGATGGGTCAGATCTAGTGAATCTTACTCTCCCTTTCTCATTGTTCAGTCTGATTTTTCAACAGAATGTTATATGTAATGGATTCATGTGACCTTTTGGGTCTCTATCGTTACAGGGGTCAAATGAAGTGTCTGAATACTCTACCTTATTGGCCCCCCTCCAAGTTTGCTTGTTTATTTACTTTTAAGTAATCTGACTTTCTGTTCCACGTGTTTCTCCCATTCCGTTAGGGTCCATGTATTTTTTTCTGCCTATCAGAAAAATTGGCGGTGGTAACCAGGCATCATATAGTTCTTCCATTCCAGGGAAAACAAGCCCTGGTTGACATAGACTATTAGTTCTATAGACTAGCTCCCTTTCGTATTATTATTTTTCATAGACAGTAAGCAGGTAACGGTTTTGTTTTTTTTTCTTTTACAGCATTATAAACAAATTAGGTAAACTCATTCACAACAGTTACATTTTCTTATTCATCGTATTATTATGCATCCCCAGGCCCCCAAATTTATGACAATAACTCACTTAATTTCTCATACCTTTATAATGTCATTGGCATGTTCTTAGCTGCTTCTAAGAAATTAACCAGCTAATTCAATTTATTTTGCTGAATGTCTTCACAAGTCAGATGCAAACTGTCTGTTTCTGAGAAGATGAGAGTCCATTTCACTGCATGGTCTATTGGTAAGTTAGTCAATTCCTTTCTTCTTTAGAGTTATAGTTGGGACAAGAAATGCTGATGCTTGTGGCTTACTCATAGCCATGTAAGAGAGCTCAGTGTAAAGTCTGTGTTTTTGAAACTTTCAGAAATATAATTTCTAACAGTATTGTGGTAGGTTCTCACCAGCTATTTGAAATTCACGAGATATTATTTTGCTGACTTTTTTGTCTCATCTTATTAAATAGCAAAAGCTCTAACAATGATTACATTAAACTTGCTAAAGTAATTTGCTCCACAAAGTCAAAAGTCATGGCATAATCATGAATCATTATTTATCTGTAAGAAGATACTACTGTTTAAGTGACTCAACCAGGAAATAGATTCTTGCTTGCTTTCTAGAATTACTGGATAAGATTTATAGGAAAAAAATGACTCACAGTAAAATAGAATAGCAAATAATGTCTAAAGTATAATTATTTTCTTAAATACATAGAATTGCTCTATAAGTCTAGGTGATTGATGATGTACTAACCCTAGCAATTACGACTACGACTTTCAAAATAACACTTGCCTTAACGATTTGCACTTTAAATTATAGCATAAAACCCACTACCATTGAGTCAGCTCCGAGTCATAGTGACCCTAGAAGTCAGGGTTGAACCGCCCCGTGGAGTTTCCAAGGAGCACCTGATGGATTTGAACTGCCAACCTTTTGGTTAGCAGACATAGCACTTAACCCACTATCCCACCAGGGTTTCCTTAAATTATAGTATATGATAAGAAAAATTCTTTTTCATTTCTTTCAGCAGGTTAAATGTTTACCGCCCTCGAAATGAAATTTGTGATTTTCCATAATGCACAAATAAAATTGTCATATATAGTTAAGATTTCAGAAAGAACCACAGAGATAACAATATTGTGTTTAGATTTTTAATAATGAGAAAAAAACTTAGGTAGGAAAGCATGTGTATGTGTGTATTTTATTCTGCTTCATATTACTCTAAAGTCTTTATGATGATAAATCACATTGTCAAATAACATAATCTTGTGGCTATAATTGTAGGCAATAAACTAAAGACCTTACATTTGCCATATGCCATTTTGGCTAATTTTAAATATTTTAATGTTTTATTTTTGATATTTTAAAATGGCTGAATTATTCATTTTGGATGTAATTTTACATTATGAATATTTTGAGATACAGTTTTTACAAGGAAATATATAGTAATTAATATTAAAGAATTTGAAAACTATTTTATTTACCCACTAAATATTTTCATAAATGCACAGGGAACATTGCATTCTGGCAAGAATCAAAATCCACTTCCACTGCTGTCTACTCAGGTCCAACTCATAGCAATCCTGGAGGTCAGAGTAGAACTGCCCCATAGAGTTTCCAAGGAGCACCTGGTGGATTTGAACTGCTGACCTTTTGGTTAGCAGACATAGCACTTAACCAACCCACTATGCCATCAATGGGAGAGTCAAAAGTATTTTGCTTTTTATTGTGTGATTATTTTGTTATATTGAATATTGCTGAAATTAAATATGCAACAAATTAGGTCTCTCACTACAGATTATTACTAAATACATTCAGTTTCCAATTGTAAAATATTAAAAGAAAATGATGTGCAAACTACCTTTTCAAAAAGCTGAAGAGATACCAAATGGATGAGAGACATGTATCATCTAATGGCCTCTTACAATTATACCATTTAGGAGGCTTAAAATCATCTTTGTAATATGAATAACAATCCCTAATAAGCAATAACTTGAAAAGTGTGTTTCCCAATATTATATGTACTTAAATTTGAAGCTGTCATATAATATGTATTCTAAAAATTAATAGTATTCTTATTTTCACTTTCCTGAGTAGTGGTTGTTTTTAGATGTTGTTGAGTCAGCCCTGACTCATAGCTCACCTATGTATGACAGAATGAAACATTGTTCAGTTCTACACCATCCTCACAATTATTGCCATCTTGGAGCCCATTGTTGCCCCCACTGTGTCAATCCATTTCATGGAGTGTCTTCTTCTCTTGCACTGACACTCAGCCTTACTGAACATGATGTCCTTGTCCAGAGACTGGCCCCTCATGTCCAAAGTATGTATGTAATACAATGTCTTGTTTTCCTCGCTTTCAAGAGACACTGTGGGTGTATTTCTTCCAACACAAATTTGTTAATTCTTTTGGCAGTCCATATATATTGAACACACTTGACCAAATCCTGAGTAGTAATTTAATTAGTTGTCCACAGCATGATATCATTAAAAGTAATAATCTATAATGGAATAAATAGCATAGTGTCTTCAAAAAAATTACTGCTATTCTATAGTATTTATTTTTCACTTTCAGTGTTTAGAAAAAAATGATTTCACTAGCTATTTTTACACATTTTTCTTTTTGGAATAAGGGATAAGGGAAAAGAATGAAAGAGTGATGTCATTGTTCAACAGTATCTTTCTATAGTTTTATCTTAAATATAAACACAAGGAACCAGACAAGGATGACCATTTTCACTATTTCTATTCAATGTTTGCTTCAGCTTCTAACCAGAGCAATCAGACAAGCTATAGAGATAAAGGGCATCTGCATAGGTAAAGAAGAAGTAAAAATCATCCCTATTTGCAGATGATATTATGTTATACACAGGACATTCTAAAGAATTCATAAGCAAACTACTCAAAATAATACAAGAGTTCAGCAAAGTATCAGAATGTGAGATGAATGTAAATAAATCAGTAGGATTCTTTTACATGAACAAAGATCATCAAAGAGAAAATCATCACATCAATACCTTTAAAATAGCCTCCATTAAGATAAAATATCTAGGAATAAATCTAACCAGACATGTAAGAAGCATATACAAAGAACATTACAAGAGCCTACTGCAGGAAACCAAAAGAGACTTACAGAAGCAGAGAAACTTACCTTGCTCATGGATAGAAAGACTTAACATTGTGAAAATCTCTATTCTACCCAGTGATCTATATACACAATGCAATCGCAATACAAATTCTAGTGTCATGTTTTAATGAGATGGAGAACTAAATTATCAACTTTTTTTTTAAATGCAAGAAACCCCAGATAAGTAAAGCACTACTGAAGAAGAGGAATATGATGGGAAGCCTCACACTACCCTACCTTAGAACCCATTATACTGTCAGGGTAGTCAAAAAGAGCCTAGTACTGGTACAAAAACAGATACATAGACCAACGGAACAGAATAGAGAATCCAGAAGTAACACCATCTACCTATGAACAGCTGACATTTGACCAAGGCCCAAAGGCGATGAACTGAGGAAAAACAAGCTTTTTAACAAATGGTGTTGGCAAAACTGGATATTCATCTGCAAAAAAAAAAAATGAAACAAGACTGATATCTCACACCTTACACAAAAACTAACTCAAACTGGATCAAAGACCTAAATATCAAATCTAAAATGACAAAGATTATAGAAGAAAAAATAGGGACAACACTAGAAGTTCAAAGCTTAAACAGACTACAAAACATTACTAGCAATGTGAAAACAGCAGAAGAGAAAATAGGTGAACAGGAACTACTAAAAATTAAATACTTGTGTTCATCCACTTTATCAAGACAGTAAAAAGATTGCCTACAGATTGAGAAAAAAATCTGGAAACCTCTTACCTGATTTATGTCTAATTTCCATAACCTGCAAGGTACTGCAAAATATCAGTAAGAATAAGATAAAATAAAGACAGATACTTCTCCAAAGAAGACATCCAGGTAGCCAAAAGATACGTGAGGAAATGCTCATGATCATTAGCAATTAGAGATATCCAAATCAAACTACAGTGAGATGCCATCTCACCCCAACAAGGTTGGCACAACTTGGAGATGCTGTGGAGAGACTGGAACTCTTGGGAAAGTACAATTCCCACCTCTTTGAAAAGGAATTTGGTGTTTTTTAAAAAGCTAGAAATAGAAATACTATATGGTCAAGCAATCCCACTTCTTGGAATATATGCTACAGAAATAAGGGCTGTCACATGAACAGATACATGCACATGAACGTTTATTGCAGCACTGTCCACAGTAGCAAAAAGATGGAATCAACCTAGGTGGCCATCAACAGATGAATGGCTAAACAAACTAAGGTATATATACACAATGAGACCCTATGCAATGATTAAAAAAAACAATGATGATTTTATGAAACACAACCTGAAATCAACTGGAAAACTTCATGCTGAGTGAAATCAGCCAGCTGCAAAAGAACAAATATTGTATGAGATCACAATTTTGACTTAAGAAAGGACTTATGCACAGAAGATACTCTTTGATGTAGCCAAGGCTGTGGAGGGAGGTAGAGTTATTCACAGAACAGATAGTTGGTATGGATTCATTAAGGTAAATGGAGTGACAGTATACAGCAGAAGACAGGTCAGCATAACTGGACTATACCATAAGCTAAAGATTTTTCTAAATTCAACCCAACATTTGAAAGGATAGAGTAGTAGCAGGGACGGGTCTCTTGGGGCCGTGTTTCCAGAGGACATGGAGATCTCTTTTTCTAAGAGAGTCTTCTGCAGTATTGGTGAGTGGCATCTGGGGTTTTAAAAGCGAGCAAGCTGTCATCTGAGGAACATAAATTGGTCCAACCCACCTGAAACAGACGACAACTGAGAATATCAAAGACATGAGGCAAAATGAACCCAGAAGACAGAAAGACACATATGATTGGGTGACTATGTCCACATGAGACTAGTAGAACCAGAGGGTGCCTGACTACCACCAAAGACAGCTCTGATAGAAGACACAAGGTAGAGTTCCCAAGTATTACAAGAAAGAGAGCTGTGCAGATCAACAACTCTACTGAAAGACAAGAACTGGTGGCCTGCCAGCCTGGAGGGTGCCCCTGAGAACATGGCTTCTAGATCTGCTGCTAACCCAGATCTGAAACCAGTACTGAAGCCACCACTTCAGACAGAGTGCACTGGAGTTGGGGACACAGTAATCCAGGTGGTGTGTGTCGTTGGAGGTTTAATGTAAATATGAGACTGGCCTACTGGCTTCCTTTTAGAGGGGAAAGGAGAAGGTGGAGACGAGAAGACAGGAATAGGCTGAGTACATACCGGAAATTAAACAATGATAAAGAAGAGCTTGTTGTCAACGGGTCAGGAGAGCAGATAGAGTTGCAGAGAGGGAGGTACTTGGAGTTTTATATGGAAAATTGGCTTGGATTGTAAACTTTCACTTAACCACAATAAAAAAAAAAATGTAAAAACAATAAAAACAAAGTAAAACCTACTCTAATCATACATCTCAACTTCCCAGAGGTAGAACCTAATTTACCTCATAGAGTCTTCAAAAAAAAAAAAGTCAGTTCAGAATGGATAAACATTGATGCATGGCAGTGAAAACAGGAAGAACAAAATTTTATCAGATTTGGGAAGAAGAAAAGAAAAAAGACCAGAAGAGTTTTACATTTTAGGCTGTTGCTGTTTCAGAGCATAGGCATGTCAGAATTCAACATTCCAGTAAGGACTGTGCTTATAAGAACTAACCTATTTCTGTTCACAAAGTCCAAAGTATAAAAAGGACACAATCCCCTCCCGCATCCCCAAAAGACAAAATAAGCTTCCATTTGAAGCATCAAAAAACAGGGTTGGGCAATACTTCTGAGAATTCTTGGTTGTTTACAAACTCAACGTTCTAATGCTTTCATCAAAAGCTTATTCTAGGAAGTAAATGAAGTAATCTTTTTGGAAAGTAATAGGATTTTATTCTCATGAGATTCGCCCACAGAGAGGTGGCCATTTCCTTAAATCAAGCAGTCAGGTATGATGATACCTCAAGTCCCAACTGCTTGAAGCAAATAAATAATAAATGAAGATGGTATTTGAGTCTGAAAAAAATCATCTGCGAGGTCAAGAACCTCCTTTTTGTGAACTTGGTGAGAGGTGTTGTGTGGAAACGAGAGTTAAAGGTTGGGAGCTTGACCACACACTCCACTTTGGCTTGTAAACTGAAAGTGGCAAGTAAGCTAGCACCAAGCACATCACTAAGTCTCCCCGTTCCCTCTCTTTTTCCCCTTTTTAATGGTACAAGTTCTGCTTCCACTCCAGGATAGCTGAAGATCAGGACTGCTGGGACGAAAAGTTGACAGTCTTGTGGAGCACAAACCTGCTGCTAAATTGGTATTTTATACTGATTTTTCCTGAAGCTTGTAATCTTGAAAGCTTGTAACAGACGATGAGGTAAACGTCATTTTATTTGCACAAATAGATTAGATTAAGATGAAAAGTAGAGACAGGCCAAATTAGGACTGAAAGCAGTAATTACAAATTATTGTTTCCAGTGTAACTAGAATAGGTTATTTCATTGATAAAAAGGCTTGAGGGAAAGAATTCATGATTTTCTTTATTTTAAAAAATAAAGGAATAAGGAAAAGAATAAGAGAAAACTAAAAATCTCAACTCAGATGGTGTTAAATTTACCTGCCTCCCCAGCTCCAAATGTAAGTTCTTAAAACACATACAGTAGCAAACCAGTAAAGCACATTTTTGATTATGCAAGCATATTATATATGATATTTTTATTTAGCTTAAAAAAATTCTCTGCTGAATGTGTAAAACCATAAAATGAGATCTAAAATTAATTCCCTCCATCAAATGATTTCAGAAAAAAATATGTACAAAACCATTCAAATGATACTGACAATAGTGCATGGAATTTAAAAGGCTTAACCATGTCTTATCTCAGAGTCTGTTTTATTTCTTCATCTTCTGAGCACTTCAAACACAGAAGCTGTTATTCCATCTTTAGATCAGTAACTTTGAATTGTTCTACCTGTCATTCTGCAGTGACTAGCACAGCTAGATGTCATACAATGATTGTTTGCACTTCAATTCTTTCACATTAAATGGCAATCATTCGGTTCTTTTGATTTGTTTCTCTTATTTAGCCTTGAAGTTTTTACACTAGAATCTCATTAAAGCTGAACTAGTGTACTCCTGTCAAAAAACTAATGGAAAAAAGTTTAAAAGTAAAATATTGTCAATCCTGGAGAAGTTGCATCTATCAAGATTTTCCAAATTTAGCACTTTGATTTATGTTTTATTGGGCCTGCTTGTCCCTGACTTTCTGTCTTCCATTTCATCTATAAAGTCAGGAAAACCCGATGAAACTAAGTTCACCTATACAAAAGGACATAAACATTTAGAAATACTCATTTTACCTCTGATTATCTATTATTAAACACTTCATGTAAACCTTATAAATACAAAAATGTATTTTGATGTCTAAATAGATGCTCGGTCCCAAGTGTAGTCTGCAATTATAGTCTGGGTTCAAAGACTAAGAGAATCCAAATAGATCACATAATAGCTTATTGTTCAAATGCTTATTGGGGGAGGGAGGTGTCCTAATTTTTTCTCTCATAAACAAAAAAAAATTCTCATAAAGCAAATAACACGACTGACGTGAGGCTATCAGTTATAAATAAAATATAAATACTAGCAAGAAAATAGTTCTTAAGTTGTATAGGATTTGCTTATGCAGAAATATGTTCCATTGTATTTAGGGGAAACAAAGCAAAACAAAAAATACACCTAGGTCATATTTATATAATCTAGACACCATGGACAATGACAAATATATTCATTCAACATGAATCTCCTTTCATCATGCACTGCTGTTCTGAAAGATAAGTGAAATAGATCGTGGGGAAGCTGATCCCTTTCTGAATTCCAGAAAACAAGATAAGTGTCTTAGAATGCTGGTAAATTAATCCCAGTGAAATTATGAGCCCCTGACTAAAGATCCAGCCAGAAATGGATAGAAATGGCAAAGGTGAGAGCTGTAGATTGAAAGCTTCTATTTTCTATTCATGCTGTATTTGCTGGTTGATAGAGTAGCATGTTTTGCTCCTAAATTCTTCTGGAAGTGAGATATGTCCATACATCTCAACTGAATGTATAGATTAAATGTAGAATGTTTGTGGTTGTTAATGAAAGTGATAGTTTTCTCAGTATAAACATGATTTGAGATCTGGAATTATTACACACCTTCATTATCAATCTCCAGTGTCTTTATATGTTAATTGTGAACTTCTAAACAGTTTTAATAATATATAAGTAAAGATAAATTGTCTCAGCATATTTCCTGATGAATTAAGTATTTGAGAAAATAGGTTTCTACTTCACTTGTCTTAAATATTTTCTGAATTGCCCAATGCAGATGCATTTCAGCAAGAATTCATATAAAGAAATCTCTAAATCATATTAAATTAAAAATATGTTAAGTATTATAATGGCTTCAAGGGACAAATTTACATATAATTTTCAAGTAAAAATGTAATAGTTAAAATGAGTAGGTTTAAATTTTAAAAATATACTGTGTGAGGTGTGACATATATATGTTTATACACATGTTTATACATATATATGTTTATAAATATATGTTTATACATATATATGTTTTCAGAAATAAAATATCCAACAAGGCACATCACTAGAGCCATTTAAATTTATTTAAATCTTAGGCACTTGTTATTTAGAGCTTTAAATTTCGTATGTATAGGTGAATAATATTTTATAGTATTTTTAAGACAGTGAAACAAATATTTGGAATACGATTACATGTATCTCACTTGATTACGTTGACCGATTAGGAAAATAAACCAACAGTGGCAAAAACAGCTCTATTAGATGCACAAACTCCAAACTGCTAGTTAATCAATTTCCTTCGTTTTATTTTGTGAATTGATTACACTGATCAGTGATTCCAACACTTGCTAGAGGCAATTTGAGTGAGCAGTTAGCAGCCTCAGGATTGGACTTCAGAACTTTGATCCTTGAGCCCTTTTGGGGGGGTCTTTCCACAAGGTTATGCTGCTGGTCCTCTGGAGAGTGAAGCCGAGATCCACCCCCTGTGGCTGCCTGGGTGATCCTTACACTGTCAGAACCCATAGTCGTGAGAAGAATGTTCTTTTTTTTTTTTTCCCCTCCTCTCTCAGAGCTATCTCGCTTGAAAAACCAACCTTGCTACCGCAACACTATTTGGATAAAATTCTGTCTAAATAGAGCATGCTGTGCCATACACTTTGAAAAATCAGAGAAAATGAATTTTTATTTGAATTAAGAAAACGCAAAGAAATTGCTTTTCAGTTGCTGGAAGCCTGCTTGATTCTGAGTTTCCCTGCAGTTGCTTGAGGTTGTGGCTGTATATTAAACACTAAGAAATACACTAACAAAATCAGCAGGTAAATAATATAAATAGAACTGGTGAAGCTGTGCCAATTTGCCCAAACAAATGTCCCAGTACACCATGGTGATTATTTGAAATATTCCTGTTGTTTTCAACAGTTTATTTATTCCAGACCAACATATGTGACGGGCATGTATGAGTACCGGTTGTGGAAACCAGACAGACACACAGAAGAGAAAAATCCTGTGCCAATGGGGATAAAATTGCAACCCAAGTGTAACAGCTCTAATACAGAAAAAGTAAAAAAGTTCTTCTGATGCTGTATGTAAAACTGGGTGGTTAAATCCATTTCTTTGTTTTTATTTTTGGATGATGATATATAGTTAAAGTTCATGTTTAATTTGTTGTTTACCCAGTAAAACTATTTGAAATAGCTCTTTCTAATTTGGGAAACTAAACTGCAATTGTTGGACCAAATATTAAGTCTTAATAAAAAGTAAAAACCTCATTACATTGAAGCGATCAAGAAAAAAGTCAGTCAGAAATAGATGGATCGGAACTGACTGGGTTTTACATGAAATTATAGGTTATTCCTGGAGATGTAAAGAAGAATTTTTAAAAAGCTTATTTCCAGTTTATATTATAGAAACAGATTCAGTGCCACAAGAAAGCTTACAACAGGCTAAAGAAAGATTTTAATTTGTCCTCTGTGGACACTGATTTTTCTGCATTTTAAAAATATAATGAAGTAATGAAAGTTTTTGTGGTGTGTACTCTCTATGTACAAGACTATAATGAAGCTGCTTCGATACATGAAAAATGATAAAGAATAAAATCTACACCCAAAATATACCGGTTAAGTGCTACATCTGCTAACCAAAAGGCAGGCCGTTCAAATTCTCCAGAAGCTGCTTTGAAACTCGGTGAGGTGGTTCTACTCTGTCCTAGAGCGTCGCTATGAATCAGAATCAACTCAACAGCAACCGGTTATGTTTTGGTTTTTTTCTTCTCACTTTTGATCTCACAGACATTTTTATTTTTATTGTGATTAAGTGAAAGTATACAATCCAAATTAAATTTGCATGCCTGCCTGTCTGCAGCTCCTTCTGCTTCCCTTGTCTGGTGACAGAGCACTCCTCATCATTCTACACTTTCTGTATCCCTTAACAATAACCTGTCCGCTGCTCTCCAACTTCTCCTCTCCCATCTGGAAAGAGACCAGTAGGACAGCATCCTATAAACGCACAGAACCATAAAGTACACACACCTTATGGTCACTGGTTTTTGGTTTTAAATTGACAAATACTATTTTCACTGTGCCAACAGTTGGGAATTGGTACACACTGTCAAAGTAACTTTCTGTACATTTTCAACTTCTCCCTTAAAATTCACATTTCTGTTCTACTCACTGTATTTGGTCCCCAGCAATTTCATAAAAAAAGAGAACTGATTACTTAATTTGGTCAAATAAAAACTTAAAAAATTTCTGTATTGACTTAGAAGCTCTTCTTATGCTCAAGGCATATACTGGGTATTATGAGGTTGGAGGGATTGGGGCTTAAGTCTGCCTGTATTCATAGCTAATAGAGGAACTTATGTCTGTTCACTACTAATATTGATAACATACTCTCTTGAAACTGAAATACATAATAAATTGTGGTATTTTTATATGAGGGAACTTTGTTTTTGTTTTGAATGAGACTTCAAGGATGAAGGGAGAAAATAAGAGCTCATGTGGGAGACAGCAGTTAATGTTAGGCTTGATTGATGGGTAGATTTTAAAGATGCATAGTTGAGGCAAAAAGGAATTCATATTAGGCATATCTAAGAAGACAGTGTGATGAAATAATATATGTTAAGAAGAAAATTCCTTGAGAGAGTAAATCATAGAACATGTAATTTTAGAATTGTCAAAAAGGAAGTAGTCATCTCTTCCACTCCCATTTTGATTTCTATTTGATGAAAATTAATGTGACAATCTTTCTCATTATTTTGCTTCCTCTTCCTTCTGAATTAACTTGGTAAACAGTAACAAAAACAAACAAATGCTAGGATTATAGTGACAACTTCTAACAGATTTTAAATGTTAACTATGTGTCTTCTTTTTGCTGAGCGTGCTTGGCTGCTAACTGAAAGACTGAAGATTTAAGTCTACTCACAGATCCATCACAAGAAAGGCCAGGCAACCTACTTTGGAAAAATCAATCCTTGAAAACAATATGGAGCATGGACGTGGTGGCCGTGAGTCAGGGCAGACAAGACAGCAACCAGCTGGTCTCAAGCCATGATATCTTCAATTGCATCATGTGCATGGGAAGGCTGGTAAAGAGGAGAAGGATTGACACTTTTGAATTGTGGTGTTGGGGAAGAACATTGAAAGTACTATGCACTGCCAAAACGACAGATTCGTTCCAGAAGAAGTGTAACCAGAGCGCTCACTGAAAGGAAAGAGAGACTACATCTTACATAGTTTGGTACATTATCAGGATGGATAGGTCCCTGGAGAAGGACATCATGCTTGGTAAAACAGAGGGTCAGCCAAAAACAGGATGATCACCAACAAGATGAACTGACACAGCGGCTGCAACAATGGGCTTAAGCATAAAAATTAATGTAGGTATGGCACAGGACTAGGCAGCATTTCATTCTGTTGTACCTATGATGCTATGAATTGAAACTGACTTGAGGGCATCTAACAACAACAAGTGCTCAATAAAGTGTAATTGATCTGCTGGATAGTACAGTCAAATGCACTTTTCTTCACGTTTTATGTTAAGATCAAAATAAATAAGAAAAAAGCAGAATGTTTTCCTAAGCAAAGATTCCACCATTTTTTGAAAGTTAGAGTAATAGCACATTATTAAGCTAAAGAGAAAAGGTTTATCTGTGCAAAATTAAGATGAAATTCAGCATAACAAAATAGCAAAGATAAAATTATGGGCATCAGTATATTGCATTTTCTTTCCCACAAAATGGAAACAAATTACATCTGTGGATCAGATTTAAAGAAACTGAAATAAATAATATGAGAGAAGACCCTTGAGGGCCAATTTAAATGAAATCTTAAAGCAAAGGGTCTATTGTCCTCCAGTATGTAAACCTAAGTTTGGGTTTATTCTAATAATTTTTAAAGTCAGAGAGGGTTACAGAGTGATTTATGATCAGTATTACAACTAGATTGAAATAAAGGTTCAAGGCAGGCTGTAGAAAGAGCACCACCCACATAAAATACTAATGTATGTTACTGGTTGTGAGTAACCCTCACATTACAGTAAGCACAGAACATTTTAAGAAACTCCAGGAAGCAGCTCAAGGGATACTGTAAAGACCAGAGGGAAAGCAGTGAGCCTCATTTATCAAACCCTACTTATATTGATTTATATGTATCATTTGTATCTTTCATTCAGATTACCTTAAAAAGAGAACGCTAAGTAGGTAATACCCATACGTAAAAACCAAGAACCCAGACTACATAGTTTAAATGAGATCAAATCCCTAAAAATTAGACTCGTTGTTTTCTTTATACGCCTTGAGCATCTAGAAATCATGTTGAAATGCACTTGCTCAATGATTTACGTGACCATATTCTGAAAACTGAGAAAATACTGAGTCTTCATGTTATAACATGATTAAAAGCTGCTCTTACTTTTTTTTTTTCTTAAGGCAGAACAAGTTTGAATAATCCTGTTTACAATGCAAGGCAATTGCTTTTTTCTCCTATAGCCATAGTAAAAATCATGATTTAACTTCCTTTTCTTCTGTGACACTGTAAAACACAATGGCCCTTGTAAAAAGCCTTAGAGATGCCTCTAGAAATATTAGCTCATCTATATGCCTTAGACTGTCTAATTAAATAGCAATTGTATGTCTTCTATATAAAAACTTCCTTTGATTAAAGTTAGCCTGTGAATAGGGTTGAGAAGATAATGAATTTCAGTTACCCTATCTATAAAAGTTGCAGTGAACTGGCCCTTTAAAAATCCCTTAAAACTCAGATACAAATAATTTAATGAAGATAATTTCATGAATTTTTCAAACTATTGTTGAATCTGGTTTTAACCCTTGTCTATTAATGAAGCAATGCTTGCTAAAACAATGAGGTCTTTCGTACCCTTGCAGATGCATTTCTGAGAAAGATTTCTATTTAATGCTACTTTCCATTGCCCCTTCTTCCTCCCAGTAACTGTCACTGACTGTCAGTTCCTGTGTGGTAGTGTTGCCATGCTGTCAGATCAATTTTTAGAGATAGGGCCAAGTCACAATAAAATCCAGTGGCGTAGAAAACCCATTAATTTTGAAGAGACTATGTATGCTATATTCTCCAATGAAGCAAAGATAGCAGGGATTTTAATAATGATAAAAGCACACATATAAATAGGCAAAACAAACATCGTCAGCAAGCTCTTCTTTACCTTGGTGAAAGACTGGACTACATGAAAAGCAAATATACTCCCCGAAACTTCAGAAAGCAGCATAGAAGAATGTAGGACAAGGAATAAAGATGTAAAAAGCCCACAGGTCAGCATTCTGCTTAGGCCTTTCGGAACTAGTATAGACTGTGTTTCTGAGGATTCTGCTCTTCTACAAACCTTCATATTTGTTTTTCCATATGCAAGTACTACCTAGATTTAATAAATAAAGTATACTTGCCTAATAATATTTTGGATGTATTCATTTTTAACCTCAAATAAATTTTGCCTCATCCTAAACGTTAATATGTACAAAATCAGGAGTGTGATGTGCTAGTTTTTCATGCATAAAATAACAAATATTATACACAAACATACTGACACAGCGACTGCAACAACAGGCTCACACATAACAATGGTTATGAGGATGCCGCAGGGCCGGGCAGTGTTTTGTTCTGTTGTATGTTGGGTCGCTATGAGTCAGAATGGCATTAATGACACATAACAACAACAACAGCACACCATGCACAAAGAAAACCCACACAAGGGTGCTAACTTTAAAATGAATCATACTAAAATAGAAAGAATAGTTCATCTATCTAAAATGATCTCACATGCTGTTTGCTCAACTTATACTACGGTTTGAGAGAACTAGGGTCGACTGAATGTATTTATTTCTAAGAGATAAAATACTACTGCCATATGGAGACCAGAGTAGAATTTTTCTACACCAAGGCAGATACTCGAATGTCAAACACACTTTGTCACCAATTTAATGGTGAGCATAAAATGTCATAGAAGTAAAAACATGACCGAAATCAGGAAGGCAGGAACAGATGCTGGAGTATCAGAAAAGTATTAGAGACTGAAATAGAGGCAGAGTCTCAGGATAACATCACAGTTGATAATTAATGTAAGTGGTGTAGTGGTTAAGTGCTACAGCTGCTAACCTAAAGGCTAGCAGTTCAAATCCATCAGGTTCCCCTTGGAAACTCTACTCTGCAGTTCTACGGTGTCCCATAGGGTCGCTGTGAGTCAGAATTGACTTGACAGTAGTATGTTTTCTGTTCTTTGACAGGCTTCAATCAGTGGAGACAGCAGGGTCAAAGCGTGAAATGACTCTCAGTGACTTAGAAAAAAAAAGAATGCCATCAAGTTCATTTAGACTCACAGCTACCCTAGAGGGCAGAGTAAAACAGCCCCATATAGTTTCCAAGGCTGTAATCTTTACGGAAGCTGACTATGATATTGTCCTCCCACAAAGAGTTCAAACGACTGACCTTTAAGCCAAGCACTTAAACATGGTACCACCAGCGTCCCTTATATTCAAAGACTAAGGAATAAGAAATGAGATTGAAGACAAAGGACGTGAAGCTGTAGACAGTGGATACTGGGATAGTTACATAACAGTCCTGGTGGAAGATGGCGATGATGGTGATTCTCAAGAGCCTCACGTGATTATAAAAGTAACCTTGTCGCTGATATCACGCTACCTCAGTCTGGAGAACTTTTCTTCTATTTTCATCCACATTGCTCTTTTAACTATTTCGTAGCATTCTTCTGCAGACCTGTCTATACGTGTAGTTATTTAATTAAAATAGCAGTAAAAAAAAAAAGAACAAAACAATCATTGCAGTTTAGTTTTTGCAGACAGTCATTTTTCTCAAGAACAAGGTGTTTGTGTCACAAAAATCAGAATAATAGTGTTTTATCGTTTTATAATGTGTTGAGCCTACATGCAATATTATTTGACTTGCCCTGGAATTACCCTTATTCTTACCCAACAAAAGATAATCATGAATAACAACAACTTGCAGTGTTAGAAATTTCAAAATGATTGCATAATAAGTGTCTCCTTAATATCAGTACCATCATTTCATTCACTCCATTCGTGCTTGTACACATTCTGCATCATATATTGAACACCTTCTATGTAGCAGGTGTTATTTTACGAATTCAGGATATGCCGTGAACAAAGAGGCAAAGTAGATTTACAATAACATTGTAGTAGGGAAAGCATCCATTTAAAATAGTTCCATAGGTAACTATAAATTTCATATGTACATTAATGGAGTGAGGAGAACCCTGTAGGGAGACTATTGGTGCTACGAAACAATAAATATGGGGAGGGAGATAATTTGACTAGAATATATTGAAAGAATAGAATCGATTCTGAGGAACTAGATGTTTAACGTGAGACCAGAAGAATGAGAAAGAGTTATTAAAGAAAGGGAGAGTAGAGGGTGCGTAGTCCAGGCATCAAAATGGTCAGAAGTCCTTCACAGGGTAAGAGTACAAAGCTTTTTAAGAAACTAAAAGGAGCTCAATGTGCATAAAGTATAGTGGCAGAGGAGGATGAGATAGAGTGGCAGAGGAGGGCAGAGAAAGGTGGGCAGAAGACAATTGCATACGGACTAATAAATCATGTACTGGCACTTGTTTTTAACCACTTGGCATTTATTTGTAAGAATGCCAGTAGAGGGCCCTAAATTTTGTTTGAGGGCCATCCTCCCTACTCAGTTCTTGTTACAGAGATAGAGTTGCCTCTACTTCTGTTTTCAGGATGAAATTGAATCTTGACCCCCACTGACTTATTAATGACTGCCTTCTGCTGAACTAGATTGATTTAAGGTAGCATGTGGCCTTGTGAAAGTCAGTGAGATGCCACTGGACTGCTGAAGCTATTGGGTTAGAGACAGATAGGCTTTCCTGCTAGACTTGAATTTCAGATAGACACATAGTACATACGAGTGTACACATTTTGTTGTATTCTGTTCAACGGAATTCAGTCCTTTTTAGTCCAAAGTCCTTTGAAATCAACAATGGAACTGAATCGCACACAAAGGAAAAGAGAAACAAGGGAAGGGAAAATATGAAGACATGAAACACTCTGGAGAGACAATACACAAGAATCAGTCAAAAAGAGAACAGAGAGCTGTCATTATGCTGTGATAGACCAGTCATTATAATGTTTGTAGAGCATGGGTGGTAGGTACACTGGTAGGATTCCTACCTTCCATACAGGAGACCTGAGTTTCATTCCCGGACCATGCATCTCCTGCTCAGCCACAACTCGTCATCAGCAGAAGTTTGATTGATGCTGTGATGCTAAATAGGGTCAAACAGAGCTTCCAAACTGAGACGGACCAGGAAGACTAGTGATCTACTTAGAAAAATCATCCAATGAAAACTCTCTGGATCATAACAGTTGAATCCACAACAGATCATTTAGGTGGCACAGGACCACTAGTGTTTAGTTCTGTGACCCAGGAGCTTGCTATACATCAGGGGGGCAACTCAGCTGTGCTGGCAACAATGTAGCAATCACATAATCATAAGGCTATTGGACAACGGGTGTTGTGTCTTATATATATATCACTTGGAATCATTCTGAGTTCTTCAGCAGAAGGCAACATGTTTTTAGGCATGATGTAGATGAGCAACAATTTTTTAATGAGACTTTGAGTGTAAATGTAGTAGAGGACTGCAGGATGCCACCCATACTTAGGCTGCCAGAAACCAGTAACAACGCATTTACAGATATGCAAAGCAGGACAAGAGCACAGTAGTCAGCCCTTTCTACCTCTGTGTTCTCTCTTTCTGTCCTCTCTGTTTCTAAATCTATCCATCTGTCTGCCTACCTACCTACCTAGTCATGATTAGAAGTTGATAGGGAAACATCACTGCCTAGTGAATTTCACAGTTTTGAAATGAAGGCTATGTGTTTTCTTAAGTGCACTTAAAAAAAAAAAGTTTCAGTTGTTCAACTGAAGAGGGAAAGAATAAAGCAGGTCTTTTAAATCTCTGAAGAGTATAAAGAAGCCTTGCTGACTAACTCCACTTGTCACACTTGTGCCAATAGAAGCAGACAAATTCAAAAACTGCCAACATTTATGACTTGGATGTGAATGGTGCTATTTTGTAGTGACTATTAAAGAAATATATGACCTAAGAATAATATTCTAGAATTAGATCTTGTTATTCAGACTGTAAAATAGCTAGAGATCCCAGTGAATTCCACTTGAAGATAAAATATTCAAAGTCCATCAGATACCGATTTTCTGTTAACTTTGTGAAAAATTCCTGGTTATTCACACATTAGTAAGAATAGTTCTAAGTTAAGAAGACAACTAATATTAATTATTTTAAATATAGAATGAGAATTAATATTACTTTATTTTTATAACTAGGTAAGCCAATCCATTTTCTAAAAAGTGCTACTTTAAATATTTTTCAGATTCTTAAATAATTCAAACAGGGAATTAACTTTAGACTAAGTAGTACTTTAAAAATTTATTCTCTATTCCTAGTCCACTGCTGTATTCAGTCATGTTTCTCACATGGAACTTTTCTTATATTAAAGTTCTCTTGTTCACCATCATACTTGGAAAAGTAGAAGGTAAGTGAAAAAGATAAAGACCTTCAAGGAGAGGCACTGATACAGTGGCTGCAACAATGGGTTCAAGTTTAGCAATGATTGTGAGAATGGCAGAGGACCAGGCAGACTTTTGTTCTGTTGTATACACAGCATGACTATGGTTTGGAACTTACTTGACATCACTTAACAACAACGGTGGAAACCCTGGTGGCGTAAGAATTAAGAGCTCTAGCCGCTAACCAAAAGGTCAGTAGTGTGAATCTACTAGGCTCACAAGTTGTACACCGTAATTATAATCTGTTTTTGAAGAACAAAATTTTTTTCATAACGAGAAATCTGCTAAAACTTTTAGGATATTAGAGTGTATTTATCTCCCACCCAAATCCACAGATACCAAAGTAGTAGCAACCCCACTGAAAAGACTGAATAATTGAGAGTAAATCCTCTGATGGGTAGAACATCAATTTGTATGATCAATCCAAATTCTGCGTGTGATTCCATTTAATATTTTCTTTAAGGAAGAGCAACTTATTAGGATTTTTGTTAATGATTTCTTTATATCAGGTATAATAATGAGAATACATTCATGATGATTAGCATTATGGAGCTCTTTACATAGCAAAAAGTGTTTTATAATGTTTACTTTACTAGAAGAATTATTCCTATTTTGTTTTCTTTTGGAAACCTACTCCTTTCTTCTCCAGTCCTACTCACCATGTATATACAAAAAAAAAAAAATTCAAACCAAACCTAGTGCCACCAAGTCAACTCTGACTCACAGTGACTCTGTCAGTCAGAGTAGAACTGCTCCATAAAGTTTCTAAGGAGTGCCTGATGGGTTTGAACTGTCGACTTTTTGGTTAGCAAATGTACCACTTAACTACTACTCCACCAGGGTTTCCACTATGTGTATAGAACTATTCATCTACCTATTATGCAAAGGGGACATTATCAGTAATGATATTGAATATATTAGATTTTGGGAGATAATACTTTAAATGACTTTAAACGGAATGACTTCTTTGTTGATAAGTCAACGTGAGACTCAATAACAAAAACAGTAACAACAAACAGCTATTTGACGTTAATCCAACATGACGAATTTTGTTTTTGTCTCCTATCAGTACCACTAGGTGTAAAATTTACTGACTACCTGCTATCTGCCAGACTGTTTAATGAGTATACAATTATGTGCTGAATCATTTATTCTTATGATTTTTATTAACACTTTATTAAAGAACAGTTTTAGATTTACAAAATAAGTTAACCAGCTAATACAGTCTCTTCCCAAAACAGTTTCCTTTCTTTCTAGCATTCTTATTTTAATACAGTACACTTGTTATAATTAAAACAGAAAAAAATAAAAGCATAGTGATTCTATAGGATAGCGACGAATTTCCCTACAGGGTTTTCAGTGAGTGGTCGGTGTATTCCAACTGCCCACTTTTTAGTTAGCAGCCAAAGACCTAACATTACCTGTAAGACCAGGTAATGTTTTGCTCTGTAGAGTGTAGGGTTGCTATGAGTCAGAACCAGTTTGACAACACCTAGCAGCAACCTAACAACAATTCATTTATTCAATAATTTATTTATATCAATGCAGACTCATGGATATTTGTTTTACTCTTTGGGTGAATTAACACCTAACCGAACATCATTGCACCATCAAGGATCCTTGTTATAATTAATGAACCAATATTGATACATTGTTATTATCTAAATCCTAAGCTTTATTCAGATTTCCTTAGTTTTTACCTAACATTCATTTTTCTGTTCAAGCGTCTTATCCAGAATACTATGCCACATTTAGGAATCATAGTTCCTTAGGCTTTTCTTGGCTGCCAACATTTTGTCTGACTTCCCTTGTTTTGATGACTTGAACAGTTTGTGAAGTACTAGTAAACTGTGTATTAGGACAGCGCTCTACTGGAATTTGCTGGATGCCTTCTCTCATGATTAGACTTGTGTTATGAGGAAGATCACAGATAAAGTACCATTTTTATCACATCATAAGTACATATTGATAAATATTTACAATGATCTTGTTCACCTGGCTGAAGTAGTACTTGTGAGATTTCTTCACTGTAAAGTTGCTCTTTTTTTGTCTTCATTCTATACTGTACTATTTGAAGGTATTCATTAAGCACAGCACACACTTAAGGTGTCAAGAGTTACTCTCCTCTCCTTCAGTGTGGCATATCTATATAATTTGCTTGTAATTCTTCTGAATAATAGTCTCTTTTCTCTTAAAGACCAATAAGCAACATCACTATAAACGGAGAAAAGATTGGTGTCAAGGATTTCATTTTACTTGGATCCACAGTCTCAACACTCGTGGAGGTAATTGTTAAGAAATATAGAGATGCATTATACTGGATGATCTGCTACAAAAATTTTTCTTTAAAGTGTTAAAAACTGAAGATGTCCCCTTGAAAACTAAGCTGTACGTGATCCAAGGCTTCGTGTTTTCAGACGCCTCACATTCACTTGAAAGCTGGCAAATGCATAAGAAAGACTGAAGAACTGATGCCTTTGAATTGTGATGCTGGCTAAAGGCTATTGACTATACCACCGACGACCAGAACAATGAACAGATGTGTTCTGAAAGAAGTACAACTACACTGCTCCTTAGAAGAAAAAGATGGTGTGACGTCATCTCACATTCTTTGAGATCGACTTCCTGGAGAAGGACATCATGATTAGTAGAGAGTCAGTGAAAAAGAGGAAGATCCTCAAAGAGGTAAATTGACACAGTAGCTGCAACAATTGACTCAAGCTTAACAACGATTGCCAGAATGGTATAGGACCACGTATTGTTTCGCTCCGTTGTACATAGGGTTGCTGTGAGTTGTTATTATCTAAATCCCAAGCTTTATTATCTAAATTATTATCTAATTTAATTATTTTATTTTATTTATTGTTATTTTATTATCTAATTTATTATCTAAATCCCAAACTTTATTATCTAAATCACAAGATTTATCTAAATTATCTAATTTATTATTTTATTTTATTATCTAAATTACTATCAAATTTATTATCTAAATCCAAAGCTTTATTTATTAGGACAGCACCTAACAACAACCTAACAACAATTCATTTATTCAGTAATTTATTTACGTTAGCATAGACTCATGAATATTTTACTCTTTGGGTGATAATTCAATACTAACTTGTTTATCTTGTTGCTCCGATCATTACAGCTTTAGTCATTGGAAACTCTTTTAGTCGACTCCTGCACCCCTTTGATGTGCCCTCATCATTTGAAGCCTTGTGTATCTTTGTGTGTGTGTGTGTATGTGTGCATGTGGTACTTCCTTAATTTTTGGTATTGCAGTGCGTTCCAGGACTGTCTTATATAGATCCTGCCCTAGTTTTAGAATCACCTGTTTCTTCAAGGATCTGTTGCTTGTTCTAATCGGTGATCATATTAGAAAAAAGTTCTGAGTGGTAAGTGTGATTGTTGCTACTGGGTTCTCTTAATCATCTTGAGTTGCTAAAACAGAAATACTACAAGTGGATGGTTTTAAAAAGAGAATTTTTATTCTGTCACAGTCCAGTAGGCTACGAGTCCGAATTCGGGGCATCAGCTCCATGGGAAGGCTTTCTCTGTTGGCTCCAGAGGCTCATCCTTGTCATCAATATTGCTCTGCACGGGGGGCTTCTGAGGCTCAGGGACCCCAGGTTCTTTCCAAAGGATGTGCTGTGCTCCCGGCACTGCATCTTGCTGATATGAGGTTCCCCTCCACTTGCTTCCTTTTATATCCCAAGAAACTGCACAATACAGTCTTTCACAATGAGTCCTGCTGAACCAACACAACTGCTGCCCATTTTCTCATCAATATCATCAGAAACATGTTGTTTTCAACTCATAGTGACTCTATAGGACAGAGGAGAACTGCCCCATAGAGATTCCAAGGAACACTTGGTGGATTTGAACTGCTGACATTTTGATTAGTGCCATAGTACTTAACCATCAGGGTTTCCCATTAAATCATAAAGGTAGGATTTGTAACATATGTGAACATCATGTAACAAAGGGAATCGTGGCCTTGCCAAATTGCTAGACACATTTTTGGGGAAACACAATTCAAGCAATACAATCTATTAATTCTTATGTTTGCAAATTATTCTATTATGTGCACATATTATACACATTCTCTATTTTGCCTATTTAGTTATACAAATGATTTCCAAATCCTTAATACCAAACCCCAAGCTGTAATATACATTCTCATTTGAGAATTATTTCTGTGGGATATAAACCTAAGGTAAGTCTAAGTAGGAGTTGAATAATAATGGATTTATTTATGTGTTGTCAGACCACTCTGCAATTTATCTGTGCCAGTTCATACTGATACACCAGATACAAGGACTGTTGTCTCCTCAGCTTAACAGTTCTTTATTATGGTTCACCTTTCAAATCTAAAGAAACGGGTTTGACAAATGATATAGATATTTTTTCCTCTCATCTTTGTTGTTGCTAGTAAAATCAATCACTTCTTGATTCATGAGAAAATTATCTATCTGGGTTTTACCTGTTTATATACAAATGATTCTCACTGTGGTCTATAAAGTCACTACAAACACTTAGCTAGTGAATACTGAGCCACTGCTGCAATGGAACACAGGATTAGGTTCCTGCAAGCCTCTGGTCACAACATTCTTACTGATTAATCAGTACATAACCTTGTTATATGTGTCTTTATGTTTGAAGTATATGTTTAACATATACTATTGGTTCATTAACATTGAACTCATGATAAAGAGCACTATAACTCGTGCCTGAATGAAGTTTATTAAACACAGGCATTTTCTCTGTGAGACCCACAGCCTTCTTGTGCCCAGCAACATTAGATAGCTTTTTTTAGCGTTATAATTGTGGGCCATTTTAGGCATTAAACTTACTGTTAAAAAAAAAGGACACTAAGATATGAAAACATGGTTAGATCACTGAATGGGGATTTGTTTCCAATATGAGAGCTGAGAAAAGAAAACAGTGCTGTCTTGTCTGTCCTCAATTGAAAAAATGAGTGCCAGATGACTCAAATCTCTCATCTGTCTGTACTTGCCTGTGAATTGAAAAAACTCTGTGAATATTAATTTGAGGGTTACAAGTAAATTTTATCAGGTAGGTGAATTCACAATGGACTCCATGAATAATGAGGATTAACTGTACTTTGGCAATGGTGTTTTAATTGTGATTCTTGCATTTTTCTTGCTGATATGAAAGAGTTCCTTGAATATTTTAGATATTAATTCTTGTAAGTTTTAGGAATCACAGAATTATTATTTTTCTTATTCTTTATGTGTAATGCTCGTGTTACAGATTGACTTGTGTCCTTCAAAAAAGACATGTTGAAGTCTTAACCTCTAGTGTCTGTGAACATGACCCTATCTGGAAGTAAAATCTTTAACAATGTTATCAGTTAACATGAGACCATACCAGAGTAGGATGATCCTTGTAAAAAGGAGAACTGACACAGAAAGATAGAAGAAGATCACTATGTGTCACTGTAGCTGCATACCAATGTATGTATTGAACTACCAAAAGATAGGAGACAGAGATGGAATAGATTCTCCATCAAAGCCTCAGAAGAAATCAATACAGCTAACAGTCTTATCTCGAAGTCGCAGTGTCCACAGCTATAAGACAATAAATTTCCATTATTTAAAGCCATTCACTCTGCAGTAGTTTTCTATGGCAACCATAAAAAACAAATGCATCAAGTTTTTGAGCTGTGGTTCCTAATTTTAAATAAATAAACCAAATTTATCCCTCTAACATGTGATTTGGGAGTTCAATAAAAAAAATTTTTTTAATACCCTTGTCAATTTCTTTTCTCCATTTACAGATTTTTTTTTCATGCGTAAGAGCTTGATCTACCTGGAAATGATTTATGCATATTGTACAATGCATGTTTTCTGTTGCTATCAAGTTGATTCTGACTCTTAGTGACCCTATGGTGGCTGGTGGGTTCAAACAAGCAATCTTTTGGCTAAAAACTTAATGCTTAACCATTGTGCCATCAGGACATCCTGTATAACATATAGAGCATCTTTATTTCACTACAGATAGTGTGTTCACTCTTACTATTGTAAATCTCTTAATTAGCACATTTCTTCTTAACTTTTCATGTCATATCTGTTCTTTCCTTTTTCAATGATCTATTTGTCTTATTCAGCACATAGTCTGCTAATGTTTTTATTATTTTAATTTTAATATATCTTAATATCCAGTAAAGAAAACTATCTTTTTCATTATTTAATTCCCTTAGCTATTTATATAATTTTGTTTCTTATATAAACTTTAGAATTAATTTTCCAAGAGTCTTGTGGAAATTTTTACTGTAGTGTAATTAAATTTTTAGACTAATTGGGGAGAATTGACATGTATTATTTTGTTATGCCATGCTAGACCATGAACATCATTGCCTTTTCTCTTTTACTTAGACCTTTAATGTTCTTTAATGGTCTTAAAATATTTTCCCCAAAGGATACGAACATTCTTTGTTAGGTTAATTTCAAGATGATCCTATTATCTCTTGCAGTTTATTGGTGGTTAATTTTTGTAGGTTGATCTTGTCTATCTCTCAACCTTGCTGAATTCTCATGTTTGTTTTATTAGTTCATTGATTCTCTTGGGTTTTCTAAGTCAATAGTCATGTCATCTGTGAAGAAGAAGAATTTCAACTCTTTATATTAATTGCTTAATATGTTCTATCTGACTCAATGGCACTTGGCTTTTGACGATATGTTCTATCCAATTTTTTATACCTAATATCTTTGTGTGGATTTTTTATGATTTCATTTTTCTGACATTTTCTCATATCTTTTTTACTATATCACTAAACTTATTTTATATACTTGGTTTGGCTGTTGTAATGCTTCTGCTTCATAGTATGTACGAAGCTTGATTAGTTTGCTGTGTCTCATTTTGTGTTGTAAGAATGCATTCCTTTTGAGTTATAGGCTTCCCTGTTTTAGAAAATATCCTACAAAATAGAGCTGACTCCTAATGTGCAACTGTGCATGCAGAATTCCAGTCAACCTTTCGTCACCAACCAACTCACTTTCAGATCTCCAAAGAAAAGTTGCGCTGGGTGGAGAGAATGTCCATCTTCCATCCTTGACTGCGTGTGAAAGGATAAAGAAGTTAATGCTCAAGAAATATCCATTCTTTCCCCAGCTTTTACCATGGTATACTTTTGTAGTGTCTTGATTTTATATGCTGAACAATTGCACCAGAAGTACTTATAAGCCATTAATCTAGACGGCTACAGGAACATGGCAGAAAGTTATTGTCACAAGCCACTGGTAGAGCGAATGAACAAGACAAAAGCAATTGCTTCTCTCCAGTTTATACTCCCAGATCACAGTCAGTTTCCCTCTGCTCCAAGTCACAGCCAACTGCCTCAAGCCCTCTGGGTTACATGCAGTCAGGAGATATCTCTCACATCACAGTATGGATCGGTACATTTTGGAGTTGTGCATTGTATAGCTAACATGGGCATACACAGAAAAGCTCTAAGTACTAATATATTCCAAATACATTAGTTCTCTTCAGGAGTTTCTAACTCACTGTTGTTGTTTCTGTGGCCCTGTATTTCCTCTGTAGTTTCTCCAAGATTCAGGGAATGGGTCAGTAGTAAATGTTATTTCTCAATCTTGGCAGAAACTCAACATAACTGGATCTCTTTTCTAATCTCAACTCCTCTCTTTCTTCCTCGAATTGTGTTATAATGGTCTAAATAGTACTGCAAGCACTTTAATAACACAGGAGATATGTTGTTTTCATCAGTGCCTTCTTCCTAATCTTAAATAAGCCCAAAGTTTCTCCATGAAATATAAAATGTACCTCTATTTTTGCTAGTGTTGACAGTAAGAAAATTCACAGTGTGATGGATTTAAAGCAGTAAGCTTTATTGAGGGTTAAAAATTAGTTCAAATCTGGAATTGAGTGAATATGTAGTCATGAAATAAGAGGCACAATAATCACAGAAACAATTTTATGAAGTTTAGACAAAGAATAGAGGCTACAATATTCTGACAGGTTTTCAGTCAAATTACAGAAGTTAGAACTGGGCTTTTTCAAAACAGAGGCTTGTCAATGATTAGGGGATGTCATGGACAGAATTGTGTCCCCCCAAAACTGTGTGTAACCCTTTGGTTAGACACGATTCCCAATGTTGTGTGATGTTGCCACATGTTGTAAATCCAGCCTTCGTGATGTTAATGAGGGAGGGTGGGCAGCACAGCAGGACTCAAACTAAAAGACTGTGTTGTGCTTTGAGGCAATATTTGGGGCTAAAAAGGAAAGTGAAGTAAGAAGAGAGTTGGGGAACTCTATCACCAAGAAGCAGTGCCGCAGCAGGGAGTGTGCTTTGGAAAGGACTCGGAGTACCTCTGCCTCAGAAGCTCGCAGTCCAGGGGAAAACTGACAAGAAGGACCTTCTTCCAGGGCTATGAGAGAAAGCCTTCCCCTAGAACTCATGTCCCCAATTTAAAATTTTAGCCTGCTTTTCTGTGAGGAAATAAATTTGTCTTTCTTAAGACTATCTGCTTGTGATTTTTCTGGTATAGCAGCACTAGATGACTAAAATAGCAGTTGGCAACTTGGATCACAGAGATAAATGAAGCGAGGGGGGTAGATGGAAGACTCACGGAAAAATGCGAGGACATGTTTTTCTGGGATCTTGTTGGTAACTTCTTTCTCAAGCATGTCCTCTCTGGGGGTCCCTTGTAAAAGAATGAACAAATCTGTCTTGGAAGAAGTAAACCAGAATACTCCATAGAAACAAAAATGGTGAGACTATGTTTCACGTACTTTGGACATGTTATCAAGAAGGATCAGTTATCAGGAGGACATCATGCTTCATAAAGTAGAGGGTAAAGGAAAAAGAGGAAGACTCTATGAGATGGTTTGACACAGTGGCTGCAACAATGAGCTCAAGCATAGCATCAGCCATGGGGATGGCACAGAACTGGGCAATGTTTCATTCTGTTATGCATAGGGTCTCAATGAGTTGGAAGCAACTTGACAGCACCTAATAACAACAACACTGTAAAGGAGATTTTTACATAATGCTGTGTGTCAAGACCCTTTGGAAACAGTTTAACAACATCCTGCATCTGCTTGAACGCAGAGGAAAATAGTTCCTTCAGGTTATATTTTTAAGCTTGAGTAAAGGTTAAGCCAAGAGTGAAAAACTATTTGAAAAGTAGATTTATTCTTGGGCCTGGGCCCAGTCCTCTACTTAGACCAAATGCCTCATATAATTTTGGAGTTCTCTCTTTTATTCTGTCCTTTTAGCATAGATTTCTAAGGTAATTTTTTGATCAAAAATTTTACGGAATGACTTCTACATGTACAGGAGTCTCCAGATGGCTGACCATCTATTAAAGGCCTGTAAGACCACAGGCACTACTATTTTTGGTAGCCAGGGACCATCTGAATTCTACACCATATCACAGCTTTAACACTTTTCTTCAGTGACAGTCGTAGGACAGCCACCTTAGAAGGAACTTTTTGGTTGTGGAAGGGAACTGATCCAAGGAATAAAGCTTACCTAAAAACAGTTTTTGTCAACATTCATTATTCTTCTCAAGGGTAGAGGTTAGTTTTCTAACTCAAAATATTGGAGTTGAGTTTCACACAACATTAAATGATTCTGATAAAAACTGCAACAACCATAAATATCTTTAATCCAGTGAACAATATAGATCTGATCCATGATCCAATCCCTGAGGATAACTGCCTGAATATATCTAGAAAAGGGGAGTTTCACATGGACAGTACATGAAACCTCATGGCCTTTTGAAAAACTTGTCTCGTATTTTGTTCTAATTCTGCTGATAATTATTCAAGCACATGAGGAGATACCGGCAACCACACAGACTCCTCCTTACAGGACTAGAAGAAAACCAAGGGCAATTTTATAATCGAGTACAACTTTAGTTAAAGAATTTAGGGACCTATGTTGGGCTCTGTGCTATCTGAAACTTGTCAGTTATTTGAAGCATTGTAGCAGATAAATTGTGAAGAGAATTTCCAAGTTCAGAAATACCAACAAGGAGTAGGAGTCCTTCAAGAAGAGTTTACCCATCCTCAGGTCTGTCCATTATGAAATTCTCTTTAGATACTGTAACTTATTCTGTTTCATGAAAAGTGAGGACGTTTGCATAATTGCTACAACGTGTTCTTTCATCATGAAAATGAATATTTAGAGGGGTTTCTAAAAAACCTAACGTATGTTAGCCAGTCATATGCCAACCATTCAAACAGGATAAAGCCTAGGTACAATTCTCATCATTTGGATTTGTACTGGTATTTTTTTTTTACATTGATCCTCCACATAAAAATATATATCCGTATGGAGTATATATTATGCCAGTTCCTGTGTGTTTATTTGGGAGAAAAATTGTTTTATTTACTTGTTCCAGCCAATTTTCTTGCAAAGAGTTGTTACAAATAGGCAACTGTCCTAATTTTAGCCAATTCCACATTTGAGCACAAAAAAGGCCTCTTTCCCTGTTGGCATGCTGTTATGTTTCTTGTAGAGGTCACTTTCTAAAATCTGGAAGAGAAATTATATGAATCTAATCACTCATTTTTAAGGTCTATAGGATTACAGCCTTCTTCAGAAAGATCCTTAACTTCAATCTGAGCTGGATTGAAACATGAGACTGGGTTATCATTAACTTAATAATGTGAGGATATGTCACAGTCTCCCATGTATAGCTCACCTAAAGATGATATTGAAGTTGAAGACCATCAGGGTACAAAATATAGTTTCACTTGGGATAAGATAATGGATCTAAATTTGCAAGACCAGATTTTAGAATTTGATGGCAAATCCAACAGCCAAACAGTTAACAGATAATAGGTACTAACAGAGCTATTCTAACAGCCTAACAAATGCCTTTTCATGACATGCTTTAATGAGAACTGGGAGAGTAAGAGAAAGCAGCCCTAAGATATCCTTCATAGTGTAAGAAAATTGCCCCCAAATAGGATATAAGTCCCCAGAGCACACAGATTATGGCTACAATGTAATAAATTTCTTCAGTAATGGCATAGAAGATGATACAAGAACAATTTAAAGGTGTAATAAGACAAATGGTAAAATATTAAAGACAAATATGTGTATCAAGACTTCTGTATAGCAAATAATATAAATTTAATGTACATAAAGTAACAATCTAATTAACTGAATTGGCATTAAGAACTATAGGTTTGAGTTCACAGCAGAAAAAAAGAAATGTTAAAACAAGAGATAATGCCAACAGTGTGCAAGAGAGCAATTAATATAAGAAAACGTACTGGCAAGCAAGCCCCGAAATATCAAAAGACTGCATTAGCCTTGATTCTTGATTTGAGGAAAGTAGGCTACTGTACTGGAGGTGTCTACTTCTGTTTTAGTCACCTGGTGCTGCTTTAACAGAAAATACCATGAGTGGAGTGTTTCATAAAGAGAAACTTTTATTGTCACAGTCCTGTAAAGCGACAAAATCATTCATAAGTTACAAATCCACTCAATATGAGAAATCATCACATTCTGGTAGGTCAACAGTACAAATTCAATAAGAGTGTCTCAACATAGGAACCTCAGGTCCAAAGGATGTGCTCTGCTCTCAGTGCTGTTCTCGTAGTGGTATGAGATTTCCCTCTTACTCTGTCCACTTCTCTCCCATATATTCCATAGGCTTGTAGCTTGAGTCCTGCCTCACCAACACAACTGCTGCCTGTTCTCCCTCATCAACATTACAGAGGAAGGATTCACAACACATAGGAAGAATGTCACCATACTGGGACTTGTAGCTAGTCAAATGAATACACACATTTTCAGGGGAACACAATACAATCCATGACAGCTTCTCTTCCACAAAATGATCTCAAGTCCCTAGAGGATTTACAGATCTACTGTGGGAGGTGAATCTTTGGATCTCTTAAGCTGTGAGAGTGGAATCCAAATGCCTACAGTTTCAGATCTAGTGGTACAGAGTTCATGAGTGTCCTTTCCATTGAGGCTCCAAAGAGTCTTTTAATTTATTCCTCTCCCAGTACATGCAGTAACCAGGAAAGAGTCAGATTGCTGGTCAACAAAGGATGCTTTTCCTTGGACGTGGCATTTACATCAAGACTTGACAATACTTCAAAAATTCTAGTTGGACTATATTTGGGTGTCTATAAGTAAAATAAGGAAGGCTCATAGGACTGCTGGTAACTGTAGTTCTCAATTTTAATGGGACCAAAGGAATGACTTTAGTCCAAGGTAGTTACAAAGACTTGAAAAATTTAGCTAATTTGGGTCCTTTCCAACGAACCAAAAAACTGTGGGAGAGAAGGGTAATTCTGTTTCTGGAAGTGCCTTTGTCATCTAGTAGTTTTGTAATATGAAATACCACAAGCGGATGGCTTTAACAAAGAAAAATTTATTTTCACATAGGAAAGCAGGCTAGAAGTCCAAATTCATGGAGTCAGTTCCAGGGAAAAGTTATTTCTGTTGGCTCTGAAGGAACATCCTTGTCATCAGTCTTCTCTTGGTCAAGGGAACTCTCAGATGCAAGGGACCTAAGTCCAAAGGACTTGCTCTGTGTCACCCGCAGGGAACCTTCCTTTACCTTAGAACACACATATGATCTGGGCAAGGGTGTTAAAATCCTACCCTAATTCTCTTTACCATGAAATTGCAGTCTCAGAATGGATGACAACCACACAATAGTGGGAATCATGACCCAGCCAAATTGATACACACATTCAATCTATGACAGAAAGAAAGGAAAATTTTTTCAAATTTCTCAGATAGTCTACCTCTCAATCACTGCAAAGGATTTCTGGGGCTCCCCGAGTAGAAATAATGTTCTCAAAGAGTTTGTTGGCTACAAACACTACAGGAATTTTCAGCAAGGAATGAATTCTACCCAATGACAGAATCTGCAAATAATTCCAAGACATAGTTGTAACAATTTGAGGGTGGCAGCTTAATGAAACTCATTTCTCTATCTAACATAGGTCCAGAAGGCAAAGGATACTGCCTAGGAAGCACCTTAGTGTGTCCCTGAGTTAAATCTAGTACAAAGGCTACTTATTTACAAAAAACTCCCCACCAACATTTTTTGCCAAACCAATCCACTTGTCTCCCCCCAAATGATTATTCATACATAAAGGCCTAATTAGGAGAACATGTAAAAATTTTGGGTGTTCCAACTTATTTTACCGTCTGCCATTTTCCAGTATTCATGTTCTTGATCAAAGCCTTAGCTTGATGGCTTTCAATGCTGTGTCACGTTACTCCATTATGTGTAAAATTCACATTTAGCAAATTTTCCCCTACAGCTGGGTTAGCAGTATGCATATGACAGTTTGACTGATCGGCTAGCTTGCCTCCTTCAATGCCTTCTCAATATTTCCCTCCTCATGATGACCTAAATATTTTGGGTCAGGTTTGGATTTGTTCAGGTACGTAAAGGAAGCCATAACCCATGATGAGAGAGAAGAAGCTGGACAGCAAGATACAACATGATTCACAACTAGACGAGAATGTTCCCTAACTGTATAATATTTTAAGCAACTTGTTCCTGTGTATTTGGTCCTTCTCAGAATCTGAGTACTCATGGTAACTTTAATCATGGGGGCATGGCAAAATTTGAGGAAGGACTATCTTGCTATTTGGTCTTACTCATGATTGAGTGTTTAGATGTTGTCAGCATCTAGCATTTTTCCAAGCTTTTAATTTCAGTAACTGGGGTTATTAGTTGTTGTTTAAAAAGTACTAAAGCAGTGTTTATATCAGTATCTTTGTTTTCTTAAAAGTGTCTAATGTGATCATGATAATCTGTGATATAACTTGTTTAACTGCTGTATCACCAAGATTATTTCCTTTTACCTCTTCAGTTTGGGATACCCCTTTAGTTTGATGTGTTTATATTTTAGCTACAGTAGTTGAAGAGGGTAGCATCAAGGCATCTAGGAGGTCAGCAATAAGGGAATAATTTTTTGTTTGAGCCCAAGATGAAGTGAGGAGTCCCTGATATTTCCATAGAGCCTCAAACCAGAAACAATATCTAATACATACTGGCACTCTATAAAAATGGTTACCAACCTTCCTTATGCCTGTCTATATGCCCAGGCAGGAGCAGTCAATTCAGCTTTGCTGAACTGATGTGATTTCAGAGAGAGGCCACTGTACAGAAGTCCATAGAGGAGATCACTGTGTATCCTGTCGATAATGAAAACTAGCAGGGGTAGGTTTTAAATAAAAGCCATTAACATGCAAAGACAATTCTGGATTATAAAGGAGGACTTTCTGTAAGTCTGGTCTTGGGGACAAAAGGTGATCTATGAAATCTAGACCATCATGTGGGGGAGTATCTTCTCTATCTGGTAAAGGTAAAAGAGTCATTGTTGTAAGATGCCATCAAATTGGATCCCATTTGTAGAGACTCCATAAGAAAGAGTAGAACTGCCTTATATGGTTTTCAAGGAACAACTAGTGAATTTGAACTTCTGACATTTAGTTTGGCAGACAACTGATGCCACCAGCAGTCCAGGGTAAAAGGGTGACACAATTTAGGCAACTGATGGTATCTAGTTGAATATGAGGCTCAGCCAGTAAGAGAAGCGTGCAAGAAGTTACTTTGATGGCTGACAGCTGCTGGGTTAATGCAGAATTTAAAATAGCAGAAATGGCATGAGCGACTTAAAAATGCATGGAATTACCTAAACCTGTGTCTGTATTATTTTTCACTGATTTCACAGTGATAGCTAAATTCTGTAGGTAGAGGAGGGTAATCTGTAAGTACAAGATCCAGCTGAATGCTAATAACCTACTCGTCTGTTCTATGCTCCATGCTTCAGAATAAGGAACCTTACAACACAGTAAGGAATCTCACAGCACAAAAAGAGAAAATTTAAGGTTATAATTAGGGAAAATGATAGATGGAGTGTGAAATAATGACTCCTTTAAACTTTTTACAACAATCTTTTCTTCCTCTGACAACTGGAAAGAATCAGGTTCCAAAGACTTAAGTAATAAAGGGGTTAAGCTCGAAGTGAAAAGTTTTGAACCCACGTTGCTATGGAGGCCAAAAAATTCTTTGGTCTCCAGGTAAAGCAAAGGAATCAATAGCTTCTTTCATTTCAGTTTGTGATTGTTAAGGTTGTATGTCACCTTGGCTGCACCATAATTCTCAGTGATTTGGCAGTTATGATGTAGTTTAGCTACTGTATAATTATATAACCATTTTTATGATGAGAACTGATATAATCTGATCACTTCCATGATGAGATCTGCTTTGAGTAGCCAATTACTTGAAAATGAGTTTCCTGCAGGTATAGCCTACATCCAATAGAGGTGGACTTGCGTCAAGATTCACAGACTTTCTTTCACTATGGATCATGCAAATGACTCTTTGTCCTGAGACCTCTACTTCTTGAGACTTGAGCTAACAGTTTATCTGCCACCTGGTCTGCCAATATTGGTATTTATCATTCTCCACAATCTGTGAATGAGAGATCTGCTGTTTGACCTGCTGGTCTTGGATTCACCTGCCCCCTATACCTACATGAGTCAGGCAGAGCCTCGAGTTTGACTCATGGTCTTGGAAGTTTCCAGCCTGTACAACAGTGTGAGCTATTTCTTTGATATAAGTCTCTCTACAATTATGTTTGTACACTTCATCGGTTTTGCTTTTCTAGAGAACCCAGTGTAAGGCAAGAGTCAATAGAAATACCCTGAAGAGAAATTATATGACCAAAGTATTTAATAGAGGACTGAGCTAACTGAAATTTTTCCTCTGAAGTCTTATGTCATCCATTAGCTAAATGAGTTAATAGCGAAATGCTTTCTTGAAAACAGGCTTATTTGGAAGATGTACAGATCACCTAACATGCATGTTGAAATGTCACATAGAAAACAAATGTATTAAAAATACTAACAGAAGCATCAGCATTAAGTTGAAACATATACATAACTTCAATAGGTCTCAGAGTAAGGCTGACAGGTTGGGAGCAAGTCAAATTATGTTAGTGATTCCTGTAACTGCGTAGTTTTTGTACTATAAGGTAGAGGTTTTTTTTTTTTTTTTTAAGGCAAGGGGGTTTCAGTATAGAAAGAGTAGTACCTGTATCAATTAGAAATATGCAAGATTCACCATTAACCTGGAGTGTGGTCTTATCCTACAGATTTAAATCTGGTGGTGGAAAATCCATCTGTGATAACCAGAACTTAGTCCTGCTGACCCAGGGTGTTTTCCCAGGGGTGGCAGGCTTTCTTTTACAACACTCTTTTCTCTTTCTTTAAGAAAAAAAGACTTCCTCCCATCTGCTCCCCCCAGTAAAAACATACAACAGGTATGTTGTGGCCTGAACCAGAGCTAAGGGTTAAAATTTTGTTCTAGAAAGAAAAACTCTTCGTAAAAGAAGTCTCAGGGTGCTGCATCTACAGAACCAGTAACTGAGTTTGTTGCATTTGAGAAGCTGGGGTTTTCTTCTGCTTTGTTTAGTGTTTTTGCTCTAGAGCTTTGCTTTAGGTGCAGCCTAAATATTTTTCAGGACTTTTACAACTTGCTGTTTCTTCTTAGTTGGAAATTTCTGTTGTTCCTACAATATATCCATTAATCAGAAAGAATTGGCAATGCCAGGCTCATAAGCTTCAGTTAAAATTATAAACTGTTCAGTAAACTTTTAAAAGTTTTCTCTAGGCTTGGGAAATTCTTTAACAACACCAAGAAGTTTGAACTTAAACCAAGGAGCAAAAGAAACTGGGGCAGGAATGGATCTCATTTCCATCCTCTGGATACTTTAAATGACTTTTAAAGATGAAGTTTTTGTTGTTTTTGTTTGTTTTCTTTTCTATTTTTTTTTAGGGCAGGTAGGTTTAGATTCCCCAGGGTAAAAAAGTTCAGAAAGAGGTTGAGTCTGAAGGATAAGCTGGTAGCGCTAGGTAAAGAGATGAAGTAGCCAGCAAAGGGGCAGGAGAACTTGCCTAGATGCCTGAGACTGCTGCTCCTTACTCAGTTCGGAAGCAATCTTCTAAGGAGGTAAGTTTACCGTCTAAATATCCTTGTGGGACTTCCTGGTATCATGTTCTATACAGGTGCTTGTTTTTTTTTTTTTCCAAATTACTGCGCAGAAAAGTTAGCTTCGACTTGTCAAAAGATTCCCATATGAGCCATGGGTCCTTAGGGCTGTCCTTAATTATTGCATGCCAGCAATCTAAAAACAAACAGGCCACTGGGTTGTAGTATTTAAACATATAAGCAATAGGAGTATCTGTGGGCGATCCTGCCAGAGCTTCATAATCATCGCTCTCCATAGTCACTAAGACAGGAACTACGTGTGTGAAAAAACCAGTTAAACTTAGCTGTGGGGTCTTTTACAAAGGAGGAAAATGATCTTAATGGGCCTTTAGAGAAAACAATGAGTTCAGATAGCTGTATGAAGCCACAATTCAAAGTGAAAATACTTGATGAAATTGTCAGGTTAGAGAGCAAACTGAAAGCAAAAAGGCTATTAATAAACCTTGAAGTACCTCAATGCAGGGACAGTGGGGGTCTGAGAGGTCATAAGTAGGGACATTTCCCAAAAGCCAGGGAGAAACAATCAAGCACAAAGGGCTTGTGTGGTGCTGATGATCCAGGTTCATGGCTCCTCCTGGTTCTGGGTTGCAGCAGGAAAGGGACCTTTGGATCCCACATGATCGGTAACCAAAAATGTTGACAGTAAGAAAAATAACAATATGATGGAAAATAAAGATGCTTATTAGGATTAAAGATTATTTCAAACAGAAATGCATAGCTTGTGAAAATGAAACCACAAAGTTTGAGACACGGTAATCACAAAAACATCTTTATGGGGTTTAGACGAAGAACATGAGCTATAATATTTCATCTGTTTTTCAGTCAGTTAGGAAAATTAGAGGTGAGCTTTCTCAAAGCAGGGGCTTTTTAGTGATCGAGGGATAACACAGAAGTGGACTTCAGTGACTGGTCAGTTAGATTATAGGGGTGAGTGTTGGGGGTACACAGAGGATCACAGGACAATGACAGGACTTGCTATAAAACTGATCTCTCAAGCATGTCATTTCTGGGGATCCATTTAAAGGAAGTTTTTCAATACTGTTGTGTTTCAAGACCCTTCAGGTGCAGACTGTCAGCATCCTAATTTGCCAGAACACAGAGGAAAAGACCCTCTGGGAACAGGTTTGGCATCCTGCTTCTGCTTGACTGCAGGAAAAAAAAAAATATTTCCTTCAGGGTATATTCTTAAGGGTGACTAAAGGTTAAGTATTGGAGTGAAAAACTGTTTTGTTTTTGTTTTTGTTTTAATTAGATTTATTCTCAGGCCTGGAACAGGATACTCTGCTTATACTAAATATCTGATATAATTTTTGAAATTCCCTTTTTCTAAGTAGAGTGACTTTGAAGAAATTCTCTCAGATTCTTGTTCAGGTGACTTCACCTTAATTCTGACTCATAGCACCCCTTTGTGCAACAGAAACACTGCCTAGTCCTGTACCATCCACACAATTGTTTCTGAAAAAAAATAATAGTAATAATATATTAAATGAGTATAAAATGGTTAAGTGAAATAAGACTAAGAAAATAAAGACTTTATTTACTCTTACTAATAGCTTTCAGATACTCTTCCTCTCTTTATGTAAATCTAAGTTTCTGACCTGCGTAACTGAGCCTCCTTTTGAAGAACTTTCCATGTTTCTTGGTTTCAATGTTTCAATGGTTCTGGTGTATTTGAGAAAGAGTTCATTCCTTCTTCACTTTGAAGGACAGTTTCATTGGATATACAGTTCTAGGATGGTGATTTTGTTCTTTCAACAATTTAAAGAATTAATTCCAGTCTCCTATTGCTGCATGGTATCTGACAAATCTGCTGTAATTATTATTATTTACCTTTTTTTCCATCTCCAGAGCTTCACTTTCTGGTAACCCATCAAAGATTGTGTCTCTCTATGTGTAAACCTTTTCATGTGTTTTCATAGTAGTGATCTCACATAACACCAGTCCCTCTATGATTGACTCATTTCATCCAGCATAATGCCCTCCAGTTTGATCCGTGTTATGACTTGACATCAAGTTTGGCCAGCATCATCTGCTAAAAAGCCTGTTCTTTTCCCATTTGATGAATTTAGGGCCCTCTTCAAAGATCAGGTGACCATAGACAGGTGGATTTATTTTTGGATTCTATCAGTCAGTTTTTCTGTCAGTGTACCACTACTAGGCATCTTTGTTTCTAAGGCACGTTTCTTGAAAAACATTATTGCTGTCATTTTGTAGTGTTTTTTATTTGTGGTGCTGACGGTTTCTTTGTTCCTCTTAGTTTCCTGAATTCATTTGGCTTGTATATTTCTTTTATTTTGCAGATTTTGTTTTTATCAGAACTTTATGTTTTTCTTCCTTATTTTAATGGACAGATTTACTAAAGTTCTTTGTGGTTAGCTTGAAATTTACCCTTGTCTTCCTAGATTTGAATCAGTCTACTATTATTTGTCAGCTACTTGCCTTCCACTCCACTACAAAATTCTACATGTATACCATTTATTCCTTCTTCTGTTGTTCTGAGATTGATGCCATTTACAGATTAACCTCTCTGCTTCCTTGTTATGATTCTCTTGGTTTGGGATAGTCCTTGAGAATTCATTTTCTAGGATGACATCTGGCCGGTACAATCTTGCATCCTAAATTCAGGCTGTAGTCTGATATTGTCTATTCTCAGACCCAGGACTCTGGACTCTGATTAGTAATTCTTCTAAATTTTATTTTATTTATTTATTTTTTAGCTGCTCTCAGAATTTTTCTGTCTTTGGTTTTAGTGATTGTAATTATAATATGCATAGGTGATTTTCTTTTAGGATCTATCCCATGTGGTGATCACTGAACGTTTTTGGTTGGTCATAGTTTTCATCTTTCATGATATTAGAAAGGTTTTCTATTCACAATTCTTTAATGATCTCTTCTTCTTTTTTTTTTTTTTTTTCCAGTTTTCTCTCCAAGTTCTGGAACTCTAATCACTGGCAAATTTCGGCTTTTGATTGTATCTAAGATCACTCTCAGAGGTTTATTTTTCCTGATTTTTCCTCAAATACAAATGTACCCAAGTGTTTATGTTGAATTTCACTGATCCTGTGTTCCATGGTTTCAAACCTATGTTTTGGTCCCTGTAATGACACTTTGTATCTCACACCTTGCTGCTTATCTTCTGGATTTCTAAATTTTTTTTTTATGATTTCTAGTTGTGGATTTATTTTGGCATTATAGTCTTGTGTTATATTCATAAATTTTACATGGGTTTTTCTGACTTTTCTATAAATTTAACTAGATTTTTCGTCATTTTTGTCTGGCTTGCTTCAATTCTTGAATACCATTGAATACTAAAGATAGGAATTCCCCCTCAGGTAGTTTTAGTGCCTTTCCTTCTACTAGAAAGTTATCTGGTGTTTTATTTTGGACACCTACTGGAACCTTCCTCTCCTGTTTTTTTTATACTTTGATACCATCTGCTGTCTTTGGGCTATTCAGTAATTATTTTTTGTTTATTGATTGTAGGTCTGCTTGTTTTGTCCTGTTTTTTGCTTTCTTGTTTAGGTCAGAGCAGGCAGGCTATGCATTCTTTGTTGTTGGTCATCTGTGGTCATGGTACTTTTCACCTCCCTGTCCAACAGGCAGGGCCAGCCACTCAGATATAGTGCAGCAGGGCAGGTCTCGTGGATGGACCTGCCCTTCTGTGTCCTCTTGGGGTCTCCTGAAGGTATTTCTGCATACTTCCAGCCTGCTGAGCTCCAGTGCCCATGTGGTGAATCTACGTGGTGCAGACGCCGCGCTGCTCAGCTGGCTGAACCACCAGCTAGCCAGGGTGTGTCAGAGGTAGAGTAGCGGGCGAAAGAGAAAGGATGGGAAAGCTTGCCTGGCTTGCCACGGGGGTTTGTCCTCCACTGAGACCCGTGTAAATCTGCTCTCCCATGCTGCCTGTGAGCCCGTCTCGAACAGGTATCCAAGTTGGCGAAACAGTGCTGTGTTAGCTGATAGGGAATTTTATTCTCTAGCTCTTCTCACGGTTTTCTGTGAGTTTCTTATTCCATTCGGTTTTCGACTAAGACCTTTATCTCTTCATTTGACACATACAGTTCCAGGATTAACATTTGTCTCTATTTTACTTAGTTTTTTGGGTCTTTGCTGTGGAGAGGTGCCACGGTGCCTATGTCTATAGTGCCGTGTTGGCTGAGAGTCCTCTCAAATTCTTTATGTGCTGTGATAATTTTAAAACACTGGTTTTAAAGTTTATGTAAAATATTTAGTATTTTATATAATTTTTGTTCTTAAATTATTAATATGAAGTCTAATGGTAGGTTTCCTTATGTTTAACTGTACTCTTTCTAGAATAAACTCCACTTTGTTATGATTTGTTTTCAGTCTTAGGGGTTAAGTTAGTTAACATGTCTTGTAGAACCCTGTTCTACTTTTAGTAACAACTATTAGGTGGATTATTCATTCCTTGATAATTTGTGACACTCACCTATGTGTTTTATCCTGTTATTTTTATTCTTTTCTTGGAATTTATTTTATTCTAGCTTTCTATTCTTTTTTTTTTTTTTTTACTTGTTAGCATTAGATGTTTTCAGATGTTTATTTCAGTTAGGCTTTACAAATGTAATTCAGTTTTGTTATATAAAAAAATAAACATTGCTGTTGAGTAAATTCTGACTCATTTTGACCCTGTAGGCCTGGATAGAGCTGCCTCGTAGGCTTTCTGAGGAGCAGCAGGTGGAGTTGAACTGCAGAGCTTTTGCTTAGCATTCATAGTGCTTAACTAATGTGCCATCGTATCTGCAGTTTGGTTATACGTCATATTGGTTTTGCCACAGCTTATTTTACAGTATACATCTTGCTCTTTGTTACTGCATGTTGCCATTTAATTGTATTATGATGCTATTAATTTCACAGAAACAAATTTTTTGGTCTCAAACAATTTTTTTATTCATGTCATAAAGTTTTTTTTTTTTTTTTCTTAAATCTCAATCATTACCCTAGGATGGCTTTTCGATTCTATTTCATTGAATTCTCCTAAATCTTGTGGAGAATTTTGAATCGTTTTCTAAAATTGTTTTTGATTCTCTTGGTGATAGATTTTTTTTAGTGATTGACTTTTTCTGTTTTATCCTGTCTGCTGTAGTGTGTTTTATTGCTATTATTTGCTCCTGGTTGATCTTTCTTGCATGGGGAAAATTATCTTTTTTCCATTGAGGGTCTTTTTTTTTGTTTAGCTTTTCGATTAATTTGAAATGTCTGCTAGTCTTTTATTGAATTCACTGTTTGAAACATAAAATTATAATATTTTGACATCAAAATTAATATATTGATATATTTTGTATACTATAGTTCTTCAACATGTAATTTAAAACACTTAATAGAAATTCATAATTTTTGAAACTAGATGCACATGCATATAACGAGGGAAGCTAAGTAAATGATTGTCAGCCAAGAAGACAGGATGAAGACTGACAATATAATTTGAAAAATTATATCTATATTTAACTAATGTTTTAAAGATATTTTGAATATAATCATAGTTATCATAATTTGGTTAAAATATTACAATCTAGAGAGTTTGTAGAAGCTGGACAAATAGATGCATGGTTTGATTAGACTGAAGAACTGATTAAAAGGGTGAATCATTGTCTAGAAATCACTGACTTTTTGTTTAAGGTGATGAACAGTTTGGTAACAAATATTGGTAATTATTGCACAACATGATAGTATGGCTGGTGTCACTGATGAGCCCTTGTGGCATGGTGATTAACAGTTCAGTTCCTAACTAGAAGTTCAACAATTCGAATCCAGCAGCGGCTCCTTGGAAATCCTATGAGGCAGTCCTACTTCATCCTATAGGGGTCATGATGAGTCAGAATAGCCTTGACAGCAGTGATTTTGGTGTCACTGAATTGTACACATGACCAATATTGAATTGGCAATATTGTGTTATATATACTTTATAATAATTTTTTTTTTAAAAAAGAATGATGCCAAAAACTATTCTAAGTGCTATTTCCCAGGTCATAAAGTTATTAACTTGAACAATAACTAAACACTGATTATTCATTGTCCAAGTTAATTTTATTTTCCATATATTTTCTTTAAATTTTAATTTATATAAATATTTATTGAGGACTTACCATGTACAAGGTGATGATACATTATATACTGCGGGTGATGCAAAGGTGAATTAATAAACATTCTGACCCTGAGTTTGCTTAGATTCCTGTATGGAAAGTAAGACAGGCAGGATTTGTGAGTCTAATATCCCGATTCAGATTGCCTGGGTTTAAATCTTCACTCTGAACTTCATCAGTTGTATAAACTTAGTCAAGCTACTTAACAAGTCTGTGTCTCAGTGTCCACATCCGAAATAGCGGTGATGATAGCAGTAGTAGCCCTATTTAAGGATTATTGCGAGGGTCAAATTGCTAATGCAAATAAAGCACTTAGAAGAGTTCTTGGCCGTGGTGAATGATTTGTAAGTGTCATATTTTTACACAAATAACGTGCCCCTTTTATGTCTGTTTGCCAACTTGCGCCTCTCCCCACGAGATATTTCCATAAGCACTGTTATGTGAATTTTGCTATGTAGCCTTATAAAAGTCAGCATAGCATGTTTATTAAAATACCTAAGATTCTAAAATGGAGGTAAAAGGGGGGAAGGCGTAACCGGCAAAGCACATGTCTGTGTGCCAGCTTGCAAGCTTTAGGAGTAGAGAACATTGTAAATTTTTAATTGCTTTTTGCCCAGAGTTTAAATAAAATCATTTTCTCCAATAGTAACAGATATCATACATTCCATATAGTACTTTTTGTTTGATAAGATTAGCTAAGAGCGATTTCAACTGCATTCAGGCAGTCAGTGCAGGGCACAGACCTGGATTTGAAACAGTCATATGATATCAATTAAAGAACTGTTTCTGCAAAGTGAATTTCATTTATATAAGACAAAGCCTCTTAGCTCTGAAAAGTGTTCTAACTATTTCTAAATGTTGGATATATGCAAATTATGACCAAGAAATGCAAATATTTTTATTCTTATTTTATTCTAAAAGTTCACCAAAATTACAGATGTGTAAAGACTTCCTCTAAGACAAAAACTAAGTCCCCCACCGTGAAAACCTTCCTAACTTATATCAAAACTCAGTTTGTATCCCCACAGATGTCTAACAAGCTGTGTATGTGGTCTTGGGTTATAGACAGGGAAAAATCAATAGCCTGCTGTCTCAAAGGCACCAATATAGATTATGAATCACAGCCAGGAAGTTGTCAGTGATTTCAGCTGCCAACAGCGCTTCAGTAAAGATATTTGCTACCTCATATTCTTTTAATGTGAAGCTTTCATATATGAAATAGAACAGGTCACTTTTTGACAAAAACATAAGAGAATTTTAAGTAGAGGAATGAGAGTACTAAACATAGCTAGGCTCTGGGCTGATCAAACAAAAATATGTACTTTTTCCACTTGCCGTCACGCTGTGCACGTCAAAAATCTGTATAAAGGTTATGTATTGCTTTCAGTTGCTGGTGTCATTGGTCACCTGGCCATATCTACATATACACGAAAATGTGATGGTTTGGATGGACTGCATCGTGCTAGTTTAAATAAACTTTTATGAATACAGTAACTCTAACTCACTGGTCTGAATGAGGGAAGTGCAATACAATAGAGCTCTGGAGCTTTCTGAAAAGGACCTCAGGTGATTCAGGGCACCTCTTCTCATTAATAGATGAGGAAACAGGTTCAGAGAGATTGAAGTAACTTGACTAGAGTCATGTAAGTAGGGAGAATTAGAGGAAGGCCTAGAACCTTCCAAGACTCGAATTTACTTGGAATACCTCAGCAAAATACTGAAGAATCAATTTGACATGTATTTTGTGAAATGGCTGGGGATAGACACATGCTTCTCTGTAATGTAGTCTAAAAAATTAGGAAAATTAGCTTCTAAGAAGTATTTTCAGTGTTTTGAGTTTAAGAATAAATTATCAAAGATGCTATACATATACATAATACAGGGTCATTAAGAGCCAATACGAACTTGATGGCACCTAACAACAGTATGAGTATACAAATAATGTAAAAATTATGACAATGATTTTAAGCAATTTTCCAACAATTTAAGTGAAACTGAAAATTGCTGTGAGGAAAATCAGTGACAATTTTATTTGGTAAGTAATACAAATTATAACAACAAAAATGGAATCTGAAAGACAGGGAAGGTATACAACTCTTGCAGGTCTGTCACTCACATGTCTCTTCACCTTTAAGAGCACCACTGTCCTTACTTACAAAATGAGTATAATACTACTTTGATACCTTTGCGGAAAGACTAGATTTAACATACATGTGAAGCATGTAGTGGAATTCTTCATGTTCAGCCTGTAATCAATACCTATATGCTACTTAAATTATCATATTTGTTTATTCTTCATTAATCCATCAGTTGAAGAAAGCATTCAGTTAAATTGAATGTGATTACTGATACATCTAGATTCGGCTTCTCTTATTTTGTGCCTTCCTCCCGCTTTCTCTTCCTCTCTTATTTCTTTCCTTTTTTGCAATGCACAGACTCAGTGTAAAGATACTTTTCTCTTGAAAATTACTTTTGCTGTTATCAAGTTATTTCTGCCTTGTTTGCTAGGATTGTCAAGATGCCCTGTTCTGTGGTAGTATTTTAAACTCACAAGGGAAACACCATTGTTACTGCGTCATTAGTCATATCATCTGGGCTTATCAGCAAGTTCACAATCACTTGTCTCACCATTCTTCTTAGGCTTTTACACATTTCCTTCCAAAATTATTTTTATTGTCTCTTAAGTGTCTCTTTTACATTTGGTAAATGTCCGTTGTAATAAATTAATTGAGTATTTTTTTCTTCAGTCCCTTTATTTTGTTTTCTTGACGTGTAATTTTTGGCTTCCTTAATCTGAATGTTAGTATCTTTTGTCAATTTTGGAAAAAATATCAGGCACTGTCTCTTTATATATTTATTTTCTCTATTGCTTTTATTGTTTTCTTTTTAATATGATAAAATATTTGCTGGATGTTCATTTTCTGTTTTTCATATGTCCTAGTCTCTCTTTTATATATTTTTAATTATTTTAAGGTAATTTCTTCAGATCTTTTCACTAATTATCTCTTTATCAGCTAGGGTTCAGGCAAAGAAAGAAAACTAGTAGGGGATAAATATTAACAGATTTATTACAGGTAATTAACATATGTAACTGTGGGGGATGGTTACGCAAGCTTAAAGTCTTTAAGGTAGGCCACATCATAAGGGAAGACTGGAATGCTTGATCAGTAACTGTAGGTATGATCCGTGGGCAGCATTTCTCTCTTTTCAGGGAAGCCTCAGCTGTGTTCACAACAGATTTCAACTGATTGAAATAAACATCACCCAAATTATCAAGGATAAGCTCCCCTACTTCATATCAACTGATTTTAGACATCAATCATATCTACAAACTTACAGCAAAATGTAGATTAATATTTGATTGATTAGTGGGGACTATAACCCAGCCAAGTAGATACATAAAACTGATCATCACAGTCACCTGAAGTGTGACCGATTGTTCTTTAAATAATCTCAATTACTATAAGTCTATTTTATGAATGTTTCATTTTCAAATAGCCAAGTCAGATTTGATAATGTCTTTTATTTTACCATACTTCTTAATCTTGCTTTGTATTTCTTTAAGTATATGGTCTTTGTTTTACTTTCTAAATCTGATAATTCTAAGATTTATAGGTCTTGTTTTCAGGATGTTGTTTCTGCTGATTTTTGTTCTTAATGGCTTGATTCCCTTGATTCCTTGTGTAGTGTGTGTATGCCTGGGTGTGTGTGTGTATGCCTGGGTGTGTGTGTGTCTATGCCTGGGTGTGTGTGTGTGCATGTGAGACAGATCATGAGACAGCACCAATGCTGCTTATTTATCTGTGAGAATTCTTGGATACCGATGATTAAAATGTACTTCTTATATATGTGTATGTGTGTGCATATGTAGCTGTTTTAATTTTGCTGAATACACATACAACACATCACTTGAGCTTCAATAATATTTGTACCGTAAAAATGCACTCTTCTAGTGAGTATTTGACTTTGTTTTGGCTAGCTGAGTGATGATTCTAGCAGCCTAAAACCACTTCAAACTAAATTTTGGCTTGGATTAAATTGGAAGTATGCATCTGGAGGTTCAGAGTACGTGAATGCTGGTGTTTGTTTAGGAAGTCTCATGAGTTTTGTTTCCTTCTTCCTGTATACAACCAAGGCTAAAATGAACAAGTCTTTCTTTTTGGACTGAATTCTTTCCAGTATACTTTCTAGAGTACTGCACGTTGGCATCTTGGCTTTATACTTAGTGTGTAATCTGATTTTCAACTTGCTTAGACCTCAAGATTTGTGTTTTGTTTCCTAATGTTTATGGGCCATTAGGCTTCTAGGGATGTGCCCCTGTGGAATCACATTTTATTGTTGTTGTTGTTCCTGGTTTATTATTTTTGTTTCTGTTACTAACAGCTCATCCATGCTTTAAGAGATATTTCTTATATTCTGGCTAATCTTTTTAGGTTAGCCAAAAAGTACTCAGAAAGTATTTTCTGCAAAATATGGTCAATGAAAATGGAAATTTCTCATTCTCTCTTTTTACACATTTCCATCGAAAATTTGTCCCCATTGTTCTACAGAAATTTTGTTTTTGAAGACTATCAATGATATCATTTGCCGTATCCAATATTTGTCTTGCTTGCCTGGCATTGTTCAAACTGAGCAGCATTTGACAGTTTGATGTCTTTCTTCTTGAAAAGTTTCTTCACTTAGCTTCCATTGGCTAAAACTGCATAGTTTGCTTCCCATTTCACATATTTGCTGTACTTTGCTGGTTCTTTCTCCTTTTCAAGGGCTCTCTTCACATTTTTTTCTCTTCTGAATTTGTATTCCTGATTGTTTCATTTAGATGAGCTGGCATCGAAAAGATCCATATTTGTAGAACTCCACTTGAGGGGTAATGAGATATCAATAGAACATGTATAAAATAGAAATTGTGTATTTAAAAGTTGGTCTAGTTTTCCCTAGTATCAGTAAATAAAAACCAAGAAAACAAACCCAGCAGCATCAAATTCATTCTGACTCATAGCAACATTATAGGAGAGAGTAGAACTGCTTTGCAAGGTTTCCAAGTCTGCAAATTTTTATGGAAGCAAGTTGCCCATCTTTCTGTAGCAGAGTGCTTGAACTGCTGTGCCACTAGTGGCCCTTCTCTGTCTCTCACTAGCACTATCATTTTTCTACTAGCTGTTGAGCCAGAAACCTAGACATATTCTTCATTTCTGTTCTTTTCCTCACATCCTCCATCCCATTATCACTAGTCCCTTAGCTTTACTCTTGAAATATATTTAAAGTCCAATCAAATCTCACCACAACAGCAATAAGTTTCTTACTACTATTCCAGTTTTACTCTGGCACCCCTCTATTTAATCTCTGTAGAACTTCCAGAATACTGTCTTTCACTGTAAATAAAATTATTTCATTCTTCTACTCACAATTCTCCAACATAGTTCAGTCATATTTAGAATTCAACACACAGTATTTAAAAAGGTAGCATTAAGTCTAATATGATCCAAGTGTCACTTGTTTCTCTGTTTCCACAAAAAGTGTTCATTCCGACCCTCAGATTTTCAGATTATCTTTTAGTCACTCATTCATTTATCTGAAAGGACCCCTAACATTACAAACGGTAAAGTACTTGGCTGATAACCAAAATGTCAGTGATTTGAACCCAACATCTGTCTCATAGGAGAATGGTGTAGCAGCCCTACTTCCATAAAAATTAAAGCCTTGAAAACTCTCTGTGATCATTAAGGTTGTGTGTCAACTTGGCTGGTACATGATTCTTAGTGGTTTGGCTGTTGTGATGATGTGCTGTCTCCCATGATGAGATTTGATATAATCTGAGCACCTCCAAAATGATATTGACATTGAACATGAGTAATTGAAAAGGAGTTTCTTTGAGAGTGTGGCCTGCACTGAGTGTAAGTGTACTCTGTGGCAAGGCTTGTGGGCTTTTGCTCACTGTGGATCCCACAGCTGGCTCCTGTTCACCAGTCCCAGGACAAACTTGACCTGCGGTCTTGCCTGCCAGTGTTGTGACTGGTGGGTCCTCACAGCCTGTGCACAAGAGGCCCACTCTTTGACATGCCGATCTTAGGTTTGCTACATGAATAAGGAGAAGCTTCCAGCCTGTTCCATGGATTTAGAACATTCCAGATTCTACAATTCCAGCTTGTTAATGAGTGGTCCCCAAACTCGATGCCCTGTTCTTTCCCATATATTTCAGCTTTTTTGGATTATTTGCATGCATACAGATTGAAGGAGTATAGTGAAATGACTCTGACTTATACCTTTGCTGACCTTAAATCATACAGTAATCTCTTGTTCTGTTCCAATGACCATCTCTAGGTCTATGTACAGGTTCCTCATAAACATTTCCATTCTTTGAAATATTACCCCAAATTTGCTATGACCCACGCACTCAAATGCCTCTGCATAGTCAATAAAACACAAGTAAATTGTTTTTTGGTATTCTGTACTTTCAGCCAAGATTCATCAGACATTAACAATGATATCTCCATTCCAGATCCTCTTCTGAATTCAGCTTAAATTTTTGCCAGTTCTCTGTTGGTATTTCCGCTACCAATTTAGAATAATTTTACTTGTGTGTGATATTAATGATATTGCTCAATCATTTCCACATTCTGTACCTTTCTTTGGAATGAGAGTAAATATGGAACTCTTCCAGTTAGTTGACCAGATCGCTGTCTTTCGACTTCCTTGACATAGATGAGTGAGCACCAATAACACTGCATCTGTTTAGCGAAACAGCCTAACTAATATTCTGTCAATTCCTAGAGAGCCATGTTTTTCACCATTGCAGCTTGGACCTTTCCCTTCTTTATCATTAATTCTTCATCATGTGCTGCCACCTGAAGTGGCTGAATGTTGAGCAATTATGCTGGGTACAGTGGCTGTGTACTCCACCTGGTTTTGATGCTTTCTGCATTGTTTAATGTTTTTCTCCATAGAATACTTCAATATTGCAACTCAAGGCATGAATTTTGCCTTTAGTTATTTCAGCATGAGAAACATTGAAGGTGTTCTTCCCTTTGGGATTTTTATCTCTAGGTTCTTGCACATTTCACTGTTATAATTTGTCTTTTCAAGCCTGCCCTTTTAAATCTTCTGCTCAGTTCTTTTATTCATTATTTATTCCATAGGTTTTAGCTACTTTGCCATCAAAAGCCCTTTTCAGAGTCTCCTGACATTTATTTATTTTTCTTTCTTGTCTTTTTAATGATCTTTTGCTTTCCTCATGTATGCTATCTTTCTACACTTCTCTGGTTTTGGGTCATTAGTGTTGAGTTCATCAAATCTATTCCTGTGATTGTCTTTAAACTTAGATGGGGCATACTCAAAGTTGTATTTTCGTCCTTGTGTAACTTGTTTCAGTTTTCTTCAACTTCAACTTGCCTATAAGCTGTTGACGGTGTTTTCCACAATTCTGTTTCAGAAGTAGTCTGCCAGGCCTTTCTTCCTAGTCTGTCTTAGTCTGGAAGCTGTACTGAAACCTGTCCACCAAGAGTGGTTGTTTGAAATACTGGTGGCAAAACTTCTAGTATCACAGCAACGTGCAAACCACCAAGGTACAGCAAACTGTTCTCACTTATAGACTAACTAAACCAACTTTCCATTATTAGGCTGAACAACAAAATTATACTTTTTGATTGTGTTGATTAGGTAGTTCTATTTAAATTACTCTATTTTAAAATATGCATTAACTTCTCCTATAATCTTTTTTCATTTTTTCCCCTTTGGCTAATCTTATATATATATATATATATATATAAACACACGCACACACATATATATACACATACACTTACATATATACCTAAAAATTTAGTCTATGAGCAACTTATTGTTGCTTAATCATAAAAACTTCAAGAAGCTAAAGAGTTCAGCTCTTTTTTAAATCACTGATTCAGTTTTACGAAATGAATTCTTCTTTTTTTTACTGCTTTCAAAGGAGTTTTAAAATTAGTTACTGTATCCTTAGTTTCCTTTCATTTTTTTTTTCCTTATCTCATTCAGCTCCTTCTGCCCTTCTGTCTGGCTCCTAGCTAGCTCCTTTTTGTATCTCAGTCTGTTGTCTTATCTTCTCATCTTTCATCTCTTGTTTCAGGGTTTTCATTTCTTTTCCTTTTTACTGCAAAACAAAGCAGACACTTTCTAAAATTTATTTCTTTATTTTATAGTCTTTTTTTTTTTTTCTTTTTAAAGCTAAATTCTACCTCTGAATTTTGAGGGGCTGTGTTTATCTCCTTTTACTGCATGCAACCTTTTTATAGACCACATATTATGATTGTTTTTTGCTCTGCTCACATGAATGGTGAGGTGCCTATCAATGACCAACAGTTCTCCGAAGTGGAGTGGGCATATTCATCTTGTTTTCTCACTGTCGACTTGATATCAGTGCCCCTTGTATCTGGTAGCAGGTCTGTCAATGCAGACAGAAAGTTCAGTCTAGTTAGACAGAGAAACAACAGATGTCTCCATGTTGCTTCTCACTAACTTCTTTACTTGTCCAGGGAATTACTTTCTAGTGCCCTTTATCATTAACAGAAGGATGTTTCCTGCATTTCTCATAGGTTAACCTAGTTTCTAGGTCTTGTCCCATCAATTAAGCTCTCTCATGGGTCCAAAGACTTCTGTTGTCTTTCTGCTTTGTTATTCCACCTTGACAGATTTTTTTTTTAGTTGAACATGGTCTAGAAAATACTTAGCTGAAATTGCTATTACTTGTAGATAAATAATATCTTTCATTCACTTCTGTTGCTGGTGTATGATTACTCTTTTTATATCATTTTAATAACTTCAAAGAAATTTGTGACAGGAAAAATTGTCTACCTGGTATCAGTGTGAATCTTCAGCTAATATGTAAAAGTCACATATACGTAAGTGTTTATTTTTTCATAAAAACACATGTTCATGAGTGAATATGGTGGCAATTGTAACATCAGGTTTAGGAGCCATAGAAACTGAAGAATTTTTTAGTTGTATTCTGTTCTTTTATTTCTGACCTGATAGATTTTCACTATTTGTGCTCTGCAGTTGTAGAAAGTGGAAGGTTCCATGTTACCACATAGCCATTAAATCTTTGTTAAAATAAAGCATGCATGTAGTTTGGGCAGAGCATTACTGCCTTGCTGATCTTGTGCAGAGTTGTTCTAAGGCTCATTAAGATGAGACAGTGAGGACCGTAGTGTTCTTTAAACACTCCAAGTGAAAGCTGAATCTCCTAAATGGCATCAGGGTGTGAAGAAGATGGAAAAGTCAACTGGCATGGATAGGGAAAGCGAGATTCTAAACATAGCCCCCAAATTAACATTGACTGCAAAAATAGTATTTGAGAGTCAGTTTGTACACTTGTTTTTTATTCTTCAGTTAATTGTCTCACCAAAATTATAGCTTCGTCAGCATAATTTGTAAAGAGAGAAAAGTAAGAAGAAGGATACACATGCACATGAGCTGAAAAACTAGCTCCAGAGTTTTGATCTGCAGACTTCTCCCATTCTCTTAGGATATCTGCATTTATCTACAGGATTGAGAGTAAAAATTCAGGTCTGCACTTAAGTTTCCAGCAGGGTTTCAGAAAGGAACACAATTGATTTCTTTTCCAGATTTTAAAAACTAAAATATATCCTGGGAATTTATTGTTGAAATGGTGATAGAATGCTAAAATTGCACATGATAAATGCAAATGAAAAACTAGTTTATAAGGTTTGGATTATACTGTAACTCATCCACCTAGAACCTGCTGTTCTATTTGTTTTTTTTAAAAAAAATAAGATGTTTTTTGTTGTGATTAAATGGAAGTTTACAATCCAAGATAACTTGTCATATAAAACTCTGAGCACCCACGTCTCTGCGACTCTAACTGCTCTCTACACTCTGTGACAGCATACTCTTCCACTCCTTACTTTTAGTATCTACTCAACTAGCACTTGTCCCCTCTCTCCCTTCTAAAAAGAAACAAATAGGACAGTCTCATATATTTATTAAACCATAAAGTACACATACTACCTACATCACTCTGTGTCCCCAGATCTAGTCCCTTGGCTTCAGTACTGGTTTCAGCTCTGGACTAGCAGCAAGTTTAGGGCCCACATCTCAGGGGACCTTTGAGGATGTAAGACCATCAAGTCTGGTCTTTTAAGTTTGTTTCTTTTTTAAAAAGCCTAAAGCAAACCAAATAAACAAAATCCAAACAACCAATCCATTGCTGTCCGGTAGATTCTGACTCAGAGTTACCCTATAAGACCAAGTAGAATTGCCTCATAGGATATTCAAGGAGCAGTGGATGGATTCAAATTGTTGGCTTTTTGCTTAGCAGCCATAACTCTTATTAACTCTGCCACCAAGTTTCCTTAGAAAGTCTAGCCTACTAGTATTGTGAAATATTGTATACAGCATGTTTTTGGAGATACAAGAGAATACATTGTTGCACTCTGAAAGTTCAGTCCTCAGCTCTTGAAATTCCAGGCTTAATATTGCAAGACTGGAAGCCTTTTATTTTGCCTTGTAGACTATGTAAGTAAATATCTATGCAGAGGGAAAATTCATTTTAAACATCTACAAATTTCCCCAAAGTCCCAAGTGGTTACCTTGACAACGAGGCTGCTGAAGTGTAAGGACTAAGGTAGCTTCTATAGTACCTATCATTCTTCCTCTCTAGGTTGTTTTAAATAGCTGCAATTTTCTGTGCACATCTAAAAAACAAAAATCTGCAGTGTAAAATCTAATATGAGAGACATTAGAGAATAGTAGTACATCAGAGTCTAATTTGTGTGGACAAATTATTACTTTCATTTTTCCCTGATATGTAGAGCACCATTTTCATGTACCAAATTGTAGTACAAAAGAAGAGCAAACCATAAATACATCAGAACAATTTTTGGATAGAATGAGAAAATATCTGCAAATAGCTTTGACAATAGAGCTTGTGATTAATAATGACAAGGTATCTGTGCAACTTCTTTTCAATTTGCTGGGAATAGAATGCACATAATGAGGCCAGGCCTTGGTACAATGAGTACAAGAAAATGAAGTACACAGAGATGGACAAGGGATGTTATCTACAACTCTTCCAGTAGATAAACTTTCAAAGGACTATACATGCATTTCATCAATTATTTGTAAATTATTTTAGGTATCTGGTTTCTCAATTTTCCTTTCACTGCAATTCCTCACATTGCTGTAAAACAATGTAAGAAATATTTATTTGCTGTTAAATCTGAGGAAAATACCACAGGGATTCTCAAAGCAAAGGGATTTCTCTCATAGTTAGATACTTGTGGGTGAAACAGCAAATTCTCATGCTGGTTTCTTCTACTACGCAGCCGTTTCCCCGTATCTGTTTAAGCATCCAAATAAGAGTAACCCATGCTCATATTCCGCAGCACAACTCCCTTGAATACCATCTCACCATGAAAACGAGTTACAAATTTTAAGCCAATATTTGATATACCTGTCTAACACAGCTATGAACTCAGTGAGTGTGTATCTTTGGGAAAACCAATTAAAAGCTTTGTATCAATAACATATTGACAATTCCACTTTCCACTGTTGAACATACAATTTCTTGCTTAGTGCCTTCACAGTCTGTTGGATAGCTTCCTTCTAAATCAGAGGTTTGTAAAGGGGCTAATATTAGTTTCTATTGTTAAAAATTCTCATGTATATAATAAGGAAAAAATGTAATATGATGTCTGCAAATAACATTTTCCTTGTATATCTTCCAGATTCTCTGGATCATTACTTTCAAAAATTATGTAAAAATAGTGTTTTGGTGACCTTTGTAAGTCATAACTTCAGTCCTGACAAGTTATTATTATTTCCTCCTAGTAGCACAACTCGTTGCTTCTATACTCTCTCAGTGGATACCGGGAAATACGTGTGTATTGACTAATTCATATATATATATATATACACACACACACATATATATACCTCTAATTATTTCCCACAAGATGATTTAAAAATTAAAATTGTAAAACTACCTTGCAAATACTAGGAAAATAAGATTTTTTTTTTAATTACCAAAATTTATCTCAAGTATGTATAAAATCAAAATCAAACCAAACCCAGTGCTGTTGAGTTCATTCGGTTTCTTGGAGACCCTGTAGGACAGAGTAGAACTGCTCCATGAGATTTCCGAGGAGCACCTCATAGATTTGAATTGTCAACCTTTTTTGGTAGCTGTAGCTGTTAACACTGTGCCACCAGGGTTTCCCAAGTATGTATAAAAGGTCTAAATCACTGAAAACAATAGAGAAATTAAAACTCGCCCAAAAACCCCACCAGACCCAGAAGCTTTCATTGGCTAACTGCGAAAAATTATTAAAGATCACTATCGCAATTTAAGGAGTCCTAGTATTAACAATAATTAAGCATTCAGCTGCTTACCAAAAGGTCAGCAACTTGAAGCCACCAGTTACTCTGTGGGAGAAGAGATCTCGTGATCAGCTCCCATAAAGATTTAAGCCTAGGAAACCCTGTGGGGCAGCTCTACTTTGTCTTATAGGGTTATTATCAATTGGAATCAATTCAGCAGCACACCACAATGATAATCACAATCTTACTTTAACTTCTTTTTTATTTCATAAAAGTAGTAGAATCTTGGCTTAGTAGAATCTGCAAGTTTATTTTACAATCTGTCAAAAATAAATGCTTGAAAAAAACATCGATCTCACTGATGAATATTAATACAAAAATCTCAAGTAAATCATGGTCAGTCAAACAGATGATCCATTTAAAAAATGGTACAGCATATCCAGTGGTGTTTATTTCGGAGATACATTAGTTATTTAAAATTAGAAAATACATTATCATTACTCATTATGTGAACAGAGTTAGGAAGATGTATCATATGATCATCTGTACTGTTATAGAAAGCACATTAGGCAAAATCCAATGTCTTCTTTAAGTTAAAATATCCTCGGGACAATAAACATGGTGCAGATACTTCATTAACATGACCCAAAACCATTGTCTTATTTAGTAAAGTAACATAAAAGATTTGCAACTCAAGTTAGCAGTAAGTAAAAAAAATGCCAACCACTCAGCCTGCATGTTGTAGATATTAAGCAACACAGATGAAAGAACATAATTAGAAGAATAATATTTGTAACGTGAGAAAGGACTATTTTCACACCATATGCTAATGCATCTAGGAAGTTCAAAGGAATACATGAGAAAAATTCCAACACAACAATAAGATAATTTGTTTATCATCATAAACATCTAAAGCAAAATACAACAAATTAACCCAATTATGTACAAATTAGTGGTTTTGCAAATAATTGTTGTTGTAGTGGAATAAATTTCCATCCCCAGAAGAATCAAGAACTTGATAATGTGCATTCTCCAGAACAGCACCACTAGGATGTCAACGCGCTGCATGGCTTGCAGATGTTGAAGCGGCCAACAAAACTAGGACTTGCACTCAGTGGAAGTGTTTACTCACGGCAAAGAGGAAGTGAAGTAAGATAAGCTTGAACATGGATATTGGTCTTCTGTGGCCGGTGGGTCATTTCTTGCAGCCACCTCAGAAAGGTGAGCTGTGTGCTCCCTTCTCTGGGGCAGGTGAAGAATTCTGTGCCCTTCTTGCTGGAGATAGGTACAGTAGTGGGGTCGGTGGGAACCCTGGTGGTGTAGTGGTTAAGTGCTAGTGTTATGTCCATCTGCTGAACATAAGGTCATGTTTGAATCTATCAGGCGCTCTGTAGAAATTCTATGAGGCAATTCTACTCTGTCCTATAGGGTCACTGTGACTCAGAATCTGTTCAGCTGCACTGGCCTGTAGTTTTTGTTGTTGTTGTTCAGTAGGTTTGGCCAGATGCCATGTGACACACATGAATAAGGAGACACAGAAGTACACATTGAACCCTGAGTAGGGAAATATCAGAAAATAAGATAATACACTCAGAACAAATTTGCCTTTGCCATGTAAGGAGAGGTCAGCATGAGGCTCTTATTGGGAAGCACAGAAGAAGTGCACGTGAAGGTTGATTTCCCAACAATGACATATCAAATCACTATTTCAAAGGACTTAACAACCTGATCCTTTGGCTACATATTCTATACTTCATGAGGTAGAAAGTGGAAACCCTGGTGATGGAGTGATTAAGAGCTATGTCTGCTAATCAGAAGGTCAGCACTTTGAATCTACTAAGTGATCCTTTAGAAACTCTGTGGGGCAGTTTTACACTGTCCTGTAGGGTTGCTGTGAATCAGATGTGACTCAAAAGCAATGGGCAGGGTGAAAAGTACGATTAAAAAAGGAGACAGAGAGAAAAAATATTAAACTCTTCAGTAATCATATGATTGTTGGTAACTTTAGAACTGTAATTATGATGCTCTGGCCTATGTATTGTGAAATAAAGAAAACAACTAACAAAGATGTCATCGAGAAAGTGGGTTTGCACTTATAGAAAAGAAATTAAATAAACACCAGCAAGGTTATGTGAAAGCTCTACAGTTCTGAATTTGAAGAAAATATGGAATTGTGATTTTACAATCTGTTTTGTCATTTAAAAAATATTATCTAGCTCTGTCCAGCAACACAGCCTAGAAACAAATAACTGACCCAGGAGCAGTAACCAACCTAGTGCACAGATTCTTGTGTTTAAATGCCAGTTCCACAGCAAGGAATCATCGTTCTTTGGAGAAATGTTTGATTCTAGATTTGGGGCATGAAATTTTTGTGGGAAATCTTGCTATACCAGAAAGAAGATTATAAGAATTTCTAGGATTCGTGTCAAAAGACTCTTCCCTGAAGTTAATCTAAGCATCAACACATATAATAACTGAAATACTATCATGGATTGAACAGCATGCCCCCAAAAATGTGTGTAGCAATTTGCCTGGGCCACGATACTCAGTTTTGTGTGATTGCCCTATGTGATTTTTGTGTGCTGTAAATCTTGATCTCTGCCTGTGGTTAATAGAAAGGATTATGTTAAAAGAGGAGTCGGGTGGGACCGCAACACCCTGCATAAGAGTTTCCCTGGAATGCGGCTTGCACTGCCTTTTAGCCTAAAAGAGATAAAAGGAAAGGAAACCAAGAGAACAGTGGGAAATATCATACCATCAAAAAGCAGCACTGGGAGCAGAGTGCATCTTTCAGACCTGAATTTCTGCACCAAGGTGCTCTCAGACCAAGGAAAGACTATACAAGCACCTTCTTCCAGAGCCTTCAGAGAAGGAAAACCTTCCCCTGGAGTTGACCACCTGAATTCAGACTTGTAGCTTACTGTACTATTGAAGAAAAAAAACCAAAATTTTCTCTGCTAAATCCATCCACTCGTGATGTCTCTTTTAAAGCAACACTAGCTGACTAAAACATACTGAAATATATTAAATAATCTTATATACTGTTCCTGTGAGGTGCTGTTGAGTGGATTCTGACTCACAGCAATGTGATATACAACAGAAACCAACACTACCTTTGCTGTGCCATGCCCACAGCCCTTGTTATGCTTGAGCCCGTTGTTGCAGCCACTGTGTCAATTTGGATTGTTGAGGGTATTTCTCTTTTTCTCTGACCCTCTGCCTTACTAAGCATGATGTCCTTCTCCAGGGATTGATCTGTCCTGGCAACATGGCCATAGTATATAAGACATAGTCTTGCCATCCTTGGAACACTCTGGTTATACTTCCAAGACAGATCTGTTCATTGTTTTGGCAGTGCATTGTATGTTCAATATTCTTCTCCAACACTGCAATCCAAAGACATCAAGTCTTGTGTCTTGCTTAGTCACCGTCCAACGTTTGCATACACATTGTGCAGCTGAAAATACCATGGCTTGTGTCAGGCTCACCTTAGTCTTTAAGCTGACGTCTTTGCTTTTCAATGCTTTGAAGAGGTCTTCTGCAGCAGCTGTTCCCAATGCGGCCTGTCTTTTCATTTCTTGACTGTGGCTTTTATGGATGTTGATTGTGGATTCAAGTAAAACGAAATCTTTGACAAGCCCAGTCTTTTCTGTTTTTCATGATGCTGCTTACTGGTCCAGTTGTGAGGATTTTGTTTTCTTGATGTTGAGGTGTAATCCATATAGAAGGCTGTGGTCTTCTTCAGTAAGTGTTTCAAGTCCTCTTCACTTTAAACAAGCATGCTTATATGTACAGTTTTTTAATTGTAATTTGAAAAGCAAAACAGAAAGCAAAAATCAAAACATCAAAACTGCCGTGTCACCTTGGCAGAGAGTGACTATGCAGCCTAATTTATCAAGGGCAGGCAATGCTATCTTGTCCTTTACTCCCAGTATACTTATTAAGAGTGAGCCCCCTCCACTCAGTTTTGAACAATCAATTAAGTGTTCAACTTATTGTTAAAGAAGGCCACCAGAGGAAACACAAATAATAATTTAAAAACTGATACACAGAAGATTTTATTCTGATTTTTCCCTAAAACTGTATTTCAGGATAACCAAATAGTATTTGGGGGAAGAATGTTCTTTATGAAGTATTTCAGGTAATTAATGAGGAAAGATTAATCAAATTTAAAAATCACCAAGTTTTTAACCTCTGTTTAATAAATGAACCTAGGCATGATCATCAATAACTGCTACCATCCCTCAAATGGAGACAACTAGACATTTAATACCTTTTTTATTAGAATTATACCATGGTATCATTTCTATATTGTCAAAAAAATTAAACTTTATTAAAGTTTTATTTTGTTTACCTTTTTTAAACTACCCATTTACAATAAACACAAGGGAGATGAAAACTTAATAAATAACGCCTTGAGAAGGTGATCAGCAAATCCCAGATTGTGAGACTCGATAGGTCAAATTCTGGTTTCTCAGGTATATACTTTGCAAGGAAAAAAGAGACAGAGAGAGAGGCAGTGGGTGCACATAAATTAAAAAAGACTTAAGAAATATACCAACCCACTGCAACACACAAAGTTAATTTGGATATAGTTTCACAAAGACTCTTTAAAATATTATGAGACAATCAGGTAATTTTGCAAACTGACTAGATATTTGATGACTTTAAAAAATTGCTCTTTATAGGTGGGATAATGTTATGAATTTCTTGCAAATCTCTTTTAGTGATGTTATTGATATACTGGTAGATCAAATTATATGTGGTCTAGATTGTAGTCAAAATAACACAAGGTGAGGAGATGTGAGGATTATTCATAAAATCTTCTGGGCCACATGTTATTAATTGTTGAAGCTGAGTGCTATGTATGTGCAGTGGATATTACATTATTTCTTCTACTTTTATATGTGCTTTAAGATTTCCATGATAAAATGGTTGCCCAAGAGTACAGAAAAAATTGACTATATTTTTATTTATCCAAGTGGCGTAACAGAAATACATTTTAGCATTTGTATATTTTCAGTGAAACAAGTCAGGCCTCTTGCTATTCAAGGAAATTCTGAGTCAGAGATGTACAGAGGGAGACATTTATTGCAGGCATGAAGCATCTTGTTCTTACTCACTCAGACCTGAGAGGGAAGGTGAAGCTTATTCACATAATTCCCAGGCACTGCTACTCTCATAGAGTCAAAACTCCCTCAGAAATAGGCTTATCTTTGTAATCCAGTATTCAATGGCAATACCAGTTTCCTCCTAAATGGCAAGTCATTAAAAAATTCAATAACTGCTTGAATGTGTGTGGCTGTAGTCTATTTGGGGAATACAAAAATGAAAAATTATATTTAGATGCAAATACTTTTCAGCTAAACTCAAGGCTGCAAAATAATAATAATAAAGACCTGAAAGATTGAACATTAAATTTATTGCTTCACATAGCATGGGAACAAGCTCATACTTTAATGACTTCTGCTAAAATATTAAAATACTGTGCTACCAAGTCTAATAATTATCCTGTTTAAAGAATCTCTTTTATCAGAGCATGCACCTTCTAATAACATATTATTATATATTACCTTTTGATACAGCTCTTTATTTAGTACATTTTGCAGATAATAATGTTCACTCATATTTGAGGATCCATAAATATCTAGCCACATTTAAAGTAACTTTTGCTAAAAGGGAATAACCTGAGAGTTTAATAAATGGGATCAGTGCTTTGTTTTAACCAGTAATATAATATTCTATAAATGGAAGGAAAGTACAACCATTAATAGTGAGACTGAACACGTTTTTGTTTTGAAATTGTTTTATGGGCTCTAAATTTTTCATTTGCTTTTAAAAAGTTACATTAGCAACAAAGATCAAGTTTTAAAGAGTGGAAAGAGCGTCAATAACATTAAAAAAAACTTCTTCGACCAGATGGGCCTTGAGATGTTTTGTGTGGTATTCCTGCAGTTACTGCTATCAGATTATATAGCTTGTTTAGAATATTGGAGATTCTGGTCTCACTGAGTCAAAAGAGGAAGATATAAAATCTTGGCTACAAAGCTGAGATCCCTTAAAAGTGTACTTTTCTGATATTTCATTGTTAATGTTTAGATCATTTCCTCTCTTGGACTATGAGTTTAAGAATGCCCAAAGACCATATAACGAGTCCACTCAAAACCAATGAATAGTCTCATAAAATATATAAGCAATTTGGAAAAAGTATCTTGCTCATTTTATATTACCTTCATGATTCTATAATATACATGAAAATATGGTTTATTATTTAAAAAGTTATGTATAAAAGATTTGGATAGGAAAAGAAACTATAATTGGATTCCAAAGCCTTTGATCTCTAGATCATTAGTAACCAATACCTGAAACTCAAAAGAGCAATGTATTTACTGTCTACTTCATCATAGCCTTCAGAAAATAGCACTCATGTGACACAGAGTGACTGGTGAATCTTAAAATCACTGGCAATCAAGGGAAAATATGAAGTACTGTAGTGTTTGTTACAATTGCACTTAATGCAGTGCGTCATTCAGTACAACATACCAAACAGTCACAATAGATAGCAGTTTGGTTTTGGACAAAACAGGAGTCTTTCCCTTTTTATCTTATTATACAGTGCAGTTTGATCTGGGGTTTCTGGTAAACCATAGTGATCTTTTAATTTTATGTCTGTATTTTAAATTCTCATTGTCTTTATAGAGTTAACTATATTTTTTGTAAGTACTGAGGTTATATAATATTGAAGGAAAAACAGATAATTAAGTACAATACACCAGTAGTTAAGCTAGCAATTTTAAATTCTGTTACTAACTTTCAAGTAAGAAGGTCTTTCCTCCTGCACAGATAAATTTGCTCTCTTGGGTAAAGTACGCCACATTGTTGAAGTGTACATCTTTATTTTCTAAACAGAAAAAGACCTAAAATGTTACTTTGGGGTAGTTCATGTTTTGGTCTGTTTAATTATTAGCATTAACATAGCCTAATCTAATAATTTCGAATCAAGTGTCAAAGATGACAATTAAATATCAAGTGCTAGGGTAGGATGTTCATTTCATAAACTTGATTTTTCCCTATTTCCAAATGAATATTGACCTCTTCCTAATTTACCAGACTCTTACAGAAAAAAATTGACAAAATATAAAATAGAATGCTTGAAAATCAATGTTTATTTTGGTATATATTCTTATTTATTATGATTAATAGACCCACGTATGTTACAGAAAAGATAAAGAATATCTATTTATAGTCTTGTTTTGTTAACTGAATAACTTTTGTTAGCCTCTTAAGTTGAACTGCTACTTGCATTTTTTACTTGATATATATACATGAAAGTCAATATGAATCCAAATTGATGGTAATGGTTTTATATATTGCTTTAGTCAGCTAAGGCTGCTCTAACAGAAACACCACAGAGTGGATGGCTTTATCAAAGGAAGGTTTATTCTTACACAGTACACTAGGCTACATGTGTGAATTCAGGATGTCCACTCCAGGGGAAGGCTTTCCCACTTTTCATCTCAGGAGGAAAGTCTGGTATTGCATCAGTCTTTGTCCAGGGAGCATCTTGGCACAGGACAGGCTCTTCTGGTGCTGCTTTCCTCTCTGCCTGTTTCCCTTTCCTTTATCTCTTGCAGGATGAAAGGATTAAGGGTTGAGCAAGCTATACTCCAAGGAGACTCCCTTTACAGTGGAGCAGGGAGGTGATCTTATAAAGGGATTTACAATCCCACCCACATCCTTTAACATACAGCACAGCAAAATCAAAAAATGGAGGACAATCATGGAATATAGGAAATCATGATCCCTTGGTACCCCTATTTTTGGGAGGACACAATTCAGTCCATGATATATATATATAATATATATATACGTGTGTATGTATACATTCTATATATACATGTGTATGTATACATTCTTATTACATTGATTTTTGAAAACAGCTCTAACTTTCCCTGAATTCTCTGAATAGTCATCTTAATTATATCCTGTTCTCTCATAGATTATAGCAGTGTAAGCACTAACAAGTCTCAATTATTTAAACACACACATACGCACACCTAAGGGTTACTACTTGTTAAAACTGTTTGATAATTTTGTCTGTTGCCATAGTCTAATAAACCAGCATGGGGCATTTAAATTTATTTTATATAATGTGTTCTCAAGTAATAATTAACCCAAACTGATAATGTGTGAATTCAGAATAAGAGACTCAAATTTTTTATGATTCTGTGTGTTTTACTCTAAGGATGAATATGATGAAGTTGACAACTGCTGACAGATTTTCCTATTGAGAGAACTGCTTAGTCATTTATTTTGTGTACAGTGTAAGGCTATCCCTTGTCTTTATTGTGTCAGCACTTCTTGCTAGTCACATAGCTAATTCCTATTTGAGGCTGACTAGAATTAGTCTATTTCTCATTGCTTACATCTGGAAAAGAAGGAAGGCCAAGGAACAAGTTGCCTTTGTGGTTTTGGAATTTAAAAAGCAATGCATCATAGTATCCATTGAAATTTAAATAATTGTATTCATTAATTTGCTTCAGGTCTCATCACCCTTGGAAGCAGAGTGGTATTACTGATGGAACATAGAATATGGTGTAAGATTCTAATATGGACTGAATGCCGTTATGACTCTGTCATATACCAGCTAAGTATTACGTTGAATGTTACTCAAACTCCCTGTATCTCAGTGTCCTGTTGACCAAACTGATAATGCTAAGAAAGTGACCAGATAGAATTAGAAATGGTAGCAGCATCTGTCCTTTACTTATCAGCCACTGTGGCACACCATTATACCAGCGTGTCATTACTTTTGTTGTTAGCTGCTGTGGAGTTGTCTAGACTCCCGGTGATCCCATGAAATTAACAAGCTTTTCCAGCTCCATGATTACTTGAATGTGAGACCATTGTAATCTACGGCTTTTCACAGACTAATTTTCAAAAGTAGATTGCCAACACTTTCTTATTACTTCATCTTAAACTGGATATTTTACTGAAACCTCTTTAGCATCATAGCAACACTCAGGTCTCCTCCCACAAAGTCGTAGTGGCTGCACATGCAGAGAATTGGCTGGGAGTGAAAACTGGGGCTCCCAAGTGGAAAGTTACAGTTTTACCACTGAACCACCAATGCACTTACAAGTTACCTCTTAACTCCTATTAGTTGATTAATTCTTCAAAAGGAAAAAACAGCACAGCAGAGATATCCAAACAGGGAAAAGGAAGCTTGATGATCTAGCCAATCGGGCAGAGTAATATGTAGTTTGTACACCTCTTCAGTTTCAAAGCTTTTAAATGTGTGTGCTTCCAAGACCTATGTTTTATAAGCACTATCATGTTCTGATTAGTTAACCATGTTAACTAGATTACATGTACCTCTATTCTGCCCATGAAACACACTATTTGAACATTAACATCATACTTGAATTCTAGAAGTCTGAGTCCTCTAAACTTACTCATCTTCAGACTCAAACAATGAAGCCAGTTATACCTGACATCAAATCCCATAGCAAAATCTATTAATGTACCTTTTAAAAACAACTGGATAATATCTTCTGTTGTATTAAAAATGCATTAGGTGCTTTTCAGTTATCATCATTGCTTTGCATTTAGATTCTGATAGGATTCCTTATATTTTGTGCTATTACTGAAATCAAGGCACATACAAATTTCCTTTTCAAGATTCATTTGCAGAAAAATAACATCACAAACAAGCGTAGAAATGAAATTTCTTAATTATAAATAAAAAAGGTCTACATCTGTATGTTTATGTTGCTTATGTTGTGCGTGCCTGTATAACCACAATGGGTTTTCTCAAGTAGGTTTACTTGCCCCACAGAGATGACTAGGTTTTAAAAAGTGATTTACTTTGCCAGACTCCTAATGTAGTACAAAAATATTGTAGCTATAAAAAAATACACTTGAATGATTATTGTAAACTATTTTTCACTTTGCACTCATGCATATCAAACCTTCTATGTTAAAATAAGAAAATGATATATTTTGAGATTCTGTAAATGTGAAAGAGCTAAGAAAGTAAGCACATTTAAATTTAAGTTTCAACTCTAATCAACTAGCTAGCAATAACTGCCTGAAGTACAGTGATGAAAATTCTTGCTTGTATTTAGGGTCAGAGTGAAGATTGTCCTAAGTGCATACTGATTTCTACCTTAGACCCTGAAGGAGAGAGTAGAAGTATGTTACACATTCATTATCTGTAAACATCGAAGAACAAAATTCTGAGGTCTTTTTACGACTTCTGGTGTTAATTTCAATGGAAAAAGGTATATCTTTTACTCTTCTTACTTTCAAAGGATTCAGCATAGTCCTTTGCACATACCATGTTTACAAAACATTAAATGACTAAATAAAACCATTTGTTCTTTTAAAAATAAATGCGAATTTTAAACTGTCATAAACCTTTTTTTAAAGTTTATTCTGAAATTAAAGAAAGTGTCAAGGTACATAATTAAGACATGTCTTTGAAGCTGTGTATCAACTCCTCCTCTGTCTTGTGTTATCTTTCCCTCCTTCCAAGGATAGTACTTGGTGCCACCAAACCTTTCAATTTTTACCAGTCTGCTGACTGTGGGGTATGTCTTATAATTTTAATTTGGACTTATCACATATTATTGATCATTTATTTTTTCATCTTCTGTGAAATATCTGCTGATGATATTTGCCCTTATTTCGACTAGATATTTTACTAATTTCTTTAAAAAAAATGGTGCTTTAGGTGAAAGTTTACACAGGTTACTTTTCCATTCCACAATTCTTAACACAAATTATTCTGTGACATTGGCTGCATCCCTGCAATGTGTCAGCACTCTCCCATTTCCAATTTGAATTCTCTACTTTTGTTCCTCTGATTTCCCTGTCCCTCCCTGCATTCTCATCTTTGCTTTTGGGCAAATTTTAGTCTCAAGTAGTTGCTTGTTCTATTGAGCACATTCTCAAAAGTTATTATTGTTTATTTTATAGGCCAGTCTACTGTTTGACTGAAAGTTGGCCTGCAAGAGTGGTTTCAGGTCCAAATTTGAAGGGTATCTTAAGGTGATAGTTTTGAGGTTCCTCCTGTCTCTATCAGAGACTATCTTTTTAACGAATTAGAGTTTTGTTCTACGTTTTTTACCCATTCTATCTAGGACCTTCTGTTGTGTTTCTGATCAGAGCAGTCAGGAGCACTATCCTGTAGTTGGGTGCTATCTAGCACTTCTGGTCTCAGGCTAGAGCAGGTTGAGATTAGGCAGTTTAGTCCTTTGGAGTCTCCATTGCTTCGGAGTGACGACAGTGTTAATTACGTGTTAGATTGCTTCTTGCAAACTTTTAGGACTCTAGATGCTACTAACAAGCCAAGGATGTAGAATATTATCTTTATGAACTATGTTACATTAACTGATCCAGATGTCCCCGAAAACTAGGTCTTTAGCCTTAAAGCCCAGTGGCTGCATCTGGATAAATGTTTGGATAAATCCAAAAAGTTTCTAACCCATGATACCTATGTGCTCTATCATATATGTGAATATACATGCAATATATACAAATATGTATATAGAAATACCTGCAACCATACCTACATATGTGTGACCTCCCATGTCTATTTACCATAATATCTTTTTACATGTCTGCTCATAAATTACTATTTGTTATTACTGTTGCTGCAGGACTGTATACATTGTAATATTTACTGTAGTTACTTTTACGCTTGAGTACTTCTCAATGTCTTCCTTCGTCTTGATCATGCTGTGCTAACTTCCACGCTAGTATGTATTGCCTTTTACTTTACCAAGATTAGCACATGTATGCAATCTGTTTAGTGATTCTTCCTCCCTCACACTTCTAACTCTGATAACCATCAAATAACTTTTTTTCTGTATATAAACCTATTCTTGAATTTTTTAGATAGTAATCTCCTTCAGTATTTCACTCAGCATATTGTTTTCCTGATTAATTATTGTTGTAAGATGTTAAACAGAGTCATAATTGTTTTTTATGGTTGTGTAGTATTCCATTGTGTGTGTGTGTGTATATATATATATATACCACAATTTGTCTAGATTTTCGTCTGTTGGTAGATATTTAGGTTGTTTCTATTTGCTACTGTGAATAACACTGCACTTAATATGGGTTTGCATATTTCTATTCATTTCACAGTTCTGCTTTCTCTAAAATATATAATCAGGAATGGCATTGCTGGATTGTATGATATTTCTTTTTCTACCTTTTTAAGGCATATACAGTTTTCCATAGTGGTTGTGCCATTTTATAGTCCTACCTGTACAAAGTTCTAATCTCCTGACAATCTAGCCAGTATATGTTGTTTACCATTTTTTTGTTTTCTTTTTTTTTCCTTGATTGGTGCAATTATTGCTGAGATGACAAGTTACCTCACTGCAGTTTTGATTTTGATTTGTGTCTGTCTATTAGTTAATTGGAGACCCTGGTAGACCAGTGGTTAACTGCTATGACTATTAATCAAAAGATCAGCAGTTCAAATACACAGGTTCTCCTTGGAAAGTCTGTGAGACAGTTCTACTCTGTCCTATATGGTCATTATGAGTCAGAATTGATTAGATGGTAATAGGTTTGGGTTTTTTGGGTGGTTAATAGTAAGTTATTATGATCACTTTTCAAGTGTTGGTTAACTGCTTGAATATGTTCTTTGGTGAAGTGTCTGTTAACAACCTTTACACGTTTTTTATTGGATTGTCTTTTTTTTGGTCAGATGTTGAAGTTTTCTATAGATTTTAAAGATTTGACCCTTACCAGATATATCATTGACAATATTTTTCTAAGTCTTTAGAGTCTCTTTCAGTCTTTTGAGAAGTCTTTTGATGAACATAAATATTTAATTGGTAGGAGATCTCAGTTATCTAATTTATCTTCTACTGTTTGTGTACATTCAATTATAAAGTCTTCAAATAAGAATATCCTGTATTTGAACTTGAATAAAACAAGTTGTATAAATGATACAGTTTTAATTGTTTTATTATTTTGAACTATATTTGATAGCATTATACATGGAAGAGAGCTTTAGGTAAATAGCCACTGTGGCATCTTCCAAATGGGGCCCAAAATAATCAGTTATTTTAGCTCGATAGCTTTTGCCTTTTACAGTCACAGCCTGTCCTCATTCATCTTGGGGAAAAAATAAGGTCCATTGATTTCACTGAACCAAAATGCATACAAAATTGTAATTTTGGGGGATGAAGTGGACATTCTTGAGTCTCCATTGGATTCTCCTTGCTCTAAATATGACAGTTTTGTTTAACAACACAACCATTCATCTAAAAATGGGCCTCATCACTGAAGATGATTTTTCAGCGAAAAGTAGGAATAACTTCCAGTTGCCCCAGAGCTCAGTCAGCAAATGTACAGTGCAATCTACAGTCATTGGCCTTCTGTTCTTGAGCTAAAACAATTTTGTAAGTGTAAAGCTTCAAGTCCAGATGCACAATCCACAAAACTGTGGTCCGTGAAAGTCCCAGTTCTTGAACTTGAGGAGAAACTAATTGGAATGGATTCTCATGTGCACTCTGACCAATGGTGGTAATGTTTTCATTGGAACATGTGCTTCGTTGGACATGCAGGTGTTGTCTGATTGGCAACAGACTTGGTTGTCTCAATTGTTTTGATTAAACATGGAATTGTTCTCTCCATGAGATGATTATGTGCATCACAAATTTCACATAAGGCCCAAGCTGTGGAACAGAATTATAATGTCTATGTGATGTGGAATGGTGGAACTTCTCATGGCTATTTGTCAAGACTAATTAAAAAATATGACAAATATTTCCATTATAGCTTCACAAATATGGTCACTATGAACTGTCAGAAATAGGACCACGTAATTCAAAGACCCTTGATAGTCTATTTATGACATGAATTGGGGCCTCTTCCAAGAATTTCATAGTTTGGGGTTTAAAAATTAGGATTTGACACATTTGAGTTAGCCTTGTACATGACGTGAGGCGTTGATTCTATTTGTCTTTTCTTTTTTGCAAATGAAAAATGCAGTTTTGCTAGCATCGTTTGTTAAAGAGACTCTCTTCACCGTTTAATCAACTTCAGCTTTTAGTGAAAGATCAGTTATCTATACCTGGATGAGTTCATTTCTGCATTGTCAATTCTGTCTACTAACGTGTGTGTTTCTCTGTACCAGCACCAGGCTGTTTTGACTACCATGGCTGTAAGGTAGGGACTGAGATCATGAAGTGTGAGGCCTCTTAGTCTGATCTTCTTCAATAATGTTTTATCTACCTGGAATATCTTTTTTTTCCATATAAAGTTGGGTATTAGTTTTTCCATTTTGTTAAAGAATGTTGAAACTTGGATCAGAATAAGTCAATTTTTGGTAATACTGTTATTTTCATAATGTTACATTTTCCTGTTCATGAGCATGGTATGTTTTCCCTTTTATGGAAGTGTCTTTCAGTTTCTTGTGGTAGTGACTTATAGTTTTCATTGTATACGTTTTTTACATCACTAGTTAAATTTATTCTTAAATATTTTATCCTACTGGAGGTCATTGTAAATGGCATTACTGTCCTGATTTCCTTTTTGGAGTTCTCTGTTGGTTTAGAAGAATACAAGTAATTTGTGTGTTTTGGCTTGTACCTACCCACTTCACTGAACAGTTACTAATTCCAGTAATATTCTTATTGAATTTCTGGAATTTTCTACATATAGTATCATTTTGCTTGCTAATAGGGATAATTTTACTTCTCCTTTACCAATTTGCACACCTTTTATTTCACTTTTTAGCCTTACCACTCTAGCTAGGACATCCAGTACAATGTTAAATAAAGGTGCTGTTTCAGTCCACTGGTACAGCTCTAACAGAGAATACCATGAGTGAAAGGTTTCATGAAGCAAAGCTTTTATTGTTACAGTCTGGTAAACCATAAATCCATTTACAAGTTACAAATCCATTCAACAAGATAAGTTATCACAGTCCAGTAGACTGAGTCCAGATTCAAGGAGAGCATCTAGGCACAGAAACTTCAGGTCCAAAGACGTGCTCTGCTCTCAGTGCTGCCTTCTTGGTGGTATGTGGTTCCCAACTTACTCTGCTCACTTCTTTCCCTTATATCCCACACCTAGTAACTTGAGTTCTGCCTCACCAACACAACTTCAGACCATTCTCCATCATCAATACCACAGTGGCAGGACTGACAACACAGGGGAGGAATGGCTCTATAGTGGGACTCATAGCAGAGTCAAATCAACACATACATTTTGGGGGGACACAAATCAATGCATGACATCCCACCCTTTGGCACCTCAAAAGTCGTATCATTAGAACATACAAAATATATTCATTCATAGCACAGCAACAGTCTTCAATCCAAAATCCATAAATTTCTCCTGAACTGTGAAGTCCAGAACACATATCATCTTCTCAGAAATACAATGATATAACAGGCAGGCACAGATTATGCATTTTCATTACAAATGGAGAAATTGCAAAGTAACGCATAACAGACAACAAGAAAATTAACAGAACACGTTACATTAGCCTTCATGGCTTCAAAAACAATACTCCGGACTCTGAGACATTCTATAACCCTTCCCTTCAGACTCTAGGTATTGGCCACACTCTCCAGATTCTGAGGGGAAGCCTCTGGCCCTGTGGTACAACTTTGCCTTCCAGGCACACTTGGACAGTAACTCTGCCCTCTCAGCTTTCAGTGCACCCTAAGTCCAACTTAGTGGCAATTCCACCCATACAGACACAGGAAGCCATGGCTCCACCCTTTCAAACCTCTGAGGTCACGGCCATACCTTTTGAGACTGAGGCAGCTCAGTTTCTCATGTTTTTTGTCTCTTCAGCTTCTTTTTCCTATGGCTTCATGGCCAGGGTATCAAGCCCACATCTGCCCTACTGGGGCAAATGTTCCAAAGTTATATAGCTCCACCAATTCAAGTGCCTTGAGGCACCCCACTCTGTCAGGAAGCCTCCTGCACACAGTCATTCAGCATTCTCACTCCGTGGGTTAGCTCCTGATTCCTCTGCTTCCAGTTTGCTGCTGCTGCTGCTTTTCTTACCATCTGCTGCCTTCTCTGGGTTCCTTATTCCATCCATTGACAGTCTCAAAAAAAGTTTCCACATTTTAGGTATTTGTTAGAGTAGTACCCCAGTCTCTCAACACCAAATACTGTTTTAGTCATCTGGTAGTTTTCCAACAGAAAATACCATGAGTGGGTGGTTTCATGAGGGGAAACATTTACTGTCATAGTCCAGTAAGCCACAAATCCATTTATAAGTTACAAGTCCACTCAACAAAAGAAGTTAGCACAGTCCTGTAGGGTGAGTCCAAATTCAAGGAGACCATCTCGGCACAGGAATCTCAGGTCCAAAGGGTGTGCTCTGCTCTTGGTGCTGCCTTCTTGGTAGTATCAGGCTCCCAATTTACTTTGCTCACTTCTCTAGCTTATGTCCCACAGCTAGTAACTTGAGTTCTGCCTCGACAAAACAGCTGCAGCCTATTCAAGTCAACAGTATCACAGGGGCAGGATTCATGACACGTGGGAGGAATGGTGTTATATTGAGACTCATAGCTGAGTCAAATCAACACATACATTTTTGGGGGGACACAATTCAACCCATGACAGGTTGTGATAAAGGACAGTCTTGTCTGGTTCTAGTTCCCAGGGAGAATGCCTTCAATTTCCCTATGTTGAGAACAATATTAGCTGTTAGTTTTGTGTCTATATTTTTAATTACATTGAGGGATTTCTCCTCTATTCCTCTTTTGCTGAGAATATTTAACATCAAAAGATATTGGAGCTTACAGATGCCTTTTCTGGATCTATTGAAATAGTAATATGATCTTTTGTTGTTGTTGTTTATCTATGTGGTGATTTACACTGTTTATTTTTCTTATGTTGAATTACTCTTACACCCCTGGAATGAATCGCACTTGAACATGACATGTTATTTTTTGATGTGCTGTTGAATTCTATTACTAGAATTTTTTTTTTTTTTTGGTATCTATAGTCATATGCAGTATTGGTCTGTGAGTTTTTTTAGTGATATCTTTTTTGGTATCAGGATTATGTTGGTTTCATAGAATGAATTTGGGAATATGTCTTTCCTTTTTGTATTCTAGGAATAGTTTGAATATCTTTAGTGTCAAATCTTCACTGAATTTTAGGTAGAATTCTCCAGTAAAGCTATCTGGGCTTTTTTAGGGGGAGGGGAAGAAAGTAGGGGGGAGGTTAATGAAGTCTTAAGTTCTCTTCTTTTGTATGGGTCTGTTTAAATTACATTTCAGTTCATTTTAGTTAGGGTAGGCAGTGTGTTTCTAGAAATTTGTCCATTTCTTACAGGTTTTCAGTTGTTGTAGTATGAGTTTTCATAATCTGTTATGACTTTTTATCTCTGTTTCATTCTAATGTCACCTATCTCATTTCTTATTTGAGTTATCTTTATTTTCTTATTTTTCTCCTTTGATAGTTTCACCACTGATTTGTAAATTTTATAGATCCTCTTAAAGAACCAACTTCTGGTCTTATTGATCCTTTCCATTGTTTTCTGCTTCATTTATTTCTACCCTAATGTTTACTTTTTCCTTTCTTATTATGACTGTGGGCTACTTTTACTGTTCTTTTTCTATTTGTTCGAGTTGTAGAGTTAAATTTGTAGAGTTATGCTGTTGATTTTGGCCTTTTTTTTTATTTTTTTGATGTGTGTATTGATTTCTATAAATTCTCCTCTGAGTACTGCTTTTGCTGTGTCCCACAGGCTTTGGTATTTTGTGTTTTCTTTCTCATTTGATTGTAGGATTCTTAACTTTCATTTTTAACCTTTTCTACTACCCAGTGTTTTATGCAAGATGTTATTCAGTTTCCACATATTTGATGTTTTTCCCACTTGTTTCCTGTTACTGATTTCTAGTCTTAAAGAGTTGTGATTAGAGAGAAGCATTATATTATATTGATTTTTTGAACTTACTGAGGCTGGCTGTGTAAAATATGTATTCTGGAGAATGTTCCAGATGTGTTGGAGAAGAGTGTGTATTATGCTACTATTTGGTTTAGAGTTCTGTATGTATCAATGAAGTCAAGTTGGTTGATTGTGTTATTTAGTCTTTCTGTGTCTTTTAGAGTTTCTTTCTATTTGTTCTTTTATTAAAAGCGGTGTGTTCAAAGTTTCTAATATTATTGTGGGGCTGTCTGTTGCTCTGTTCGATACTATTAAAGTTTAAGTATTTTGAAGCTCTGTCATTGAATGACTAAATATTTACCATGTTTGTGCCCTCTTGGAAACTCTGGTGGCATAGTGGGTTAAGTACTACATTTGCTAACCAAAAGGTCGGCAGTTGAAGCCTGCTAGGAGCTCCTTGGAAGCTCTATGGGGCAGTTCCGCTCAGATCTCTAGGGTTACTATAAGTCGGATCCGACTTGACAGCAGTGGGTTTTGGTCCTCTTGGTAGAGTTATTCTTTAATCTTTATATAATGCCTTTCCTTTTCTTTCACAGAGTCTTGGAGATGCAGTGGTTAAGCATTTAGCTGCTCACCCAAAAAGCTGATACTTTGAATCTACCACCCACTCTTTGGAAACCCTATGGTTCAGTTATCCTCTGCCCTGTAGAATTGTTATGGGTAAGAATTGACTTTGTGGGAATCAATTTGGTTTATTTATTTATTTTTTTGTCTCTTCTGAGGAATTTTCCCTTAAGATCTATTTTGCTAAAGATTAATATTACCACCTTTGGTCTTTTTGGTTATGGCTTGCGTGATATTTATATTCTTCTTCTTATTATTTCATTTTTAATCTATACATGTGTCTAAGATGTCTTTGTGTCTAAGATGTCTGTCTTGTAGGCTATGTATTGATGGGCCAATTAAAAAAAATCCATTGTGCCACTGTCTGTCTTTTGACTGGTATATTTAAACCATTTACATTCAGTATGATTATCTATGAGCATGAATCACTGTTGTTGTGTTTTATTCTTTTTTTAACAGTGTGTATGATTTTTTGTTCTGCTTAATTTTCTGTTCTGAGTTCTTTTTGTTTGTGAATTTGCCTTACATTTCCCTTGCTTTTTATTGAATTTTCGTTTACTGGGTCTTCATGTTTCTCTTTTTTATTTTGGTGAGTGGGCTTATTAATTTTCTTTGTGGTTACTCTGACATTTATCTTTATCTTCCTAGGTTTAAAGTGATCTGTTATTTCTTAATTTTGCCTTGACATATAAATCAGAATCAACTTGATGGCACTGGGTTTGCTTTTTCCTTCTCCATATGGAAGTTCTAAAACTATACCATGTATTTCCCCATTTTGTGAGTTTGTCCTCATTAATAAATTGACAGCCTTTGTTCCTTGTTTTTCTGTTTTGTACCTTTTTTGTTTGTTTTTGAGATTTCTTTATCTGGACTGGTATCTTGGTGATGCTGTCATGAGTCTTAATCTCATGTTGTTGTCTGATGTCGTCTGTGTCCAAAGAATTGCCTGTTACTTCTGGAAAGATTTTGTCTGGTTTCTGTTTTAGTTTTTTAATTTATTTTCCTTTTTTAAAATTGTCTGTTAATTTTTTCTATTGTGCTTTAAGTGAAAGTTTATAATTCAAGTCAGTTTCTTGTATAAAAACTTATATCCACAGTGTTATGTGATCCTAATTGCTTTCTCCATACCGTGACACCATACTCCTTCTCTCAATCCTGTATTTCCTGTGTCCATTCAACCAGCTCCTGTTCCCCTCTGACTTCTCATCTTACCTCTGGACAGAAGGTGACCAATTAATGGTTTCAGCTCTAGGCTAACAAAGTCTCCAGGTGCCACATCTTCCTAGGACTATCCAGTCTGTCAGAAAATCAAGTTTAGTCTTTTTACTAGACTTTGAGTTCTTCACCCCACATTTCTTCTGCTCAGTCAGTTACTCTTTGTTGAGTTCCCTGCCAGGGTAGTCAGTGGTATTAGGCACTATCTAGTTCTCTGGCCTCATGCTGATATTCTCTCTGGTTTATGTGGCCCTTTCTGTCTCTAGGACTGATATTGCCTGTATGTCTTTAATGTTCTTTAATTTCCTTTGCTCCAGATAGGTTGGGAACAATAATGTTTCTTAAATGACCATTTGTGAGCTTTTAAGATCCCAGATGCCACTTACCAAAGTGGGTTGCAGAACATTTTTTTTTTATTGTGATTGACTGAAGTTATACAGTCCAAGTTAAATTTTCATGCCTGCCTGTCTGCAGCTCCCTCTGCTCTCCTTGCCCGGTGATAGCACACTCCTCCTTTCCATTCTATACATGTCATATCCTCTTAACAATCTCCTGAGCCCTCCTCCCCATCCTCTCCTCTCCCTTCTAATAAGAGGCCAGTAGAACAGCATCTTATAGATGCACAGAACCATAATGTACACACACACCATATGGTCATTTTATGTGCCCAAGTCCATTCCATTCCTGTCCAAAGAATTAACCTCAGTAGTGATTTATGATCAGGGGCAGCAGCAGGTCTATGGGCCATGCTCCCAGGGGAACTCCCAGGCTTTCAAACCATCAGTTATGGTCTTTGAGTGGAGTTTTTGAGGTGCAACCCTCTTTTTCTCATGTTGCCACTGGAATTTGACATTGTATGCCCCATCACGGCGGTCACTGGTGGTAGCCAGGCACCACCTGGTTCTTCTGGTCACATATTGATACAGTTAGCCATTCACATGGGTCCTTCTGTCTTCTGGGCTTTTTTCCCTCAAGTCTTTGTTGTTCTGGGTGATTATCTGGTTTGGGAACATTTGGTGTACCTCAGATGACAGCTTGCTAGCTTTTAAGATCCTGGATACCACTCAACAATATGGAGTACAGAAGAATCTGTTAGCAATAGGCTAGGGATGCCAATTCATCTCGATGTCCCCTGAGATAAAGGTCCCAAGACTCTTGCCCATACTGCACTATCCTTGCAATATTGGGTTAAGATTATAAGAGTTTTCAGTTTATGTTCAAGTCCTGTTGATCTTCTTTCTGATGTGTGCTGTCACTGCTTACACCCAATCAAATTTCTATCAACTATCTGATCTATAACCAGCCCTCTTCCTCCCTCCTTCCCCTCCCTTGCAGCTATCAGTCTTTTCTTTTGTATGTAAGTCTGTTTTTAAGTCCTTATAGTAGGGGTCTCGTACAATATTTGTCCTTGTGGTGCTGACTGATTTCACACAACATAATGTCTTCCAATTGAAAACAGGTTATGAGATGCTTGCTAAAATCATCATTGTTTTTTTATCATTGCGTAGTGTTCCATTAAGTATATATACCATATTAGTTTATCCATTCATCCATCTCTTTTGGGGCATGTGGATTAAGTCCATCTTTTTGCTATTGTGGACTGTGCTGCAGTAAACATTTGTGTGCATGTACCTGTTCTTGTGACTGCCCTTGCTTCTATAGGATATATTCTAACATATACTGGCTCAAACGGTATATTTATTTCCAGCTCTCAAGGAAGCACCAGATTGCTTTCCAAAGTGGTTGTACCATTTTGCAATCCTACCAGCAATGTAGGAGAGTTCAACTTTTTCCACTGTCACTCCAGCGTTTGTTGTTTTGTGTTTTTTGGTTCCTGGCCAATCTTGTTGAGGTGAGATGGTATCGCACTGTAGTTTTGATTTGGATTTATTTAATAGCTAATGATCGTGAACATTTCCTCTGTGTCTTTTGGCTCCCTGGATGTCACCTTTAGTGAAATGTCTATCCATCTCCTTTGCCCATTGACAAATTGGGTTATTTAACTTTTTCTTGTTTGCATTTTGCAGTACCTTGTAGGTTATGGAGATCGGATGTTGATCCAGCATGTAGTTGCCAAATATTTTTTTACTATTGTGTAGGTGGTCTTTTAATACTTTTAATAGTCTTTGGATGAGGAAAAGTGTTTGATTCTTAGTAATTCCCATTTATTTATTTTCTCTTCTGTTGATTTTGCTTTGTCAGATTTTAGTCTGTCTGAACTGTGTATTAAAACTTCCATTTTTGACCGTATCTTTTCTTACATGATGTTTTATCGTGTTAGGTTTGATATTTAGGTCTTTTATCCAGTACTTTTTGTGAAAGGTGTGAGATATGGATCTTGTTTGAGTTTTTTTGCAGATGGATATCCAATTTTGCCAGCAACATTTGTTACAGAGACTGTTTTGACAGAAGTTTACAATAGTAGGCCTTTGTTGAATAACAGCTATTCATACGAGGATGGTGGTTTCTTTGGAGTCTCTGTTCCATTGATTTATATGTCTCTTTTTGTACCAGTACCAGGTTGTTTTGACTACTGTGGCCATGAAATAGGTTCTAAAGTTGCACAGTGAGAGGCCTCTCAGTGTGTTGTTCTTCTTCAGTAGTGCTTTGCTAATCCAGAGTTTCTTCTTTTTCCAAACAAGTCTGGTGATTCGTTTCTTCATCTCATTAAAAAATTTCACTAGAATTTGCATTGGGATTGCACTGTATATGTAGATCACTTTGGATAAAATAGCCATTTTCACAATGTTAAGTCTTCCCTATCTATGAGCAGGGTAGGTTTCTCTATTATGTAAGTCTCAGTTTATTGCAGTAAGGTCTTGTAATTCCCCTTGAATAGTTCTCTTATTTGTGTAGTTAGATTTGTTCCTAGGTATTTTATCTTCTTGGGGGCTGTAGTAGATGGTATTGATTCAGCGATTTCTTCTTAAATGATCTCTTTGTTGGTAATAAGGAAATCCTACCAGTGTTGAACTCTTGTAGTAGTTTGAGTAGTTTATTTATGTATTCTTTAGGATTCTCTGTAAATACAATCATATCATCTGCAAATAGGAAGATTTTTATTTCTTTGCTGATGTGGATACCCTTTATTTCTGTGTCTTGTCTACTTGCTCTGGCCAAAACTTCTGGTGTAGTGTTGAATAGAAGTGGTGAGAGTGGGTGTCTTTGTCTAGTTCCTTTTCTCAAGGGAAATACTTTCAGCTGTCTCCCTCCAGGATAATGTAGGCAGTTGGCTTTGCATAGTAGCTCCTTATTGAATTGAGGAATTTGCCTTCTATTTCTATTTTGCTGAGAGTTTTTAGCGTGAATGCATATCTGACATTGTCTAATGCCTTTTCTTCATCAATTGACAAAATCTGGTGTTTCATATCTTTTGTGTTATTTATGTGGTTGATCATATTAATTGTTTTTTTGGTGTTGAAACAGCCTTGCACCCCTAGTATGAATCCAACTTGATTGTGATGAATTATTTTTTTGATATGTTGTTCAATTCTATTGGCAAGAATTTTGTTGAATATTTTTGCATCTAGATTAATGAGTTATATTTTTCTCTAATTTTACTTTTTTTATGAGACCATTCTCTGACTTTGATGTCAGAGTTCTGCTGGCTTCATAGAATAAATTTGGGAGTATTCCATCCCTTTCTAAGCTGTGAAGTAGTCTCTTTTCTAATATCTTGGTAGAATTCTGTAGTGAAGCCATGTTGGCCTGGGTTTTTTTTGGTTGGTAGTTTTTTGACGACTTTTTAATCTCTTCCTTTGTGACAGCTTTATTAACTTGTTCTACTCCTCCTTGTGATAATTTTAGTAGATGATATGAATTTAGGATTTTGTCCATTTTCTCTAGGTTTTTAAATCAGAGTACAATCTTTCCAAGTATTCTGTTATTATACTTTTGATTTGTGTTGTATCTGTTGTGACATCTCCCATCTCATTTGTTATTCTGGTTATTGGTTTCCTCAATTATTTTTCTTTTGTAAGTTTAGCCAATGGTTTATCAATTTGGTTGACCTTTTCAAAAAACTAGTTTTTGGTCTTTTCAATTTTTTCAGTTGTTCTTCTATTCTCTAATTCATTTAGTTCTGCTTTAATCTTCATGACCTGTTTTCTGCTGGTGCTGGAGGGATTCCTGTGTTGCTCTCCTTCTACTTGTTTAAGCTGTATGGTTAATTCTTTGGTTTGGGTCGTTTCTTCCTTCTGGATGTATGCATTTATAAATTGGCCTTTGAGCACTGCTTTGGCTGTAGCCCATTGGTTCTTCTCGGATGTGTTTTCATTCTCATTTGAATACAAATATTTCTTTATCTCATCCTTGATTTCTTCGAATGAATTTTCAATTCGTTCATATCTTTAAGTCTAAGGTATTTTCCTTGTAAGCAGTATGCAGACAGGTCATGTCTTTTGATCCAAGATGTCATTTGTTGTCTCTTTATTGGAGCCTTCAGTCCATTTAGGTTCAGTGTAATTATTGATAGGTATGTATTTAGTGGTGTCATTTTAATGTATCTATTTTTGTGTTGGTGTATTCTATGTTGCTGTTAATATTCTGTTACAGGTCATTCTTCATTATTGGTTGACTTTCATCTTTTTCAGGGTTGGTTTTATGTTCGTTGATACTCCTGTATTACTTTTCTTGTTGTGATATGTTGCCTTGTTATTGTGCTTGGGAGCTACTCCTACGATCCTCCTTAGTATTCTAAGTTTAAACCTAGTTTTAACTTCTAAAATCTTATTAACTTCCGCTCCATCTGAAAGTACTATATTATATCTCTCAATTTAATGTGATGGTATCTTAATTTTCACAATATGATCACTGGATTCCTTGTTTTAATACTATAGCTTAGATTGAGCTTTGACTTCCCTAATGGAATAGGGTTTGGATGTTGTGTACTGTCTTGCCTTCTTAAATATACACTTAATGGTTTCATTTTTCTAAGCAAAGAGCTTCTTTCTGTGTTTCTAGTAGTCTCCATTTGGTTTTCACAAACTCTTTAAGGTTCTGTTTATCTTTGAGTGTCTTAACTTCATCTTCACATTTGAAAGACAGTTTTGCAGGATATGTAATTTTTGGTTGGAAGTTTTTTTCCTTCCAAGGCTTTGAATGTGTGATCCCACTACATGCCAACATTGTTTCTGCCAAGAAGTCACATGAAAGCCTACAAGGCTTCCCTCTGAATGTTAGCTTTGCTTTGAGTGTCTCTGCCTTTAAGAATTTCTGCTTATGTTTTCATTTTGTTAAGCTTAATTATAATATGTCTTGGCATCTTTCTTTTGAGGTCTAGTTTTTGTGGTGTTCCATACACATCTTGGACATCTGTATTCTCTTTCAAAATTCCAGGAATGTTTTCTGTCAGCAACTCAGCAATGATAAATGATACTTTGTGTTTTTAGTTATCCCTCCCTGTTCAGGAAATCCAATTAATCATAGATTATTCCTCTTGATAGAGTCCCACAAGTTTCTTAATGCTTCTTCAATTTTCTTATTTCTTTTCTCTGATTTCTTCTCATAAATTCTGGTGTAAGTAGCTCTGTCCTCAAGGTCAGTAAATCTAATTTCTAGTTGTTCAGTACTCCCTTTTGGCTTTGAGTTGAATTGTCTAATTCTGTAATTTTGTTATTCATCTGTCAGATTGCAGAATGTTGATCTTCCATAAGTTCAAATAGTTTACTTAATTTTTCATTTTGCTGTGCTGCATTTTGTTTGATCTATAGGAGGATTCTATATAATTCTTTTTTACTCAATCTCTGATAGGTTCAGAAAGTCTTCTTCATCTTTGAAGTTTTTTGTTTCCTTATTTGGGGAGCTTTCTGGAGCCATGGTTGGTTGTTCCTTTAAATGCTTGGCTATGGTCTGTTGCTTTGTGGACATCTAGAGCCTGTCAAGTGTCTCTGGTGTTGCCTCAACAGGAGCTGAGGTATAGTTCTGAGAAGGGTGTTGGTCACCTGCCACCTGTGTGTACTGTATTGACTGGCCATAGTGGAGTCTCTGTGGTGGCAGGCTCTTATAGAGTCACTGAGGGGCCATCAACCAACCTGATGATGTTGGGCAGTAAAGGCTGGAAGAGATGCTGTTGGGCTGCACAGCAGTTATTTTTCCCAGCAGTCTTATTTTAAAAAGTTAACAGCTGACAGCTTCCAAAATCAGTTAGGCCAACAAGTGTGGAAGACCCCTCCTTCTGGCTGACTATAGAGACACCTCTTTGGCTGCCCCCAGATGCTATGATGTAGTTCAAAGTAGCGAGGGGCTACTGTGCTGCTGCCATCGCCAACCAGGTGCTACCCACAAGGGAACGCCATGCTAAACAATCTTTCTGCTAGAAAAGCACTCCCTGCACTGGTACTGCCTCTCAGCCTGGGAATTAGCCCCTGCTGAAGCCTCCTGTTTGGTAACTCTGCCTTCCACCTGAATGAGATGGCATCCTGATCAAGCTACCACTACTGCCATGAAACAATTGAATCTATGGTGGAACTACAAAAAGAGAGGGTGGAGGGTCTGAGGTGCTTTCAGTCCTCCACTGAGTTCTCAAAACTTGGTTATTGAGCACACTGTCTCTCCACTGCAGCACACACTGTTCATTGTTCACTGTTCACCCTTTCTAGATGATATTTAGGTTTCCCTGAATTGCTCTTGTGATTCTTTCTTTGTCTTTGCTTTTGAAAAGTTTGATTATGGTGTGTCTTGATGATTTTCTTTCAGAGTCTATCCTCTGCGGGGTTTGTTGAACTTCTTGGATATTAACTTTCTCATTTTTCATGATATCAGGGAAATTTTCACCTAGCAAATCTTCAAAAACTATCTCTTTTTTTTTTCCTTATTAGTTTCTAACCTAATTCTTAGGCTTTCTTCATCTTTCTTTATTCTTTTTATCTGATTGTTCCCCTAAAATACTAGTATTAGGGATTTGTCCTTTAGTATGCTGATTTTCAGTTCTACTTGTATGTCTATTCATTGAGTTATCTATTTTTGGTATTTTTAATCTTCTGGATTTCTACTTGCTTTTCTATGGTTTCCAGTTGTGTATTTATTTTGTCATTTTGTTTGGTGTTGTTTTATTGATTCTTCTAGAGTTATGTCTGTGTTTTTCTTGATGTCCTTGAAGATCTTATATTTAGGTGTTTATAGTTTTTTTTTCCTTTTCATTTACTTATTTCTTATTAATGTGATTAAGTGAAGGTATACAATCCAAATAAATCCCCAGCTATCCGAGGCTCCTTCTACTCTCTTTGCACCGTGACAACATAATCATTCTTTTAATTTTATACTTGCTGTATCCTCTTAGCAAGCTCCTGTCCCCTCCTCTCCACCATCTTCTCTCCCATCTAGAAAGAGATAAGTAGGACAACCTCCTACAAGTGCATATAACCATACAGTACACACAGTCAATATTTTATGCCCCATTATGGCCCTCTTCCATGGTGGCTGAGCGCCATCTGGTTCTTCTGGTCACATGTTGATACAGTATCCTATTCACGTGGGTCCTTCTGTCTCCTAGGCTGTTTTTTTCTCATGTCTTTGTTGTTCTTGGTGAGCATCTGTTCTGGATGAGTTGGGACTTTTTGGTGTATCTCAAATGGGAGCTTGTTAGCTTTTAAGACCACAGATGCCACTCACCAATATGGGGTGCAGAAAACTCTCTTAACAAAAGATTAATTATGTCAAGTGATCTTGAAGTCCCCTGAGAGAACAGTCCCTAGATACTGCCCCTGATACTCTATCCTTTAGGTTGAGATTAGAAGAATTTTCAGTTTATGGTGAAGTCCAGTAAAGCTGCTATACTTTCTACTGTGTGTGGTCACTGCTTTCAACTAATCAAATTTCTGTCAACTATCTAATATATGACCAACCCTTACACTCCCTCCCTGCCCTTGTAGCCATCAAAGTGTCTTTTCTTCTGTACATAAGTCTATTTTTAATTCCTTGTGGTAGGGATCTTATAGAATATCTATGCTTTTGTCTCTTACTGATTTCACTCAGGATAAAGTCTTCCACTCGAAACCAGGTTCAGTTTCCTAAAATCATCATTGTTTTTATCACTACATGGTGTTCCATTAAGTATATGTACAATAAATTGTTTATACATTCATCTATTGATGGGCAGCTAGGTTGATTCTGTCTATTTGCTGTTGTGGACTGTGCTGAAGTAAATATTCTTGTGCATAGATCTGTTCATGTGACAGCCTTTTTTTTCTGTAGCATAAATTCTGAGCAGTTGGATTACTGGATCAAATGGTGTATTTATTTCCAGATTTTTAAGGTAGCACCAGATTGCTTTCCAAAGTGATTATACCATTTCGTAATCCCACCAGCAGTGTAGGGGAGTCCCAGTCTCTCCACAGCCTCCCCAGCATTTGTTGTTTTGTGTTTTTTGCATGATGACCAACCTTGTTGGGTGAACTAGCATCTCATTGTAGTTTTGATATGGCTTTCTCTGATAGCTGATGCGCATTTCCTCACGTGTCTTTTGGCTGACTGGATATCTTCTTTGGTGAAGTGTCTGTCCTTTGCCCATTGCTTAACTGGGCTATTTACCTTTTTCTTGTGGATGTTTTGAAGTACCTTGTAGATTATGGAGATCGACATTGGTCCAAAGTATAGGTGCCAGATAGTTTTTCCAGTTCTGTAGGTGGTCTTTTAATTCTTTTGATAAAGTCTTTAGATGAACAATAGTGTTGGATTCTTAGTCATTCCAATTTATCTGTTTCCTGTTATGCTGATTGTGTTTTGTTTGTCAGTTTTTGAAGTCTATCTGCTTATTAAAATTTCCATTGTTGACCTTAGTTTTTCTTCTATGATCTTTATCATTTAGGTTAAATATTTAGGTCTTTTATTCATTTTGAGTCAGTTTTTGTGTAAGATGTGGGATATGGTTCTTATTTCAGTTTTTTTGCAGATGGATATCCAATTCTACCACCACCATTTGTTACAGAGATTGTTTTTACCCTATTTTATACTCTTAGGGTCTTCATTAAATATCAACTGTTCGTAAGAGGATAGTGACATTACTGGAGTCTCAACTCTGTTCCATTAGTTTATATGCCCCCTTTTGTACCAGTACCAGGCTGTTTTGACTAGTTTGGCACTGTAATAAGTTCTAAGACCAGGTTGTGTGATGTGTCCCACTGTGTTCCTCTTCTTCAGTCGTACTTTACTTATCCTAGGTTCTTCCCTTTCCAAACAAAGTTGATGATTTGTTTTTCTATCTCATTAAAAAATGATGCTGAAATTTGTATTTGGATTGTGTTGTATATGTAGATTGTTTTAGGTAAAACAGACATTCTTAGAATGTTAAGACTTCCCATCCATGAGAAGGGTAGTTTTTTTCCATTTATGTAAGTTTTTTTTTGGTTTCTTGCAGTAAGTTCTTGTAGTTCTCGCTGTATGGGTCTCTTATTTCTGTAGTTAGTAATCTTCTTGGGGCTGTAGTAACTAGTATTGATTTGGTGATTTCTTCTTTGATGATCCCTTTGTTGGTATAAAGGAATCCTCCTGATTTACTTATGTTTATCTTATATCCTGATACTTTGCTGAACTCTTCTATCAGTTTGAGTAGTTTACTTATAGATTCTTTAGGATTCTCTGCATATACAATCACATGATCTACAAATAGGGAGACTTTTACTTCTTTTTTTGCTTATGTGGATGCCCTTTATTTCTTTGTCTTGTCTAATTGTTCTGTCTAGAACCTCTATTACAATGTTGAAGTGGTGAGAGTGGACATACTTGTCTAGTTCCCATTCTCAGGAGGAATTTTTTTCAGTTTCTCTCCATTCAAAATGATATAGGCACTTGGCTTTGTGTAGATGCCCCTTATTGTCTTAAGAAATTCCCCCTGTATTCTTATTTTGCTGTGAGTTTTTAGCATGAATGTGTGTTGTAGTTTGTTGAATTCCTTTTCTGCATCAGTTGACAAAATCAGGCGATTCTTAGCCTTTGTGCTATTTATGTGGTTGATCACATTAATTGTTTTTCGGATGTTGAAGCAGCCTTGCATCCCTGGTATGAATCCAGGTTCATCACGGTGAATTACTTTTTGATATGTTGTTGAATTCTACTGGTAAGGATTTTGTTGAAGATTTTTGCATCTAGATTCACAAGCGATATTGGTCTGAAATTTTATTTTTTTTGGTGTAATCTTTCCTTGACTTTCGTATCAGGGTTACGCTGGCTTCATAGAACAAATTTGAGAGTATTCCATCCATTTCCATGCTGAGAAACAGCCTCAGTAGCATTGCAGTTAACTCTCCTCTAAAATTTTGGTTGAATTCTCCAGTCAAGCCATCTGGGTCAGGGCTATTCCCTTGGAGTGACTGGTAGGTTCAAATCACTAAACCTTTGTTTAGTAGCCAAGTACTTTAACCACAAGCTCTTTGAATTGTCCAATATACAAAAGTAAAAATTAAACTGGCATATTTCTGGACACTTACATAAATGATTACACATTGTTCTTTCAAACATAGTTTGTAGATAGACATACGTATGGTGTGTTTACATGAAGATTTGTTGTTGTTGTTATTAAGGTGCTATTTAGTCAGTTCCTACTCATAGTGACCCTGTGTACAACAGAATGAAATTCTGTCTGACCCTGCACCACCCTCGCGGTCATTGCCATGCTTGAGCCCATTGTTGCTGCCACCACTTCAGTCCACCTTGTTGAAGGTCTTCCTCTTTTTCACTGACCTTCTACTTTACCAAGTGTGGTATCATTCTCGAGGGGCTGATCCCTCCTGATAACATCCTTGCTTCTAAGAAGCATTTTGACTGCATTTCTTCCAAGGGAGATTTGTTCGTTCTTTTGGTACATTCCATATTATTCAATAATGCTGCAGTTCAAAGGCATTAATTCTTTCTCAGTTTTCTTTGCTCATTGTCCACCTCTCAAATGGTTATAAGGTGATTGCATATATGTGTACATGCTGTATATCACAACTACAAGAAACTAGTGAAAAAATACACAATTTGTTGGAAAGTATACCTATCAATGATGTACATTTTCCTGACAGTGATTACCTCATGATCACTGTAGGAAATGACATTGGAGTGATTCTTTGTTTATGATACACATTTTGAGGATATCAAATGTAGCAGATCTGAATTCTTCCAAAATGTGCTATAAAAATAATACAGTGATTTTCTTGTCATAAAAATATAGTGAATGCTCAGTCTTTCGTGTATTACTAATGATGGCTTCTATAGCTTTGAGGACAAGTTCAAGAAGGGAAAAATGAATCAAAAAAGTTTTTACTTGAATAGTATTGTTATGATCTGTCATTGGTGTACTGTGGAATATATACCACTTGTCTATCAGTTTTTCATAGCTGCTGGTTTGTATGTTCTTGTGTGCTGGAAGTTATGCCATTGAAGTTTCATATACCATCAGTGTCATCCTTGGTGGACAGGTTCAACAGTACATCCAAACTAAGATAGACTAAGAATCTGGAGATAAAATATTTGCCAATGAAAACTTCATGAACAGCAGCAGGTATTACTGATGCAGTGCCAGATAAGCCTCACAGGTTTGAATGCACTCAAAATATGACTGAAGAAGAGCAGCTCCTCAAAATAAAATCAAACATAAAGATGGAGTTATGTTTTGGGGACCCTGATTTAGTCAAGTGGCACGACTAAGAGTGAGCAGAAATAGCTGAAAATGGCCATTCATAATTGGAATGTGGAATGTACCAAGTATGAATCTAGGAAAATTGGAAGTTTTCAAAAATGAATTGAAAATGGGTCTCTTAGGCAGTAATGAGCTGAAATGGAATGGTATTGGCCATTTTGAATCAGAAAATAGTATGATCTACTAAGCCAGGAATAACAAATTGAAGAGGAATAGTGTGAAATTCACAGTCAAAAAGAACATTTCAGTGATGGAATAATAACCATGAAATTATAAGGAAGACCAGTTAATATGACTATTATTCTAATTTACCCACCTACTATTAAGGCCAAAGATGAATAAACTGAATACTTTCATCAACTTCTTCAGTTTGAAATTGATCAAAATGCAATAAAGATGCACTGATAATTACTGGTGATTAGAATGGAAAGTTGATAACAAAGAGGAAGAATCAGTATTTTGAAAATATGGTCTGATAATAAAATGATGGCAGAAGGCATATGATAGAATTTTGTAAGACTAACAAATTATTCACTGGAATTATCTTTTTTTCAACAACATAAATTACAACTATACACATGCACCTTGACGGATGGGCTACACAGGTACCATGTCAAAAGCATCTATGGAAAGAAATGAAGGAAAAACTTACTATCATCAGTCAGAACAAAGCCAGGGCCATCTGTTGAATAGATCAATAGGTGTTGATATGAAACTTCAAGTTGAAGCTGAGAAAAATTTAAGCAAGTCCACAAAAGCCAAAATATGACCTGAATTTATAGACCATGTCAGGAATAGATTTGATACATTGAACACAAATAGCTGAATATCAGACAAATTGTAGGATGATATCAAAGATAGCAAACATGAAGAAAGCAAAAGGTCAATTAAAAAGATAGCAGATAAGAGTTCAAAATGGATGTCAGAAGTGACTCTGAAACTTGCTTTTGAATATGGAGTAGCTAAAGAAAGAAATGGTGAAGTAAAAGAGCTGAACAGAAAATTTCAAGGTGGCTTGAGAAGGCAAAGTAGAAGTATTACGGTAAAATGTGCAAAGAGTTAGAGAAAGCAAAAACACTTTTGGTATTCTTCAAGCTGAAAGAAATGAAAAAAAAAAAAAGCCTTGAATTGCAATATTGAAGAAGTCTACTGGTAAAAATTGAGCATTGCAGAAAACATCAAAAATGATGGAAGAAATACATAGTCAACCATTTTAGGAGACAGAATATGATGAAGAACTGATGACACTGAAGAAAGAAGTCCAAACAACCCTAAAGCCACTGGTGAAAAGTGAGACTTTAGGAATTGATAGAATACCCACGGAGATGTTGCAACAAATGCATCCAACACTGGAAGCACTTACTCATTTGATAAGAATGTTGAAAGACAACTTTCTGGCCATTTTACTGGAAGAGATCATATTTATGCTCATTTCAAAGAAAAGTGATTCCCTAGGATGTGGAAGTTATTGAACAATATTACTAAGATCACACACAAGTAAAAGTATACTAAATAAAAGTAAAAATGGTTGCAGCAGTACATAGCTGGATATTCACGCAGTCAGTAAAGGATGTAGAACTAGGAATCACTTTTCTTTGTAAGGATCATAAGAAATTATGGATAATATTGTGAAGAACTGGAATCTCACAACACTTAAATATACTCATACAGAACCTTTACACAGACCAAACTGCAGTTGTTTTAACAGGATAAGGAGATACTCGATGGTTTAAAATCAGGAAGGGTGTCAATGGGGTTATATCCCTTCTCCATACCTATTCAATCTGTATGCTGAGAAAATAATTGTAGAACCTGGACTATATGAAGAAGAACATAACATAAGGTTTGAAGGAAACTCATTAATAACCTATGATATGCAGACGACACAATCTTTCTTGCTGGAAGCAAAGGACTTGGAAAACTTACTGGGGAAGATCAAAGATTGAAGCCCTCACTATGTGTTGCACTTCAATATAAAGAAAGCAAAAATACTCACAAATGGGCTACTAAAGAATGTCATGATAAAAGGAGAAAAGTTCGAAGTTGTCAATGATTTTGTTTTACTTGTATCTGCCATCAAAGTCCATGGAAGCAACACGTAAGGAATCAAATGATGTGTTGTGTAGGCTAAATCTGCTACTTTCGTGACTAATATGCCTGACTCAGATCAAAGCATTTTCAGTCACTTCATATGCATACAACAGATGGCAATGAATAAGGAAGAGTTAAGAAGAAGAAATATGTTTGGAATTGTGGTGCTGGTGAAGAATATTGACTATACCATTGACAGCCAGAAGCATGAACAACTCTGTCTTGGAAGAAATATGAGACAGATTACTCTTTAGAAGCAAGAAGAGTGGGACTTTGTCTCACGTGCTTTGAACATTTCTTCAGGAGGAACCAGTCGCCAGAGAAGAATATTAAGCTTAGTAGGGTAAAAGGCCCACAAAGAAAAGACCCTCAACAAGATAGATTGTTACAATGGAAGCAACAGTGAGCTCAAACATATCAAGTATTGTGACGATGACTTAGAAGCAGACAGTTTCATTGAATATATAGAGTAGCTATGAGTTGGAGCTGATTAGATGGTACCTAATGACAGCAACAACATAGCTTTGAGGATGAGTTCAGGAAGGGGATAGAGATAAAGGAATTAGTGATATTTTGGTTGACTAGTAAATACTGTTACGGCATTAGTGCATTATGGAATAGACACATATTTATGCAATTTTTCTTCTGGTCCCTTGTGAACAACATTGTCTCTCTGAGCCCTAGGTAAAGCATGTAATTTTAACTTAGTGTTAATATTCATATTCATATGTAATCACATAGATACATACTTGAAAATGTCATAGGCTGCTGTCTGTTTCCTAAAAATATATTACATGCCATTTAAAATATTCATGACATTTACATATCCTTTCATCTTTTGACCAAAATTGTAAACAATCTCATTTCACAACATTCTTTCACAAATTTGACATTTATTACTAATTTCCTACTCTTCTTCTCTGTTAGTTCCCTTGAATCAGTTCTGACTCATAGTGACATTATGTTCTGTGCCATCATCACCATCGTTCCTGTGTTTGAACCCATCATTGAAGCCATTGTTTCCAGCACTATATTTCTTTGTTGTTGTTGCTGCTGCTAGTATGTTTTCAGTTTGCTTCATAATATTAATAAATTTTCTGATTTATATTCCATATGTGAGACATGAAATGCAGTATTGTGCTGGATAGAAGTGTAGATACTGTGGTCCTATTCTGGTTTATCAGTTACTGGCCAGATATCCTTGGACAAACTTCTTAGCTTATTTCTATTTCAGTTTTCCCTTCTGTACAAAAGGCATGTAAATCTCATCGGAAGGTTGTGAATTTTATCTGAGGCATAAATCAAGTTAAATATTTTTATTATTGTGAACTGTTCAGCATGCCAGTTATGGTAGTACTGAAAGATAATACTTAAATGGACAAAAAAGGGGAAGGCACTCAAAGCCAGTTATGATTGTAGTACATGAGAAAGAATATGATGTATGTTGTCTTTCTGGCCTCCAACAAGGCTTGCTTGTTGCTGTGATGCAGAAAGCTGTGTCACTGGTATTTAGGTACCAGCAAAGTCAACCATGGTAGACAAGGTTTGGCTGAGCTTCCAGACTACGACAGACTAGGGGGAAGGACCTGGCAGTCTACTTCTGAAAGGAATTAACCAGGAAAAACTTTATGAATAGCAGCCAAACATTGTCAGATATGGTGCCAGAAAGTAAGCCTCCCAGGCTGGAAGGCATTCAGAAGACAAATGAAAGAGCTGCCTCCCCAAAGTAGAGTCAACCTTAATGATTTGGATGGAGTAAGGCCTCTGGGATCTTCATTAGCTGCTGTGGCACAATTCAAAATGAGAAGAAACAGCTACAAACATCCAATAATAATCAAGACATGGAATGCACAAAGTATAAATCCAGGAAAATTGGAAATTGTCAAAAATGAAATGAAATGCATTAACATTGACATCCTCGGCATTAGTGAGCTGAAATGGACTAGTTTTGGGCACTTGGAATCTGACAATCATATAGTCAACTATGTTGAGAATGAAAACTTGAAGAGGTACAGTGTTGGTGTTCATCATCACAAAGAATATTTCAACATCTGTCCTGAAGTACAATGCTATCAGTGATAGGATAATTTCCACACTTATACAAGGAAGCCCAGTTAATACAACTATTGTTCAGATTTATACACCAACCACTAAGGACAAAGATGAAGAAGTTGAAGATTTTACCAGCTTCTGCAGTCTGAAATTGATTGAGCATGCAATAGGAAGCACTGGTAATTATTGGTGACTGGATTTCAAAAGTTGGAAACAAAGAAGAAGGATCAAAAGTTGGAAAATACAGCCTTGGTGATAGAAATAGTGCCAGATTGCACGATAGAATTTTGAAGGACTAATGACTTTGTCATTGCAAATACTTTTTTTAACCAACACAAACAGTGACTACACGTGGAACTCACCAGATAGAATACACAGGAACCAAATCTACTACATCAGCAGTCAGAAGAAGACCAGGTGCGTGCTGACTGTGGCACGGATCATCAACTGCTCATATGCAAATTCAAACTGAAACTGAAGAAAATTAGAACACGTCCACAAGAACCAAAGTATGAGCTTGAGTATATCACTGCTGAGTTTAAAGACCATCTCAAGAACAGATTTGATGTGCTGATCACTGATGACCGAAGACTAGACGAGTTGTGGAATGACATCAAAGACATCATCTGTGAAGAGAGCAATTGATCATTAAAGACAGGAAAGAGACAAAAGACCAAGCTGGATGTCAGAGCAGACTCTGAAACTTGTTGAATGTCAAGCAGCTAAAGCAAAGAGAAGGAATGGCAAAGTAAAAGACCTAAACAATATTTCAAAGAGCAGCTCAAGAAGACAAAAGACAATTTTATAATGACATGTGCAAAGACCTGGAAATAGACAACCAAAATGGAAGAACACATTCTGCCTTTCTCAAGCTGAAAGAACTGAAGAAAAAATTCAAGCCTCAAATTTCAATAGTGAAGGATTCTACAGGGAAACTTGCAAATGACTCAGGGAGTATCAAAACAAGATGGAAGGAATACACAGAGTCATTATACCTGAAAGAACTGATTGATGTTCAGCCATTTGAAGTGGTAGCATATGTTCAGGAACCAATACTGAAAGAAGAAGTCAAAGCTGCATTGAACCCACTGGCAAAAAACAAGGCTCCAGGAATTGATGGAATATTATTGAGCTATTTCAAAAAACAGATGCTGTGCTGGAAGTGTTTACTTGTCTATGCCCAGAAATTTGTAGGATGGCTACCTAGCCAACCGACTGGAAGAGATCTATATTTATGCCCATTCCAAAGAAAGGTGATCCAACTGAATGTGGAAATTACTAAACAATATCGTTGATATCACATGAAAGTAAAATTATGCTCAAGATCATTCAAAAGCAACTACAACAGCATACTGACAAGAAACTGCCAGAAATTCAAGCTGGATTCAGAAGAGGTCATGGAATCAGGAATATCATTGCTGATGTCAAACGGATCTTGGCTGAAAGATGTTTGTGTTTCATTGACTATACAAAAGCATTTGACTGTATGGCTCATACTCAATTATTGCTAACATTGCAAAGAGTGGGAATTCCAGAACACCTAATTGTGCTCTTAAGGAATCTGTACATGGATCAAGAGGCAATCGTGCGAACAAGACAGAGATTGCATGGTCTAAAGTCAGGAAAGGTGTGCATTAGGGTGGTAGCCTTTCATCACGTCTTTTTAATCTGTATGCTGAGCAAATAATGCAATAATCCACATTATATGAAGAAGAAAAAGGCACCAGGATTGGAGGATGACTCATTATTAACCTACGTTACTAAAATGACATCACCTTACTTGCTGGAAATGAAGACAAGATTTGAGACACTTAACTGATGAAGATCCAGGACCACAGCCTTCAGTATGAATTGCACCTCAACATCAGGAAAACAAAAATCCTCATGATTGAACCAGTAAGCAACATTGTCATAAATGGAGAAAAGATTGAAGTTGTCAAGGATTTCATTCTCTTTGGTTCCACAATCAATGCCCACAGAAGCAGCAGTTAAGAAATCAAAAGGCACATTGCACTGGGAAAATCTGCTGCAAAAGATCTCTTTAAAGTATTCAAAAGTAAGGATGTCACCTTGAAGACTAAAGTGCAGCTGACCCAGCCATGGTATTTTCAGTTGCATTGTATGTATGCAAAAGCTGGATAATGAACAAAGAAGACAGAAAAACAATTGATGCCCTTGAATTATGGTGTTGGAGAAGAATGTTGAATGTACCATGGACCACCGAAAGAAGAAACAGTTCTGTTCTGGAAGAAGTACAACAAGGGTGCTCCTTGGAAGCAAAGATAGCAAGATTGCGTCTTACATACTTTGGACATGTTGTCAGGAAAGATCATTCCCTGGAGAGGGACATCATGCTTGGTAGACTGGAGGGTCAGTGAAAAAGAGGAAGACCCTAGATAAGATGGGTTGACACAGTGGCCACAACAATGGGCTTAAGCATAAAAGCTGTTGTGGATATAGTTCAAGACCAGGCAGTGTTTTGTGCTGTTGTTCATAGGATTGCTGTGAGTTGGAACCAACTCGACAGCAGCTAACAACAAGTATTTTACAAAGGCTGTGAATCTTAATCTTGGGAGAGGGGTGACATTTCTTGATTTTTAAAATAAGAAATCTTTAGAAAATTTGTGACTGACCTCAGAATGATTCTTGCTGTTTTTCTTTTTTTTTTGATCCCAGGGTCATTTTAAATATCCATTCTATGGTTCTTAGACTTCATGTTTTTTTTTTAAAATAGAACTATTAGGGTTGCTATGAGTCGGAATCGACTCAACAGCACTGGTTTGTTTTCTTGTATTTCTCCTCCTCCCCCCAAAATTAATTTTAATCTCAGACATCTTAATGCTTCATTTTTTTCCTGAGATTTTCTTGGATGTATTATTTGTTTCTCTCTGAAAGAACATTTCAAGATCTGTCCTGAAGTACAATGTTGTCAGTGATAGGATGATATCAATACACCTACAAATAAGGGCGAGTGACTACAACTATTATTCAGATTTATGTGTGAACCACTAATGACAAAAATGCAGAAATTAAAGATTTTTATGATCCTTTATAGTCCAAGACGATGGAATATGCAATCAGGATGCACTGATAATTACTCATGATTGGAATACTAAAATTGGAAACAAAGAAGAAGGATCCACAGTTGGAAAATATAGTCTTATTGACAGATAGCGTGCTGGTGATTAAACAATAAAATTTTGTGGGACCAATGACTTCTTCACTGCAAATACCTCTTTTCAGCAACATATATGATAACTGTGCACATGGACCTCACCAAATAGAATACACAGAAATTAAATTATATACATCCATGGAAAGAGATGATAGAGAAAGAAGTTTGGTATCAGCAGTCAGAACAACTTGCTCACATGCAAGTTTAAATTGAAACTGAAGAAAATTAGCACAAGTCCACAAGAGCCAAAATATGACTTTTAGTATTAAGAATCAAAAGTTGGCAGGCCAGATCCACCAGTTGTTCCTTGGAAACTTTGTGGAACTGTTTAACTCAGTCTTACAGGGTTACTATGAATTGCAGATTGACTTGGTGACAAGAAGTTTCTATGGGTCTTTTAGCATTGCAATCTACTGGGCTGTAACTGGGGTTTTATGGATTATCTGTTATCTGAGCATATGTCTGTGGTGACAGAAAGAGACTTATGTGGAGAAAAAAATAGTTACATTAATAAGTATATTTATAATTAACTTTTTGCTTATAAATTTGTATTTTCAAGAAAGATGCTATTTCCTTTTGAAGAATACTAGAAGTTGTAATGATTGGAGCATTTCACTCTCTTTCTGTCCCTTTTCGTCTTCCAAATTAATTGATCATGTTGATCATCTTTCCATTGTTTTGTTTTTTTTTAAAATCTTGCTTATCACTTCATGTTTTAGAAGATTAAAGAAAAATAATGAGAACTAGTAGCATAGTTTTTCTTTCTTTGTTTGTTTCTTTCTTTTTGTGATGATGAATGCAGCACTATTCCTCTTCAAGTTGTAACTCCAAGCATAGTAGATCATATGATTTTCCAATTAAAAATGGCCCATACCAGGTTATTTTAGCTCACTAACAGGATATTGATGCTTATGTACTTCATTTCATTTTGATAATTTCCAATCTTCCTAGATTCAGATTTTGTAATTCTATGTTCAGATTATTAATGGGTGTTTACAGCTGTTGTTCTTATTTTGAGTCATGCCACATCAGCAAATGAAGGTACCAAGAGCTTGACTCCATACACATCATTAAGATTGACTGTATTTTAAGGAGGCAGCTCTTCCCAGTTGTCTTTTGAGTTGCTTTCCAATCTAGGGAGTTTCATTTTCCAGCACGGTATCTGACAATGTTCTGCTGCTATTTATAAGATTTTCATCAGATATTTCTTTTCAGAAGTAGACTGCCTGTGCCTTCATCTTAGTCTATCTCAGTCTGGAAGCTCAGCTGAAACCTGCCCGTCATGGGTACACCTGCTGATATCTGAATACCAGTGGCATAGTTTCCAGCATCACAGCAACACGCAAACACCCATAGTAGGACAAATACAAAAAGTTGGGCTGCATGAAGAAGAATGAGGCATCAGATTTAGAGGAAGACTCATTAACAACTTGCATTATGCAGATGACACAAACCTGCTTGCCGAAAGTGAAGAGGATCTGAAATACTCACTGATGTAGATCAAAGACCACTGTCTTCAATGTGGATTGCACCTCAACATCAGGAAAATAAAAATCCTCACAACTGGTGCAGTAAACAACATCATGATAAATGCAGAAAGGACTGAGGTTGTCAAGTATTGATTTTACTTGGATCCTCTATCAATGCCCATAGAAGAAGCAGTTGAGAAATCAAAAGATGCATTGCACTGGCAAAATGTGCTGCAAAAGACCTCTTTAAAGCATTGAAAAGTAAAGACGTTGCTTTCAAGATAAAGGTGTGCCTGACCCAAGCCATAGTATGAAAAGTTGCATTGTATGCATGCAAAAGCTGGACAATGAGTCATGAAGACAGAAAAAGACTTGATGCCTTTGAATTGTGGTGTTGGAGAACATTGAATGTACCATGGACTGCCAAAACAACAAACAGATCTGTGCTAGAAGAAATACAACCAGAGTGCTCCTTGAAAGCAATGATGCCAAGACTATATTTTACATACTTTGGACATGTCAGGAGAGGTCAGTCCCTGGAGAAAGATGTCATACTGGGTACAGGGTCAATGAGAAGGAGGAAGAACCTTAACGAGATGGATTGACACAGTGGCTACAGCAATGGGCTGCAGCATTAAAACAATTGTGGGCATGACACAGGGCCAAGCATTGTTTTGCTCTGTTGTACACTGGGTTGTTATGAGTCAGCACCCACTAATGGCATCTAACAACAGCAAAAGTACTATAAATCTAAATTAACAGATACAGAGGATCTGTTTCATGAAGTAACAGCTATATGGATTTAGAAGCAACTGATTATAGCATATATAGTTCTATATGATTTAATCAACACCTAGTAAAAGTGAAAAATATAAAGTAGCAAAATATTGAGGATATTCAAGTTTTTAGCAGTAAGTTTTGAAAGGAATAATTCAGTATATTCATTGACTCCATGATTGTAATTTTATATTCATGTCTTAAAATGGTGTTTTGACCCTACAGTTATGAATAACCTTGGTGTTTAAGAATGTCTTAATGCTTCCTATTGTTTCGTAAACTCAAATTAAAACTAAATATACACAAAAAAATACAAAGAAGAAAAATTAGCTAAAGAATATAAGAAAATGTTAAGAGCTATACTTTAGAGAAGCAAGAGAAAGGCCAATTGCTAAAATGAATTAAAATTTTCAAAAACCCTAAAAAAATTTTTTTAGTTATGAATAAGGAAGATTGTAAAAATTTATCTTCGTGTGTCAAAAACTGTAGTAATAACCAGCCAAAGTGAGAAATGTGGCCTCTTTAACTTCAGTTTTGTTTCCATATTACCTATCAAAGAAAATAATCTGTTGGAAAGGTGAAGCTAAAATGAAAAATTAAAATTCAAACTAATAGAATGATTAGGGACAGAAGCAGTGAAATAATTTCTCCAAATGACTTCACTTTTCTGGCTCAGAAAGTATCTAATTTAGGGCACTGAGTAATCTTGAAGATAAGATCAATGTCAATAATCTTTGAGGAGTTATTGATAATAGGGGAGCTGCCAGGAGACTAAAGAAAGGCAAACGTCCCAAGTTTCTGAAAGGTTAGGTAGAATCTTAAAACTATAGACCAGGGATCTTGACATTTATGCTCAGTAAAATATTTGAAGGGAATGCTAAATGGATGGATGGTTTCTGAGTACTGAGAAAGGTCATGAGCAGAAGCAGTCGGCATGTATTAACCGAGAATAAGGTATGGTAGACTGTCATTATTTCGCATTTTTGACATAATGACTGGGTAGATATTCGACAAGAACGACAAAGAAATAACCAAATTATCTGGATTAACAAGGCATTTTCAACATTCTTATAGAAGATGGAAATGTATGAGTCATATGACAATAGTGATAGGCAGACTTAAAATTAGCATATTGACTTTATCCTAACAAATACAGATTTTTTTATTATGATTGAATTAAAATGTAAATTCTCATAAAAATTTGCATACCCACCTATAAACTCTATACCATAGTTTATATGTGATATACAAAAATTATATACCATAGCTTATCTATCAGTTCCTCTGTTGTTGGGTGTCTGGGTTGATTCTCCCACTGCTCTCCCTGCCTGGCGACAGCACACTCCTCCTCTCTGCTCCATACATGTCTTATCCTCCCAACAAACTCCTATCCTCTCATCTCCACCCATTTCCTGTCCTCCAGTAAGAGATCAGCAGGATGACATCCTATACATGCACAAAACCATAAAGTGTGTACATGATATGGTCATTCTGTGTCGCCAAGTCTAATTCATTCCTGTCCAAGAATTGACATCCATTATGATTTATGGACAGGTGCAGAATCAGGGCCAGGGGCCATGTTCCCAGTTGAACTCTGAGGCCCCTGGACCATCAATTGCTGTCTTTTAATGGAGATCTCGGGGTGCACACCTTTTTATTCTTGTGTTGCCAGTGAGACTCAACTTTGTGAGCTCCATCATGGCTATCACTGGTGGTGACCGGGCACCACCCGGCTCTTCTGGTCACAAGTCGATGTAGTTACCCCTTCACGTGGGTTTCTCTGTCTTTTGGGTTCTCTTTCCCCCATATCATTTTGGTTCTTGGTGACCATCTGTTCCTGCTATGTTAGGACAATTTGCTGTACCCTCAGATGGCAGCTTTTAAGACCTCATATGCCACTCACCAATGTGGGGTGCAGAAGGCTCTCTTAGCAAAACGCTAGTTGTGTCAATTGGCTTCGATTTCCCCTGAGAGCATGTGCTCTGGCCCCACACCCCAGCTACTCTGCCCTTGTAATATTGGATTAAGATGGGAGAAGTAATCTTGTTATGTTGAAGTCTAGTTAATATTGATTTTCTTTCTAATGTGTGCTGTCACAGATTTCACCTAAACAAATTTCTGTCAACTGTCTAATCTAAACCCTCCCCCCTCGCTTTCTCTCCCTCCCCACCTTTGCAGACATCAGAGAGTCTTTTCTTCTATGCATGAGTCTGTTTTTAAGTTCATATCATAGGGGTCTAACATAAGATTTCCCCTTTTGTCACTGACTACTTTCACTGAACATAATGTCCTCCAATTGAAACCAGGTTAAGAGATGTTTGCTAAAATCATTGTTGTTCTTTATCATTGCATGATGTTCCATTGAGTATATATACCATAGTTTACCTATCCATTCCTCTGTTGTTGGACATCTGGGTTGATTCCATCTTTTTGCTATTGTGGACTATGCTGCAATAAACATTTGTATGCATGTATCAGTTGGTGTAAATGGCCTGGATTCTGTAGGACATATTCTGAGCAGTGGAATTACTGGGTCAAATGGTATATCCAGATTCAGCTTTCTAAGGAAGCGCCAGACTGCTTTTCAAAGTGGTTGTACCATTTTGCAATGCCACCAACAATGTAGGAGAGCTCCAATTTCTCCACAGGCTCTCCAGCATTTTTTGTTTTGCATTTTTTGGATCATGGCCAACCTTGTTGGGGTGAGAAGGTATCTCGTTGCAGTTTTGATCTGAATTTCTTTAATAGCTAATGATTGTGAGCATGTCCACATGTGTTTTTTGGCAGCCTGGATCCCCTCTGTAGGAAAATGTCTGTCCAACCTCCTTTGCCTATTACTTAATTGGATGATTTATCTTTTTCTTATTGATATTTTGTAGTGCCTTATAGATTATGGAGATGAGGCATTGGTCTGACATATAGTTGCCAAATATTTTTTCCCATTCTGTAGGTGGCCTTCTAAATCTATTAATAAAGTCTTTGGATGAGCAAAAAGGTTTGATTCTTTATAGTTCCCATTTATCTGTTTTCTCTTTTGTTGTTTGTGGCTTGTTTGACAGACTTTGAAGTCTGTCTACGTTGTGTATTAAAACTTCCATTATTGTTCCTAATTTTTCTTGGTGGTACTTTATCATTTTAGATTTGATATTTCAGTCTTTTATCCAGTGTGAGTTGGTTTTTGTATAAGGTGTGAGATATGGGTCTTGTTTCAATTTTTTGCAGACGGATATCCAATTTTGCCAGCACCATTTGTTCAAGAGATAGTTTTTTGGCCCAGTTTAATGTCTTGGGTCCTTTGTCGAATATTTGCTGTTCAAAGGAACATAGTGTCCTCTCTGGGATCTCAATTCTGTTCCATTGATCTTTCTGTCTTTTTGTACCAGTACTGGGCTCTTTTCACTACTGTGGCAGTGTAATAGGTTCTAAAGTTGGGTAGTGAGAGGCCACCCAGTGTGTTCTTCTTCTTCAGTGGTGCTTTACTTATCTGAGGCTTCTTCCCTTTCCAAACAAAGTTGGCGATTTGTTTCTCCATGTTGCTGCAAAATGTCACTGGAATTTGTATTGGGATTGCATTATGTAAGTAGATTGCTTTAGGCAAAATAGACATTTTCACAGTGTTAAGTCTTCCTACCCACGAGCAGGTTTGGTTTCTCCATTTATGTAAGTCTTTTTGGTTCTTGTAGTAAGAACTTGTAGTTTTCCTTGTAAAGGTCTGTTGTTTCTGTGGTTACGTTTATTCTTAGGTACTGTATCTTCTTAGGGGCTATAGTAAAGGGTATTGATTTGGTGGTTTCTTCTTTAATAATCTCATTGTTGGTATGAAGGAATCCTACTGATTTATCTATGTTGATCTTGTATCCTGAGACTTTGATGAACTTTTCTCTCAGTTCGAGTAGTTTACTTAAGGATTCATTAGGATTCTCTGCGTATACAATCATATCATCTGCAAACGGGGAGATTTTTACTTCTTTGTTGATGCAGATGCCCTTTATTTCATGATCTTGTCTAATTGATCTGGCTAGAACTTCTAGTGTGATGTTGAATAGGAGAAGTGAGAGTGGGCATCTTCGTGTAGTCCTGTTCTCAAGGGAAACCATTTCAGTCTCTGCATTCAGGATGATGCAGGCAGTTGGCTTTGTATAAATGGCCCTTATTGCATTGAGAAATTTGCCATCTATTCATATTTTACTGAGAGTTTTTAGCATGACTGGGTGTCTGGACTTTGTCAAATGCCTTTTCTGCATCAATAGACAAGATTAGGTGATTCTTGAATTTTGTGGTATTTATGTAGTTTATCACATTAATTGTTTTTCTGATGTTGAACCAGCGTTGCATCCCTGGTATGAATCCAACTTGATCATGATGGATAATTTTTTTGATATGTTATTGTATACTGTTGGCAAGAATTTTGTTGAACATTTTTGCATCTAGATTCATGAGTAATACCAGTCCGTAGTTCTCCTTTCTTTGTTGGGTCTTTCCCTGATTTTGGTATCACGGTTATACTGGCTTCATAGAATAAATTTGGCAGTATTCTATTCCTTTCTATACTGTGAGATAGTCTCAGTAGTATTGGAGGTAACTCTTCTCTAAAAGCTTGGTACAATTCTGCAGTGAAGCCTTCTGGGCCCAGACTATTTTTGGTTGGTAGTTTTGGGATGAATTTTTAATCTCTTCTTTTGTGATGGGTTTATTACGTTGCTCAGCTTCACCTTGTGATAATTTGGTAGGTGACATGAATTCAAGGAATTTGTCCATTTCCTGTAGGTTTTCAAATTTATTAGAATACAGTCTTTCATAGTATTCTGTTATGATATTGTTGATTTCTGTTGGATCTGTTATGACAACTCTCCTCTCATTTCTTATGTGTGTTATTTGTTTCCTTTCCTGTTTTCCTTTAGTAAGTTTAGCCAATGGTTTGTCAATTTTGTTGATCTTTTCAAAAAACCAGCTTTTGGTCTTTTCAATTTTTTCAGTTGTTTTTCTATTCTCTAATTCGTTTAGTTCTGCTCTAATCTTTATGATCCTTTTTCTTCTGGTGCCTGAGTGATTTCTCTGTTATTCTCTACTTGTTCAAGCTGTAGGGTCAGTTCATTGATTTGGTTTCTTTCTTCCTTCCAGATGTGTGCATTTATGGAGATAAACTGATTTCTGAGCACTGCTTTGGCTGTATCCCATAGCTTCTGGTAGGAAGTGTTTTCATTGTCATCAGAATACATCAATTTCTGTATTTCATCCTTCATTTCTTCTATAACCCATGGCTTTTGTTGCAAGATGTTGTTGAGTTTCCATGAGTTCCATTTTCTATCTATGCTTGTTCTGCTATTGACTTAGACTTTTATAGCTTTAGGATCTAAGAAGATGCTTTGCATTAATTCAATGGTATGGATTTTGTTGAGAATTTCTTTATGTCCTAACACATGGCCTGTGCTGGGGAATGTTCCATGTGCACTGGAGAAGAAGGTGTAGTTGTCTGCTGATGGACAGAAAGTTCTGTATATGTCGATGAGGTCTAGTTGATTGATTGTGGCAATCAGGTCTTCTGAATGTTTACTGAGCTTTTTTCTAGATGATCTATCCAATATTGAGAGTGGAGTGTTGAAGTCTCCTACTATTATTGTGGAGTGATGTATCTCATTTTTGAGTGTCGTCAATGTTTCTTGAATATATTTGCCAAGCCAAGTGCAATCAAATTTAGATGCTCTAATATTAGGTGCATAAATATTTAATATTGTTAAGTCCTGTTTGTTTATTGAAACTTTCAGCAATAAGTAGTGTCCATCCTTGTTCATGATGGTGGATTTTACATTAAAATCTATTTCATCTGAGATTAGAATTGCCACACCTGCTCTTCTTTGTTCATTGTTAGCTTGATATATATTCTTCCATTCTTCAATTTTCAGTTTTTACATATCTTTAAGTCTAAGGTGAGTTTCTTGAAGGCAAAATATGGATGGGCTGTGTCTTTTGATCCAAGATGTCACTTGATGTCTCTTTACTGGAGCATTTAGTCCATTCTCATTCAATGTGATTATTGATAGGTATGTGTTCAGTTCTGCCATTGTGATGTGTTTATTTTTGTGTTGATGTTTTCTCTTTTGTTCTTATTAATCTGTTCTGAGACATTCTTCTTTGCAAGTTGATTTCTCACCTTTTTCAGGGTTGGCTTTCTGGTTGTTGAGACTCCTGTATTACATTTCTTGATTTGGTATGTTGCATCTTTATTGTGCTTTACAGCTGCTCCTAAGATCCCCCTTAATAAACTATATGTAAGCCCAATTTCAATTACTACCGTTCTTATCAACTTCCTCTCCATCTGAAAGGACTATAACAACTGTAGTACATCCCTCTTTTTACTATGATGACATCATAGATTTTGTGATATGATCACTGGATTATTTCTTTCACTATTCTACCTTTGATTGAGTTTGGAGCCTTTGCTAACTGAGTAGGATTCTGAGTGATGTGCAATGTATTTGCTTCTAAAATATAAAGTTAGTGGTTTTCTTCTTCTAAGCCAAGAGATTCTTTCAGTATTTCTTGTAGCTTTGTTTTGCTTTTTACAAAGTGTATGAATTTCTGTTTATTTGCAAATGTCTTCATTTCATTTTTATAGTTTTGAAGGACATATAATTCTTGGTTGGAAGCTCACCTTCATGGCTTTGAATTTGTCATGCTGTGTCAGCATTGTTTCTGCTGAGAAATCCAACAATAGCCTACAGGGTTTCCCTTTGAATGTTAGCTTTGCTTTGAGTCTTGCTGCCCCTAGAGTTTTTGCTTATGTTTCATTTTGTTCAGCTTGATTTTATCCTGGAGTCTTTCTTTTGAATTCTGTATCGAGTGGTATTCAGTATGCATCTTGGATATCTAGGTTCTCTGCTTTCATAATTTCTGGGAAGTTTTTTTTTTTTTTTTTTTTGTCAGCAGCTCAGCAACAATGCTCTCTGTGCTCTCAGTTGTCTCACCCTGTTCAGAAACTCCTATTAATCATAGACTATTCCTCTTAATAGAGTCCCAGATGCTTCCTAATGCTTCTTCATTTTTCTTGTTTCTTTTTTCTGATTCCTCCTCACAGATGCTGCAGTCAGTAGCTCTGTCTTCAGAGTCAGAAATTCTGTTTTCCATTTGTTCCATTCTGTTTTCTTGGCTTAACTGAGATTTCTATGTCTTTGATATTGTTCTTGATCTGTTGAATTTCAAAGTCCTGGTGTTCTATCAGATCAAACAGCTTACTTAATTATTCATTTTGCTTTACTGCATTTTATATAAGGTCTAGAGGGCTGTCTATATAATCCTTTTGTAGTCACCTTCTGATAGTTCCAGAAAACCATCATCTGGGAAGTTGTGAGGTGCTTTCTTTTGGGGTCCTTCTGAAGCCATGGGTGATTTTCTTGGTTATGGTTTTGCTGCTTTTTATGCATCACGTGATTTAATAGAGGCTGGAAAAGATGCTGTGAGGATGGACCACAGTTGTTTCTCTAGGACTTCTTAAAATGAGAGTTAAAAAGTATCTGACAACTTGCAAAGTCAGTCAGGTTTTCAGGTGTATAGATCCTTCTTCCTAGCTGGCAAAGTAAGCACCTCTGTATCAAATCCTAGATGTTATAAACTAGCTCAAAATACCAAAAAGGTACTGCCCTGCTGGCCTCTGCTGTCAGGCCCCACCATAGGTGACACTATAGAATCCTGCTTTACTGCTCTAAATGCCCTCTCCTCTGGGCATGTGCCGCCTCCCAGCCCAGGAATAACTTCCAGCTGAGGCTTCCTTAGGGGTATATGCACCTTCTAGTGGAACAAGATGGTGTCCCACACAAGCTCACCACCTGGATGTGACCAAAAGAGAGGCCAAAGGTGCCGAGATGCACAGAGTCCACAGTCTCTGTTGCCGAGGTCTAGCCATAGGTGATGCTGTGTGAAACACTCCTTTTCTGCTGGAAAAGTGCTCTCCCCCAGGCAGGTGCTGCCTCCCAGCCTACAAACTATTCCACCTGGGGCCTCCATATGGGTGTATCTGCCTCCCAATAGAACAAGATGGCCTCCCACACAAGCTTGCCACTGCCTCAATACCAGCCACTATACGGCACAGGCAGAAAGAGAGGCCAAAGGTGCTAAGTTGCACAGAGCCCAAAACCAGGCTCTCAAAATATGGCAATTTTGCTTGCTGATCACACCAGCAGTGTGTCTCAGATTAGTGGGTAGTGCTATTCCAGCTCTACCTACCAGCTAAGACATAGAAAAAAGATTAAAATGGTGAGTTACCTTCAGTCCACCCAAGCCCATGCTAACCAAGGGTGGGGTCAGCAAAAGAGAGGTTTTGCATTGAGTGGTATGAAGTCCAAATTAACAGCCCTATGCAGCTCACTAGGTGTCCAGAAGGCTTCATTTAATTATCAGTTCAGGTCTTGGTTTCCAGAGGGATTTAGGGAGACATGTTTAGTCTGCCATCTTGATTCTGCCCCTAACAAATATTAGTTAGTAAACTAACATCAAATTCCAAGAACCCCAAAGTCAAAATCCAGAAGAGTCTTAGAAAAATAACTTTACCAAATCTGAGTCCATTTTGAAATACCATGGGCTGTTGACTTTGTAGAGTGAGAATTTCAAAAATTCCCTGTCAAGAGAAAGGGACGTAGTAGTCTAGTACTATTCTAAGCTGCTCTGATGAAATCTTATTTGGACCATTTTGTTAGTTTCCGGATAGCACATAATAAGAACTACAGAAATAAGCTGGACCTTGGACAATCAAGGATTCAACACTAAATCAAGTAGAGGCAAAGAAAAAGCATTTGTAACATCAATAAAATCAGAAAATGACAGATTATAAGTGTGGTTTGATTAAATCCATTTTGCACCCAGCACATACCAAGGGCACCATAAGTATTACTTATTTTGAAAATGACTGCAATATTCTGGATTAGTAATATATAATATTAACTTCAATCAGTTGGAATAATGTGTCAGTTCCTGTTGTCATCAATCAGTGTGTGTGTGCGTGTGTGTGTGTGTGGTGTGAGTCAGTACAACTACTTGATACTACATTTAAAGACACACACACAAAAAAAGAGAAGATAAGCATTCTGCTAGTATTTACATAGCAAATAAAACAAAATTTAGAATTTAAAATCAAGTAACATATTTTAGGGTAACAAATTATTCCTGTGAGGTACTGATAAGCACATGTTCCTGAGCTCTATATCTAGTATATAGAGGTTAAACCCAAACCCAAACCCAATGCTGTCAAGTTGATGCTGAATCATGCTGAGTCTGTAGTACAGAGTAGAAGTACCCCATAGGAGCACCTGAAGATTTCAACTGCGAACCTTTTGGTTAGCAGCTGTAGCACTTAACAACTATGCCATGAAGGTTTCCATGTTGAAGTCAAGGTATTGTTACTACCATGTTATAAAATTATTACTATGGTATTATAAAATTGGACACTCAAGTCAAACAAGTAAAGCACATAATAAGAACACATGACTTAGAATTGAGGGAAATGATTGAAATGGAAATAATTATAACATGTAGTGATCCAGACAATGAATTATAAAGGGCACAGAAAAATGCACAAACACTACTAATCAAAGCAATTATCCTGAAGATCTTGTACCAGCATACCACGATTTGTCTTCAAAATGATGGAACTCTAAAATGATGGAATTCTAAATTTTATTTGCTATGTAAGTACTAGCAGAATGCTTATCTTCTCTTTTTTTTTGTATCTTTAAATGTAGTATCAAGTAGTTGTATTAACTTACACCACACACACACATCCTCTTATGAACAGTTGATATTTGACAAAGGCCCAAAGGTCAGAAACTGGGGTAAAAACAGTCTCCTTACCGTATGGTGTTGATAAAATTGGATATCCATCTGCAAAATAGTGAAGCAATACCCATATTTCACACCTTATACCAAAAAAATAAAATGGATCAAAGACCTTAATCACAAACTTCAAATGATAAAGATCATGCAAGAAAAAATAGGGTCAACAATGGAAGTTCTAATACATGGCTTGGACAGACTTCAAAATCCGACAAACAAATCACAAACAGAAGAGAAAATATATAAATGGGAACTACTAAGAATCAAACACATTTGCTCATTCAAAGACTTTATCAAGACAATTAAAAGACTACCTACAGAGTGGGAAAAAAATATTTGGCAACTGTGTGTAAGACTGATGTCTGATTTCTGTAATCTACAAGGTACTGTAAAATATCTACAAGAAAAAGGCAACTAACCCAACTGAGTAATGGGCAAAAGAGATGGGCACACAGTTCACCAAAGATGACATCCAGGCAGCAAAAAACACACGTGAAGAAATGCTCATGATCACTAGGTATTACAAAAATCTAAATCAAAACTACCGTGAGATATCATCTAATCCCAACAAGGTTGGTCATGATCCAAAGAACACAAAACAGCAAATTCTGGAGAGGCATTTCCTCTTTGGAAATCAGTTTGGCGCTTCACTAAAGTCAGAAATAGAAACACCATTTGATTCTGTATCCTACTGCTCAGACTATATCCCAAACAGATAGATGCACACTCATGTTTATTGCAGCACAGTCCACAATAGAAAAAGATGGAATCAACCCACATGCCGAACAACAGATGAATGGATAAACAGAGTATGGTACATATACTCAATGGAGCACCATGCAATGATAAAGAACAATAATGATTTCAGCAAGCGTCTCATAACCTGGTTTCAACTGGAAGGCATTATACTGAGTGAAATCCATCATCAGCAAAAGGGTAAATATTGTAGGAGATCCCTGCTATAAGGACTTAAAAATAGACTTATGCACAGAAGACTCTGATGGCTACAAGTGTGGAGAGGGAGAGAGAGGGTTGGGCATAGATCAGATAAGCAAAAGAAATTTGGTTAGGCGAAAGCAGTGACATCACACAGCAGAGAGTAGATCAACTTAACTGGACTTCACCATAAACTGACATAAACTAAACTCAACCTAATATTTCAAAGGATAGAGTAGCAGGGATGGGGATCTGGGGGCTACGTATTCAGGGTACGTCAAGGCCAATGGCATAAGTAGTCTATTGCTACGAGAGTCTTCTGCACCCTATATTGGTAAGTGGTGTATGGGGTCATAAATCTACCAAACTGCCAACTGAGGTACACCAAATGGTCCCAACTCATCTGGAACAGATGATCACCAAGAACAGCAATGATAAGGAAAAAAGAGCCCAGGAGACAGAAGAACCCATGTGAATGGGAGACTGGATCAGTATGTGACCAGAAGAATCAGATGGTGCACAGCTAACACCAAAGATAGCCCTGAGTCCCTGAGGCCACATGAGAAAAAGAGGTTTGCAGCCCAAGAACTCTGCTAAAAGAGCTGAATTGGTTCAATAGCCAGGAGGATCCCATGAGAACATGCTGCCTAGACCTGCTGCTGTCGCTGACTGGAAACCAGTAACGAGTCAACTCTAAAAATGAAATCTAAATGAAATCTAAAATTTAATACTTTTATTTACTTATTTATTTTGAGTCTGTGTCTTTCCCTCAGCTGAAATCTGAAAAGATTTATAGCTATTCCAGTTTTCTCTTTCAAGAGTATACTGGATGATGAATTTCTTAGTATTTCTTAATATCTTCTGTGAATACACAGGAAGTCCATGGGTTATGAAAGTCCATCTTTCCTACAACTTCTTGTAGTTATCAACCAACCCTGTAAAGTCTATTGTATTGAAAATTCAAGGTGCATACAATAGTCTTTTATCATAAATGGGCTCTTCTTTATGATGTACATCAAAACATTATTATTTTTACGATATTATTCTGTTGAAGGTGTTTTAGAGTATCTGGTAGTATTTCTTTAATTTTTTATTCATAACAGTACACTATATACTATGTACTAAAACAACATTTGACTGACTGATGTTAGATATGAAGTATACCTAAATATTTCAACTCATAAAAATTTGATTTAAAAACAGACAAAACTTGTTCATAATTTGAGGACTGCCTATAAGTAATTATTATCTTCATGTTGATTATGATTTATGAAGTAGGTGAAAAATACATGTTTTCATTTCAAACAGAAAAGTGGATTATAGGACATTTGCTTTTACTGGTAAAATGATGAAAGAGGTACCACTGAGTAGTGGAAAATTACCAAGCAAAATAAATTCTGTCATATTAATAAATTCTTTCTATAGACAGTTACTGTTTTTACCATTATGACTAAGTTATGACAATTTACTAGGGATCTTTATGATTAGCTGTGTGTGTATATATATATATATATATGTATATATATATATATATAAACAAAAGTCATATGTTTGGCCATAGCGATCTTACAGGACAGAGTACAACTGCTCATAGAGTTTCCTAGGAATACAGCATGGATTTGAATGGTTGACCTTTTTGCTAGCAGCTATAACACTTAAACACTATACCACTAGAGTTTTCATATATATGTGTATATATATATAAAGCCAAGTATATATATATGTATATATATATAGCTTCAGGTTTATGAACTCAGGAAAGTAGTATATTTTTATACTTCCAATTTCAGTAATAGTTTGGAAAATTGGGTAGCATAAATGACTTACCAATTTTTACCAGTCCCCATCAAATCAGCTCTGACTCATGGTGACATCACATGTGTCACAGTAGAATTATGCTCCACAGGCTGATTTTCTTCTTTTTCCTAGAAACAGATTGCCAGCCCTTCTTCTGGGATATGTCTAATGGCTTTATGTTTTCAAACTACAGGTTACCACCCAAGTGTGTTAACTGATTGTTCCACCCTTAGACTTCTAACTGGTTTACACAAGGAAAACATAATTACTGGAAGATTTGCTATCATAGCTTAAATATTCTATCTCCAAATTCATTGCCGAATTGAGACTATTTTAATTTATTTATTCCTTGAGTATTTAATGAGATACTTTTGTCCAGAAGGATAAGCAGCATCCCTCTTTCATGAGAATATACATTTCTGTGATGAACTAATGAAATAAGCAAATGAACAAACCCAGCAAAACATTTTGAAGTATTATGAAGTAGTATGTGAGAAAAGGAGACTAGAAGATTGGTGAAGAAATCTGACATTCATATAGATAAAGTTATCTTGGATGGTTTCACTGATGAGAAACAGTTTAGAATGGGAGGAGAAAACCATTTAGAGAGCTGTGGGAAAGAGTCCCATGCAAAAGGAATAGGACATTTAGGGTTTCTGAGGTAAGAAGCAGCTTGGCCTGTGCGATTAACAAACTTTGGTCCTGTAAGAAGGATGTAGAAAGGGAAGCTGATTTCTCAGGCACAGTTAAGTGGGGTGAAGGGAGAAATGCTTGAGAGGATGTTCAGGAGCCAGAGTATGCAACTGGTGAATAGTCAGTGGAGAGTGCTGAGTTGGATGAAATCCGCTGTGATCAAGACTTGGCCCTTCAACTTTAAGCAGAATTTAGTGGCAGCTCTGGTGGCATAGTGGTAGAGTGCTACCCCTGTTAAACAGAAGGTCAGCAGTTGAAATCTGCCGGACACTCCTTGGAAATTCCATGGGCAGTTTTACTCTGCTCTATAAGGTCATTATGAGTTGGAATCAGCTTCATGGTAGTAGGTTTGGTTTTTTGGTTTACTGAAATAGTCTGAGATCCTGTATGACTAAGATGCTAATGATCTGTATTCAAAATACATGATGCAAAGTATAAAGAAAACGAAAGCAAAACTTCAAAAAGTCAGTTACAAAGGAAATACTTTTTTAGGAGTCTACCAAAAAACTATTGCTTAAAAAATTTTCTTGACAATTGCAATCTCAACAGAAAAATTAAGGTTAAAAACCTGGCAAAAATTTCTGATCCATATTGAATGCCTGTGAAAGCCTAGCTTATCAAAAAAGGTAATTTTACTCAGAGAAGACTGAGTAGAAGACATTGCCGCACCGAAGTCACATTTTTTTTTTCTTTTTCAGTCTGCATTCTACTGACAAAATATCTGTGACTAGAAATTGAAAAGTAGTGTTGTCCCCACATTGAAGGGCTTGTGCTTGTAGAAGTCCGTCTTTTGTTAAAGGGAAGCACTATCTCAAAGTTTAGGGAGAACATCGTTATCCACTGGCGGTCTTGAGATCGTATTACCCGGATAATCTTTTTGTCTTCTCTGAAACTCTCAGGTAAGATAGAGGAAAGGAGAGAAGTGCTGAATTACTATATTAGTTATTGTACAGAGCTGTAACTCAACCCCCATTCTCATTCTTTTTTTTTTTTTTTCCAAACCATCAGGGCTAATTGATAGCAAGCTTTTATGTCTAGATTTGTCCCCATTAGAAGACTTTGTGCCCTTGAATACCAAGTAAGGTAAGACCTCTAATTGCTGCTGTAATTAGCTCTATCTAAGACAGCTGTACTTCAGCTTAACCATTAGTAAACCTCAGAAATGAACTATCTGCAGCATTGATAGGCATGTTGTTCTTAGTGTCATTTTCTGAATAATCAAAAGTGTGGCAGGTAGGCAAGAAAATAGCTACAGTCTGAGGCAATTAAATTCCCTCTCCTATTCTAAACCTCTATCCTCACTGTAACTCGTCTCTTTTTTCTTTTCCTTTTCCTCTCCTCCATTCTATCCCTCCCCCTGCCCTTCCCCCTTTCCCTGCTTCTCTTCTTCCTCCTCCTGTTCTCTTTCTATTAAAAAAAAAAAAAACCCAAAACCATACCCACTGCAGCTGAATTGATTTCAACTCATAGCAACTCTATAGTGAGGCTACAGGTCACAGCAGAACTGCCCCCTAGAGTTTCCAAGGAACACCTGGGGGATTTGAACTACCCATCTTTTGGTTAACAGCTGTAGCACTTAACCAATATGCCACCAGGGTTTTCTCTTTTTTTATTAGCACTCATTTATTACCACAGCAAGGCACTGAGATATCTTTAAGGGAAATACAATAAATGACACAGGATAGCTTGGAAAAATCTGTAGCCTTTTTGTACTAGCAAATAAGAAACTCCAGAAAAAGGAATAATTCCTTAATGTGTTAAGGCAAAAGGTCACTCAATTATGTACAATCAAATGATAAAGCTTAGTTTAGTTTCTGATAATAAAGCATGTTAGAATACAGATGTGCCACCCAAGTATACATGGTTTTCCACCTGTATTAATTTAAACCTCCCTTGCCTGATCAGTGCTAGAAAAAGGCAAATATTAGATTAAGTACACAGAAAATGGAAGGAATTACATTTCACTGGATGAGCATAGATTTCATTGAAAATCTTTCAATTAATAACTATGGAAATTATGTATACTAAAAAGTTATAGGTAACACAGGCTTTAAAAGAGAGTACAGTCTCAATTTAAAACCATTCTTCCAGAAGTCTGAAACATTGTTATAATGTCTAGCTTGCTAGACTGTGAGAAAGTCAATTTGTCTGTTAAAGCCATCCACTTGTGGTATGTCTGCTATGATACCACTAGATGACTAAAGATACACGGTAAAGAAGACTGGAGTTCCAAAGCTGCCTTTTTATTTCAAACAGCTTTTTGCTGTATCAGATTAAGTCGATCCACTATTATTAAATTTTTTAATGCTTTTCTCACTATGATTTTGTCTACACTTTTTGTATTTATAGCATTGTTGCTTTTGTTTGCTGCCTGGGATCAACCTCCAGTTCACGGAGACCTATAAATAATGAAATGAGTACAGCCTGGTCCTGCGCCATCTGCATAACTGGTTGAGGCATAGACTGTTGTGATGTGTTTCCATCTAGTCTGTCTTGGCCTTGAAGCTCTGTTGAAACCTGTTCAGCATCACAGAAACTGACAGACGGCTGGTGGCTGCATGTGACTGGGAATCACCCCCACGTTCCTGCATGGCCCGTGAAAATTAACCACTGAAACATCACTACCTCCCATTCATAGTATTAGACTTTGTCTATCCGTTACTGAGCTGTTAGGTACTTAAGATATTCTCTGCCTTTTATCAGGGCTGCAATTTTGACCTACATTTGGGCAAATTTTGTTAATTTTAGATCCATTAAATGCTTAGATATTTATTTCTTAAATTTAAATTAGTTCTTTAATATTTCCTTTTTTTCCATTTTAGAGACATCCTCTGCTTTTTATAGGTATAAAATATTCTCTAACCACTGAAAAGCAATACCAATTTTTTTTAAAAGTTGCATTTTTTTCCTGAATTATCTGTTTCCCTGTGGCAAGCAGCCCATTTTTACATATTCTTTTACCAAGAGAAATAATGATTTTTTTTTTTTTTTTTTTTTTTACTGCCCGTCATATTTACAGAATTCAAGTTTGAATTGATTTTTCTGGGCAACTAGTGTGGGTTTCCTCTGCTGATAGGTTGGCCGTTCCTAATAAGTCTGTCCTCTGAAATGGAAATGAAAGGCTTACTGGAAATTCTACATGTAATAGAAGCATATTGACTGGTAGGAATGAGAAGGGTTTTACTCTGATACCAGCCCACACCCTAGCAACCTTAGTTGTTTCCAGGCAATATATTCAGGTGAGAATTAAAGGGATTTTAATGAATTAGCTGCTGCCAGTAACACTGCAGAGAGAACTCACAGGCAGTCTCTAAAGCAGTCTTTCTCAAATATTAGCTCAAATCTGTAAGATTTGTTAATGTATAGATAGCTGTTCCAATTTCAGAGTTTTGCTTCAGTGAGTCTGTGAAAGGCCTCTAAACTTAACTTTTGTAAAAAAACTTCCCAGCTGACTCTGATGCTACTCACCCAGAGATCATACTTTAAGAATCACTGCTGTTAATTTATTTTTGCAATACATCATCCCCCCAATAACCTGTCTTCCCCTATTCTTAGTCTTCATATTATTGATCTGTGTAACAAACCTCCCAAAATCTGGTAGCTTAAAGCAACAATAACAATTATTTTGGTTGCTAAACTCCTATTAGAGCAGGGTTCAGTGGTCATAGCTTGTCTCTGATCTTCCCAGTGTTAGCTGGAGTGGCTGGAAGACAGGAAACTAGAATCATTTGCAACTTCGTTGACTCATAGGAGCCTTGAGAATTAAGTCCTCAAACTTAATTGTTCTAAGTGCTACATATCTCTCTGCTGAATATCACTACAGCCACCTTCTAGACACTCCCCCTGGGAAGCCGTGCACTGAAGCCAGTGCCTAGTCCACCCTTCAGAGCAATTTTGGAACTCTTTCTAGAATGGCTGATGCCACAGTTGCACAGTGGCAAGTTCACAGACTTAATTGTTTAGTTGGCTGTAAGTTAGTTTTTAGCTGGTAAACAAATAACTGTATTGGAACACACACTTTACTCACCTGATCTGGCCCGCAATGACTTTTTTCTTTACCCAAAGGTAAAGTAAATGTTAAAAGGAAGATGTTTTGATGACATTTAGGACATCAGGGTTAATATACTGACAGCTCTGACAGCCATTCCAGAAGTTTCACAATTACTTTGAAGGGTAGACTAGGTGCTGGCTTTGGTGCATAGCTTCCCAAGGGACTACTTTGGAGGTGACTGTAGTGATATTCAGCAATGAGGCATGTAGCACTTTTTCTAGGATGAGTTCCCAAACTTAATTGTCAGTCCTTGTACTCTGGGGCTGTGTCCGAAATACAGTATTCTCTCCATGTGTTCTGAGATTTTTCAGTACATTGCTACTGCTTTTTAAAAATGATCATCTGAGAGAGCTAGATAGAAGTTGTATCACCTCTTATTAACTACCTTGGATGTCATGCAAAATTACTTCTGCATTCTATTCTTGCAGGCAGATATGAAGGTTCACCAAATTTCAAAGGGAGAGACTGTCACAAATTAAATTGTAATCCGTCAAAATACGTATTGTAAATCCTAACCCCTGTACATGTGGATGTAAACCAATTTGGGAATGGTTGTATTTGTTATGTTAATAGATGGTATTAGTGTTAGGTGTATCCTCAGTCTCTTTCGAGATATAAAGGAGATTAAACAAGCAAGAGAGAAGCAAGGATGAGGGAAGATAGATGCTACATTATGTGAAGATTTCCTAGGAACTGAGGAATGAAGACCTTTCCCCAGAGCTGACAGAGATGGAAAAGTTGGCCATAAAGTCAGTGCCCAAAATCCAGACTTCTTGCCTTCTAAACTGTAAGAAAACAAATTTCTGTTGTTGACGCCATGCACCTGTGGTATTTCTGTTAAAGCAGCACTAGATAACTAAGACAAATGCCATCTTTTGGTAGTGGAGTGCCAAGGTTCTAGAATAGCAAGTGGAACAACAAATATTGCAGTAATCATTGTTAGAAAACTCACTCTACTCTGCTCTAATATTCCTTCTAAGCACAATATACTTCTCCCCCAACAAACTCCAAAGTCTTCTCCCTTATACCCAGTGCCATGGAGTTGGGCCCGATTCATGGCATATCTCCATTATAGCGTCAGTTTTATCCTTAGCAACCAGGGTCTTCTTACCCAATTCACATCTAGATGTGGCTGAGATTTATTTTGAGTAGTTATTTGGGTGAAACGTCTCCAGTTCCACTCAGTCTGGTGAACTAAAAGGATGGCCTTATTTGCCCTTGATTCGGTCAACAAACAGTGGTGGAACATTGTTTGCTGTAACTGCTGTGGATGGATACTCCCATTCCCAAAAGGGGGATGTGAGAGATACACAGTAGTCGCTGTTCCATAGTAATTCTGAATCTAGCCAGCTACATATTCCATCATTCACTAGAGCTTATTATTACTTCTGGGGAATGATTCTCCAAAGATTTGGGTTGTGATCATTAAAGCCCTTGGTTTCACTCTCTGCGTAGGTTCTGCCCAATTATTTATTTTTTTCGTAATGAATAGCGACTCGACAGCACTTGGCAATGAATAGCTGTTCTTTGCACCTGAGTAGACTCATAAGCCTGCACTGTACTAATCGTGGTTCAGACATCTAAAGGTCACTTTTCCGTTTGCCTTCTCTCTGTCCTTTTCTGTCCAAGCTGGAGGTTTGCCTTTATACAATTCCCTTAAAAGCTCAGTAGGTTTTCCTCATTAAACTTATTGTTACTTAGCCAAAAATCATGTTTCTTTTTTTTTGAGGTAATTCTTTCTCCATCTTTGGTTTCTTCTAAATCTTTTGATAGAATTTATTTTGGCTTTATTGTTGTTGTTAATGAAAAGGATCTGTCAACTTCTTCCTTAAAATTATTCTAGAAATTCATCTGATTGAGTGAATCTCTGAAGCATTGCTTTAAATCTTCCTGAGTCTTAAATTTTCCTATATTCACACTGGATTTCATATTTACACTGATGTCATTGATATTTGGAGAATCTTGGAGAGCCTGATGATAGGCAATCTTTTGGTTTTGCACTCAGGAAGTCCTGACTGTTTTACATTCGCTGTTACTTCTACCAGAAAAATGAAACAATAACTTTTTTAATTCTTCTATTTTCTCTATCATTTTATCATAGCTAGACTCCAGTTTTAGTAGTCAGCCTAGAAATCCCCTTATTTAGATCTTCCAGTTCATTGGATATGTTTTCTATCTCCCACATCTCTAGAATTAGCAGGGTGGCTACACTTTTTGCCACTACAAAACAATGGTAACCTTTACTCTGGCTTCCAGTAAGATTTTCCTCATTACTTTTTGAAAACCCTTCGTTAGCAGTCTCCTTGAGGGCCAATGATGATCTCCTAATAATCTCTTTGAAGCCTTTTTTTCGGCACCTTCCTCTAGGTTCTTCAAGCTTCTACTTGCTACCCAATCAAAGCAGGATGTTGCCAAGTAGAAAAAAAATAAATAAAATTGCTCTAACTATCAATATCTAAAAGCTGTCCTCAAACTTGGTAACTTATTACAAAGGTGGCATTAATTTTAAGGGTGATTCACCACCCTGGGCAAGGCTCATCAGGGTGGCTCCTTTGTGCTTCCCTCAGCATCAGACGGGGCATCTCAAAGACTGCAAAATGGAATGAGCCGAGGACCTGTGCATCCTTGTGGCGGCCGGTGGATGCTGGCTGTCAGCTGAGTTGTTAGCAGGAACTGGTAACTAAAATACCTGCCAGTGGCCTTTTGGTATTTGCCTGGGCTTCCTCACAGCACTGGGTCTAGTTTCAAAGGACAACAATCTCAAGAGGGCTGGGCAAAAACCGTATCACTTTTTATGTCCTAGTTTCAGAAGTCACAATGCAGTACTTTTGTCATACACCCAGAGAATTAAGACTAATTTTAAAGGAGGGGGGAACAGACTTCATCTCTATCTGTAGTCTGTGTATCAGAGTTTTGTTCAATTTCCTATTTTGTCATTTCTCATTCTTTATGTGTGTGTGTGTGTATACAATTATTTAACTATTTCTTTGCTTACTTTACTATTGAATTTCATGAGACAAAGTTGGCAAATGAATGGCTCAAGTCGTAATTTTGAAAGGACATAGATTGCTTTTTAAACTTAAATTTTATATTGAAGAAGATGAAACTGCGTATGTGAATGAAATATTGTTAATTGTGCCATAGACAAATAAATAAATTTGGCAGACAAAAAATATTAAATATCTTTAATTAACAAGTTACATATGAGCAAGAGAGCAACATTATCCCATGTAGGTAAATTCTTACTAAATTCTCAACTAATAGCAATAACAAAAGAAAACATAATAATTTAAAATCTTAGATCAAAATAAGGCACCAAGAAACAAACGCAAAAATTCTAATATAGGACATTTTAATCATCCACTGAGCCATTCATCTGAGTTTCAATAGTATTTCTTCCATTTTCTGATTCCTAACCCAGTAACTTCTACTGACATTCTTGAATTTATTCATTGGTCCCTGGAAACACTGTAATATGTGTTAAGGTGAAGAAAGTTCATTACAGCTAAATAAAATGCTTCATTTTTAAAGTTAAAGTGTTCTCCAGAATTTACCCCACGAACTTTAATAAGGTAAATTTAAAGTACTCTTTGCCAAGCCAAGTGCCGTCGAGTCGGATCCCATATAAATCTAGTTTGGTGAAGACAAAAAAATAAAATAAAAAACAAATGGTGCTCATCATTTACAATATCAGTCTCCTACTTCTGAGGATATCTGGAATTCCTTATTATTACAGTATTTAAAAAAATAATTTCTACCTCATATACAACCACATATTACATTTTACGTTTCAGTGCAATTAACACATTTTCTTATTCCATGACAAAAACATCATCATTTAGAAAATAAACACAAAGTAAAACAAAAGTAAGAAATTAAAAATTACTTGGATTTTTAAGAAATAAGCACGATAACATTCTCCTCAGTGTCCTTCTATTCGGTTGTTTTTTTGTTCTTTTTCTTCCTTTCTGTCTCAGCTTTACTCTCTACTTGTCATCTACAGCATTTTCTGGATTCTTAATAGTGACTAAATTATAGTATCATGATTAAAAATTTATGTATAGTTAAATGTAATAGTGTTTTACACAATGTTTTATAATATGTATCTTCCCTGTGTATGTTTACACAGCTCTTTTTATCATAGTCACAGATCTTTTACTGGAAGAATATTATTTACACTCAACAAAGTCTGAGCTGTACCTTTTTTTGAGCTGGAAACCATAGCATAGGTTGCTGGTCGTGTAAGCATATGTGTGACCTTTATATATCACTAAGTTCTCTCCAGCTCTAGGAAGAAAAGGCTAAATCATGATGTTTATTCAAAGTCGTTTTATAAGTGAATGTGTTTCAGATTATGAAATCTGTTCAATTTAAGCACATTTAAAGTGTCATTTATGCCTCCTGCAAAAGAAGACACAATTTTAGAAAGAAATGGACTGAGAGTGATTTTTACATTGAAGACATGTTTGCTTCAAAATAAGATTTATATTAATGAAAAGTTCATCTTCAGCTCAGTTTCAGGCCTGACTAGAAATCATTATCACACACATACTGTTTTCTGATTTCTTAACAGACGCCTAGATAGCATACCATGATCAAAAACCTTAGGGTTTGAACAAGTGAGATGCATGTATTCTACTACCTCCAGCAGAAAAAATAAAAAATAAAAAAAGGCTGGGATGCAGGGAAATCTGTCTTACTATCTACAAGATTTTTGTTGGTGGTGAATGAATTTTTTTTCTTCAAACTTCAGATATTAAAAGGGAAGCACAGATGGCAAAAGGTACACTTTCAAAGAGAGAGATTCCTTTCTGTTATGGTTACCTGAATGTGGGGAAAAATTGCAAAGGCTGACTGACCAATAAATGGGTTTTAAAGCCACAATTTAGCTGGACTTTCCATCTTTTTATTTGAATCACGTTTTGATTACCATTTTTCCAGAAGCTTTCAAATGTTTACAATTTATTCTAAGGCTTCTTTTATACAGCACAGTACCTCCTACCAGCAGGCACATCTCAGCAGGCCTCCAACGTTTATAAAGGGGGGATGACTCCTAATAGCCTAGTTTTTCAACTGCAAGCGGAATGAAGGCTAATTGCAACAAACTACCTCAGTTTAGTAAAACTAGAAGTCTCCTGACCAGTCAGACAAATCCATTAGGATTTTATTGGGTCCTAAAAAGAGTTATGTGATTCCCTAGGATCCAATCCTTGTCAATCAGGCATGGTAAATTGGATTCTTGAATAGGGAAATCCCTTAGGGAGAGTAGATGTTATCTAGATCAGATGCAGTGATTTTTTTCGACTCTGTGCTCACTAGGTTCTGTTCTCTCTTTAGTGAACCAATAAAACCATAATAAGTATTGATTAACCCATTACTGAGCATTATCCACTGGCTTCTGCCTGGCTGTATTTAAACACTACATTGTACTTTCACAGTGCCACTGTACAGACATTTGCTTTGCTTTGGTCCTCTTACCAAGATGATACCAACTATATTCTCTTTTAGTGCAAACAAAACATTTCAGTTACATTACTTGCATTAGCCTCCAAGTCATTCTGCTGGTTTTCTGAAGAAAGTTGTGCCAATATTCTGAGTTCAGTTGAATATATTCATGTTTCAAGTGTTTGAACACTTACTAAATCTCAGATATTGTTTCTCAAAATATTTTATAAACATTCAAGCACATTGAGGCTGATGTATATTGGCAAGAGGGCCAAAGTAAGACAATTGTCTGTACACTGTCACTGTAAAAGTATAATGTTGATAAAGAAATTCTTTTCTAAATTAGTCTTGCATGTATATCTTTGAACAAATTATGTCATCTTATCATCATTTATGATGTCAGGCTAATGACTTCATTAGCATACAGATGATTGCATTAACTGTTGAGGAAAGTCATCATGTTCAGGAGACAACAGTGTACCCTATGCAGTACTAGGAGTTTCAGAAGAGATATTTGATCTTCCTTGTAAACTGACAGTTCATGTGTGAAGCTGAAAATTTTGACTAGTCTGATCTACAATAATTTGAGAATATCTTTCTTAGTATTAGCTTTCTCTTGGCTCTCCAATTTTCTTTCTGAGGCTACTTAATACTTAAAGATGCCAAGAGCAGCCAGATAAATTAAGTTTGATTAGAGGGGACAAGGTCATGTGCTGAATGGAGATAGGTCAGTCTTAGGCATTAGATCCTTTCTTTTTTTTTTTTTTTTTGCATTTCCATGAGTGATTATGCTTTTATAAACTATTTCACTTCATACTTAAGTTGAATATATACAGTTTTCAGTAAAAATGTGGTTTAGAAATTAATATGCATTTATGATATTTCGGAGTTTATAGTTTCTAAACCTTTATTGTCTCTTGTGTTCATTACAGAATAGTCATTTGATCAAGTGATTTTCAATACATTGTCAAAATAAATTACATTCACTTCATTAGATGTACAGGAAGTGTAGCTAAAGCAGGGACAAGTATTAATTTAGGACTCTGCTGAAACTGACACTCCATCGTATAACCCTGAGGCTGTATTATTCAAGATACCTAGTGATGGAAGGAAGTCTGTCTCCAAAGCAATTACCTAAATCTTTTATCAGTCGTTTCTGGAAAGAAAATTAGAGCAATTGTGTCAGGATGGTCATATGGGCAGAAATTGCACACTCATTCAAACCACTTATGTCTCTGACTTTGTCCTCGCTTGATGTCTGCTTTTGTTTACTACTCTGTATTTGAAAGCTTGATTGGACATGAGCAGATGTGCCAAACTGTAACCACAAAAGGTCTGTCTTTTGTTTTCTTCTCATTTCTCTTTTCTCCTTCCTTCCTCTTTTGCAATTCTTTCTTTCTCTTCCTTTCCTTCCTTCAACCCTTTCTTATTTTCCTACATCTTTCTCTTTCTTACCAAAACTGCTAAAGTATGAGTTGGAATTGACATGACAGCAATGGGTTTTATTTGGTTTTGGTTTATTAAACAAATTGCTCATTTAAGGCTACAACGTTAAAAAAAAAAAAAAAAAAAAAAAAAAAAACTTACCTGGAAATAGTTAAATTGCAGCAGTCCTTCCTCCTTGACATAAATTTTAACCTTTAAAATTAGCAGTTGTTGATAGGTGAATCTGATTGCCAACTGGAACAAAATAATGTAACTAACATGTAGCTCCTTTTAAATTTTGTGACACATGAACATTACTCGATTAGATAATTGATATCACACAAATTTTTCAGTATGGAGGGCCATTGCCTAAATATGATTTTCTTGATTTAAAAGTTTTGAAATATTAAATCAAATTAATAACCAGGGAAGAGTGTCAGTTCCACTGTGGGAAAGACTTCAAAACTCACTCTGAACATTTAGATTTTTGCACCATAGGATTTTGAAGTAAGAATAAAAAGCTTAACTCTTGATCAATAAGAGTTGCAGTTTTCATTGAGTGGTATGAACAACGCAGTCTAAGCTTTCCCTTCATGTTCCTTGTCTGGGAAAATTTACAATTAATGGCTTGCTACAACAGCAAAGGTATCCCCTTCTTCACGGCTCAGCTAGGGACCTCCCAGACTAATCTATTCCCAGTGGGCTGGCCATGGTCCTTCACTCTATCTGTCTTAGCATATTGATTTCTGTGCTGTCTTATTGGTTCCTAACATAATTATAGCAGGAGTGGGTCTCTTAGTACAGCTAATACATTTACACCATGGCATCTAGAGGAGCTTATTATAACGGCATCCGGTAGTGTCTCTGTAGTTAAGGGTCAGTTTCTATTTCCATTATAAATCCTATTTTTCAGGGAGTCTATACCTTAGCAGTCTTAATTGACTCAAAGGAAAACACACACACATACGCACACATCCTGGCTTTGTGTCATCAAAGAGTTACGTATTTTTTGTCCTTAAATTTAATAAAACTAGAGTCTCTATTCTTAACCATACTTTTGAATTTTGAGGGAAATAAATAGTATCTTCTACTTTTATGTTGTCTGGGTCTGAGAAACTAATTTGACAGCTAGTTTAGCTGGAATATCCATAGAGGTAGATTTCATAATGTAAGCATTTTATAGAAAGGCTATATTAATAAGTTGGCATCTATAAATGTGTGATGACTTTGAGTCCCCAAAGCCTAAGTAAATGTTGTTATCCACCAAACCCAGAGATTTGACAGAAATATTTCTTGATGTAGAAAAACTACCATCAAGGTGATTTACTCTTCAGGTTGGTGATTGTTGATTTTTTTTCTTAAATATCCATAAGAGAGAATTCTTCTAAAATGTGATAGCAGAATGTATAAAGAAAAAAAAGTGAATCATTCCAGTTTTCTTCAGTTGGAAAAATCTAAGACATACAAAAAATGTGAAACAACTAACTAATAGATGATTTGTTTGAATTTTTATATGTTAAGAACAAACTAACAGACTGGCTTTTCTCAAAAACATCATGGTTGCTTGTGAGTTATACAACCTGAACACGGACGATTCCCTCAATTTATAGATGTGCATTTGAGTCATTAAATGATAATGAGCTTTAGACCTTTTACTGAGATGTTACCTCTCAAACCAAAAACAAAACAGAAACAACCATTGCTGTTGAGTCAATTCTGACTCATAGGGACCGTTTAGATAAGAATAGAACTGCCTCTTAAGAGTCTCAAGGCTGTAAATCATTAAAGAAGCAGATTGGCATGTTTTTCTCCTGAAAAGCAGCTAGTAGGTTCAAACTCTGACCTTTGCATTAGTAGCCAAATGCTTCAAGCACTGGATCACCTGGGCTCCTTTCAGATAATCTGTAAGTAGAAACAATTCTCTCCTAAACCATCCAGAGTTAACCAATCCAATTAATAGTCTGATTTACTAGTATATATTTCATTCTCATATTCTTTCTCTTCCAAAGTTTAAATCCACACCACCCTACACACATCCCACACAAATTAGTTTTTATGCTTGGTCCTCTTAATTCCTATGCTGTACCCCAGGATTATAGAATTTGAAGTAACTTCTAGAAAGTTCCCAAGACTTCCTTGTGTGTTATAACTATTTTATATCAACAGTTTTAAAAGTGATGGCAGATGGTACTACAGACCCAAAATAAAAATTTTGGAATGCTTTTATGCTCTTTTATAGTCTTCTAACTTTTCCATTTTTGGAAAAGTACTAATTAAGGTATGGTAAAATGTAACAGCCACATTGACAGTGGAATTACTTCTCTTTTTATATTTAACAGTAGTTAATGAATTGATAGTATGTATTATATATCATATCGTGGCATGGCATAGCAGAGCATAGCATGTTACATTATATAGAGAGAGTCAGAAAATGAGCTCTCCAGGTTGGAAATGAACTGAAATGGACTGGCATTGGCCATTTTGAATTAGACAATCACATATGATCTGCTGTGCTGGGAATGAAAACTTGAAGAGGAGTGATGTTACATTCATCGTCAAAAAGAACATTTCAAGATCTATCTTGAAGCACCATGCTATCAACGACAGGATAATTTCCATATGCCTACAAGGAAGGCCAGTTAATACAACTATTATTCAAATGCATGCACCAAACACAAGCCCAAAGATGAAGAAATTGAAAATTTTTACCAGCTTAGACAGTCTAAAATTGATGAAACATGAAATCAGGGTCCACTGATAATTACTGGTGACTGAAAGGTAAAAGTTGGAAACAAAGAAGGATCTGTAGTTGGAAAATACGGTGTTGGTAATAGAGATGATGCAGAAAACTGCATGGTAGAATTTTACAAGACCCATGACTTCTTCATTGCAAATACCATTTTTCACCAGCATAAAAGGTGACTGTATATATGGATCTCACAAGATGGAACACATGGAATCGAATTGACTGCATCTGTGGAAACAGATGATGGAAAACCTCAACATCATCAGTCAGAGTAAGACGAGGTGCTGACTGTGGAACAGAGCAAAAATTGTTCATATGGCAGTTCAAATTGAAACTGAAGAAAATTGTCACAAGTCCATGAGAGCTGAAATACCGCCTTGGATATAACCCACCTGAGTTTAGACACAATCTCAAGAACAAATTTGATGTGTTGAACAATAATGACAGAAGAAGACCACATGAATTGTGGAATGACATCAAAGGTGTTATACATGAAGAAAGCAAAAAGTTGTTAAAAAGACAGGAAAGAAAGAAAAAATCAAAACAAATTTCAGAAGAGACTCTGAAACTTGTCAAATAGTTAAAGAAAAAGAAAGAAATGATGAAGCAAAAGAACTGAACAGAAGATTTCAAAGAGGATCTTGAGAGGATAAAGTATTATAATGACATGTGAAAAAAACTGAAAGTAGGAAACCAAAGGGAAGAACACGCTACTCATTCTCAAGCTGAAAAAAGTGAACAAAAAATTCAAGCCTCGAGTTGCAAGAGTGAAGGACTCCGTGGAGAAAATATTAAATGACTCAGAAAGTGTTGAAAGAAGATGTGAGAAATACACAGAATCATTACAGCAGAAAGGATCTGTCAGTGTTCAACAATTTCAGGAGGTAGGTCAGACACTGATGGTACTGAGGAAGGAGTTGAAGCTGCATTTAAGGCATTGATGAAAAACAAAGCTCCAGGAATTGATGGAATATCAACTGAGATATTCCAGCAAAACAGATGCAGTGCTGGATATGCTCACTCTTTATGCCAAGAAATTTGGAAGACAGCTACCTGGCCAACTGGCTGGAAGAGATCCATATTTCTACTGGTTTCCAAGAAATGAGATCCAGCCAAATGCAGAAATTATCGAACAATATGATTACTATCACTCACAAGTAAAATTTTGCTAAAGATTATTCAAAAGTGACGGCAGCAGTGTATTTACAGGGAACTTCCAGAATGCAAGCGAGATTCACAAGATGGTGGGGAACCACAGACACCACTGCATATGTCAGATGGATTTTGGCTGAAAGCAGAGAATACAAGAAAGATGTTCTCCTATATTTTATTGGCTATGTGAAGGAATTTGACTGTATGGATAACAAATTATGTATAACATTTTGAAGAATGGGAATTCCAGAACCCTTGATTGTACTCAAGACTAATCTGTACACAGATCAAGCGCAGTAGTGCAAACAGAACAAGGGGACACTGCATGATTTAAAGTCCAGAAAGGTGTGCATCAGGTTGTATCCTTTCACCATATCTTTTCAATCTGTATGCTGAGCAAATAATCTGAGAAGATGGACTGTATGAAAAAGAATGAGGCATCAGAATTAGAGGAAGACTCATTAACATCCTGTGTTATGCAGATGACACAACCCTGCTTGCTGGAAGTGAAGAGGATTTGCAATACTTCCTGATGAAGATCAAAAACCACAGCTTTCAGTCTGGATTGTACCTCAACATCAAGAAAACAAAAATCCTCACAACTGTAGCAGTAAGCAACATCTTGATAAGTAGAGAAAGCACTGAACTTGTCAGGAATTTATTTTACTTGGATCCACAATCAACATCATAGAAGCCTCAGACAAGAAATCAAAAAGTGAATTGCACTGGGAAAATCTGCTGCAGAAGACCTCTTTAAAGTGCTGAATAGTAAAGATGTCATCTTGAAAACCGAGTTGCACCTGATGAAAGCCATGATATTTTCATTTGCATTATATGAATATGAAAGTTGGGCAATGAATAAGGAAGACAGAAGAAGAATTGTTACCTTGAATTGTGGTGTTGGACAAGAATACTGACTGTGCCATGAACTGTCAAAAGAACCAGAAGATGTATTCTTGAAGAGGTAGAACAAGAGTGCTCCTTGCAAGTATGGTGAGACTGCATCTTACATACTTTAGACATGTTGTCAGGAGTGACCAATCCCTGGAGAAGGACATCGTGCTTGGTAAAGCAGAGGATCAGGGGAAAAGAGAAAGACCTGTAGCAAGATGAACTGGCACAGTGGCCACAACAAAAGGCTTAAGGATAAAAGTGATTGCAGGCTTGGCACAGGACCAAGGCAGTTTTTCCTTCTGTTGTGCATAGGATCGTTATGAGTTGGAGCTGACTCTGCAATACCTAACAGTGTTATATGTATTAAAAACTTGATTGTTTTCCAGTCTATTCTGACTCATAGTGACCCTACAGGACAGAGTAGAAGTGCCCCATAGGATTTCCAAGGAGTGACTGGTGGATTTCAGTTGCCAACCTTTTGGTTAGCAGCTCTAGCTCACCCTGGCTCCCACTCACTGTACTGTCAAGCCTCCTACGTATGCTAGGTATACATGCTATCAAGCATATGCACATATTGACTTGATGGCAGTGGGCTTTTGGGGTTTTTAAGTACAGATGAACTTTTCTGATAACTCAATGCTTATTTCTCTAAGGAAAAAGAAGTTAATAGTATATATATGATATGCAATATAAGTGTATAATAATATACTTCCTGCCTCTTTAAACAGAAAATAATGTGTGAGGATAATCACTTTCAGTACAATAATTTTGAATATTAGTTACTGTATTTTTCTGTTTTTTTAAATTTTATTTATTTATTTATTTAATTTAATATGACTGAGTGAAAATGTACATTCTCGTATAAATTTACATGCCCACCTATATGCGGCTTCCACTGCTCTCCCTGTCCGGTGACAGCACACTATTCCTCTCTGCTCCATACATGTCTCATCCTCCCAACAGTCTCCTTTCCCCTCCTCTCCACCCACTGTCTTTTCTCCAGCCAGAGATCAGCAGGATGATATCCTATAGATGTATAGAACCATAAAGTGCATCCAATATATGGTCATTCTGCCTGGCCAAGTCCAATCCATTTGTGTCTGAAGAGTGGACCTTCGTTATGATTTATAGGCAAGGGCAGCATCAAGGCCAGGGGCCATGCTCCCAGGGGAACCCCAAAACCGCTGGACCATCAATTGAGGTCTTTTAGTAGAGATCTCAGGGTGCACCCCTTTTTATTCTTGTGTTGCCAGTGAGACTCCTCTCTGTGAGCTCCATCGCGGCTATTACTGGTGGTGGCTGGGCACAATCTGATTCTTCCGGTCCCAAGTCTATGTAGGCACCCACTCATGTTGGTCTCCCTATCTTCTGGGTTGTCTTTACCCCATGCCATTGGTCCTTGGTGAGCATCTGTTCCTGCCGAGTTGGGACCATTTGCTGTGCCCTCGGATCAAGCTTAACAAAATGAAAGTATTTTTTCTGTTTAATATGAGATTTCATTGGAAATGAGAAAGTGGTTAGATTCATTCATTTTGCCTATCATTATAGTAAGCATTGTGCTAAACACAAAGAAGAGAGAGATTAATAAACAATAAAAAAATCCCTAAGACAAACAAACAAACAAAAAACTTACAGTTTAGGAAAGAAGGAAATATTACAATATTATAAATGTCATAGTGGAGGTAAATAAATAAATACTGAAGGGTTCAGAATCCAGAGGGCACAGAGATGATTTTGAGAAAGAGAACTGAGGAAAGTTTTACAAATGACATAATATTTGAACTACCTTTTGAAGGATGAGTTGGTAGTTCAACCGTAGACTAAATAGCTTCAAACTGTCATGATTGATTGATGGATCACTGTATTTATTCATTTGTCTACTTCAAAGCCTCATTTACATAACAGTCTGCTTTCCAGTGTGCTTGCCTGTGGCCACATCTATTTTATTTTCATCCTCATTTATTTATTTTAATTTATGATAGATTCAGAAATCAAGTAATACATATTAGGACTACACAAGGAGAAACGTGTCATTAGGATCAGTTTTATAGTTCTACACGGGAAACATGGTGGCTTAGTTGTTAAAAGCTATGACTGCTAACCAAAAGGTTGGTAATTCAATTTCAAACCCTATGCGGCAGTTCTATTCTGTCCTATGGGATCACTGTGAGTTGGGATCAGCCCAGAAAGAACAAATTTTTGTTCATCTGTCAGTCTGCCCCTGTGAAGCTTTCAGTGTAGGATACAGTATGGGCTAAGTCTACTTTATCATCTAGCATCACTATGAGTCAGAATCAACACATTAGCAAACACCATTTTGTATAAAGTATGACTGCTTTAATTCATATGCTGTACAATCTCTATTTTCGATGCTCTGAGCACCTTTTTGCTTAATCATTACTGCATTCGGTTACAGAAAATTATTAAATAGTTGAGTTCAGAGCATGTCAGATATAAATTTAAATTAATATATTCCTGCATTACATAGATACATGGCAGAATACATTTGCTCTCTCATCTTCCTAACTAGATATTACAACTAGACTTGTGTTTAGTTATGGCCAGGTGATGGATATCTAGACAATAGAAAGTGAAAGGAAAATACAGATGCCATTTTCAGGCCAAGGTGTTTCAGGGTGCATGTATGCTTCCATGGTCTCTGTTCTCCTCTCGGCCAGATCACATGGCCCCGGGGAATGGTGAGAATCACAGAATAAAAGGTGCTTGATGGTCCTGACTCATGTGGAAAAAGATCATGCCCCTTAAGTTTATACCTTCTCCAACCAGAGACATCTACTTGGATTTATATATGAAGGGAGAAAAATACAAAACAAAACCTTCCATTTAAGACATTTTACTTTGGAGTATTTGTATCTATTTACTGTGAGGAGCTCTGGTAGTACAATGGTTAAGCAATAGACTACTAACTAGAAGTTCAGTGATTCAAACCTGCTCAGCGGCTTAGCTCAATAAAAGACATGGCAATCTGCTTTGGTAAAAATTACAGCCTGCAAAAGTCTATGGTGTGGTTTTAGAGTGTCATGTGGAGTTGCTATGAATTACAATCAGTTTGGCACAAAGCAGCATTTTTACTGTACCCCAATCTACTGAAGTTAGTATATGTTAGGTGCTACAAATAGCAGTAGTCTAATACTAATACACTATACATAATTTTGGCTGTGATTTTACAGATTATGTATATTATGGATTGAACTGTTTCCCCCTAAAATATGTATCATCAATCCTAGCCCCTATGCCTGTACTTATAATCCCATTTGGGAACAGGTTGTCTTTGTTATGTCAATGATGTAGGTTAGCATAGGGGGTATCTTGAGTCAATCTCTTACAAATAATAGAAGAAAAAGATTAGGACAAGCAGGCAAGCAGAAACAGATAAGATAGATACCAAGACATACAGACATCTCCAAAGAATTGACCAGGACATTTCCTGAAAGACAGCCCAGAGAGAAAGCCTTCTCTCAAAGCTGGAGCTCCGAATTTGTACTTCTAGCATCGTAAACTGTGAGAAAACAAATTCCTGTTTGTTAAAGGCACATACTTGTGATATTCCTGTCACAGCAGCACTGAATAGGTAAGACAGTTTGGTAACAGAAGAGTGGAGTGTGGCTTTGATTCAGTGGCTTTGACTGATAACTTAAAATGTGGAAGTGGTTTCGGAACTGGGTAATGAGTGGAGCTGGAAGAGTTTTGAGGTGCTATCTTACATATCTAGTATTGCTAGAACACATTCACACATAGTATCTGTTCTTCTTTTACAAATTATGTGTATCACAATTTAAGTTCCAGGAAATGCACTATTTTCTTTGCTTCTTTTTAAACATAAAAGCACCTTTTTGTTTTGGTTTGCTTTTCTTTCGTTTGTTTGCTTCCAGAAATCTTGGGTAAATGGATAGATACATTGACTATGTGGGGCTCAGGAATACCAATCAATATTTTGGTGAATTAAAAAACTCAGTTTTAGTAATCAACGTATAGACTATTAGACAGAATTCATTAAAATTTCTGGTCAAATGGAATGGAAGTTCTATAATAATGTCCATTTAGTAGCAATAATGAAATATTTCTATTTCCTGTCATAGATTATAGTCTTTACAGTAAAGTAAATACACACACTCATATAAATTAAAAATGCAAGAAATAAACTCATGGTGAGGCTACCAATAATTGAATCTTTGAAGTTTATAGGCTAGATCAAATTAGAATAAACTTTCAAGACCATTTCAGTTAACGTTCTCAAGTCACTTAGGTTTTGTAAGAACATTTCAGGAAATACTGTAGTTAGATTTTACATACTAAAAGTAAACTTGAACAGGACCTTTGGCCTTTTAGAAAGAAACAGTTTGTGGGTTCTTTATAAAGCATGGAACTGCAGTAGCACAGAAATTTTACAAATAATGAGGTGAAAACAGCTTGGCCAAACTTTTTGAATCTTCAAAAGAATTCTGCTCTGGTTTATAGTATAAGTGCCAACAGATGACTGGGCAGTGCAGTAATACAATTCATATTCATAAAATGGGCTTTTTCTTGGTAAAGATGGCTTTACATTCCCTGTCATAGCAGAGAATCGCCAACTATTTGTTTCAGTGTTCCTAATTGTTGTCAGAATGTGACCTAAAACTCTGACACAAAATTTTTCAAAGTCAAGCTTGTAGCAGGCATGGGCATTTATCAATGTTTATCCTACGTTCACCTATGCAGCAGCACTTGTGAAGGTCTGTTTTTATTTAATCCTTGAGATTTTGTTGTTAATGGGAAAACTGTCTCGTAAATTAGGGAAGTGCTCAATTACAAGCTTGACAGAGATTGATTTTGGTTCTCTGTTGGTCACTACCAGCAAGTGAAGGCCGCAGAAACCACAACTCCAGCTAATGCTCCTCATTTCAGAGGTGATTGTGGAACAAGTGTTCATTAGGAAGTCTGAGAATGGCTGGCACGTCTATGTGTTGTTTGTGTGTCCAGGTGTATAGCTGTGATCTGAGGGAGGATTCCTTCACATCTAGTTACATACATTCACATGACAGAACAATGTAACTTTAAATAGCTTTCACACAGATTTTTCAAAAACTATACAGAGCAAATGTAAGTTTTCCACCACCAGATGTAGAACAGAAAGGGGTATTTTAGTAGTTTTGACCATCACACTGGAAACCCACCAAATAAAACAGTCCACAGCAGAAAGACAATAGACCCAAATTGTGAACCTGAAAAATGAAACCCTGCTTCACTCAAGATGTAGTCAACTAGAATAGCAAGAGTCTTCTAAAATAAAATGTTAAAATGAGAAAATGCCTGAATTCTCATCCTTTGAGATAGAAATTAGGACACAGTTCAAAAAATTATTTTTCTTTGGCTTTAAGATCGACAAGCCATTTGAATAAAACTTCTATTTTCAAGTTTCAAAATAACTTCATTTTGTTCAAAATTTTTTCAATGTGTTTGGAATATCCAGATGTATTTTCTGCCTAAAATATTGGGCAAGAACCATCATGGATAAACTATATTTGAAGGAAAGGAATATATATATATATATATATATGTATATAGAAAAAAGATGATCTAACAGAAATCATTTTTCTTTAATCTCCAAGTAGACCCATCAACACTGTGCTAGAATGCTGCAGCTGTCACTACAACCTCTTTTCTGCAAATTTCATATCCTATATTCTGATTCCTAAATGAAAGCATTTAATTCCAGTATTTGATAACAGATCACTTGTTTCCATAATTATATAAGGCAGAGGAATGCCACATCTGGCACCCCAGTGGCCAGTGCTGGTTCCAAGGCTGAGATGGACAGGAAGGTGATGGAAAAAACCCTTTCACACATGAAACACATCACTCACACAAGAAACACATCACACACACAAGATAAAGTTGGGGGGGGTAAGACCATGGTCTCTGCTGGAGAACAATGAACATCAGTCGCTTTCACAAGCTTTTATTTACAGGCTGAACAGGTAGGAAGTCAACAGGGTGGTACATAGTCAAAAATGGTCATGATCGTTGTTGCAGAGCACAGGAAGTTTTGTCTTCAAACAAAGGACAGGAACATGTGAATAGTTTTAACCTGAGTTAAAATCCTGGAAAAAGTTTCAAGGAAATAGTTGTTAGCTATGGGCTTATTATACTGCAAATAGTTTCAAGAAAATAGTTTTAACTTAGGACTTATACTGCAAATAGTCTCAAGGCCTCAAGCAGAGAGGCAGGAGCATGGTCAGAGGGAGAACGGGCAAGGGGGCTAGGGCACAGTAGCACCCAGCCCGCAGTGGAGGAAGTTACAAGTTTAAAGAAGAGACACCCAATGCCGACAAAGTATCTCATCTATAGTTTATTCAAGATATGAATACCATATTAAAACTATTTCTAAATCTGATCTCACTTTGAGGATATTATGTAATGTATTGTATTTTTATGTATCATTTTAGGATTCTGTCACCAACTTATTTCAGCTGCTATATATCAGAGCTTCAAATTTGGGGCATGCATATGAAGAAATTATATATATATGTATACATATGTGTGTGCGTGGATATGTTGGAGCTCTGATGGCACAGAGGTTAAGAGCTCCACTGTTAACCAAAAAGTCGGCAGTTGAAAATCACCATAACTCCTTGGAAATGGTATGAGGCAGTTCTACTATGTCCTATAGGGTTTCTAAGAGTCAGAATCAACTTGGTGGCATTATGTTTTTTACCATTATTTTTAGATGCCGTGATTCTGGTTCATAACAACCCTGTGTACAATGGAATGAAACACTGCCCAGCTCTGTACTGTCTTCCCAATCTTTACTGTGCTTGAGCCCATTGTTGCAGCCAATGTGTTACTTCATTCCATCTTTTGGGGGGTATCCTTTTTCAATTGGCCCTCTACTTTACAGAGCATGCTGTCGTTCTTCAGGGACTGGTCACTCCTGGCAATACGTCCAAAGTGCATGAGACGAAGTCTCACCATCCTCCCTTCTAAGGAGTGTTCTGGCTGTATGTCTTCCAAGACAAACTTGTTCCTTCTTTTGGCAGTTCATGGTATATTCAATATTCTTTGCCAACATCGTAATTCAAAAGTGTCATTTCTTCCTCAGACTTCCTTATTCATTGCTCTGCTTTTGCGTGAATGTGAGGCACTGAAAATACCATAGCTTGGGTTAGGCATGTCTGATTCCTCAAAGTGGCATACTTGTTTTTAACACTTTAAAGAAGTTATTCTTGCATTCTTTCTCTATGCCCATCCCTACTAAGTTAAATTGGTATTTAAACTCATCAATTTTATTGTAAGAGTAGAAGAAATGTAAATATTTTAGCCTCTTATTAAGAACTGTATCACCTGTATTTTTAATAATATGAAAAGAGAAATGTTATTTTTGTTTGTAGTTGAAAAATACAATGTTGAGATATTTGCATGTTGTGTTGATAATAAAACAAACTTAACAACTTTCACTAGGATTCAAGTACGCAGTTCAGAGTTGCCTATGGTAAAGAATAAAATCAGTTTTCTTACGAGTAAATATAAAACAAAAGCACTTTCAAGAGAATTAAAACTGTGGTACCCTAAAAGCTGACATATTTGTCTTTTAAAAAAAATAGTATTACAAGGCTTTGGGATTATCTGTCTGCTTTATGTTGTTTTCAAAGACGCCTAATGGCAATCATGAAGTATACATTGAACACAACTGTGTTTTACAAACAGGCCTCATGAAATAGCACATTTATATGAAGCTGAGGATGAGTATCACTGCAGTTATTAAATTACTGTTCTTTAAAAAACATTAGACAAATAACAGGAAATCAAGCTGCACAGCAGGATAATATAATAAGCCTTCAATTATAAGAGTTATGAACAATAAGTGAGCCTCTAAATGGCAAAGTTGAAAGTGGCCTTTTATTGTAACTTAACAATTCATGGTTTAGAACTTAAAACACTGTTTCTTTGGGAAAAAGAAAGAAAGAGAAGAATAAACAGACTGTTTATATGGTGCATATCATTTTTCATTAATTTGTAGGGTAATAGCATTTGAAGAAAATTACTTTGCAGTTTTATTTAATGAAAGCTACATGTAGTTGCATTTCAGTTTCCAGTGACTGAATGTTTGAACAGCTTAGTTAGTTACAAAGGACTCAAGATGTATGACCCTCTCTGCCTTAGTTAACTTTGTTGAAACATGCTTGCTAAGAACCTACAAAATTATAAATACCAAACCTCATGAGCAGAAATATGAGGACTGCCAATTAAGTTCACGAACTCACCCTAGAAATAGCGCTACGTAACTTATTGCTGACTGTCACTATGGTCACCCTCCCATCACTCCTCTAGGAAAGCTGTGCACTAATGCCAGGGCCTAGTCCACCCTTCAAAGCAACTTTGGAGCTCTCTTTCTGGAACGGCCATCAGAGCTGTTGTCGTATTACCCTTGATGTCCTTGAGTATCATCAAAATGTCTTCCTTTCAATATTTCCTTTATCTTCAGGTAAAGAAAAATCGTTGAGGGTCAGATGAGGTGAGTAGGTAGGGTGTTCCAATACAGTTATTTATTTACTTGCTGAAATCTGCCTCACAGACAAATACATAGGTAAAGTCGTGAACTTACCACCTTGCTGCCATGTGCAATGGCCATTCCAGAAAGAATTCCAAAATGACTTTGAAGGATGGACACTTGCTGGCGTCAGTGCATAGCTTCCTAAGAGGAGTATTTCAGAGGTGGCTGTAGTGATATTCAGCAATGAGATATGTAGCAGTTAGAACAGTTAACTTCACGGACTTCATTGTCAGGCATTGTATAAGCCCCAGAGAAATTCCTAAAAATATTTGGAATTCGTAAGACTTTATTACATTATTCCTGTTCTTTCACTCACTCTACCAGCTAATTGATTCTGACTCACAGCAACCCTATAAGTCGGAGTAAAATTGCCCTGTAGAGTTTCTAAGGAACATCTGGCGGATTTGAACTCCCAACCTTTAGGCTAGTAAACATAGCACTTAACTACTGCCACCAGGGTTTCCTCATTTACTCTAGCAGTGCTTAATCCTGGGTTGTTTTTTAATGACTTCTTTGACCAGAACACTCTTCAATAAAAATGTCAAATAGCATTACTCCTGAGAAGGCAGTCTCACTTTTATTGCAAGAGTAATTTGTTGGCAAGGCCACAGAACCTGCATAGATGCACCCAAACTCCTTTGCAGACAGAATTGTGGGGTTGAGGGGTGTGGGGCCCGTATTCTCAGGGAACATCTAGCTCAACTGGCACAATATAGTTAATAAAAAAAATGTTCTACATTGTACTTTGGTGAGTGACATGTGGAGTCTTAAATGCCTGTTAACAGCCATCTAGGATACTTCACTGGTCTTATCACTTCAGGGACAAGGAAGAATGAAGAAAATTAAAGAAACAATGGAAACATTAGTCCAAAGGACTAACAGACCACATCTACAGTGCCCTCCACTGTACTGAATCCGTTACAACTGGGTGATACCTGGCACCCATAACTTACTTCTTTGACAAGGATCACAACAAAGGGTCATGGATAGAACTGGATAAAAATGTAGAAAAGAAATTCTAACTTGAAAAGGAAGACCAGACTGGCTGGCCTGACAGATACTGCAGAAACCTTGAGAATCTGATCCCTAGGCAGTCATTCAGCTCAGTAATGAAGTCACTCCTGAGGCTCACCCCTCAGTCAAAGACTGGACAGGCCCATAAAAGAAACTGCGACTTCAGGGGCACGCTAGCCCAGGCACAAGAACTGGAGGGAGGGAGGGAGGGCGGGAGCAGGAAACCTGTGGTTGAGACAGGGAGTGTTGACCTATTGTGGGGTTGCTAGGTGATGTCGTAAAACAGTACGTGTATTACCTGTTTAATGAGAAACTAACATATTCTGTAAAATCTTATCTAAAGTAAAAAAACAAACAGTAATTTATCACTTCTGTTTTCCAGTAACTTCTCTACAGTTGATGACAACGCCTGTGAAAATAATGCTCACTATAATTCTTGATCACTGACTCCTTGTAAGGCATGTGGGTATTATTTCCATCATTTGACAGCTGTGATGTATGTACTATTAATGGTCTTATGCCACAGATGAGGAGACTGTCGCTTTCCAAAGGTAAACAGCAAGGATGACACAGTTATAAGCAATAAAGTTGAATCTGCCGTCCAGGTCTATTTATCTGCAAAGTTTATTCTCTTCAGTTACCCTGCTATAATATTTGTCACTTAGTTTCAGGCAAGAAATCAAGTAGGATTAGTTCAATGACAATTTGAGTCATGTTATGTTAGGTATATCCTTCTACTTCAGATTGCCTATTCTTAAAAAATAAACCAAGCACGTGTGTTTTTGTTCTCTCTTCACATAGCATGAGTAACTTCCTAGAAGGATCCTGAACTCTTTTAAGAAATTGGGAAAAAGTACATTAGTGTGCATGGCAGGCTGCATTATTGCTCCTGATTTTCACCCTTTGTCCATTCATTAGCCCTCTTGCTCTGATCTCATGTCTTTGGACATGAAGGTATGACTTCATTTGGCTAATGATAAATGGAGTGATAGTGTGACAGTTCCCTACTTGGGCCTGAAGAGGTCTTCACTGATTTCTACTTACTGTCTTGTACCTGTGCTATTGCCAGAGGAAGAACAGGCTCTGATGAGCCTGCTGATTCCAGCAGGATGCAGAGAAAAGATGCATAGATGGATCCAACCCAGTAAAGGTAAATCCCAACTGGCCCACAGAATGTGATTGAAAGCAGATGATAGTTGCTTTAAGACATTGACTTTTGACATTGTTTATTAGGCAACAAGTTATGTTGCTCTCACTATATGTAAAAAAAAAAAAAAAGAATCTTACTGAGTTAGTATTGATTCAGCATTTATATTTTCAGTAAATAATATTAAGATAATATATTGGTCAGTAAGATCTTACTACCAGATTAGTATAATTTCTAATGTTTAACTTGATAAGCAACAGAAAGTCATGGAGTCCATAATAAATAGAAATATAATTCTCTGGTAAAATTTAGTCTTTGCATGGTAGAGAAGTATTGAGAGGTGGAAGGAGAGAGACACTGTAATGATTTAAATTGTTATCATGTAGCATTTCTTTTAAAGATGATATGCTGAAATTGTATCCAACACAGATCCTTTTCACTGCACAAATATTGAAGTTACATGGGTCAAATGGGACACTACAATCATATTTGCTATTCTCTATATCCTCTATCTAGCTCACAAAATTTTTAGTACCACCCTCCATGAGTTAAAACTAATGTATCCCTATCCTAAAAGTTCTCAGGGTAAATTTCCATATGATCATAACTAAAGCCAAAATCAGACAAGAAAATAAAAGATAGTTATAGTCTTGCCCCTTGCCAAAAGCTGAATCTTCAGAGTTGAGCTGTGGAAGAAAAAAATATTGTAAATTATGGCATGATGATTGGCTAGCCCTTCAATGCAACTCAGAAATTCTCCTAACCATCTCCAGAAAGCTTCCCCTGGAATCCTTCCCATGTATGTTCTCAAGCTTTGTGACCATTTAAAACTTACTACTGCCATGCTTTTCTTCTCAATCACAAAATAGCGTTTATTTTTATTTCACATAGAAAATGGAGAATTTCAGGCATGTTTATGCTGTCTTATTTATATTTCTGTTAGCACTTGCATCAAAATCAGATGTGTATCTACTGAGAAGTTTCTATAGAATAGTAATTTATTCATATCAGTTCATGATTCTTGGGCCCAACCTTTCATTTTCCATTGTCTCTTTTTGTATATAAGTGTGCTGACATATCTTCTGCTTTCATACGTTTCTCAACTCACTGTCCTCTCTGCTTACCATCATACAACTCTTTTTTTGAGTCAGACTTTTAGAGAGACTGTATCAACTTCTAATCCCAGCTTGAAAAGCATAGTTTGTATCAGATGTATTTTCTATCATAAACAACTACAAAATTGGAATAAAATAAATAACAAAATTGCTTTGAAGCATTATAGAAGAATTAGTGCAACCAATACTTGAGAAACTCTAACTCCAGAGGAAAACAGCACACAGAAGTGGCTTTTTCATCAGTTTTCTTTAGTGACACTACTTCTTTCTACAGGAAAAAAGGCAGCCTCCTTGGTCTAAAGAGAAAGAGGTTAGAGTTTAGCATGTCACAGCAGCTAGTCCTCAAAAAAAACATCTGAAAGGGAAGAGAATTATAGTTAAAAAACAAACAAACAAACAGTAAATTTATAAATGTCTACCCAGTTTTCTCTGGAGTAGTCACTTACTATTAATCTGTATATACATGAGATGAGAGCACAAAATCTAATAGAAACCCGTAGGTAAGAAGCTCATAAAAAAAAGTAAAGATTTCAGCAGTTCTGCAATACTGGAAGGACAGTAGTTAGAGATCCAGCTTCACATGCTTAAACATTCTAGACTTTTAACACAGACCGCAGAAGTCACATCATTGCAAAACTACTGATACAGCTGAGATGACACAAGAGTTCTTGAAACTAATACCAACTTAATCTTTCAGAGCAGAACTGTCTCATGGGGTTTCCAAGGAGCCAGTGGTGAACTTGAACTGCTGACTTTTTGGTTAACAGCCACGTGCTTAAGCACTCTTACACCAAGGCTCCCATACACATTCATCCAAAAACCTAAAGAAAAAATTCTCACAAATAGACCAATAAACAACATCACAAAAAGTGGAGAAAAGATTAAATCACTGAAGATTTCATTTTGCTTGGATCCACAATCAGTACCCATGGAATTAACAGTCAGGAAATAAAACCACACATTGCTTTAGACAAATCTCTCCAAAGTGTTCAAAAACACAGATATCACCTTAAGGAATAAGATGCTCCTGATGCAGGCTGTGGTGTTTTCAGTTATCTAATATGTATACAAAAACTGAACAATGAATAAGGAAGACCAAAGAAGAATTGGTGCCTTTGAAACACTGCGTTGGTGGAAAATACTGCATATACCATGGATTGCCAAAAGAAAGAACAAATCCGTCTTGGAAGAAATATAGTCAGAATGCTCCTTAGCTGCAAGGATGGTGAGACTTCATCTCACATGCTTTGGACAAATTGTCAGGAAGGACCAGTCTCTGGAGAAGGACATCAAGCTTGGTAGAGCTGGCAGTCAGTGGAAAAAAAGGAGGAACCTCCACCAAATGGTTTGGCACAGTGGTTGCGACAATGGGCTGAAGCATAGCAACAATTGTCAGGATGATGCAGGACCAGGCAGTACTTAGTTCCATTGTACCTAGGACCACTATGAGTCAGAACCAGCTAGACAGCACCTAACAACAATACTCTGATGTATATAGCCATGAGAAATGAGAGCATAGTTTCCAAAATATATGCACAGAAATGTTAATAGTACTGATATAATGATTAACAATATAGCTACCCAGAAGTTTATCAAGAGTAGCATGGCTGAGAAAAATGTTTATATAATATCCATGCAATGCAATGCTATCTGACTGTGAAAAAAAATAGCTAATAGCAGCCACATGCAACTACATAGAATAATTTTACAGACAACTGAGAAAGAAGTCAGAACCCAAATAGTATGTTTGACACGATTCTATTTCTATGAGGTTAAGCAACAAGTATTTGTAGTCCACAGTGATAGAAATCAGTATACTGTCTTCCTGGGATGGGACTTTATTGCTGGGAGGAGACACAAGGAAGTTTTCTGTGGTGGCTTCTATATTTTGATGTGGAAAATTGTGATGGTTTCTATATTTTGATGTGGAAAATTGTTACACATGTGTATCTAGGAATAAAAAATAGAAATTTGTACCCTGTGATGACTTTTACTACAGTGCATATCTCTTAATACTTCACTCTAATCACTGCATTGTATGCTACAACCAGGTTTAACTCTTGCCACTCCACTGAACAAGCTCAGGCTAAGTTCTTCAAAATAATTCTTTGACACATTGAATGAACGTTTATCAGTTCCAACATGCTTTAATCTTTCTGCTGCATTTCAAATAATTTATTATTCTTACCTCACTCACATTTTCCCCCTCACTCTGACTGCTACTGTTTCTGCTGTCTCCTTCATCTTGTGTGTTCTTTTAAGGTGTTGACTGACACTTGGATAGCAAATAGATTGCCTTTGTGTGCATTCTTTCGTATCATTGAGACATACAGCTGTCCACCAACATTTTCTTCTTCTCAGATTCATTGGGACTCTGTTTACCTACTGACAGTGCATGCTGCTTTTATGACTGTTAGAAACCAAAAAAATGGGCATGCATTGCAAATCACTGTTTCTACAGGGTATTGTATGAGGTATGTGCATTTTTGGTAGGACAATGGAGATTTTGAATTTTTTTTTACCTACTAAAAGTGGAACTACTCTTAATGATTCAGCTTGCTCTGTTAATGAAAACACCTGGTATCAAAAAATTCAAAGCAGAAGAAAAATTGGATCTTGCAAGGGTTATTTTTAAAAATCTCCTCTGGTACTTGGGTTGTAACAATCCACTTTCTCTGAAAAGATGAAACAGAAAAAAGATTTCTTTATTTGGTGTGCACCAGTTCTATTGTGAACCAGTTCTAACCCAGGGAGGATGGCTTCACAATTGGACAGATGCCATATTTCATAGCCTCATTTTTGCTTACTTTTTGGATTGGAGCGCTTACACAGAGTGTCACCTGCATATCCTTTTATGATGTTGTCTTGCCTGGAATAAGCTTGATGAAATCCTGTTTATTGTATGAGTCTGAATTCAACAGTGAACTTCTATGGTACTTTCCTTGTCTTAAGCAGACAGACACACAGGATTCTCCCTGTGTCTGCCATTCATTATAGTAGTTGACACATTGTGTTGTAATTGTGTATCTGTCTCCAAACTAGAATGTAACTTTTATGGGCAGAAAAAATATCTTTAAAACTTTTCTAACTCTGTGCAGTACATACCATGTGACCTATGGGTACAAATGCTATGTTGAATAACTGGTACTGAGTGAAGACGAAAGTGTTTAGAGAAAAATATTTGATTCTCCTCTAAATTCACTTCATGTATTTCCTTGGTTTATGGTTAATAGATTACAGGTACTGTAGCTTTCAATGGCTAGTATTTAACAAAATAATAAAGAGGTATATTTTTCTGAGTTTGGCTTATTTTATTAATTCTATAAGTTATTATTAAAAAATAAAAAAAACTTACTGGAAGTATCAAGGTAAGGTAACATTGTCACCTGTTTTCAGATAATGTGTCAACAAATATCTGAGTGAAAGTGGCTAAAACACCCCCACATGTCCTTATCTACCTATTCAAAACTATACACAACAAACTAAAATCCACTGCCATTGAGTTGATTCTGACTCACAGACACCATATAGGACAGAGTAGAACTGCTCTATAGTTTCCAAGAAACACCTGGCAGATTCAAACTGCTGACATTTTGGTTAGCAGACTGTATACGTAGTGACGTGAAAATAAACAGTGCCATGAGAAATGGAAATCCGAAGATGTTCTGTGGTATTTCAAAAGTTGTGTTTTGAATTTCATTTTCTAAAAAATTTGCTGATTATTATTAATCTTTTTAATAAAAATCCAAGTATTCAGACAGAATAATTTTGTAAAACAAATTTTTTTTAATACCAGACATAGTATCAGGTATATACAAGAATAAATAAATTAACTGTCTTTGCTTTCAAAGCATTCCCTGTCTGATGGGAGATTATATGTACAGACAGAACTATAAATTGAGACACATGAATTACCTGTATTGGCTTTTTATTACAAGCCCTACCAACAGTGGGAACCTGACAGATCATACCACTACCAGGTCCAAAAAAGTATTTAAAAAAACTTATAAAAAGTAGATGACCATTTAGTATCCTTTCGGAACAACTCTTTTGACTGCTTCCCAGGTGTGGATCCTTGTGTAATAGAGCTGTGAAAAAAGAAGAGCTATTAATGGAATTTCTCCATTAATCAATATTCTCATAGCCAGCAAGTTGTTTTTGCTACTTTTTTTTTTTTTTTTTGACTTTGCAACACTGATCGAAAAAGGAAACTTGATCTCTGTGTCTTGACTGCATTTGCCACTGGTGTGCTTGTCTGGCGTGTGACCACTCAGGAGGAACTGAGTGCTCAGTGTCGCCTCTGCAGCTCTTCACTTATATTGGCACTTTCCTTGGTACTTATGCGGGGACATGCATGTAACATCTTTTCTGTGTGAGATGATTATTTCCCTCTGTCTTCCTCTCTCACTCCACTTCTACCTTTACATCTACCTCTCAGGCTCATAGTTCTTATCTTCTTTAAGCAGATGAACAACGGTAACTTCTTCTCTAAAAGTTCTACATTTTGAGCTGTTCTCAGCCACAGAATCAGTATGGGACACAGATGTGAAAGTCAAGGATTTAGAGGCATTTGGAGGGTTTTACTTATCTCTACTTTTGTCTCAGGAAATTGTCACATCTTTCTGCTCTCAAAAGCTCAATCTTTCCACTCTTACTGTAAGTGCAATTTGCCAAAAGTAGTATGGTTTCTTTTTAACGCTGAATAAAAAGGTAACAGTGAGCAAGAAAGGGGAAGACAATAAGAGCTGGGGCTGAACTTTTCTGTCAGCTTACACAGAGAGAAGAATATTTTACAGTGATGTTCTCTTGAGAGGAAAACAATGAAATGTTTTCTTATTAAGAATGAGTTGTAAAAAACAAATTAAGTAATTATAACTGTATTTAGGGAATTGACCTATATTTTATATGGAAAGACACTGTTTGTAGCTACTTTATTAATAATTAGGTAACTTTCAATAGTTCCTAAAAAATACATGTGATTATTTGAAGTTGGGAAATTAGAATATTCCAGATTGAAATAATTTGCAATAGTCTTTTGCTTAATTTCTCTTTACCTCATATCTTGTTTTGGTTTTGTTTGTTTTTAGAAATTATTTAGGTTGTTAGGTAAGCAACAGCTATACTATCACTTACAAGACGTAATGGGGACCTGATTGTGCCACTGAAAATAAACTAAGGGATAGAGAGAAAAATATTGTGAATGTAGAATTTATGGTTGTAAGGAATTTATTAGTGTAAAAGAGAGAGAAGTAGTTTCACCTGCAAAACTGGATAACCTAGGAAAGAGACAGTTTAGGAAGGAAAGACATGTGGAACTTGAGTGTTCTACAGATTCCCTGTGAGAGGTGATTCAAAATGCAGTGAAGACTTAGGAGATTAAGGATGAACTCATACTTAGAGACCAGTTTTTGCAGTCTGTTGCATGGAAAACAATGCAGAAATAGTGTCAAGTGTTTAAAATCACCAACCCAAAAGGTATAATGTAAGAGAATATTGGAGGCAAAAACCGGAGGGAAAGTGAAAGAAAAGATCACAGAGTTAGGAAGACAGTCAGGACAGTACAGTGCCACAGAGGTAAGCTAGGGGACTCAGTACAAAGGAGATGTTAAACCATGTCAAATGATGCTAATAGGAATTCAGAAGATAGGTTATTGTTTGAGGAAGACTGAAGGCCCACCAAGTGTTGGCATAAAGAAAAGACAAAATACTTGAGGGCTGTTGAGTAGAGAAGTGACAATAAATATACATGATAGATAGGGGAGATAATTGTTGAAGCAGTATTTCAGAGAATAGCTTGGCATCAGTTATAACAAATAGAGGGCCTTTTCGGATCTGACTCGAGGGCACTTGGCTTTGGCTTTCTTGCAAAAGACTGTTGCTTTTGTTTCTTCGTCTGATATGAAAAGGAAAAAAAAAGAAAGAAAGAAAATGAAGGACAGTAGCATACAAGGAGAATTTCAGTAAGACAAGAAGATCTGAAGTGAACTATCATGCAAATTCTCAATATAATAGGAGTTGAAGGTGTCTATTTGCTCAGATACATGATATGGCATATGTTTGAGGGTGGATGACTGGAACAGCTGAGATGGAAAATGACACTGAATGAAAGATCCCAAAATAGCTTTTACGAGTCAACTAAAGTTTCCAAACTAAATCCAGTGTTGTCGAGTCGATCCCAACTCAGAGCAATCTTATAGGGAAGAGTAGAACTGCTCCACAGTTTCCAAGGAACACTTAGTGGCTTTGAACTGCTGAGCTTTGGGTTAGCAGGTATAGCACTTAACGACTACATCATCGGAGTTTCCTTGGCTGTCATGAATTTAGACTGCGACCATCTAAGATAAATAGAAAATATACTTTTATGTAGACCCAACGTTGAGTGCAAGCAAGAAAACATGACTGAATATGGAATTACGCAAAGCAAAGAGTTAACAAAGGGATTCAGTAGATTGAGGATCATAATGAAAATAATCCAGGTTGTCACCACAGATGCAACAGGAATCAAAAATATCATAACAGAATACTATGAAAGACTGTAACAAATTTGAAAACCTAGGGGAAATGGACCAATTCCTTGACTCATACCACCTACCCAAATTATCACAACGTGAAGCAGAACAACTTAATAAACCCAGAGATTGAAAAGGTCATCAAAACACTGCCAACCAAAAAAAGTCCGGGTCCAGATGGCTTCACTGCAGAATTCTACCAAGCATTTAGAGAAGAGTTGTCTCCAATACTACTGAGACTATTTCACACTATAGAAAGGGATGGAGTACTCCCAAACTCATTCTATGAAGCCAGCATGACCCTGATACCTAAGCCAGGGAAAGACCCAACAAAGAAAGAGAACTACAGACCGATATCACTCATGAATCTAGATGCAAAAATATTCAACAAAATTCTTGCCAATAGAATACAACAACATATCAAGAAAATAATCCATCATGACCAAGTGGGATTCATACCAGGGATGCAAGGCTGGTTCACCATCAGAAAAACAATTAATGTGATTAACCACATAAATAACACAAAAGACAAGGATCACCTGGTTTTGTCCATTGATGCAGAAAAGGCATTTGATAAAGTCCAACACCCATTCATGCTAAAAACTCTTAGCAAAATGGGCATAGACAGCAAATTCCTCAACACAGTAAGGGCCATTTATACAAAGCCAATTGCCCATGTCATCCTGAATGGAGAGAGAATGAAAGACTTTCCCTTGAGATCAGGAACTAGACAAGGATGCCCACTCTCACCTCTTCTATTCAACATTGTGCTAGAAGTTTTAGCCAGAGCAGTTAGACAAGACTAAGAAATAAAGGGCATCTGCATCAGCAAAGAGGAAGTTAAAATCTCTCTTTTTGCAGATGATATGATTGTATATGCAGAGAATCCTAAGGACTCTATAAGTAAACTACTCAAACTGATAGAAGAGTTCAGCAAAGTCTCAGGATACAAGATAAACATAAGTAAATCAGTAGGATTCCTTTATACCAACAACGGGACTGTTAAGGAAGAAATTATCAAATCAATACCATTTCCGATAGCCTCTAAGAAGATAAAGTACCTAGGAATTAATCTAACCAGAGACATAACAGACATTTACAAAGAGAACTACAAGCCCTTACTACAAGAAACTAAGAGAGACTTAGATAAATGGAAAAACCTACCCTGCTCATGGATAGGAAGACTTAACATTGTGAAAATGTCTATTTTACCCAAAGCAATCTATTTATATAATGTAATCCCAATACAAGTTCCAGTGACATTTTTTAATGAGATGGAGAAACAAATCACCAATTTTGTTTGGAAAGGGAAGAAACCCCAGTTAAGCAAGGTACTATTAAAGAAGAAGAACACACTGGGAGGCCTCTCATTACCCGACTTTAGAACATATTACACTGCCACAGTGGTCAAAACAGCCTGGTACTGGTATAAGAACAGACAGATCGATCAGTGGAAAAGAACTGAGACCCCAGAGATGACACCATTTGCCTATGAACAATTGATATTCGACAAAGGCCCTAAGACATTAAACTGGGGTAAAAACAGTATCTTCAACAAATGGTGCTGGCAAAATTGGATATCCATCTGCAAGAAACTGAAACAAGATCCATATCTTACACCTTATACAAAAACCAACTCCAACTGGATAAAAGACCTAAATATCAAACCTGAGACAATAAAGCTCATCCAAGAAAAGGTAGGGAAAACAATGGAAGTTTTAATACACAATGTGAACAGACTCCAAAATCTGTCAAGCAAACCACAATAATCAAAAGAGAAAATAGATAAATGGGATCTATTAAGAATTAAACACTTTTGCTCATCTGAAGACTTTATTAATAGAATTAAAAGAGCACCTACAGAATGGGAAAAAATATTTGGCAACTCCATGTCAGACCGACGCCTGATCTCCATAATCTATAAGATTCTAGAAAATATCAACAAGAAGAAGATATACTATCCAATTAAGCGATGGGCAAAGGAGATGGACAGACATTTCACTAAAAAAGAGATCCAGGCAGCCAAAAAACACATGCGGACATGTTCACGATCTTTAGTTATTAAAGAAATTCAAATCAAGACAATGAGATACCATCTCACCCCAACAAGGTTGGCCATGATCCAAAAATCACAAAACAACAAACGCTGGAGAGGCTGTGGAGAAAGTGGAACCCTCCTACACTGTTGGTGGAGTTGCAAAATGGTCCAGCATCTTCGGAAAGCAATCTGGCCCTTCCTTAAAAAAATGGATATCGATATACCATTTGACCCAGTAATTCCACTACTTGGAATATATCCTACAGAATCAAGGCCTTTCACACCAATGGACACATGCACCAGAATGTTTATCGCAGCACAGTCCACGATAGTAAAAAGGTGGAATCAACCCAGACGCCCAACAACGGAAGAATAGATAGGTAAACTATGGTATATATACTTCATGGAGCACTATGCAATGATAAAGACAACGATGACTCCAGGAAACATCTCATGACCTGGTTTCAGCTGGAAGACGTTTTGTTGAGTGAAAGCAGTCAGCGACAAAAGGACAAATATTGTATGAGACCTCTACGATAAGATCTCAAAAACAGACTTGTGTATAGAAGAAAAGACTCTTTGACAGCTGCAAGGGAGGGGAGGGAGGGGAAAGGGGTGGTTTTAGATTAGATAGTTGCTAGGAATCTGGTTGGGTGAAATCGGTGATAGCACACATTAGAAACAAGAACAATATTAAGTGGACTTAAACATAACATGAGTACTCCTTCCATCTTAACCCAATATTGCAAGGATAGAGTACCTGGGGCAGGAGGTAGGGGACCATGCTCTTAGGTGAAAGCGAGGCCAATTGGCACAACTAACGCTTTGCTAAGAGGGCTCTCTGCACCCCACGTTGGTGAGTCTCGTCTGGGGTCTTAAAAGCTGCCAAGCTGCCATCCGAGGGCACAGCAAATGGTCCCAACTCAGCAGGAACGGATGCTCACCGAGGACCAAAATGACATGAAGGAAAGACAACCCAAAAGATAAAGAGACTCACATCAGTGGGTGCCTACATCCACCTGGGACCGGAAGAACTGGATGGTGCCCGGCCACCACCAGTGATAGCTGCGATGGAGCTCACTAAGTTGAGTCTCACTGGCAACACAAGAATAAACAGGGGTGCACCCTGAGATTCCCCATTAAAAGACCTCAATTGATGGTCCAGCGGTTTGGAGGTTCCCCTGGGAGCATGGCCCCTCCCCCTGATGCTGCCCTTGACCATAAATCATAACGAAGGTTCACTCTTCGGACAGGAATGGATTGGACTTCGTGATGCAGTGACCATATATTGGATGCACTTTATGGTTCTATACATCTATAGGATGTCATCCTGATGACCTCTGGCTGGAGGAAGGAGAGTGGGTGGAGGGGAGGGGAAAAAGAGACCGTTGGGAGAATGAGACATGCATGGAGCAGAGAGGAATAGTGTGCTGTCACCGGGCAGGGAGAGCAGTGGAAGCTGCATATAGGTGGGCATGTAAATTTATACGGGAATGTACATTTTCACTCAGTTATATTAAATAAAAAATTAATTAAAAAATAATAATCCAACAAAAATAGTTAATAAAGAAACTTAAAATGCTTTTTAGCAGCCAACTTGTGAAATAATTGTGACAATGGGGCACGGAGCTCTATGTGTATAGTTAATTTCAAACTTTGTCTTTCTTTCAATAATATATGCCAAAGCCAAGTGCCATCCAGTCTGATATGAATGTTAAAAAATTATTTTAAAAATATACCAAAATTATATATATGTATATATATAAGTGCCAGAGGAATGTAGCACAGCTCCTAGCATTGTTCCCTAAGTAAATGAAAATGCAGAGAATACTGTTAATGTAAATCACATTGATGTTAGCACAGCTAAAGAACAAAGAAGCCTGAGTTTTTCCCAAAGATGCCCTTTCAATTACTTGAAAAGAAAATAACAAAGACAGCACTTTAAATAGGGGTAGACATTAAAACCAAATGGAAACAACAAAGAAACAGAAACAAGGACATCATCTCCAGGATAACACATTATCACATGGAAGAGCAGAAACTGTTAACTTTATGGGAGGAACACTAAGGTATTTGGACAGAATAAGAAAAATGAGAAAAGGACACAACAGCACCCATTATTTGATAATGTAGACAAAAAGTGATTTATCCACAGAAAAGATTAGGTGAGACAATATCTGAATTTTCATTCCAAGTCAGAAATTTTGTTGGTATACACAAATGAGAAAGATAGAGCAGGAGGCCTAAAAGTGTTTGTGAGGAAGTGACTGTAATGAAGTTTATTCTAATCTAAGCTAGAGAAAAGGGTAAAAATGAAATAAAGAATGAAAAATGCTAAATAATTGTGAGAATAGTAGGGCCAATGGATTTTTTAGTACAGGTCAGAGATTTTTATGGAAGAGCCATTTGTGAAGCAGGAAGAAAAGAGATTATGACTCAAGAGAAGGATTTTTAGCAGCAGAACCAAGACCAAACCCACTGCTATTGAGATGTTATATTCTCATAGGGACTCTACAGGACAGAGTAGACCTGCCCCATAGTTTGCAAGGAATGCCTGGAGAATTTGAACTGCTTGACATTCTGGTTAGCAGCCATAGCTAACTTAACCACTATGCCACCTGGGTAGAGATTTGGAAAACTGAGTAATCACGAAGTCCAGGGGATTTTTGTGAAAGGCAAAAGTGGAGCGGAGGCAGTGGTCATTAGGATGAGGAGGTCCACACACAGAGATGACAGTGCGTTAGGTACGTCCTTCATATGAATTTTGAAGCCTTCATGTTTGATGGCAGTTGCTGGAGAAGAAAACATACTGGGGATCTTTAACCACTGTCATGTACTGGTAAGTGTTCAGGTTCACTAAACTGCACCATTACCTTTTTTGGTAAAACATCCACAAAAGCAAGACAAAAGAGGAATATTTCCAAGTCATGTTGTATTCTTGTTGGCTTTCCAGTGTAGACCTTATCTCAAATGTTATTTGACACACTGAGTGGGTGAAAGCTCTTGACAATAAAGACCCTGTACAGGCATATTTCAGTGTCACCAAGGAAATGGGATATCCACAGTGAAATATCGTGATACTGTTTCTTTGTCTACAGTCTTTGTGTCCTAGTCTTGCAAACAAGAGTACATATGAGCTCATATCTGTACAAGACCAGCCAAGCCAACAAGACAGAGGGTTTAATATAATACAGTACTCAGTCCTGGATCTAGATAGTAACAAAGGTATTATGTTAATGATAGAAGAGCAACTTGTCTGCTATTTGCCATCATACACATTCATAAGTTTTTTTCAAATTATATGCTGTTTTTTCTTTTATCTCCTAATCACTCATTGTCAGTGCATCACCTTGTACCATCTACTGTTGTTTTGTATTGCGTGTTTTTATTTTTTGTGACCACTGGAAACAAATTTACAGAGGGAGATAGAGACTGAGATCATGATGTAAGTAAGTGGACAAGGTCATCAAATATTGAGTCTGACAAAAGAAAATCTGAAAGCCATCCAATGGTTATCTTAATCTAATGGTTGTAAAGTCAGATTCAATAAACTTTTACTGGAGGTCTACCATGTGCCAAGCCAGTGCACCATATCATCTCTTCTCATCCTTGTAACCATTCCTGATATTACTTTCTCCTCTAAACCACATACATACATACACACTAAAACTGCCATTGAGTTCAGTCTGACTCATAGAAATCCTACAGGACAGAAGAGAACTGCTTCATAGAGTTTCCAAAGAGCACCCTGCAGATTTAACTGACGGTGTTTTGGTTAATAGTCATAGCACTTAATGCCTAGACAACCTGGGTTTCCAACTCAAAGGATATATAATTTGCAAAATTTTGAAGATGTGACTCAGATCCTGTGATGTTGAGCTGTTTCCTACTACATCAGGCTATCGTGAGAGATAATAGATTTTTTTGGAGTATAAAGCTGTTTCCTAGAACATGATGACGTAATTTCTCTTTATGTGAAATCCTGCTGTGTAGTGGTAGGTCAGCAGTTTGAATCTGTCAGGTGCTCCTTGGAAATCCTAAGGAGAAGTTCTATTCTGTCCTACAGGATGACTTAAGTTGGAATCAACTTGAGTGCAGTGGGTTTGTTTTTTTGGTTTATGCTCACTCTCATGCCAAAATTATACAAAGCCCGTACAAATAGGAAAGAAACTTTGGGAAAAAATATTAGGTAGAACACTGATCTGAAGTTTTCATGAGTAAATTCTATTATTATTATTGCAAATAGTATGACTTTGAGTTTTATTGTTGCTGTCAGTTATTTTCAAGTCAGTTCCAACTTACGGAGATCACATGTGTGCAGAATATAACTACTTCATAGGGTTTTAAGACTGTAAACTTTTGGAAGCAGATCACCAAGGCCTGTCTTTTGAGGGGGGTCTCGATCTAGTTTTGAAACACCAATTTTTTTTTTTTAATGATTGAATGAAAATATACATTCCCATATAAACTACATGCCCACCTATATGTAGCTCCCACTGCTCTACCTGCCAGGTGACAGCACACTCTTCCTCTCTACTCCATACAGGTCTTATCCTCTCAGCAATCTCCCATCCCCTCCTCTCCACCCACTCCCCTTCCTCCAGTAAGAGGTCAGCAGGATGACATCCAGTGGATGCACAGAACCATAAAATGCACACAGGGTATGGTCACACTGTATCACCAAGTCCAATCCATTCCAGTCCAAGAGTTGACCTCCATTATGATGTATGGACAGGGGCCATGCTTCTAGGGGAACTCCGAGGCCAGTGGACCAACAGTTGCAGTCTTTTAATGGAGCTCTCAGAGTGCACCCCTTTTTGCTCTTGTGTTGCCAATGAGACTCCACTGTGTGATTTCTATCATGGCTATCACTGCTGATGGCCAGGCACTATCCAGTTCTTCCAGTCATGAGTCAATGTAGGGGCCCACTCACGTAGGTCTCTCTGTTTTCTGGGTTCTCTTTCCCCCATGTCATTTTGGTCCTTGGTGATCATCTGTTCCTGCTAAGTTGGGGCCACTTGCTGTACCCTCAGATTTCAGCTTCACAGCTCTTAAGACCCCAGATGCCACTCACCAGTGTGGGGTGCAGAAGGCTCTCTTAGAAAAATGCTAGTTGTGCCATTTGGCCTAGATTTCCCCTGAAAGCATAGTACCTGGCCCCTGACCCAGCTACTCTGTCCTTGTATTACTAGGTTAAGATAGGAGCAGTAGCAATGTTGTGGTGAAGTAGAATTAGTTTTGATCTTCTTTCTAATGTGTGCTGTCACAGATTTCACCCAGCCAAGTTTTTCTCAACTATCTAATCTAAATATTCCCTTTCTCACCCTTTCTCACCCTCCCTCCCTCTCCACCCTTGCAGCCATGACAGAGTGTTTCCTTGTATGCATGAATCTGTTTTTAAGTTCTTATCATAGGGGTCTCATGCAATGTTTGTCCTTTTGTCGGGGACTACGTTCACTCATCATAATGTCCTCAAATTGAAACCAGGTTATGGGGTGTTTCCTAAAATCATTGTTCTTTATCATTGCCTAGTGTTCCATTGAGTATATGTTGCATAGTTTACCTATCCATTTCTCTGCTGTTGGGCTTCTGGGTTGATTCCATCTTTTTGCTATTGTGGACTGTGCTGTGATGAACATTCGTGTGCATGTATCAGTTGATGTGAATGAGATTGTATTCTATTGGCAAGAATTTTGTTGAAGATTTTTGCAACTAGATTCAAAAATGTCAGTCTGTAATTCTCCTTTTTTGTTGGCTCTTTCCCTGGCTTTGGTAGCAGGGTTATGCTGGCTTCATAGAATGAATTTGGGAATATTTGATCCCTTTCTATACCATGAAATAGTCTCAGTAGTATTGGTGATAACTCTTCTCTAAAAGCCTAGTAGAATTCTGTGGTGAGGCCATCTGGGCCTCGGCTTTTTTTTTGTTGGTAGTTTTTGCGTGACTTTTTCCATCTCTTCCTTTGTGATAGGTTTATTAAGTTGTTGTGCTTCACCTTGTGATAATTTTGGTAGGCGATACGAAGCAAGGAATTTGTCCATTTCCTCTAGGTTTTAAAGTTTGTTAGAGTACAGTTGTTCATAGTATTCTGTTATGATATTTTTGATTTCTGTTGGATCTGTTGTGACAATTCCCCTCTCATCTCTCATTTGAGTTGTTTCCTTTCCTATTTTCCATTTTTATTTCTTTTTCTTTTATTATGATCAAATAAAAATGTACATTCCCATATAAATTTGCATGCCCACCTATATGCAGCTTCCACTGCTCTTGCTGCCCAGTGACAGCACACTCTTCCTCTCTTCTCCATATGTTTCCTCCTGTTTTTCTTTACTAAGTTTAGCCAATGGTTTGTCAATTTTGTTGATCTTTTTTAGAAACCAGCTTTGAAATACTAACATTTTACCTAGTAGACCAACCCTTAACTATTTGCCTCTCCCAGGAACTCCTTTTGTAACTTGTAACAAACAAGAAAAAATGGAAAGAAAACTGAGCAAACGAAGAGATAATGAGAGAGAGAAAAAGAAAGAGAGAGCTTTTTTCCTAGCATTTGTGTCTGAATTTTCACATATAGTTTCCCATAGAGGCTGAAATGTCTTACAGAAAAGATTGCATCTTCAACAAAATTCTTAAAGAAATAGAACAATGGGGGTTATAAGCTTCAACTGTTAAGTACCTTCAGGTTGATTCCAACTCATAGTGACCCTAAATCTAGTGGTACAAAGTCAATGCTTAATTAAATTAAAAAATAGTTCTACAAGGGAGTTTAAAACAGTGATGTTAGTTGAATATTAGGATCAGCACAGGGACATGTGAGACCAAAAATAACTTGCAGAATACCACTCTGGGGATGAAACATCACAATCTTTCTTTAGTTCTTCAGGAGATAAATAGCATAGTTTCTTTAGGCTTGAACTAGTTTGGATTACTCATGTTCTTTCACCATCTCCAAAAAACTGATGACCAAATCCATTTGATTCTACTGCTGAGATTTTTGTTGCTGTTGTTTTTAAATCTATTCCTTATATTCCTTCCCAATGCTAATGTTGCAGTTTTTCTGCCTTCTTCTTCTTTTTTGGTTTTTTTTTTTTTTTTTGCTTCCTTCTAGTCTATTACCGAATACAATCTTCTTAAAATCATTTGGTACCTTCATGACGGCCTTAAGATAAACTCAAACCTGTAAACCTGATCTGTACGCATTATGAATATCAATGAACTTTGTAGCCTGAATTCTTACTGCTTTCCTCCTTGAAGAATAAAGTAAGCTATTGGCTAGATGTCTCTTACCTGCTGTAGTTATAAAACTTCTCTTAGTTCACATATTCTTACCTTCAAGAAATTTTCTCTGACATTGTTGTTTAGGTTAAATGCTCTTCCTTCACATTCCTTTGATATCTGTATTTGTCTCATTATAGTATTTTATGTACCATAGTATTTTACATACTGGACAACTTGTGTCCAGTATTTTTCACCCTTCAAATAAGAAGTAGAAGTTCACTAAATATTTATTGGGTAAACAAGTGAACGAATGACCAACGAATAATAACGGAATAATAAGAAAGTAATTAATCCTTCCATGAAAATATAAAAAGAATTACAGAGATTTTGAGCCCATGGTTCACTACCAACACTAAAGTATATGAATGCTGCTGTTGTTGAATGGGCCCGCAACTCATGGAATGCTCCAGCACAATGGTAGTTGGTCCCTGTGAGCCATGGGGTTTTCAGTGAGTTTCAGATACCGACTCCCAGGCTTTTCTTCCTGGACTGTCTTCATCTGGAAGCTCCGCTGAAATCTTTTTATAGAAAAACATAGGCCTCTAATGACAGATGGGCAATGGCTACATCTAAAGTGCATTATCCAGGAATGGAGCCTGGATTTTTCACGTGGAAGCTGAAAATTTCACCACTGAACTGCCACTGCCCCTTAAGTGTGTGAATGCCCTCCACAAAACTGTGGTTCCTAAGACAGTGCATCTTTGTACCCTTCCTTTTCTTGAATATACTGTCTTAATGTAGCCCCTTGTTGTGTTCTTAGGAAAAGTCATTTCCCAGGAAAATTTTATTTCCCCACAGAGATATTATTTTGGACTTCATGCAATTGTAAATATCCACTTCTAAACCTTCAAACACAATTGAATACATTTGAATGCATGACCAAATCCACAATCCTGGACACATTCATTTTCCCCCAACATTTAGGTAGAATCTATAGCAACACTCACAAGTATTATGCAAAAAGTAACTTGTGGTAGGGTCCATGACCCATTTTTTTTTCCAATTACAGTGTACTCTTCCTTTGTCAACCTTTATAATGCCAAAAATTTCTTGTAGTTTCTGTTACTCATGATGAATCGGCAGAATATTCAGATCTAACATTAGACCTCTCACTTATATGAAAATCATATTTAATTTGATATATATGCAATAATTATTTTTCCTTGAAGGACAATGTCTACTAATATACATAGTCCTTGAAGGTATTCATAAAGGTTCAATATTGCCTTAATTCAGTAAACCTCATATTCACCTTTAAAAAACAATAAAACCACTGCCATTGAGTTGAGTCTGACTCATAGTGTCCCTAGAAGTCAAAAGATGTTTAGTGTATTTTAAAACTTAAGGGTCACTATGAGTCAGATCCGACTTGACGGCACTTGGCTGGCTTGGCAAGGTAGGGAAATAGATTTATTAGTTTCCTACAGCTATCATACCAAAGTACCACTAATTAGGTGGCTTGTAAGAACAAAAATGTATTGTCTTACATTTATGAAGGCTAAGAGTTCTAAATTTGAGTCCTTCAGGGAGAATCTGCTCCACACACTCTCACTGCTTCCCGAGATGGCCAGTATTCCACAGACCGTAGATGATTTCAGCTTCTGTGTCTTCTAAGGGCCACCTCTGTCTCTGCTCCTGGTTGTATCAGGCACTGCTTACATTGCATTAGGACCCAAGCTGCTCCACTTCTTTCTGACCCCACCTCCCGATAACTTCACCAATAACATCTCTAAAGTGCCTATTTCCAAACAGTTTCAGTTTCAGAGGCATGAAGAGTGGGAGGTGGTTTTAGGACTTCAACATAGACTTTGGGAGATACAATTAAAGCCATAAAAACAGACAATGTAGGTTCATGTAGATTTTATCAGAAGTCTGTGCAGATTAAATGACATTTTTCCAGAAGACAAAAAGAAAATGAACCTAAAGCATTTCCCCACCTAAAAAGTAAGAAAAATTAACATATGTCCCTTTTTTGGTCTACTATTCCATTTTGCATTTTCCCATTCATTTCCTTAATGCATTCCAAAATACACTGATATGCAAATGAAAAAATAAAGAATAAACCATTTCATAATGTTATGCAGCCAGAGACTACTTTAAGCTTTATAGATTGGAAAAACATGTGTATTTAGTATTGCAGAAGTTATTCTCTCAAACAGCTCTAAAAATCATAGTTTTTATGCTGCATTAGCATGTGGTTATGTGGTTTTCTAAGAAAGACTTCTGCAGCTAATAACATGGTAGTTATTAAGAAAGCTGAAGTTTCCCATGAATAGTAAAGGTACATGTTTATACAGTTTATGCTACATAAATTGTTACTGCATGGAATACATGCTCATGATGCTTAGGAGAAGCTTCCTCCTCTGTCTAACAACTCACTAAAGCCCAGAGCTGTTGAGTCATTTTGACTCATAGCCACCCTATAGGACAGAGTAGAACTGTTCCATAGAGTTCCCAAGGAGCACCTGCCAGATTTGAATTCACGTCCTTTTGGTTAGCAGACATAGCAGTTAACCACTACTCCACTAGGGATTATAATTAGTACATATGACTTTTTAAACTGTGGTGTAGATGTACAACTCCAGAAAAAAAAAAAAAAAATGGAAATTTTATAACTGACAACAAGAATTCTCCAGTATACTTTAAACCAGTGATGGCTTTAAATTGGTGTAATTTATAATAAAATAGATATAGACTCAATCAATGTTATCAGTAGTTTCCAGTTCCTTCAAACATCAAGAATTTATACGTAAAATTAAGGCCGCTCTTAGTTTCTCTGATTTTGAGAATCCCCTATTCACTGATGGCAATAGAGCTTCCATTAGTGCCCTCTAAAATGTTTTTATTAAGTCTGATAAAGGTTCTCAGTATTGTGAAGACTTCCTTGAAATTTAGCAGGAAATATTTCTTTTATCGGTTTTTACTAGTTTTCAACAGTATAAGACTAACCACAAACTGCTTCAGAATTCCCTGTTTTCATTTGATCTCCCTCATCTCTGAATTTTAATTTCTGGAGGAGAAAAATTTACTATAATAATATGAGCCAAGGTGTGTTCTTGCTTGGATTGCAAAATTCTGTGAGGAAGAATCCAAATGCAAACCAGAAAACTTTCACTTCATTACAACTGCATTAGGGCAAGAAGTCTAGTCTTCTCTCATAGTTGTTTTATGAGGTGATGATGTTGGGAAAATTTTCTTGCCTAGACAGTAAGACATATTTTACAGTGGGTTAGCACAGTTCACTTCAACCTACTCTACTCAACTAAAAGGAATTTGAATGACATCTTCTGGTTGAGAATAAGAGATTCTTTAAAAATGTAAAAACTAACAGCACAACCATTTAAAGGATTTACCTAATGAAAAACTTCATTTTTATTTTTTTTTAATAAAAAGCCTGAAGTGTTTCCTTGGGTCCACAATCATTGCTGTCTTCTAGACTTCCAGATTATCACTTCAGCATTCTTAATGATTGGAGACTAGCAAAAATGAAATTAGTATTGATAACCCAGCTCCTTCAAATGATGTGTAATAGAGTCCAGAGAATTATATAACGTTCTGATGTAATATAATTCCAGGGGGAGGGAGTGATATGTTGTTTTTGAGAGGCTATTGAACACGTACCATGAAGACTATAAAGTATGATGTAAGATGTAAATTATAGATCTCTTTGTATTAAAGCACTGTGATGTCACATTTCATTGTTTTTACTTTAGAAATGAAAAATGAAGAACTATCAGCATATCCTGGAGAAAACTGTCACTACCATAGTGAAGTTGTGCACCCTATAATGACCATCCTTTCTCTCTTCCAACATAAAAAAAAGAAAAAAAAAACCCTCTACCATCAAGCCAGGTCCAACGTATAGCAGCCCTGGAGATCAGATTAGAACTGTTCCAAAGGAGCATCTGGTGGATTTGAACTACCAACCTTTCAGTTGGCAGACATAGCACTTAACCCACTATGCCACCAGGGTTTCCCTCTTCC